>CM076577.1:918152189-918781619 GCA_034641835.2 Pinus albicaulis | reverse complement strand
GTTGCGTCTGAGATTGGGAAGGTCATAGGTTCATTCCGGAGAGAGTTCCCTCCCATGGCTGATGCGTTCTATTGAGCTAATTTCTCCTTCTTTCTATGTTTCCTTTCGGCCCTATCGGTTAGAATAAACACTTCATACAAGAGAAAAATAAATTTCCGCCTTCTGTCATAAATGTAGGTAACTTCATATCGTAATTGCAATGATCTTTTGGTCTTATCAGCGTATCCAACAAAAATTTTGCAGGGAATTAACATGCTTAATATTGATGGATATTTACACCCCCTCTCTCGAAATAAGGGCATCCATGTCCTTAAGTACAAGAGATATTTAATCAATCATGAATGCATATGTGGGAAAATGTCAGCAATCAGTAATCACAGTCTGTACACGATAACGATGTCCGTGGCCTTGGAGCTCAAGAAAGAGGGGGAGGAGGATTTGCAATGTTCATTATGAACACGTGCGGTTTTAAAGGTCAGAATTGGGATTTATCATAAGTGTACCTCATGCGGAAGTGACCGAAGAAGGGAAGAAAGAAACATAGTAATTATTATGATAAGATGTCCTTATTTAATGGTATGGTGTGACGGGAGCATGACTGTGATAGATAATGGTTGGTGTCATCATCCAAAAATTCAAACATGAAAGCATAGTTCATTTTGTAGCTCCTACTATAATCCAATGGAGTCATTCTGATTTATAAATGGATGGAAATAAGAGATATATGTAAGAGAATAGTTATCGCACATAATTTCATACCACAAACAAATCCATTACTCGCTAGCTAGTGTTCATAGTCGACAGCTGTTATTTTAACCCTAAAAGTACGTAATTCTTTATGTAAAAGTAGTTATTCTTCCAATTTTATGGAGAGATCACCGTGCTGGTTTGGTGGCCAGATAGTCAAGGTGCCACTCACTAGAGTTCTAACAGAGTGATTAGGCCGGCTCGTGATGAGACATCCTGTCCTTGAAGAAATTGAGAAGGTCATTACCCTGGTGTGTTGGCCATTGTGGGCGTGTCACCTGCTAAACCCTTATGATCATGGTAGGCTGGCTCGTGATGAGTCCCCCTATTCTCTCTTAACAATTTGCATATAGACATAGTACTTATTTTTTTTAAAAGTAGGCATTTCTTTTTGTTTTATGAAGAGACCACTATGCTGGTGTGGTAGCTAGATAGTCACAGTGCCATTCACTGGGATTGTAACAGAGTGATCAAGCCGGCTCGTGATGAGACCTCCTATCCTTCAAGCAGTTAAGAAGGCCATTACCCTAGTGTGTTGGCCATTGTGGGCATGTCACCTGCTAAACCCTTATGATCATGGTAGGCTGGCTCATGATGAGACCCTCTATTCTCTTTTAAAAAATTTCATGCAAGCATAATATTTATTCTTTATACATGAAGGGAGGCTCACTAACTCCTTAAGAGTTAAGGATGGTGTGTGAAGTAAAAAAAGGAATGCCAATACAATTAATACTCCTTATTCCTAAATATTTATGTCAAAGGGAAATACTACTCGAGAGTGCAGAAATATATACCATTATAAGACTTTGTATTGTGTAATAACATGTTTAAATAGGAGATGTCTTAGCCGTCCATTGCATAGATTTACCATGTCAGCTTCCGGAGTAGAGATTTCCATTAAATTTTCAAAGGATCATCATATTAGTAATATTGCTTATTTTCTCCTCTTCAGGTGCCAATTCCCACTCAAAAATGTGTTTTACAGTTGGGGTGTGGGACGAGGAGAGGTTTTTGTGAGGAGAGATCATCAAAAAAAAGAAAGAAGAATCATGCTTAAAGAGGGAAAAAATCAGTTGTTCTATATGATTAAACAACAAAGTAAAACACAAAAAACCACGATTGTTCAATCTGATTGAACAACAGTTGTTCAATTGGATTAAACAGCAGTCGTTCAAAGATTTTAACAGCAGCCGTAAAAATGAAAAACACGGTTGTTCAGTCTGATTGAATAGCAAGTGTTCAATTGGATTGAACAACAACCGTTCAAATATTTGAACACCAATGAATAAAAACACAAAAACACGACTGTTAAATCCAATTGAATAGTAGTTGTTCAATGGGATTGAACATCAGCCGTTCAAAGATTTGAACTGCAAAGAAAAAACACAAAAACACGGTTTTTCAACCTGATTGAACAACAACTATTCAATGGGACTAAACAGCAGTCGTTCAAAGATTTGAACAACAAAGAAAAAAATTGCAAAAACACGGTTGTTCAATCCGATTGAACAACAACTGTTCAATGGGATTGAAAAGTAGTCATTCTAATATTTTAACAACAAAAATAAAAATAAAAACAAGGGGTGATGAAGGAAAATGACACCATTGTGAATATGAAGAATGTACAACAGAATAATAAAAAAATTGCAGGAAAATTATATACAATATTTACAAAAGGAAACAACAAGCTCTTATGTATTTAAAGTTGTGGGTTATCACTTGGATAATATGATCATTGCGTACCTGATGGCAGAAAGTCTCCTTTGTAAGAGGTTTTTGATAGAGGCACACTCTGTGCCCATTGACTCAAAATGTAGAACCGAACCCATCTATGGCGGTCAAGGTGAGGGTACCATTGTTGTGTACTTCTTGAACTTCATATGGACTGAGCCACCTTGCTCAGCAGCTCTCAGAAAATATTGAATCTCGTAGTTTTAGAGAAGTTCCCACATCCTTTTTGAATGTCTTCTTGATGAGGTTTGTCATGCTACTTAGCGCGTTGTTGTTTTGTATGATTTCTCAAGGCATACAGCCAAGAGCTCTATTTCATCTAGCTCATTTGTTGGAGTCTCTAATCTAAAGCCTCCATCAAGTCCAACCTTACCTCCTATGTTTTCCTTAAGGTCTTTATCTCGAATTCAATTGGAAAAATAGGCTCTCTTCCAAAGACCAGATGATACAGAGAATATCCTATGGTGTTTCGCCACATTGCGCGGTAAGCCCGCAAGGCCCCTGGTAGTCTAGTGGCCCAGTCCCGACGATGTGCTGATACTGTTTTAGTAAGAATTTCCTCAAGGAATTTGTTGGTACTTTTGACCTGACTGTTTGCCTGTAGGTGGTAAGGAGACGTGACTCTATGGATGATATGGTGATTCTTTAGGGTGGCTGTAATTTTATTACCCACAAACTGTGCCCCTCCATCGGTTATCACTTCTCATAGTAAACCATATCTCACAAATAGCTCAAAAAGGAATTTAATTACAGATTATTTCATGGCTCTTGATAAGGCCACTTTTTCTACCCACTTTGTTACGTAATCTATGGCAACTAGTATGCATATTTTATGGTTCGATGATGGGTTAAATGGTCCAACAAAATCCAGTGCCCATCGTTCGAACGGTTCTACTACCAATTGTGGTTGAAGTGGCATTTCATCTCTTGTCACCACCATCAACTCTTGAATTTATCAATGATTTAAAACTCCCATCTCTTCATATCCTCAAATATATAAATAGAAAATCCCTTTAACCTACTATATTTTTTATCCCGTGAGATAATCACCAAATAAGTTGTAATGACCTATTGTGTCTTCTCTTTTCCAAATTTTAACAACATAAACTTATAGTTCTCAAGTATCATAATAAGCTATATTCTCTTTAAAACGTTGACTATATATACATATATTCATTATCTTCCATATTGCACTCCCCTGAGAATTGTTGAAAATCGAAAAGTTACGATGAATCTTCTACCATTACAAGCATGAAGTAAATTACCTGTAAAATATTCATACAAACATTAAATTATGAATAATTATTGACTAATATATAGGTTGTTGCTGAGGAAAAACAAAGAGGAAGCTAATTTTTGTTAAATTTGAAAGATAAGTTCTTTAGCAAAAAAGGAAAGAGCAAGAAAACATAAGGTTGGAAGACTATAAAAACCTAGAGAAATGGTTGAGGCCAAAAGAAAGAAGAGGTGCAAGTAAATATAGCTATGGAAGAAGAACTACCAAAGAGGTCAATCCTAGAGTGAAGGTAGAAATTTTAATGAAGAGTAGAATCTGAAAAGAAAGCCAATTTTTATGTAGAAGATAAGAAGAAAATAATGCAAGAGATTGAATCCAAGAAGAAACAAGCAACAAGGAATAAATGCGAGGAAAACGTTGAAACTAACATAAAGATATTTGAAGTGGAGAAATATAGGAGAAGAGAAGAAAAAAAAGGAGCTGAAATTGAAGTAGAAAAAATAAAGAAATAGGAACTAGCTAAAAGAGAACTCGAAGATAATGTTGAAGAGCAGAGGAGAATAGGAGAAAAATCGGGATGAAAAAAAATTTTATGAGACAAGAAAAAATTGAAAATAATTGGCACAAAATACCAATGCCAATGAGTTCAATATGTAGCAACAACATTCTTCATAAATGAAATAAGTCATCACTACTCAAACCTTCGCTAATAAATTGCGGTGTGAGCATGGTTGTAGGTAGTGATGATTTTATTCCAAAACGATTTGACAAAGTTATAAATTTGCAGTTATTTATATTTGATAAGTAGATAAGTATATGAAGAAAGGTGATAAGGTAGAGGCACAAATTTATGAGAATTTCCTTGGAATTATGAAATAATTCTCACTACTGAGACCATGGTGATGAATTTTTATTTTTATTTTTATTTTACTACTAGCTTACTCTATCAAAAGCTGATGTCCTTCGGGATATTGGCATTGGGAAGAATATAAAGTATTATGAGAGAAACATCATTGTGCTAAAACATTAGCTCAGTAGTATAAATCTAGCAAATGTCAATCTTTTGATTTTATCAATTTTGCTTTCAGGGTGCAAATGAAATTAAACACTAAACAAAAATAGTTTTATGATATAGTACAACAACTACAAGTCCAAGATGACAATATTGTTGATGTCATGACCCATATCCAAGCATGGGAACTTGCCTATCAACTAACTTCGTTACATTTTAAAAAAGTTAAATATTGGTAGTCCTCCCTAGAAAAAAATCTCCCATGAAGCCTCTATTTTCACTTCCAATAAAGACAATATTTACCTAAACTCTTAAGCTCTTTCTCTATAACATACTTTTGGAAACTCTCATTACTCATCAATATTTATCAATATTTATAAAACGAATACCAAAAACTAAAATATATTTATTTCTATTAACAATTTTTATATATTTTGATTTTTCTTATATTTATATTTATTTCTATATTACCTATTTCTATATATATATATATTTTCTTATATTTATATTTATTTCCATTTTACTAATAATTTATTATATTTATTTTGTTACAATTTTATAAATAATTATTCCTATACAACTATACACTGCAATGCATTAAATAACATGTCACTCAACATCCATACCTATCGACTAAGAAATAACAAATGACCATTTTAATAATATATTTTTATAGTTTGTAACATCATTTTTAAAATAATATTAGTTTATATATATATATATATATATATATATATATATATATATATATATTATTGGCGGTAACTCAACGATCATAAAAAAAAACGGTATTTTTTAATACACTATTGAGATTAAAATTGTTATTTTGTTATATTATTTACTTTCTAGATTGTTATTTATCAATATATTATTTAGTTGAAATGATCATTTCAACTAATTTCATGTCAAATTAAAATAAAGTTTAATTGATTAACTCATAAGAGCTGGATTGTCATTGCATTGTTCGGCAAACAATGCAATCGGGCTTTTAATGACATGCGTCACATGACTGAAATGGAAACACTGTTACATTGATGAGGTTTCTGAATTTGATTCTGATGCCATTGCGATGTTGTATTCATAACTCCTGGCTTTGCTTCCAAACTAAAAAAATTGAGCAAGCTATGGAGAATACGAATGGATGTTTGGTTGTATTTTCTGAGGGCCAGTGCCATCTTCCTTGGAAACCGATTCTCCATGATGCCTGGCAAAGAATTACGTTGACATGCCCAATACAACATGATAGCTAGTCCATGGCTGAGGAAATCAAAGAGAAAAGGTCGCATTATTGGCAGTAGTTTGTGCGGGGCTAAGTTTGAAGTTTTTTTTATTAATGGCAACTACATATAGAATAATTTTTATTCCTTGCATGGTGAAAGAATAATAATAAATATCAATCAGGATTTCGTGTATTTATGTTATTTATTCTCTCTACGGCATGACCCCTAAAATTATATGTATTCTGGTTTGTAGAAAACCTACCAGTACTACTGGTAATGCATCTCCAACAATCTAATGATATAATTTTGTTCTTTCAAATAAAAATCTTATATTTTGTTTGTGATTACTTTTTTCCGAATATTTTTTTTTAATTTTGTATCTTTATTTGTGCTTCCACATAAAAAAAATCTTATATTTTGTTTGTGATTATTTTTTACTTTGCAGCTTTAGTCATTCAAATGCACAAGGAATTATTGCTGAGATCTTTGGAATCCACTTTCCCATGGTTATAAATATGAAAATAAAGTGCTCATTATCTATACGTTCATTATCGAATATAAATGAGTTACACTAAACTACTATCTTGAATATAAATGAGTTACAAGAGGATCTGAATAGTATTCGAAGTATTGATGGATGATCTCACGGGATAAATAGGAAAATGATAATGCATTTTCTCTTTTTTTCTTTTTTTTCTTTCTACTTTTTTTATCTTTTAAGAAATATAAATATGTATATATATGTTATTTTAAAAAATCAAATTTATATTTTTTAACTTATTTAATATTGATTTTTATAATTTTCTTGTAATAATAGATTTAGGTGTAAATTAATTCATGAAATCTTTTTCATTTATATGGCTAATACTTTCATTTTTTCCTCATTATATAAAAAACATTTTTGAGAGAAAAGTTTTATGGTTAACAAAGTGGGAAAGTTTAATTTTCAATTTAATAATTTTTTTTAAAATCAATTTAGAATCTTTTTAATGAAGGGAAATAAATATTTGATCTAGATATAATCCTTGATATTTATATAATATATTATTTAATATTATTTATTATAACTATATAATATTATTAGAAATATTTTTAATAATCATTTGGTTTAGTTTATATATATAATATTTCATTTTGTTTTTATTTATATAATTATATGTTATTATCATTTATATATGCATAATTTTCTTATGGTGTTATTTTGAGTATTTATAGAAGTATTTATTTTAAGCTTGGCAATATTACATCTTCAACATGTCCAATATATCATTCTGATCTAGTGGGCGAATTGAACGAGTGACTTAGATCTTAGTGTACTCTAGCACTGTGTGGTCCCTCTCTTGATGCGAAGTTCTCCATCTCGTGTACAGGTCCTTTTAGTTTAAAACAGGAGGATGGTATTGGTCCTTGGTTTACTTATTTGGTAGGCCCTCTAAATAAGTCACCCCCAAGATGTGGGCCCTCTAAATAAGTCACTCCCCAAGCTTCCAATTCCTCTCCCTTTTGTCGAGCCTCCTTACACATATTTTAGGGAATCAACAAAAGCTACCCAAATGTATCAAGGAGTACCTTCACAAAGCATCCGATCATTGTATATCCACAACCCTGTGGATCTTTATCAAAGCATTTTTAATAGAAATTTGTGTATATAATTATAAAACTTTTGGTAAGAGTTAGAAAGTCAAGATTTTATATTGGTAATATGTTGTATAATTTCATGTATACAAAAAAATTATATTAATCCAAAATTTTATATTAGTAATATCTTTTTTAATTTTACAAAATCTAATTTTTATATTGTTAAAGCATTTTCAATACATGAATGATGAAATTTTAGATTAAAGTTTGTATAATTGTAGTGGAAAATCATAAGTCTAAGATTGTTGTTGCAAAATTACACACACACACACACAGAAAACCTTGACATTATTAATGTAATCATTTGAAATATATTTATTGATAGAAACATAGAAGAAATAATCTGGAAGGCCTAAAATTTATGGTTAGTTGAAGAATTTTTCCATGCCAAAGCCATATTTGCTAAGAAGGTCATGAGGTCAAATTCACATGGGGCTTTTAGGTTAGGTTTATATTTTTTTTTATAGTAGAACTTATCCTAGGAACCATTCCCAAAATGTGGGTAAGTGCCTAGAGGGATTTTCCAAGGGAATTTTCCATTAAAAAAAATAGTGCCCAAAGGTTTCACTAGATTTATAGATGCTATTGTGCTAAGTATATAAAGGTATTAGCATTAAATATCATAGTGTAATATAGGGTTACAAGCCTCCCATACATTTATGGTTGATTTACCCTCAATATAAAAAATTCCAAGGAGAATCGGCATGGTACCAATACATTAGTTCTTTTATTAAGTGTGTGAGCATGGGAAAAAATTATTTACTTAGAATATATACATATTTTTCCAAGTGAAAACTCATGGGATCCATCCCTCTTCCCTAGAATATTTGGATGGAGGGTAATGAATTAACTAGTTACAATAATGACTAGTAACATTAAATAAGTTTACCAAATTTGAACCCTTTGCTTATGGCCTCCTTATTAGCAACATGAATTGAGTTGATGGTTCAATTGATTAATCTAAAATTTGGGCTTGTTAAAACACACACACAACAACATCTAATCCCACCCTCATACAATTATGCAAGAATAGGATAACTAGTACATTGTTAGCTCTAAATGGCCCATGAAGGGAAAACATGCCATAAAGTGGGATATGAACATAAGTGTTTTCATGTGCACACACACAAAAAAGAAACTCATCCCAGCCTTAATAACTTAAGTGAGAATGAGATAATTGGTACATTCTCACCCTTAAGAAATTAAGGGAGAATGATATGATATAACTAGTACATTATTATATTTAATCAGCCAATGAAGGGAAACATGTCATAAGGTAGGATATGAACATATGTGTATATAGGTGTACACAAACACAAGCAACATCTCATTCCAACCACAAGCACTTAGGTGAGAATGATAACTTAAGAGAGAATGAGATGAGATAACTGGTACATTGATAGATTCAATCAATCAATGAAGGGAAAACATGTCATAAGGTAGGATTTGAGCATAGGTTTATGTAGGTGTACACACACGCAAAAGAAACATCTCATCCCACCTCAAAACTTATATGAGAATGATATTGGTACCTTGCTAAATTTAATTGGTTCACAAATAGAAAATATGTCATAAAAGTGGGATTTGAACTCAGGTGGAGGAGAAAATTTCACCCTTAACCATCCAAGCTAGATCCAATGACTCGTGTGTGTGTGTGTGTGTGTGTGTGTGTGTGTGTGTACACACACAGTGTAATGGAATAATTGTGACCTCCCCATTAGCAACATGCCATTGGGATATGGTCCTTTCCCTTGGAATATATTTCCCTCTTATTTGAGTGTTCCCAGCTGATTGCTGAGCATGTGGAATTTGTTGGGAATTGGTAGGAGAATACAAAGTAATATATCAGCTAGTTGTGGAGCCCTATGTATGAGTTAAGCCCTTATGAATTTCAGGTGCATTCCCCTTGAATTGCGTGAGGCCATCGTATTCTGATTTTTAAGCTTGTGGGGTGAGTGGGGGGCTTAGTAGATGATTGAATCATTATGGTGCTTCTTGTATAGCTAATAAACCACCTGGAAAATATGAAAAGAAAATAGGCAAACCATCTTGACAGTGGATTCCAACTCCTGAAATGAAGCAATACCCCATCTAAAATTTTGGTGAATCCTTCTGAATGAACTAAAATATAAGACTGAGTCATTGTGGTGCTCACTGCTAAGAGAAATTGATAAACCAACCTAGCACTTGTTATAGGTTCAACAAGTAAACCACCTTGGTGATTTCTTTCAAAGGTAAGTTGATAAACGACTTGGGCAGTGGGCTACATAACGTGGATGAAAAGCCATGATTTTGGTGTGAATTCCATAAGAAATAATTTCCTCAGACATTGGATCTAAATCAAGGGTGGTCAGGTATAAGAAAGCTTCATTCTAGCTGGCTTATAGTTGGGTGCAGAGTGGAGGTCCCTCCCTTAGTTTCCAACTAGTTTAAGATATAAAAATAGGTATATTACTTATGCATATTTGAATCATGAACCGTGTTGTTCAATGAAATTTTTTTATTTCTATGAGATTTGGTATGTCTATGGTTTTAATGAATGTATATACTTTGTTTTTTATTATTATGTTGCTAGTTGATGTGTGAAAATATGTGTTTATGTTATCTTATTGATAACAATGGCTTATGAGAATAGTAGCTCGATTTTTTTGGAGGAGTGCTATGTATGTGTTGATGGTTGAAAATGTATCTCCAATAGTAAGGGGATCTCCCCGGTGCAGAATCCAAATTAGATTCTACAGTGTTTGTTTTAAGGATCCCATCCGGTATGTAGGGAATCCAAATAAGAGTCTTTAATTTATCTTTCAAGTCGTGTTCTCTACTTAAGAGAATAACCAAATAAGTATGAGAAAACTGAAATATAATGTTATAAGTTATATGTGTGTTCCTATTACTTAAAATTTTCTATAACATTAATATGTAAGTTCTATTGTGAATGGTAATGGTTTCGTGCCCTGTTGACAGTTTTAAAGTATGTACTATGGTAAAACCGATAAATAATATGGTAATCCAAACCAACAGACAAAACTCATTAACTGGCCACCAAGGAGCGATGGTATAACAAAAATAAAACCTTTAATCTAAGAATATAGTTCGCGATGAATCAAACTATAGACAGACATTAGTTAAGTTCAAAGAGGATTTTAGAACAATATGATACCAAACCTTAGAAAAATTATGTACACCACATGGGCAGATGGAAGCCCGAGGGTACAGGGTTCTCTCTATCGAATGTTTCTTTAGAAAATAGCCATGAATAAATGATATACATTCCATGAAATTTATCAGAAATAACATTAAGCTATGAGTCAACTAAACTAAACTAGCGTGTAGCAAAACCTTCATGGCGTAAGAAATCGAGTATAACAATTTACAAAATTTAATGAATAATATTACAGTTACAACAGTAATAACCCAACAGGTACATGCATTAATTCAAGGTATTATACTAGTTTCATATATTAATGTAACAGTAAATTAACAAATAGCTCTTTTTGGCAGGATGACAGGAACCCTGACAACAGTGCCAACCTAAAATGGTAATGACAAGGGACTGCAATTCGATATGAAACCAAAAACAATGGATTATCACCCCAAAATTTTTACACATTTAAATCATAGCATTACATCGTGAAGACTTGGAAGTTCCAAGGGTAAAGAAAAACCATATTAAAAAAGGTAGCCTAATGTATGTCACCAGAAGAGCTAAAAATACCCTTGGCCGAAACTGATTTCAAATAAACAATATTGAAATATTATTTACACACACTCCATTGTAACAAATACATCCATTATGAAAATGTTTGAAGGAACAAACCCGGTTCATGAATGCCTCTTAACCTAACCCTTAGATACATTACAAGTAGCGAGGTAAAAGGAATTAAACCAAAAATCTAGAAGAATCATGGCCAAGATGAGGAGGGCTAGTGGCGTTACGAGTGGGTGGTCCCATAACCTACCAAAACACAAAAAAAAGACAAAAACTTAAGAACGGTATACAATTTCACCTTTGAACGCCTATGAGCCAAGAACAGTTCTATGCAAAGCAAATAGACTTACCAGAGGGAGTGTTGTGTGTGCAAATGCACCGTATGCCACAGTGCCTATCTCTCTCAGTGCCTCGAAATCCCGTCGAGACCAAAATATATGAATCGGCAGTGAGCTTCCAAATGAGTAACCAAGGATGAAAAATTATTTAGGTTCAGATTCAAATACCAGTAGAGTGAAAACTAACTAGAGATAAGGGTAGTAGATGACCATATCTGTGCATAGTAAGGTCTCCATAGCTGCAGAGCTTCATCCAGGAAAAAAAGGGAAGAAAAATCCAAGAATGAGCTGGGGTATTGGTCCGGGTTGGTTACACTAACCCTATCATGGCCAAATACAATCTTCAGATCGGGCCTAGGTAGATCGACAACTCAAAAGTGCCAAATGTCCCTACGTGCAACCTATAGGGTTGGTGGTCACCGAAAACTGCAGGTAGGTATTCTAGAAACATCTCCAAGCCGAGTACAATACGTTTACCATAGTGGATCATATCGAGGCATACCTGGCCATACATTTAGTTTGGCTTATGAAATTAGTTAGCTACATTGGATATCAACAATATGGCATGTCGAATAATGCATGGTGTGTCATTACTATTAAAGAAAAAGAACTATTGTATTTTTAATATAAATTATTACAATGTATTTTGACATGAAAACTATGATGGGTGCTAACATAACGTTTTGATAATTTCCTTCCAGCTATAGCAATTATTTATGTGTTTTTTTACAATGGTTAATTTGCATAAAGAGATAGGATAAAAATGTAGTTTTTGAGAAACTTAATTTAATTAATTAATAATTAATATATGGATGACAGAGATTTAATATTTACAAAATATTTACAAAATATTTTTATCAATAGTGAAAAAAGAATGTTGAGATTTATCTTAAAGGTAATTTTTCTCTTTTTTCTTTTCAACTTAATTAAAAAATATTATAAATAAAATATATATTTTCTATTTAAGTAAAGTTGTGGACATTTAGGTATGTGGAATTGATAAGTTATTAGCCTATAGTATTGTAAAAAAACTTATTTAAAAGATAAGAATTTCCATGGTAAAAAGAATACAAATCTCCATTATTAAGAATCCTATTACATACCTTTTATTTATTTATATACTAATTTTTTTTAATAATAATAATTTAAAATAAAATTATAATTTAATTAAATTTTATATGTTTTTTAAATTTTAACAATGTGAAATAAATATTTTGATATTTATTATACATTAATGTCTATCAATATTTGCAATAAATTTAATTTATATAATTAGATTCATTTAATTTAGGTAATTACATTCATTTATAAAAATAAGTCTTTACTAGTGTTAAACTAAACTCATCATATGCATTTACATATTAAAATTTTAAACAAAAGTGTTTGAGATACATGTTAAATGCAATACCCAAATATAAAATTATTAATCAGTTTGATATTTTGAAGATTTATGTGGTGTGAGTTTTTGAGGAGGGTTATATGACATCTCCATAGTATCCATTTTTATGTCTACAATTATTAGTCAACTTATTAATTAAAATATACTTAATGGGATTAAGGATTATTGATCAATTATGGATAAAGTTTGATCTTTGTTCACACTTGTTTCATTATATAATATTTGATTTCGTTACAATAACATTAGTTAATACTATGTGAATATAAAATCAATCTGCGAAAATGATTATGGATTAATTTATTAATTATCCATAGTTATAGTTATTTTTATTAATAAATTAATAGATAATCATCATAATTGATTGATTTTATAATTTTTTCTATGTTTTGTGGATAAATATATCTCCAACATTTATAGTAATAATTTGAAGGCTTTGTTTGTCTATATATATATAATTTTGCAACAATAAAGTAGACTAGTATGATTATCCACTACAATTGTACAATTTTTATCCAAAATTTTCATCATTCATGTATTAAAATTACTTTACCATTATAACAATTTGAATTTTGTAAAATAAAAAAAATATTACTAATAAAAAAAATTGAATTAATATAAAGTTCTACTATGCATTAACTAATTCTTCTATTATGAAATCTTGACTTTTAACTCTTACCTAAAAAACAAGCACACACATATAATACTAAAACAAAATTATACATATATACTTGACAATATTACATAATTATATAAATGAAATGAAAATAGAATACAATATATATGAAATTAAAACTAAACTAAATAACTATTAAAAATATTTCATATATATATATATATATATATATATATATTAAATGAAATTAAATATAATATATTATACATATTAATGATTATAATATTTCAAATATTTATTGAAATAATTTTATTTGCTAAAAAAATTTAAATTAGAGTTTTATACTTTCATGAAAACTTAAATCATAAAAATTAAACTTATGAAGCTCTTTTTTCAAAAATATTTTTCATACAAGTGAGGAAAAATAATATTATTCATCATATAAGTGAAGAAAAAGATATCACAAATTTGTAAGTTAACAAATATTTCTCAAAACTGTAAAGTAAGTTCAACAAATCTACTATTAAAAATAAATAAATTATAAAAATCAATTTTAAATATGTCAAAAAATATTGATTTGACTTTTTAAAATAACACTTACATAGACTTACATATTTCTTAAACCAATGAAAAAAAAATAGAACATTATCATTTTCCTATTTATCTTATGAAATCTTCCATGAGTACCTAGAATATTATTACCATTCTCTTGTAACTCATTTATATTGAAGACCATAGATTCTTCTAACTCATTTATATTTTTATATTGTACAATCATCTATTATTAAAGGTTAATAAGGGCACGCAGAGATAATGAACACTTCATTTATATATTTACAACCACGCGATCACTCCATCCATCTTTCCGAGCAGGCGAAATGTCGTAGTTAATGAAATAAATGTACGTTGCATCTATGTTTGAGTTTATGCAGTATTCTCGTGCTTTCTCACACTGACTCAGTGGTGGGTTCCCATCTGAATTTCAATTTTATTGCATTGCCGTGTGCGCATTTGAATTTCAAATTTGCCGTAGCGTTGGAATTCAAATATTCATTTAGCACAAGTGAATTTTACGCCAAACAATAAATCGTAAGTTATACAATATTAAATGTCTTAGAACAGTATATGCTCATAATTAGATTTAAATCTAAGAGTAACCCTATACAGCATTTTAATATCCTATAAACCATAAGTAACCCTATACAGCATTTTAATATCCTATAGCTTATGCTTTATGGCTTTGGAGGAAGACAACTCAGCCCTCAAGCCATAGCCGTTGAAGTAACCTTTATGGCTTTGTATCAACTCAGCCCTTTATGGCTTTGTATCAACTCAGCCCTTTATGGCTTTCTATCAACCATGGCTGTCAATTGAAGTAACCGTTGGAGTAAAAAAAACATGGACAGCAGGGATGATCTGTTTCTATCAACCATGCCCTCAAGCCATAGCCGTTGAAGTAACCGTTGCAGGAAAAAAGCCCATGATTCGGGGGATGGTTGGAGAGGAGCTAGGAGCCTCAAATATGTATATCAATGGACGGTTCCATAAGCGCCAGAGATATATATGTATATCTCGAGTCCTATCATTTTTCACCATTTCGTCCTCAACTATCTATGTTCTCTATGTTCTCTGTGTCTTTTCACTCTCAGTCGGTGAGAGACTTTCAAACGAGAGCAATTTTATTTTAATCAAAGGGCAAAGTACTAACATGATCAAGAATCCGAAGACCTCAAAGTGGCAGTCGGTTTGTTAGCGGAAGTCGAAACCCGGACAGAACTTTCAAGTCGAGCTATGAACAGTACAAAGAAATCAATATCGTTATTCATCTGGATGTCAAGAATTTCGTGGCGAAGGTCTCCGACTAGATAGCGGCGTCATACTAGACCTTCGATGAGGGCGGTAGTGCCTCTGCAAGACAAGGGCCGGATGCCTCTGCAAGAGAATTTTCAGTTTGACATAGGGAAGAGAATGAAACGGAATCCAATATTACCATCCCGTGGCAGTAATTTAGGGGTGATGTATATTCATCTATTATATCTCAATTATCAGCAAGATAGACGTGGGATGACTGAAATTTGTAACGAATTTTCTTTATCTTATACTTTTGTTTGAATTCATGGAAGATATTGATATTAGTCCCATAGCCCACAGTTAAATCTTTAAAGTTAAGGGCATCCTGTAGATCTTATAATTGTCTTTCAATTGTATGAGGATTTCTAAACCCCAAACAGTTTTCGGGCTCATGCAGATCAATGCTCATCTTTCTTCAGCATGGTAATCGCATGGAATTCCATTTAATCTCATCGCTCTGTATTCCGTTGGCTTGTTTTTTTTTAATTGTAAATTACTGGGTAGTGATAAGGTCGCTAATATTGCTGAAAAATAAATGAATGATACAAGTCATTTGAGGGCGCTTCTAATGTTAGTTGAAGAAATGAAATCAAATCCCAATTCCAATTCCAGTTCCAGGTATGGTCCTATTATCCCGTGCGTCAACAATTTTTATTGAATGTAAAGCTCTGCCGCCTCCTGAATATTTTAAACGACTTTTATGTGTCCACCACTTTAATTTAGGTGACAGATACTTGAAAAGCTTCTTGGAGGTCCTCCAGCGATGGTACCCCGTAAAACCCTAAAATGATGGTGCACTTACTCCTGGCTAATTAACGGTGTATGCGCCTAACAGCCGTGATACCTCGACCAAACCTGACAGAGTCGCAGAACCTAACAAGGGCAAAGGAATATAATGTGAAACCAGAAAATTGGGGGTAGAATGAGTAACCATTGCAGAAAGCTACTTTTACCTTGACGGGAAAATCTACCTGTCGATGGAGTTGCTAGGAAGAGAGTTCATGCTGAGAACTAAGAGAAAAATCTACAGGGTTGAGGGATAGAACCTATAAGCACATTATGAAAAGAAGTAATCCAAAATTAAAACACCATTACAAATTAGGTACCGGACGGTTGGTCTGTGAAAGGTAACTCAAAGAATAATGGGTACATAATCAACGGAGAAAGAATCCTTCGGTTGTAAGGATTTCAACACCACTACGGTTTTGGGGGATGGGATCACGAGTATATTATTCCTGTGTATTATGCTGCCTGTCATATTACCTGATTTAATATTTTCACTTGAGCACTGTATCCATTACAAAAATGGGCGCGATTTAATAATGATTGCACGGTAAACTCAGGTTTGCGGTTAGATGAATACCTATTGAAGTTCCTGTTTTGCGTGGGCAACACATTTAATTTATTTGAGATAAAAAAATTTATATTTTAGTTTATATTAATAGTTTTTAATTTATTTTGTTTTTGAATTATTTATTTATCAATATGATTTAGTTTAATTTATTTTTTAAAATGATTTTCAAATTGAAATATTTAATATATTGTTTAATTTTATTATACTTTATCAATGGTATATTTTTTTAATTAAAATAACTTGAATGTATAAAGAAAAATTGTTTAAATTTATATAATATAAAGTGATAATATATATGATAAAGTCTGAGTTGAAATATAAAGTTAAGACTTTGAATATATATTTTAGGAGCAGTCTAATCCAGCTAGGTTAGGGTAGGTTGGGTTCGGTTAGGGTAGGTTATCTTATCTTAGGCTAGGGAAGGTTAGGTTATGTTATGCTAGGATAGGCTAGCCTAGGTTATGTTAAGTAGGTTAGGTTAGGCTACGATAGGCTAGCGTAGGCTATGCTAAGCTAGGTTATGTTAAGTAGGTTAGGTTAGGCTAGGTTAGGCTAGGCTAGGCTATGCTAGGTTAGGTTAGGTTAGGCTAGTCTAGGCTAGGTTAGATTAAGCTAGGTTAGATTAGGTTAGGTTAGGTTAGGTTAGGTTAGTAGGATAAGCTAGCCTAGGTTATGCTAGGCAAGGCTAGGCAAGTCTAGGTTAGGTTAGGTTAGGCTAGGCTATGCGAGGATATTATAGGATAGGATATGCTAGGTTATGTTAGGCTAGGCTAGGCTAGGCTAGGGTAGGGAAGGGTAGGCTAGGCTAGGCTAGGTTAGGTTACGTTAGGATAGGTTAGGTTAGATTAGGCTAGGGTAGGGTAGTGCAGGGTAGGGTAGGATAGGATAGGATAGGATAGGTTATGTTAGGGTAGGATAGGTTAGGCTAGGCTAGGCTAGGCTAGGTTAGGCTAGGGTATGGTAGGGTAGGTTATGTTAAGCTAGGCTAGACTAGGCTAGGTTAGGTTAAGATAGGCTAGGTTAGGCTAGGCTAGGCTAGGGTATGGTAGACCATGATAGCAAAGGCTAGGCTAGGGTAAGCTAGGGTAGGCTAGGATAGGTGAGACTAGGTTAGGTTAGGCTAGAGTATGCTAGGTTATACTATATTATTGAAGTTAAGGTTAGACTGTATTATTGTAGGTTTGGTTAGGCTAGGCCACGATAGGTTAGGTTAGGTTAGGCTAGATTAGGTTAGTATAGGCTAGCTTAGGATAGGTTATGCTAGGTTATGCTAGGCTAGGATTTAGGCTAGGTTAGGCTAGGTTAGGCTAGGCTATAATAGGATAGGATATCCTATGATAGTCCACGCTAGGATAGGATAGGCTAGGATAGGGTAGGGTAGGGTAGGGTAGGTTAGGCTAGGTTAGACTAGGTCAGGTAGGCTAGGCTAGAGTAGGCTACGTTAGGCTAGGTCAAGGTAAGCTAGGCTATGTTTGGTTAGGTTACAGTAGGCTAGGTTAGGTTAAGCTAGGCTAGGTTAGGTTACACTAGGCTAGGATAGGCTAGTGTAGGGTAGGGTAGGTTGGGTTAGGTTAGGTTAAGCTAGGTTAAGCTAGGCAAGGGTAAGCTAGGCAAGATTAGGTTAGTCTACGCTAGGCTAGGGTAGGGTAGGGTAAGATAGGGTAAGTTAGGTTAGATTAGGTTAGGTTATGTTAGGTTAGGATTGGCTAGGCTTGGCTATGCTAGGCTAGGTTAGGTTAGGCTAGGCTGGGCTAGGCTAGGCGAGGCTAGGCTAGGCTAGGAAAATGTAGGTTAGGTTAGGAGAGTCTAGGCTAGGATAGGCTAGGATCGACTAGAGTAAGTTAGGTTAGATTACGATATTGTACGCTAGGTTAGATAGGTGAGGTTAGGCGAGTCAAGGGTAGGTTAGTCAAGGATCCAAGGATAAGCAATAATGTAACTGAAACGAAAGTACATGATCTAGTTCACCGACTCCAGTCTAACCTAGCCTACTCTAGCCTAACCTACCCTACCCTACCCTACCCTATCCTAGCCTATCCTATCCTAGCGTGGACTATCATAGCATATCCTAGCCTACTATAACCTAGCCTAACCTAGCCTAAATCCTAGCCTAGCGTAACCTAGCGTAACCTATCCTAAGCTAGCCTATACTAACCTAACCTATCGTGGCCTAGCCTAACCCAACCTACAATAATATAGTCTAACCTTAACTTAAATAATATAGTATAACCTAGCATACTCTAGCCTAACCTAACCTAGTCTCACCTATCCTAGCCTACCCTAGCTTACCCTAGCCTAGCCTTTCCTATCATGGCCTACTGTACCCTAGCCTAGCCTAACCTAACCTAGCTTATCTTAACCTAACCTAACCTAGCCTAGCCTAGCTTAACATAACCTACCCTACCATACCCTAGCCTAACCTAGCCTAGCCTAGCCTAGCCTAGCCTAACCTATCCTACCCTAACATAACCTAGCCTATCCTATCCTATCCTATCCTACCCTACCCTACCCTACCCTAGCCTATCCTAACCTAACCTATCCTAACGTAATCTAGCCTAGCCTAGCCTAGCCTACCCTAGCCTAGCCTAAACTAGCCTAACATAACCTATCATGGCCTAACATAACCTAGCATATCCTATCCTATCCTATCCTCGCCTAGCCTAGCCTAGCCTAGTCTAACCTAACCTAGACTTGCCTAGCCTAGCCTAGCATAACCTAGGCTAGCTTATCCTACTAACCTAACCTAACCTAACCTAACCTAATCTAACCTAGCTTAATCTAACCTAGCCTAGACTAGCCTAACATAACCTAACCTAGCATAGCCTAGCCTAGCCTAACCTATTCTAGCCTAACCTACTTAACATAACCTAGCTTAGCATAGCCTACGCTAGCCTATCGTAGCCTAACCTAACCTACTTTACATAAGCTAGGCTAGCCTATCCTAGCATAACCTAACCTAACCTTCCCTAGCTTAAGATAAGATAACCTACCCTAACCGAACCCAACCTACCCTAACCTAGCCTAGTTAGACTACTCCTAAAATATATATTCAAAAGGAATCTTAACTTTTATAGTACAATTTAATTTTATCATATATATTATCACTTTATATTATATAAATTTAAACAATTTTTCTTTATACATTCAAGTTATTTTAATTAAAAAAATATACCATTGATAAAGTATAATAAAATTAAATAATATATTAAATATTTCAATTTGAAAATCATTTTAAAAAATAAATTAAACTAAATCATATTGATAAAGAAATAATTCAAAAACAAAATAAATTAAAAACTATTAATAAAAACTAAAATATAAATTTTTTTATCTGAAATAAATTAAATGTGTTGCACACGTAAAAGCAGGAACTTCAATAGGTATTCATCTAACCGCAAACCTGAGTTTCCGTGCAATCACTATTTATATACGATTTCCCCGTCGCGCCCCTTTTTGTAATGGATACAGTGCTCAAGTGAAAATATTAAATCAGGTAATATGACAGGCAGCATAATACACAGGAATAATATACTCGTGATCCCATCCCCCAAAATCGTACTGGTGTTGAAATCCTTACAACCGAAGGATTCTTTCTCCATTGATTATGTACCCATTATTGTTTGCGTTACCTTTCACAGACCAACCGTCGGTACCTAATTTGTAATGGGGTTTTAATTTTGGATTACTTCTCTTCATAATGTGCTTATAGGTTCTATCCCTCAACCCTGTAGATTTTTCTCTTAGTTCTCAGCATGAACTCTCTTCCTAGCAACTCCATCGACAGGTAAATTTCCCGTCAAGGTAAGTAACCTTTTCTGCAATGGTTACTCATTCTGGTTTTCACATTATATTCCTTTGCCCTTGTTAGGTTCTAGAAACTCTGTCAGGTTTGGTCGAGGGTATCACGGCTGTTATGAGCGCATACACCGTTAATTAGCCAGGGTAAATTGCACCATCCTTATTTTAGGGTTTACAGGGTTTCATCATGGAGGACCTCCAATCAGCTTTCAAGTATCTGTCACCTAAATTAAAGTGGTGGACACATAAAAGTCGTTTAAAATATTCAGGAGGCGGCAGAGCTTTACATTCAATAAAAATTGCTGACGCAATACATAATAGGACCATACCTGGAACTGGAATTGGAATTGGGATTTGATTTCATTTCTTCAGCTAACATTAGAAGCCCTCAAATGACCTGTATCATTCATTTATTTTTCAGCAATATTAGCGACCTTTTCGCTACCCAGTAATTTACAATTAAAAAAAAACAAGCCAACGGAATACAGAGCGATGAGATTAAATGGAATTCCATGCGATTACCATGCTGAAGAAAGATGATCATTGATCTGCATGAGCCCGAAAACTGTTTGGGGTTCAGAAATCCTCATACAATTGAAAGAGAATCATAAGATCTACAGGATGCCCTTCGCTTTAAAGATTTAACTGTGGGCTATGGGACTAATATCAATATCTTCCATGAATTCAAACAAAAGTATAAGATAAAGAAAATTCATTACAAATTTCAGTCATCTCACGTCTATCTTGCTGATAATAGAGATATAATAGATGAATATACATCACCCCCAAATTACTGCCACGGGACGGTAATCTTGAATTCCGGTTCAAACTGAAAATTCTCTTGCAGAGGCATCCGGCCCTTGTCTTGCAGAGGCACTACCGCCCTCATATCAAAATCATAATGACGCCGCTATCTAGTCGGAGACCTTCGCCACGAAATTCTCGTCCAGAAGAATGTTCTGAGGCTTGAAGAATGTTCTGAGGCTTGAAGAATTCTTTGTACGAGTTTTCCACTTGAAAGTTCTGTCCGGGTTTCGACTTCCGCTAAGAAAATAAAAATCACTGCAGCTGCGAACAAACCGACTGCCACTTTGTAAGAAGTACTGCCATGCTTTGAGGTCTTCGGATTCTTGATCATGTCAGTACTTTGCCCTTTGATGAAAATAAAATTGCTCTCGTTTGAAAGTCTCTCACCGACTCAGACTGAAAAGACACAGAGAACATAGAGAACATAGATAGTTGAGGACGAAATGGTGAAAAATGATAGGACTCGAGATATACATATATATCTCTGGCGCTTCTGGAACCGTCCATTGATATACATATTTGAGGCTCCTACCTCCTGTCCAACCATCCCCCGAATCATGGGCTTTTTTCCTGCAACGGTTACTTCAACGGCTATGGCTTGAGGGCATGGTTGATAGAAACAGATCATCCCTGCTGTCCATGTTTTTTTTACTCCAACGGTTACTTCAATTGACAACCATGGTTGATAGAAAGCCATAAAGGGCTGAGTTGATACAAAGCCATAAAGGTTACTTCAACGGCTATGGCTTGAGGGCTGAGTTGTCTTCCTCCAAAGCCATAAAGCATAAGCTATAGGATATTAAAATGCTGTATAGGGTTACTTATGGTTTATAGGATATTAAAACGCTGTATAAGGTTAATCATAGATTTAAACTAATTTAAATCTATATGAAATTTAATATTGTATAACTTACGATTTATTGTTTGCTGTAAAATTCCACTTGTGCTAAATGAATATTTGAATTCCAACGCGACGGAAAATTTGAAATTCAAATGCGCACACAGCAATGCAATAAAATTGAAATTCAAATGGGAACCCACCACTGAGTCAGTGTGAGAAAGCGCGAGAATGCAACGTACATTTATTTCATTAACTACAACATTTCGCATGCTCAGAAAGATGGATTGAGTGATCGCAAAACAAACGGCACACGTCACATCTTAGATGCGGCTTCCAGAAGCATAGCATGGTTATGTATGGTGAATGGCTGCTATCGGGCGCATTAAATCTCAATCAGGATTTCATGTGTTTATTTTATCTATTCTGTCAACCCCACAACTCTATTGCTAATGCATCTCCAACGATCTAATGATATAATTTTGTGCTTTCAAATATTTTGTGTGATTACTTTTTTCAGCGGTTTTTTTTTTTTTCACCTTTATTCATTCAAATACAGAAGAGATTACTGTAGAGTTCAGCTTTGGAATCCACTTTAGCATGGTTATAAATATATAAATGAAGTGTTCATTATCTCTGAGTGCCCTTTAATAGATGATTGTACAATATAAATGAGTTAGAAGAATCTATGGTCTTCAATATAAATGAGTTACAAAAGTTACAAAAGAATGTGAATAATATTCTTTTTCTTCATTTATATGATGAATAATATTATTTTTCCTCACTTATATGAAAAACATTTTTGAAAGAAGAGCTTTATAAGTTTAATTTTTATGATTTAAGTTTTCATGAAGGTATAAAACTCTAATTTAAATTTTTTTAGGAAATAAAAATATTTCAATAAATATTTGAAATATTATAATCATTAATATGTATAATATATTATATTTAAATTCATATATATATATATATGAAATATTTTTAATTGTTATTTAGTTTAGTTTTAATTTCATATATATTGTATTCTATTTTCATTTCATTTATTTAATTATGCAATATTTTCAAGTGTATATGTATAATTTTGTTTTAGTATTATATGTGTGTGCGTGTTTTAGGTAAGAGTTAAAAGTCAAGATTTCATAATAGAAGAATTAGTTAATGCATAGTGGAACTTTATATTAATTCAATTTTTTTTATTAGTAATATTTTTTTTTATTTTACAAAATTTAAATTTTTATAATGGTAAAGTAATTTTAATACATGAATGATGAAAATTTTGGATAAAAATTGTACAATTGTAGTGGATAATCATACCAGTCTACTTTATTGTTGCAAAATTATATATCTATATATATATATATATATAAACAAAGCCTTCAAATTATTACTATAAATGTTGGAGATATATTTATCCACAAAACATAGAAAAATTTATAAAATCAATCAATTATGATGATTATCTATTAATTTATTAATAAAAATAACTATAACTATGGATAATTAATAAATTAATTCATAATCATTTTCGCAGATTGATTTTATATTCACATAGTATTAACTAATGTTATTGTAAGGAAATCACATATTATATAATGAAAAAAGTGTGGACAAAGATCAAACTTTATCCATAATTGATCAATAATCATAAGAGTTCATTATCCATTATCCCATCAATGATCATAATAGTTGATTATCCATAATCCCAACAATAACCATAGAGTTGATTATCCTTAATCCCATTAAGTATATTTTAATTAATAAGTTGACTAATAATTGTAGACATAAAAATGGATACTATGGAGATGTCAAATAACCCTCCTCAAAAACTCACACCACATAAATCTTCAAAATATCAAACTGATTAATAATTTTATAGTTGGGTATTGCATTTAACATGTATCTCAAACACTTTTGTTTAAAAGTTTAATATGTAAATGGATATGTAGTTGCATTATGAGTTTAGTTTAGCACCAGTAAAAGATTATTTTTATAAAATTAACGTAATTACTCAAATTAAATGGAACCTAATTATATAAATTAAATTTATTGCAAATATTGATAGACATTAATGTATAATAAATATCAAAATATTTATTTCAATATCAAGAAATTTAAAAAACATATAAATTTAATTAAATTATAATTTATTTTAAATTATTATTATTAAAAAAATTAGTATATAAATAAATAAAAGGTATATAATAGATTCTTAATAATGGAGATTTGTCTTCTTTTTTACCATGGAATTTTACTTTTTAAATAAGTTTTCTTACAATACTATAGGCCAATATCTTATCAATTCCAACATACCAAAATGTCCACAACTTTACTTAAATAGAAAATATATATTTTATTTATAATATTTTTTAATTAAGTTGAAAAGAAAAAAGAGAAAAATTACCTTTAAGATAAATCTCAACATTGTTTTTTCACTATTGATAAAAATATTTTGTAAATATTTTTGCAAATATTAACACAACTCCTTACTAACTACATTTTTATCCTATCTCTTTATGAAAATTAACCATTGTAAAAAAACACATAAATAATTGCTGTAGCTGGAAGGAAATTATCAAAACGTTATGTTAGCACCCATCATAGTTTTCATGTCAAAATACATTGTAATAATTTATAGTAGTTCGTTTTTTTAACAAGACACACCATGCATTATCTGCCATATTGTTGACATCATCCAATGTTTACAAAGCCTCGATATGATCCACTATGGTAAACGTATTATACTGAGCTTGGAGATGTTTCTAGAATACCTACCTGCAGTTTTCAGTGACCACCAACCCTATAGGTTGCACGTAGGGACATTTGGCACTTTTGAGTTGTCGATCTACCTAGGCCCGTTCTGACGATTGTATTTAGCCATGATAGGGTTAGTGTAACCAACCCGGGCCAATACCCCAGCTCATTCTTGGAGTTTTCTTCCCTTTTTTTCCCGGATGAAGCTCTACAACTATGGAGACCTTACTATGCACAGATATGGTCATCGACTACCCTTATCTCTAGTTAGTTTTCTCTCTACTGGTATTTGACTCTGAACCTAAATAAATTTTCATCCTTGGTTACTCGTTTGGAAGCTCACTGTCGATTCATATCTTTTGGTCTCGACGGGATTTCGAGGCACTGAGAGAGATAGGCACTGTGGCGTACGGTGCATTTGGACACACAACACTCCCTCTGGTAAGTCTATTTTCTTTGCATAGAATTTTTCTTAGCTCGTAGGTGTTCAAAGGTGAAATTGTATACCGTTCTTAATTTTTTGTCTTTTGTTTGTGTTTTGGTAGGTTATGGGACCACCCACTCGTAACGCCACTAGCCCTCCTCATCTTCGCCACGACTGTTCTATATTGTTGGTTTAATTCCTTTTACCTCGCTACTTGTAATGTAACTAAGGGTTAGGTTAAGAGGCATTCATGAACCGGGTTTGTTCCTTCAAACATTTTCATAATGGATGTATTTGTTACAATGGAGTGTGTAAATAATATTTCAATATTGCTTATTTGAAATCAGTTTCGGCCAAGGGTATTTTTAGCTCTTCTGGTGACATACATTAGGCTGCCTTTTTTAATATGGTTTTTCTTTACCCTTGGAACTTCCAAGTCTTCACGATGTAATGCTATGATTTAAATGTGTAAAAATTTTGGGTGATAATCCATTGTTTTTGGTTTCATATCGAATTACAGTCCCTTGTCATTACCATTTTAGGTTGGCACTGTTGTCAGGTTCCTGTCATCCTGCCAACAAGAGTTATTTGTTAATATGCTATTACATTAATATATGAAACTAGTATAATACCTTGAATTAATGCATTTACCTGCTGGGTTATTACTGTTGTAACTGTAATATTATTCATGAAATTTTGTAAATTTTTATACTCGATTTCTTACGCCATGAAGGTTTTGCTACACACTGGTTTAGTTTAGTTGACTCATAGCTTAATGTTATTTCTGATAAATTTCATGAAATGTATATCATTTATTCATGGCTATTTTCTAAAGAAACATCCGATAGAGAGAACCCTGTACCCCCGGGCTTCCATCTGCCCATGTGGTGTACATAATTTTTCTAAGGTTTCGTATCATACTGTTATAGAATCCTCTTTGAACTTAACTAATGTCTCTCTATAGTTTGATTCATCGCCAACTATATTCTTAGATTAAAGGTTTTATTTTTGTTATACCATTGCTCCTTGGTGGCCAGTTAATGAGTTTTGTCTTCTGGTTTGGATTACCATATTATTTATCGGTTTTACCATACTACATACTTTAAAACTGTCAACAGGGCACGAAACCATTACAATTCACAATAGAACTTACATATTAATGTTATAGAAAATTTTAAGTAATAGGAACACACATATAACTTATAACATTATATTTCAATTTTCTCATACTTATTTGGTTATTCTCTTAAGTAGAGAAGACGACTTGAAAGATAAATTAAAGACTCTTATTTGGATTCCCTACATACCGGATGGGATCCTTAAACCAAACAATGTAGAATCTAATTTGGATTCTGCACCGGGGAAATCCCCTTACTGTTGGAGATACATTTTCAACCATCAACACATACATAGCACTCCTCCAAAAAAATCGAGCTACTATTCTCATAATCCATTGTTATCAATAAGATAACATAAACACATAGTTTCACACATCAATTAGCAACATAATATTAAAAAACAAAGGATAGACATTCATTAAAACCATAGACATACCAAATCTCATAGAAATAAAAAAATAGCATTGAACAGCACGGTTCATGATTCAAATATGCATAAGTAATATACCTATTTTTATATCTTAAACTAGTTGGAAACTAAGGCAGGGACTTCCACTCTGCACCCAACTATAAGCTAGCTACAATGAAGCTTTCTTATACCTGACCACCCTTGATTTAGATCCAATGTCTCAGGAAATTATTTCATAGGGAATTCACACCAAAAGCATGGTTTTTCATCCACGTTATGTAGCCCACTGCCCAAGTCGTTTATCAACTTACCTTTAAAAGCAAGCACCAAGGTGGTTTACTTGTTGCAACTATAACAAGTGCTAGGTTGGTTTATCAATTTCTCTTATTAGTGAGCACCACAATGCCTCACTCTTATCTTTTAGTTCATTCACAAGGATTCACCAAAATTTTAGACAGGGTATTGCTTCATTTCAGGAGTTGGAATCCACTGTCAAGATGGTTTTCCTATTTTCTTTTCAGATTTTCCAGGTGGTTTATTAGCTATACAACACGCGCCATAATGATTCAATCATCTACTAAGCCCCACACTCACCACACAAGCTTAAAAAACATAATACGATGGCCTCAAGCAATTCACGGGGAATGCAACCAAAATTCATAAGGGCTTAACTCATACATAGGGCTCCGTAACTAGCTGATATATTACTTTGTATTCTCCTACAAATTCCCAACAACTTCCACATGCTCAACAATCAACTGGGCACACTCAAATAAGAGGGAAACATATTCCAATGGAAAGGACCATATCCCAATGGCATGTTACTAATGGGGAGGTCACAATTCTTCCATTGCAGTGTGTGTGTACACACACACACACACACACACACACACAGAGTCAATTGGATCTAGCTTGGATGGTTAAGAGGTGAAATTTTTATCCTCCCCACACAAGTTCAAATCCCACTTTATGACATGTTTTCTATTTGTGAACCAATTAAAGCTAGCAAGGTACCAATAATATCATTCTCATATAAGTTTTTGAGGGTGGGATGAGATGTTTCTTTTGCGTGTGTGTACACCTACATAAACCTATGCTCAAATCCTACCTTATGACATGTTTTCCCTTCATTGATTGATTGAATCTATCAATGTACCAGTTATCTCATCTCATTCTCTCTTAAGTTATCATTCTCACCTAAGTGCTTGAGGTTGGAATGAGATGTTGCTTGTGTTTGTGTACACCTGTATACACCTATGTTCATATCCTACCTTATGACATGTTTTCCCTTCATTGGCTGATTAAATCTAATAATGTACTAGTTATATCATATCATTCTACCTTAATTTCTTAAGGGTGAGAATGTACCAATTATCTCATTCTCACTTAATTTATTAAGGCTGGAATGAGTTTCTTTTTTGTGTGTGTGCACATGAAAACACTTATGTTCATATCCCACTTTATGGAATGTTTTCCCTTCATGGGCCATTTAGAGCTAACAATGTCCTAGTTATCCTATTCTTGCATAATTGTATGAGGGTGGGATTAGATGTTGTTGTGTGTGTGTTTTAACAACCCCAAAGTTTAGATTAATCAATTGAACCATCAACTCAAGTCATGTTGCTAATAAGGAGGCAATAAACAAAGGGTTCAAATTTAGTAAACTTATTTAATGTTACTAGTCATTATTGTAACTAGTTAATTCATTACCCTCCATCCAAATATTCTAGGGAAGAGGGATGGATCCCATGAGTTTTCACTTGGAAAAATATGTATATATTCTAAGGAAATAATGTCACCCCATGCTCACGCACTTAATAAAAGAACTAATGTATTGGTACCATGCCAATTCTCCTTGGAATTTTTTATATTGAGGGTAAATAAACCATAAATGTATGGGAGGCTTGTAACCCTATATTAAACTATGATATTTAATTCTAATACCTTTCTAGACTTAGCACAATAGCATCTATCAATCTAGTGAAACCTTCGGGCACTATTTTTTTTAATGGAAAATTCCCTTGGAAAATCCCCCTTGGAATGGTTCCTAGGATAAGTTCTACTAGAAAAAAACATATAAACCTAACCTCAAACCCCCATATGAATTTGACCTCATGACCTTCTTCGCAAATATGGCTTTGGCATGGAAAACTTCTTAAACTAACTATAAAGATTAGGCCTTCCAGATTATTTCTTGTATGTTTCTATCAATAAATATATCTCCAATGCTTACATTAATAATTTCAAGGTTTTGTGTGTGTGTGTAATTTTGCAACAACAATCTTAGACTTGTATGATTTTCCACTACAATTATACAAACTTTAATCTAAAAATTTCATCATTCATGTATTGAAAATGCTTTAACAATATAAAAATTAGATTTTGTAAAATTAGAAAAGATATTACTAATATAAAATTTTGGATTAATATAAATTTTTTGTATACATGAAATTATACAACATATTACCAATATAAAATCTTGACTTTCTAACTCTTACCAAAAGTTTTATAAATATATACACAAATTTATATTAAAAATGCTTCGATAAAGATCGACAGGGTCGTGGATATACAATGATCGGATGCTTTGTGAAGGTACTCCTTGATACAATTGGGTAGCTTTTGTTGATTCCCTAAAAGATGCATAAGGAGGCTCGAAAAAAGGGAGAGGAATTAGAAGCTTGGGGAGTGACTTATTTAGAGGGCCCAACAAATAAGTAAACCAAGGAGCAATTCCATCCTCCTGTTTTAAACTAAAATGACCTGTACATGAGATGGAGAACTTCGCATCAAGAGAGGGACCACACAGTGTTAGAGTACACTAACATCTAAGTCACTCGTTGTAATCTTGCCAAACTTAAAAGAAATACTTCTATAAATACTCAAAATAACACCATAAGAAAATTATGCATATATATAAATGATAATATAATATAATTATATAAATAAATAAAAAATGAAATATATATATATATATATATATATACTAAACTAAATGATTATTAAAAATATTTATAATAATATTATATACTTATAATAAATAATATTAAATAATATATTATAAAAATATCAAGGATTATATCTAGATCAAATATTTATTTCCCTTCATTAAAAAGATTCTAAATGGATTTAAAGTTTTTTTATTAAATTTAAAATTAAACTACAAAATTAAACTTTACCACTTTGTTAACCATAAAACTTTTCTCTCAAAAATCTTTTTTATGTAATGAGGAAAAAATGAAAGTATTAGCCATATAAATAAAAAAGATTTAATGAGTTAAGTTACACCTAAATCTACTATTACAAGAAAATTATAAAAATCAATATTGAGTATGTTAAAAAATATAAATTTGATTTTTTAAAATAACATATATATACATATTTATATTTCTTAAAGAATAAAAAAGTCTAAAGAAATAAAGAGAAAAAGCATTATCATTTTCCTGTTTATCCCGTGAGATCATCCATCAATACTTCGAATACTATTCACATCCTCTTGTAACTCATTTATATTCAAGATAGTAGTTTCGTGTAACTCATTTATATTGGATAACGAACGTATAGATAATGAGCACTTTATTTTCATATTTATAACCATGGGAAAGTGGATTCCAAAGATCTCAGCAATAATCCCTTCTGCATTTGAATGACTAAAGCGGCAAAGTAAAAAATAATCACAAACAAAATATAAGATATTTTTTTATGTGAAAGCACAAATAAAGGTATAAAATTAAAAAAAAAAAACCTACGGAAAAAGGTAATCACAAACAAAATATAAGATTTTTATTTGAAAGCACAAAATTATATCATTAGATTGTTGGAGATGCATTACCAATAGTAGTGGTAAGTTTTCTACAAACCAGAGTACATATAATTTTAGGGTCATGCCGTAGAGAGAATAAATAACATAAATACACGAAATACAAGAAATCCTGATTGATATTTATTATTATTCTTTCACCATGCAAAGAATGAAATTATTCTATATGTACTTGCCATTAATAATAAAAACTTCAAGCTTAGTCCCGCACAAACTACTGCCAATAATGCGACCTTTTCTCTTTGATTTCCTCAGCCATGGACTAGCTATCATGTTGCATTGGGCATGTCAACGTAATTCTTTGCCAGGCATCATGGAGAATCGGTTTCCAAAATCGCAGATGGCACTGGCCACTCAGAAAATACAACCAAACATCCATTCGTATTCTCCATAGCTTGCTCAATTTTGTTAGTTTGGAAGCAAAGCCAGGAGTTATGAATACAACATCGCAATGGCATCAGAATCAAATTCAGAAACCTCATCAATGTAACCAAAGGAACAAATGCCGCTATGTATCATATTTTGTACAGTGTTTCCATTTCAGTCATGTGACGCATGTCATTAAAGGCCCGATTGCATTGTTGCCGAACAATGCAATGACCAGCCATGTGACGGCTGTGACTATCTCCGAACTCTTATGATTTAATCAATTAAACTTTATTTTAATTTGACATGAAATTAGTTGAAATGATCATTTCAACTAAATAATATATTGATAAATAACAATATAGAAAGTAAATAATATAATAAAGTAACAATTTTAATCTCAATAGTGTATTAAAAAATACCGTTTTTTATGATCGTTCAAGTTACCGCCAATAATATCATGTATATATATATTTATATATATATTTATTTATTTGAACTAATATTATTTTAAAAATGATGTTACAAACTATAAAATATATATTATTAAAATGGTCATTTGTCATTTCTTAGTCGATAGGTATGGATGTTGAGTGACATGTTATTTAATGCATTGCAATGTATAGTTTTATAAGACTAATTATTTATAAAATTGTAACAAAATAAATATAATAAATTATTAGTAAATTGGAAATAAATATAAATATAAGAAAAAAAATATATAAAAATAGGTAATATAGAAATAAATATAAAAATAAGAAAAATCAAAATATATAAAAATTGTTAATAGAAATAAATATATTTTAGTTTTTGGTATTGGTTTTATAAATATTGATGAGTAATGAGAGATTTCAAAAATATGTTAAAGAGAAAGAGCTTAAGAGTTTAGGTAAATATTGTGTTTATTGGAAGTGAAAATAGAGGCTTCATGGGAGATTTTTTTCTAGGGAGGACTACCAATATTTAACTTTTTCAAAATGTAACTAAGTTAGTTGATAGACAAGTTCCCATGCTTGGATATGGGTCATGACATCAACAATATTGTCGTCTTGGACTTGTAGTTGTTGTACTATATCATAAAATTATTTTTGTTTAGTGTTTAATTTCATTTGCACCTTGAAAGAAAAATTGATAAAATCAAAAGATTGACATTTGCTAGATTTATACTAGTGAGCTAATGTTTTAGCACAATGATTTTTCTCTCATAATACTTTATCTTCTTCCCAATGTCAATAGCCTTATGGACACCAGCTTTTGATAGAGTAAACTAGCAGTAAAAAAAAAATAAAAAATAAATAAAAATTCATCACCATGGTCTCAGTAGTGAGAATTATTTCATAATTCCAAGGAAATTCTCATAAATTTGTGCCTCTACCTTATTACTTTTCTTCATATACTTATCTACTTATCAAATATAAATAACTGCAAATTTATAACTTTGTCAACTAGTTTTGGAATAAAATCATCACTACCTACAACCATGCTCACACCGCAATTTATTAGTGAAGGTTTGAGTAGTGATGACTTATTTCATTTATGAAGAATGTTATTGCTACATATTGAACTCATTGGCATTGGTATTTTGTGCCAATTATTTTCCATTTTTTCTTGTCTCATAAACTTTTTTTTAATCCCGATTTTTCTCCTATTCTCCTCTACTCTTCAACATTATCTTCAAGTTCTCTTTTAGCTAGTTCCTATTGCTTTATTTTTTCTATTTCAACTTCAACTCCTTGTTTTTCTTCTCTTCCCCTATCTTTCTCCACTTCAAATATCTTTATGTTAGTTTCAACGTTTTCCTCGCATTTATTCCTTGTTGCTTGTTTCTTCTTGGATTCAATCTCTTGCATTATTTTCTTCTTATCTTCTACATAAAAATTGGCTTTCTTTTCAGATTCTACTCTTCATTAACATTTCTACCTTCACTCTAGGATTGACCTCTTTTGTATTTCTTCTTTCATAGCTATATTTACTTGCACCTCTTCTTTTCTTTTGGCCTCAACCATTTCTCTAGGTTTTTATAGTGCTTCCAACCTTATGTTTTCTTGCTCTTTCCTTTTTTGCTAAAGAACTTATCTTTCAACTTTAACAAAAATTAGCTTCCTCTTTGTTTTTCCTCAGCAATAACCTATATATTAGTCAACAATTATTCATAATTTAATGTTTGTATGAATATTTTAAAGGTAATTTACTTCATGCTTGTAATGGTAGAAGATTCATCGTAACTTTTCGATTTTCAACAATTCTCAGGGGAGTGCAATATGGAAGATAATGAATATATGTATATATAGTCAACATTTTAAAGAGAATATATCTTATTATGATACTTGAGAACTATAAGTTTATGTTGTTAAAATTTGGAAAAGAGAAGACACAATAGGTCATTACAACTTATTTGGTGATTATCTCACGGGATAAAAAAATATAGTAGGTTAAAGGGATTTTTTATTTATATATTTGATAATATGAAGAGATGGGAGTTTTAAATCATTGATAAATTCAAGAGTTGATGGTGGTGACCAGAGATGAAATGCCACTTCAACCACAATTGGTAGTAGAACCGTTCGAACGATGGGCACTGGATTTTGTTGGACCATTCAACCCACCACCGAACCATAAAATATGCATACTAGTTGCCATAGATTACGTAACAAAGTGGGTAGAAAAAGTGGCCTTATCAAGAGCCATGAAATAATCTGTAATTAAATTCCTTTTTGAGCTATTTGTGAGATATGGTTTACTACGAGAAGTGATAACCGATGGAGGGGCACAGTTTGTGGGTAATAAAATTACAGCCACCCTAAAGAATCACCATATCATCCATAGAGTCACGTCTCCTTACCACCTACATGAAAACAGTCAGGTCGAAAGTACCAAGAAATTCCTTGAGGAAATTCTTACTAAAACAGTATCAGCACATCGCCGGGACTGGGCCACTAGACTACCAGGGGCCTTGCGGGCTTACCGCGCAATGTGGTGAAACACCATAGGATATTCTCTGTATCATCTAGTCTTTGGAAGAGAGCCTATTTTTCCTATTGAATTCGAGATAAAGACCTTAAGGACAACATAGGAGGTAGGGTTGGACTTGATGGAGGCTTATATTAAAAGACTCCAACAAATAAATGAGCTAGATGAAATACGACTACTGGGTCTGCAACGCACATAAATCATACAACAACAACGAGCTAAGTAGCATGACAACCTCATCAAAAAGAAGACATTCCAAAAAGGAGATTGGGCACTTCGCTATGACTCCAGATTCAATATTTTCTAAGAAGTTGCAAACAAGGTGGCTCAGTCCATACGAAGTTCAAGAAGTACACAACAATGGTACCCTCACCTTGACCGCCATAGATGGGCCCGGTTCTACATTTCGAGTCAACAGGCACAGAGTGTGCCTCTATCACAAACCTCTTACAAAGGAGACTTTCTGCCATCAGGTACGCAATGATCCTATTATCCAAGTTCTAGCATAAGGGGGTGATAACCCACAACTTTAAATACATAAGACCATGTTGTTTCCTTTTGTAAATATTGTATATAATTTCCCTGCAATTTTTTTATTATTCTATTGTGCATTATTCATATTCACAATGGTGTCATTTTCCTTCATCACCCCTTGTTTTTTTTTCTTTTTGTTGTTCAAATATTAGAACGACTACTTTTCAATCCCATTGAACAGTTGTTGTTCAATCGGATTGAACAACCGTGTTTTTGCAATTTTTTTCTTTGCTATTCAAATATTTGAACGACTGCTGTTAAGTCTCATTGAACAGTTGTTATTCAATAAGGTTGAAAAACCATGTTTTTGTGTTTTTTCTTTGCAGTTCAAATCTTTGAACGACTGATGTTCAATCCCATTGAACAACTACTATTCAATTGGATTTAACAGCCGTGTTTTTGTGTTTTTATTCATTGGTGTTCAAATATTTGAACGGTTGTTGTTCAATCAAATTTAACACTTGCTATTCAATCAGACTGAACAACCGTGTTTTGCATTTTACGGCTGCTGTTTTTTTGAACAACCGTGTCTCATTGAACAATCATGTTTTTTTGTGTTTTACTTTGTTGTTTAATCATATAGAACAACTGATTTTTTCCCTCTTTAAGCATGATTCTTATTTATTTTTTTTATGATCTCTCCTCACAAAAACCTCTCCCACCTGAAGACGAGAAAAGTAGAAATATTACTAATATGATGATCCTTTGAAAATTTAATGTAAATCTCTACTCCGGAAGCTGACATGATACATATATGCAATGGACGGCTAAGACATCTCCTATTTAAACATGTTATTACACGATACATAGTCTTATAATGGTATATCTTTCTACACTCTCGAGTAGTATTTCCCTTTGACATAAATATTTAGGAATAAGGAGTATTAATTGTATTGGCATTCTTTTTTTTACTTCACACACCATCCCTAACTCTTAAGGAGTTAATGAGCCTCCCTTCATGTATAAAGAATAAATATTATGCTTGCATGAAATTTTTTAAAAGAGAATAGGGGGTCTCATCACGAGCCAACCTACCATGATCATAAGGGTTTAGCAGGTGACATGCCCACAATGGCCAACACACTAGGGTAATGACCTTCTTAACTGCTTGAAGGACAGGAGGTCTCATCACGAGCCGGCCTGATCACTCTGTTACAATCCTAGTGAATGGCACTGTGACTATCTAGCTACCACACCAGCACAGTGGTCTCTTCATAAAACAAAATGAAATGCCTACTTTAAAAAAAAATAAGTACTATGTCTATATGCAAATTGTTAAGAGAGAATAGGGGGACTCATCACGAGCCAGCCTACCATGATCATAAGGATTTAGCTGGTGACACGCCCACAATGGCCAACACACCAGGGTAATGACCTTCTCAATTGCTTCAAGGACATGAGGTCTCATCACGAGCCGGTCTGATCACTCTGTTAGAACTATAGTGAGTGGCACCTTGACTATGTGGCCACCAAACCAGCACGGTGATCTCTCCATAAAATTGGAAAAATAACTACTTTTACATAAAGGATTCTGGCTCATTTTTCGAGTTAAAATAGCAACCCTGTCGATGCTATGAATGCTAGCTAGCAACAGTGGCTCTGTTTGTGGTATGAGAGTATATTATAACGATAGCCAATTACTCTTACATATACCTTATCTCTTATTTCCATCCATTTCCAAGATAAATCAACTACTCAAATTAGTGATAATACTATTTGAATGCATAAGTAGCTATAAATGAACTATGCTTTCATGTTTGAATTCTGGGATGACAGCACCAATCATTATCTATCATAGTCATGCTTCCATCACACCATACCATTAAATAAGGACATCCTATCATAATAATTGTGGTATTTATTTCTTGCCTTCTTCGGTCACTTTCGTATGAGATACACTTATGATAAATTCCAATTCTAACCTTTAAAACTGCACGCGTTCATAATTGTTACAATCACTCCTCTTTTCTTGAGCTCCAAGGCCACGGACATCGTTATCGTGTACAGACTATGATCATTGATCCTTGAAATTTTCCCACATATGCATTCATGATTGATTAAATCTCTCTTGTACTTAAGGAAGTGGACGCCCTTATTTCGAGAGAGGGGGTGTAAATATGCATCAATATTAAGCATGTGAATTCCCTACACAAATTTCATTGGATACGCTGATAAGACCAAAAGATCATTGCAATTACAATATGAAGTTACCTACATTTATGACAGAAGGCTGCAATTTATTTTTCTCTTGTATGAAGTGTTTATTCTAACCGATAGGGACGAAATGAAACATAGAAAGAAGGAGAAATTAGCTCAATAGAACGCATTAGCCATGGGAGGGAACTCTCTCCGAAATGAACCTATGACCTTTCCAATCTCAGACGCAACTCACACCATTCTCCAACAAGCTGGTTGGTTGCCATACTTACAGAAATTGCAAGGGTTTGACACAGAGATAGTAATTGAATTGTTGTATAACCTATAGGAGGGACATACCAGACTCAATGGAAGGATTATACCGGTCACATAGGATATCATTGCTGAAGTTTCTGGAATGCCAGAAAAGGGAGAAATATTGACCGAATAGCACCTTCTTCTATGAGAGGCAATCACAGTGTACCAGGATCCAGGAGAACCATTGGAACAGAAAGGAAACGGGATTAAATATACCTCTCTACAACAACCGTGGCAGGAATTGGTAGCATTCATCTAAATATTCATCACATGCGATAGACGCCAAGACATGGTAAAACCCTGTCAACTCAAATTGTTAGTTGTTCTTAAACAAAATATTTCAGTTAATTTGCCTTCTTGCTTAAATTCTGTACATGAAACTTTTGTTCGAATGAGAAAGGCTAAAAGGCCCCAACCAGCCGTCAGCCACCATGGTTTAATCAAGTTAATTATCATGCATGAATTAGGCAAACAACAGACATCCTAGGAAAACTTTGTTAACCATGTCGTGCATGCACATGAGGAAAACCCTGTCGAGACCAAAATTGAGCTCCCTAAAATGAACATACCTAGAGGAACAAGAATGAAAAAGACCCATTCTTCGAAAACAAAACCAAGCAAGCGAAGAAGGTCCAAAAGACTGCAATTACAAAAAGAAAACTTGGAAACACCAGAGGAGGCAGGGCCATCCCATTCACCACCTTGAAGCCCTCAAAAAATATCATTATAAGACTACGAGGAAGATATGGATCGAGTTCTAGAGAAAATGAGGGCATCCTGTGAAACTAGAAGCCCATATGAATAGCTGAGGAGCAAGAGGAACTGTTAAAACAATATACCACCACCAGCAGCTCTAGCCGCAGTTAAATATTACCTCACCAAGATGAATCACAAGGTTTTAGAGCCTTTTCTCCACCCAAGAGTGATGGGGTGAATAGGGAAGAGCAGGTAGAAGGTGTAGCCGAATCTGAAAATCAGTCAGGAGACACCATCCCCTTAAAACAAAATGCAAGCATGGAAACAATCCCTCTAACGCCTGAAGGGAATAATATCTCACCCAATCGGGAAATTAATGCAAAAGTAAGCTCTGGAGTACAAGTAGAAAACATCATCACAGAAAACCTTGAAACTGGCACCACCATTCCTGTAAACAAGGCTGCTGCTCCTCCATCCCCTGCCAAAACTAAGCCAGAAGAGAATTTCGCTGAAAATAAGTTGAAGAAAATGAGAAGAACTTGCAAAAGGTTAAGTAAAATGATAAAACATTTGAGGAAACAGCTGAAGGAAGTAATCAAGGCTCAGAAGCCTAAGAAAGAATTGGTTACCATAGAAACCCAAACAGAGCTTGTCACCAATTTGATAGACACTGTTGAGGTTGAGGTACAGACTAACTTAGCAACTACTGCTGAGATTGAGGTACATACAGACCTAGTGGACACTATTGAAGCCTTTGTGCAAACTAGGCTGGACTTTAGAGAAGAAAAGGGAACCCAAACGGTGGAAACCTCCGCCTACGCTCTTCTGGTAGAAAAGGCTGCCAATCAAAAATTGCATAATGAATTAATTGAAACACAACATGAGTTAGCACAATGCAGAAAGGAAGTAGTGCCCACAAAAGAGTATTAGGCACTGTTAAAGAAATTCACATACCTTTCTGCAACAGAGCATGAGAAATTTTCTCAACTCAGAGAAGAAAAAGAGAAGGTAAAGAAAGCACAGGATTAGGTGGGACAAGCTAAGAAGCAAGCCACTACGTTTTTCTCTCTATACTCTAATGTGCTAACATGTAGGGCACCAGACACCAACTATGCCCTATTTCTAGTAGAACGGTAGCTGTTACTGAAGATCAAGGTCGTCGGGGCAGGGAAGAGCATGACTTTTAAAACCATAGAGGAATTTTTCCATTTCTGCAATGATAAAAATGAGTAGGTAAAATACCCCTTGTGTGAACTATACATGCACAACTTCTTCTTAGAGGAGGACAGAGACAGTAATCCCAACCCCTTTATAGAAGATATTCAGTTCCAGGCTTTCCTCTCTTTTTCTAAGAACCAGACTCAGTGGGCTAAATCCTACAACATTTTCTAGAAGAGGGAACATGGCCTAGACCTGTGGGTTAGAGGGCAACCTAGTAGACCCCTGCATCTATTCACACAACATACGAATTTAATGCAAAGAAAGGGAGTAAGGACTAAAATGGGGCCTATCCATAAGGAAATTATATAACATGGGCAGGAGTCTTTTGAGGAAATTTAGGAAGCAGCCAAACAAAGGTGGATGGCCTCCACGAACAACGTGAAAAATAGAGAGACATTTGGCTACAAAAACTTCAAAGCAGCTGCCTCCAGATTCCTTTTATACAACAATCTAGTCTTAAACATGGGCCCTACATGGATAGGATTCAGGTACATATTCCCTCTCATATGTTACCCCCTGAGGGTTATGATCATGGTTACAAGTTTCTAGAATAGCACAAAAACGTTGCCTTTGCAAATATCGGACAGAGACATGGCTTTTGAGCCTATAAAGAAGAAGTCTATCGTGTCTATTCTCTAACTTAGTTACACCTTAATTATTTTTTTGCACGAGGACCTGAAAATAGCTAAACGGGGGAGTATGTTGGGCCGAGAATGAGGTACATTTTCACCCTTCCTTTACCAAAAATTTTTATCCACCTTTACCAATTTTTCCTCATCTTAATAGTAAAGGAAAGGAATATTAATGTAAAATCAGGACAAAACGAACTAACAATGAAAGGGATGTTTTACAATGGGAAATTGACTTGTTATATATTTATTTACGGGGAAATAAGTAGTTGAATCAATGATGACCAGAAGACAGCTGACAGATAGAGACTAACGGAACCATGATGACTACCATGGACAGGGGGAAGAGGGAAAGGCACCCCCATGTCTGAATAACTCAAACGACATCCACAAGCAGCAAAATCTCGTATGGAAAAGTCTGTTACCACTACTGTAATCGCCTTGAAAAGGCCAAAAACAAACAAGATAGATATATCAGAATAGAGACTTTATTCTATAATAGATGTATCAGGACAGGATTGTCCAATTATATCAATGTATTAACTTTCAGCTTAATAAAGGTCTTGGAATTTTTATAGTCACTTTCTGAGTTTTCCGTAGCGGCAGACTTCTGGTGGTTTAGGCCCAGCCCTGGGAATTTCTGTGCTAATCTCTATGCTATACGTTCAATTACAGAATTTACGTTTCAGTCATCAAATACATTTTATTAGATATCATTTAATTGGTTTAATTTTGAACATAAGATACTACATCTTTCTCTTTCATTATAATATTTCATTATTCATGTTTCCTTGTTTACAATGAATGCTTTCATAGTTTTTAGATGCTTTCATAATTTCCCAATGCTTTTATACTCGTTTCATTTGTTTTAGCATGAATGTTGTTCAATTATGTAAATAGCTAAGAGTTGGATCTTTCCATCAGTAATGTAAGGCGTCTAGTTGTTAATTGATTCAGATAGATGTCATCTATTTAATTTAAAGAGAGAATTCCATTGCAAAATTAGATAAAAAATTACTATTCAATTTATTGAAGCTGTTGTTCAATTCCGTAGGACTATTGTTCAATTCATTTGTGTGTTGTTCAATCATAGGTTTCTCTTTTCTGCACTTACTTAGACAGAATAGTTAAACATAATTTTACAATTCCATTTCCCTTTGAATTGATTGAGCTTCAAGAATTAGATAGTCCTCTTTATGGTAATATAGAGTAGGGGTTCTTTGATATAAGACTTGCCCTGGGTTTACAATTGAATGAGAAGCATCGAAATTGGCTATAACAGTTTGGTGTGTCAATGCTTGCCAGGCTGGAGTGTTTGGGAGTGGCTCAGAAAAATAAGGGAGCACTTGTCTCAAACACATGGAAGTGAATGAATAAGAGTGTGTAACAATGAGTATCAATGAGTTCTAGGTGTGCTGAGGGATTTTAAAGGTATGCTAGGTAGTTCCAAGAAATGCTAGAGTGCGAGGGAGACATGCTAGGATGTGCCAAGTGCTAGGTTGCATCAATTCATGCTAGGGAGTGCCATGGAAACACAAGGGAGAACTAGTTCAAAATGCATGAAAATGAATGAATAAGGATGTTTGATAGGGAGTGTCAATGAGTTTCAAGTGTGATAAGGAGGGAGTAGCAAGGTTATATGCTAGTAAATTCCAATGTATGCTAGAGTGTTAGGACATGTCATGGAGTGTTAGTGTGTGCTAGGGAGTGCCAAAGCATGCCAAGGAATGGAGGGGATGCTAACACATGACAGATAATGCCAAGGGATTCTAAGACGTGTTATGCGATATGGGATGTTAAGATGTAAACTCTATTGCTAATTTATTTTACTCCCACAGTTGGATGTGCCCCTTGTCTTGGTAACTTGTTAAGTTGGATGAGTTGAAATTGGACATGAGTAGCATAAGATGAGTTATAGGTAGCTTTTAGGTGAAAAAGGAATATGTTCAATTTCCACGGCACATGATAATCTGTGTTTTGTCTTAGAATATTTAATTCAAACACACTCAAGTGCCAAAACACATCTTCTTTAATGCACAATGAAATCTACACAAATCAAGGAATCAACTAGTGCACATGATAATTTTCCCATTTTCAAACCATTCTTCATTATATTACAAACTACAATACAACAAGCTAGAGCTCATGTAACATGGATCGTGACCCTTTACAATCACACTGAAACAAGGAATACAACTAGGGCTCAATCACCCTTTCCAACAGTTTTGATGGCTCCCATGCATCATTATGGAACTCATGGACCCAAGTATGCCTTCTAGAAGGCCCTAAGACATAATTTGACCTCTTGTGAGGCTTATTATTCCATGTATGAGCTGATAGCTTGGTCGGATTCTCACCAAAATTTAGGGTTACTTGCATATTATTTTATGTTTAGGGGCTAATGTATGCCCATAAGCTAATTCTATCAAATCCTAATCAATGTATAAAAAGGATTTAGTTGGATTCATTTGTATCATCACTTGACTTCGGATTTCCCTATTTTTAGAGAACTTTGGATTTTTCCTTGGAGGACTGTTTTGGATGATGGATGCATTTTGATGTATGTATTGGACTATTTTTATCTTCGAGCTTTGTTTTTATCTTAACTATGCTTCATAGTAATAAATACAATTAAATCAAGTGACCAAATTTTCATTATGAATATCGACCATAGTTAGAAAATCAACATCTTGAATTCAATATGTATGCAGATATTATGGTGAGCATCAAAAGGGTCGATGTGTGTAATTGTATGTGCTATAGAGGTTTACATATCTTGCGAAAACTAGGGAAACTGTCATGAACACAAAGTTACAAAAGTTAGAAACTTTTTTTAATGAAATAAAAAGAAATATACATAGCCTATTGTAGGGGAATAAACTATGATACCTTAAGAACATAATATATCAAGAGAAATGAAGGAAAAATGAAATATTATTATTGGAAGTGCTTATAATATTTCTCAACTAAAAAATTTATATGTCTTGGTAATGAAGGAAAGGGCTTGGAAAAAAAATAATAGTTGTAACTTTTGACTCGAAACGAAATAGCTTTTATTCAATAAAACAATTAACTCTTGCAAGTGGTATTTACCTTAAATAATTTATATTCCTTTTAAATTATATTGGGATGTGACATGTTGCTATGCAGGTTAATAAGGAGGAATTCTCATAGCGAATATAATAATTCCCTTCATACTTCTTTATTACCATATACATTTACCATCACTCACATTCCCCTTCAGGTAATCGTTTCCTTTCATGGGTATTTCTATAGTTTCTACAAGTGTTTTAGATTTTTTATATGATTTTTAGGTTAGCGTATTCATCTTCTAATGTGCAAGAATCCTATGTGGAAATGACATCTATATCTTGTCCTTTTGACATGCCTTTATCTCCTCCAAGAAACCAAACCTAGCTTACCCTAGCCTATCTTCGTCTAGCGTGGACTACTCCAGCCTAACCTAGCATAGTCTACTCTAGGTTATCCTAACCTCTCATGGTGTAGACTAGGCTACTCTATCCTATCCTAGCCTAACCTATCCTAACCAAGCCTACTCTAACCTAGCCTAGCCTAGGCTACTCTACTGTTTCCTACAATGCATAGCTTACTCTATCCTAGCCTAAAATACTCTAGGATACTTAACCTAGCCTAGCCTTCTAGATCCTAACCTAGCCTACTATTTCCTAGCCTTGGTGACTCTTTTCTAGCCAAACATGCTCTAGCCTAGCCTAGCCTAGCCTACAGTAGCCTGGCATAACCTAGCCTACTTTAGTCTACCCTAGCCTTCTCTAGTGTAGCCTAGTGTTCTCTAGCTTAGATTTCTCTCAACTTAGGTTAGCCTACTCATGGTTAGCCTAGCCTAGTCTACTTTAGGTTAGCCTACTTAGCCTAGTGTAGTCTACTATTGCCTAAGCTAGCTTACTCTTTGCTACGATAGCCTACCCTTGCTTAATTGAGCATACTCTAGTCTAAACTACCGTACCCCGCTCTATGCTAGTCTAGTTTAGCTTACTCTAGCTTAGCCTACTCTATCCTAAACTACTCTATTCAAAACTACTCTAGTCTAGCCTACTCTTGCATAACCTCGCATAGCCTACTCTAGCCTAACATAACCTACTCCAGTTGACCCTATCATAGCTTGACCTATTCTACTCTAGCTTAGCGAAGCCTAACCTGGCCTAGCCATACCTACTCTATCCTAGCATATTCTATCCTAACATTGTCCACTCTAGCCTATTCTAGCCTCTAGCTCACCCTATCCTAACCTAGCCTAGTCTACTCTATCCTAGTCTACTATATCCTATTCTACTCTATCCTAGCTTAGCCTAACGTAGCCTAGCCATACCTACTCTATCCTAGCCTACTCCATCCTAAAATATTCTAGTCTGGACTATTCTAGCCTACCCTAGCCTAGCGTTGCCTAACCTAGCCTAGCCTAACCTTGCCTAGCCTAAACTAGCCTAGCCTAGCCTAGCCTTGCCTAGCCTAGCCTATCATAAGCTAGTCAAGCCTAGCCTACAACCACCTAGTGTAACTTATCCTACACTTTCCTAGCCTAGCCTAACCTATCCTAGCCTAGCCTAGCTTAACCTAACCTAGCCCACCCTGGCCTAGCCTAACCTAGACTAGCCTAGCCTAGCCTCCTATAGACTAGCCTAACATAGCCTTGCCTAGCCTAACCTAACTTGGCCTACCTTAGTCTCACCTATCCTAACCTAGCCTAACCTAACCTAACCCAGTCTATCCTAACCTAGGCTAAGCAAACCTACCGTACCCTGGGATACCCTAGGCTAACCTAGCCTTTCCTAGCCTAGCCTAGTCTACCCTAGCTTAACCTAACCTAGCCTAACCTAACCTTACCTAACCTAGGCTAACCTAGCCTTGCCTAACCTAGCCTAAACTAACCTAACCGAACCTAGCCTAACCTAACCTAACATTGGATAACCTAACCTAACCTAACCTAACCTAACATAGGATAGCCTAACCTAACCTTGCCTTGCCTAGCCTAACCTAGTTTACCCTAGCCTAGCCTAGCCTAACTTAACTAAACCAAAACAAAACTAACCTAACATAGCCTAGCCTAACCTAACATAGCCTAACCTAGCCTAACCTATCCTAGCCTAACCAAGCCTAACCTATCCTACCCTAGCAGAGCCTAACCTAACCTAGACTAACCTATCCTAGCCTAGCCTATCCTAGCTTATCCTAGCCCAGCTTATCAAAACCTAACATGGCCCAGCCTATCCAAACGTAGCCCAGCCTAGCATATCCAAACCTATCCTAGTCCAACGTAGCCTACAGAGCCTAGCCTAACCTAGCCTATCCTAACCTAACTAAGCCCAACCTAGCCTAACATAACCTAGCCTAACTTAGGCTAGCCTAACCTAACCTAACCTAGCATTTCCTAGCCTAGCCTTCCCTAACCTAGCCTAGCATAGCGTAACCTAGCCAAGCCTAGCCTAGGCTAGCCTAGAATAACCTTGCTTAGCGTAGCCTTACCTTGCCTAGCATAGACTAGCCTAGATTAATCTAGTATAACTTAACCTAGCCTAGCCTAACCTATCATTGCCTAACCTAGCCTAATCGAACCTAACCTAACCTTCCCTACCCTAACCTAACCTAGCCTTACCTAGCCTAGCCTATCTTAACTCATCCTAGCCTTACCTAGCCTAGCCTAGCCTAACCTATCCTACAGTTAGCTAGACCAGCCTTACCTAGCCTACCTTAGACTCACCTAACATAACCTTTCCTAGCCTAACCATACCTATCCTAGCCTAACCTCGCATAGCCTAACCTACCCTAACCTAGCATAACCTATCCTAGCCTAACATTTCCTTGCCTCCCCTAGCCTAACCTGCCCAAAATTAACCTAGCCTTGCCTTCTGTAACCTCGCCTAGCCTTACATAGCCTAGGCTAGCCCAACCTAGGCTAACCTAGGCTAACCTAGCCTAGCCTAGTGTAACCCAACCTATCCTAGCATAACCTAACCTAGCCTAACCTAGCCTAGCTTAAACTAGCCAAGCCTATCATAACCTTTGCTAGCCTAACCATAGCTAGCCTAGCCTAAGCATGCCTAACCTAACCTAGTCTAACCTAAACTAACCTAACCTAGCCTAGCCTATCCCAACATAGCCTAACCAATTCTAACCTAGCCTAGCCTAACTGAGTGTACCCTAACGTAGCTTAACCTAGCCTAGCATAACTGAGCCTAACCTAACCTAGCCTAACCTATCCTATCATAGCCTAGCCTACCCTAGCCTACCCTGCCCTAGCCTACCCTATCCGATCCTAGCCTAGTCTATCCTAGCCCAGCTTATCCAAACCTAGGCCATCCTAGCCTATCCAAACCTAGCCCAGCCTAGCCTACCCAAACATATCTTACTCCAACATAGCGTATAGACCCTAGCCTAACCTACGCTAGACTAACCTAGCCTAACCTAGCATAGCATAACCTAGACTAACCTAACCTAACCTAGCCTTGCCTAGCCTAACCTTCTGTAACCTAGCCTAGCATAGCATAACCTAGCCTAGCATAGCGTAGCCTAGACTAACCTTTCTTATCCTAGACTTACCTTGCCTAGCCTAGACTAACCTAGCTTAACCAAGCATAACTTAACCTAGCCTAGCCTAATCTATCATTGCCTAACATAGCTTAACCAAACCTAACCTAACCTTCCCTAGCCTAACCTAACCTAGCATTACCTAGCCTAACCTAGCCTAACGTATCCTGGCCTTACCTATCCTAGCCTAGCCTAACCTATCCTAGCCTTACCTAGCCTAGCCTTACCTAGCCTACGCTAGACTAACCTAACATAACCTTTCCTAGCCTACACTAGACTAACCTAACATAACCTTTCCTAGCCTAACCTAACCTAGCATTACCTAGCCTAACGTATCCTAGCCTTACATATCCTAGCATAGCCTAACCTATCCTAGCCTTATCTAGCCTAGCCTTACCTAGCCTACCCTAGACTAACCTAACATAGCCTTTCCTAGCCTAACCATACCTATCCTAGCCTAACCTCACCTAGCCTAACCTATCCTAACCTAACCTAGCCTAACCTAGCATAACCTATCCTAGCCTAACATGTCCTTGCCTAACATGTCCTTGCCTAGCCTTGCCTAACCTATCCAAACTTAACCTAGCGTTGCCTTGGGTAACCTCGCCTTTCCTTGTGAAACCTCACCTTGCCTTGAGTAGCCTATCTTAGCCCAACCTAGGATAATCTAGCCTAGCATAAGCTAACCTAGCCTAACCCAACCTATCGTAGCATAAGCTAACCTAGCCTGACCTAGCCTAGCCTAAACTAGCCTAGCCTATCATAACGTTTGTTACCGTAACCTTTGCTAGCCTAACCTTAGCTACCCTAACCTAACCTTGCCTAACCTAACCTAGTCTAACCTAGCTTAACCTATCCTAGCCTAACCCAATGTATCCTAGCATAGCATAGCATAGCCTAGCCTAGCCTAGCCTACACTACCCCAACCTAGCCTTGCCTAACCTAGTCTAGCCTAACCTAGCCTAACCTATCGTAGACTAACCTACCCTAGCCTCGACTATTCTAGCCTAGAATATCCTAGCCTACCCTACCCTAGTCTAGACTAGCCTAACCTAACCTAACCGAACCTACCCTACCCTACCCTACCTTAACCTAAACTACCCTAACCTAAACTGGCCTAGCCTAGCGTAGCCTAGCCTAACCCAAACTTATGTAGCCTAGCCTATACTACTAACCTAACCTAACCTAAACTAGCATAACTTAACCTACCCCCGGCCTAGCCTACCCCAATGTATCCTATCACAGCATAGCATAGCCTAGCCTAGCCTAGCCTACACTACCCCAACCTAGCCTAGCCTAACCTAGCCCAACGTAGGCTAGCCTAACCTAGCCTAGCCTAACCTAGCCTAACCTACCGTAGGCTAACCTACCCTAGCCTCGACTATCCTAGCCTAGAATATCCTAGGCTATCCTATCCTAGCCTAACATAGCCTAGTCTAGACTAGCCTAACCTAACCTAACCTACCCTACCCTACCCTACCCTAACCTAAACTACCCTAACCTAATCCGGCCTAGCCTAGCCTAGCCTTACCTAGCCTAACCTAACCTAACCTAACCTAGCCTAACCAAACCTTACGCAACCTAGCATATCCTACTAACCTAGCCTAACCTAAACTAGCCTAACTTAACCTACCTCGACGTCGCCTAGCTTAACCTAACCTAGCCCTACCTTACCGAGACTAGCCAAGCCTTGCCTAGCGTGACCTAGTATAGTGTAACCTGACCTAATGTAATCTAGCCTAGCCTAGCCTAGTGTACCCTCGCTAAACCTAGACTAACCTAGCCTAGCCTACCCTATCCTAGGTTATGCTAACCTACATAAACTAACATAGCCTACATAGCCTAACCTAACCTAACCTTACCTAGCCTAAGGTTTCCTACTTAGCCTACTTAGCCTAGCCACATAGCCTAATTAGCGTACTTAGCCTAGCCTAACCTATCCTAATTAGCCTACTTAGCTTACTTAGCCTAGACTAACCTAGCCTAGCGTTGCCTACTCTTGCCTAGTTTAACCTAGCCGGCAATAACCTAGTCTAACATAGCTTGCTCTAGCCAATCCTAGCCTAGCCTAACTTATTCTAGCCTATCATAGCCTAGCATACTTTAGACTAGCCTAATCTAGCCTATACTTGACTAACCTACGCTTGACTCGCCTAGCCTCACCTATCTAACCTAGCGTACAATATCGTAGTCTAACCTAACTTACTCTAGTCGATCCTAACCTATCCTAGCCTAGACTCTCCTAACCTAACCTAAATTTTCCTAGCCTAGCCTAGCCGAGCCTAGCCTAACCTAACCTAGCCTAGCATAGCCAAGCCTAGCCAATCCTAACCTAACATAACCTAACCTAATCTAACCTAACCTACCCTATCTTACCCTACCCTACGCTACCCTAGCCTAGACTAACCTAATCTAGCCTAGCTTATCCTTTCCTAGCTTAACCTAGCTTAACCTAACCTAACCCAACCTACCCTACCCTACACTAGCCTATCCTAGCCTAGTGCGACCTAACCTAGCCTAGCTTAACCTAACCTAGCCTACTCTAACCTAACCAAACCTAGCCTAGCTTACCTTGACCTAGTCTAATGTAGCCTACTCTAGCCTAACCTACCTGACCTAGTCTAACCTAGCCTACTCTAGCCTAACCTACCCTACCCTACCCTACCCTATCCTAGCCTATCCTATCCTAGCGTGGACTATCATAGCATATCCTAGCCTATTATAGCCTAGCCTAACCTACCCTAACCTATTCTAAATCCTAGCCTAGCGTAACCTAGCTTAACCTATCCTAAGCTAGCCTATACTAACCTAACCTAGCCTAACCTGACCTAACCTATCATGGCCTAGCCTAACCAAACCTACAATAATATAGTCTAACCTTAACTTCAATAATATAGTATAACCTAGCATACTCTAGCCTAACCTAACATAGTCTCACCTATCCTAGCCTACCCTAGCTTACCCTAGCCTAGCCTTTACTATCATGGCCTACCGTACCCTAGCCTAGCCTAGGCTAACCTAGCCTATCTTAAGCTAACCTAACCTAGCCTAGCCTAGCTTAACATAACATACCCTACCATACCCTAGCCTAACCTAGCCTAGCCTAGCCTAGCCTAGCCTAACCTATCCTACCCTAACATAACCTATCCTATCCTATCCTACCCTACCCTACACTACCCTACCCTAGCCTAACCTAACCTAACCTATCCTAACGTAACCTAACCTAGCCTATCCTAGCCTAGCCTAGCCTACCCTAGCCTAACCTAGCCTAGCCTAGCCTAACATAACCTATCCTAGCCTAACATAACCTAGCATATCCTATCTTATCCTATCCTCGCCTAGCCTAGCCTAGCCTAGCCTAACCTAACCTAGACTTGCCTAGCCTAGCCTAGCATAACCTAGGCTAGCTTATCCTACTAACCTAACCTAACCTAACCTAACCTAATCTAACCTAGCTTAATCTAACCTAGCCTAGACTAGCCTAACCTAACCTAACTTAGCATAGCCTAGCCTAGCCTAACCTAGCCTAACCTATCCTAGCCTAACCTAACCTAACCTACTTAACATAACCTAGCTTAGCATAGCCTACGCTAGCCTATCGTAGCTAAAATAAATAAATTAAAAACTATTAAAAACAAAATAAATTAAAAACTATTAATAAAAACTAAAATATAAATTTTTTTATCTGAAATAAATTAAATGTGTTGCACACGTAAAAGCAGGAACTTCAATAGGTATTCATCCAACCGCAAACCTGAGTTTACCGTGCAATCACTATTTATATACGATTTCCCCGTCGCGCCCCTTTTTTTAATGGATACAGTGCGCAAGTGAAAATATTAAATCAGGTAATATGACAGGCAGCATAATACACATGAATAATATACTCGTGATCCCATCCCCCAAAACCGTACTGGTGTTGAAATCCTTACAACCGAAGGATTCTTTCTCCATTGATTATGTACCCATTATTGTTTGCGTTACCTTTCACAGACCAACCGTCCGATACCTAACCGTCCGATACCTAATTTGTAATGGGGTTTTAATTTTGGATTACTGCTCTTCATAATGTGCTTATAGGTTCTATCCCTCAACCCTGTAGATTTTTCTCTAAGTTCTCAACATGAACTCTCTTCCTAGCAACTCCATCGACAGGTAAATTTCCCGTCAAGGTAAGTAACCTTTTTTGCAATGGTTATTCATTCTACCCCCAATTTTCTGGTTTTCACATTATATTCCTTTGCCCTTGTTAGGTTCTGGAAAATCTGTCAGGTTTGGTCGAGGGTATCACGGCTGTTAGGAGCGCATACACCGTTATAGCCAGGGTAAATTGTACCATACTCCCGACAACTTCTTAAGCGATCCTTATATTAGGGTTTACAAGGTTTCATCATGGAGCACCTCCGATCAGCTTTCAAGTATCTGTCACCTAAATTAAAGTGGTGGACACATAAAAGTCGTTTAAAATATTCAGGAGGCGGCAGAGCTTTACATTCAATAAAAATTGCTGACGCACTAGATAATAGGACCATACCTAGAACTGGAATTGGAATTGGGATTTGATTTCATTTCTTCAGCTAACATTAGAAGCGCCCTCAAATGACCTGTATCATTCATTTATTTTTCTGCAATATTAGCGACCTTTTCGCTACCCAGTAATTTACAATTAAAAAAAAACAAGCCAACGGAATGCAGAGCGATGGGATTAAATGGAATTCCATGCGATTACCATGCTGAAGAAAGATGATCATTGATCTGCATGAGCCCGAAAACTGTTTGGGGTTCAGAAATCCTCATACAATTGAAAGAGAATCATAAGATCTACAGGATGCCCTTCGCTTTAAAGATTTAACTGTGGGCTATGGGACTAATATCAATATCTTCTATGAATTCAAACAAAAGTATAAGGTAAAGAAAATTCATTACAAATTTCAGTCATCTCACATCTATCTTGCTGATAATAGAGATATAATAGATGAATATACATCACCCCCAAATTACTGCCACGGGACGGTAATCTTGAATTCCGGTTCATTATCTTCCCTATGTCAAACTGAAAATTCTCTTGCAGAGGCATCCGGCCCTTGTCTTGCAGAGGCACTACCGCCCTCATCGAAGTTCTATTACGAACAGAAAACCGATCTTCAATACTCTGATCGCTTGCTTTCTATCAAAATCATAATGACGCCGCTATCTAGTCGGAGACCTTCGCCACGAAATTCTCGTCCAGAAGAATGTTGTGAGGCTTGACATCCAGATGAATAATTTAAGCCAGGCCCAATACGATATTGATTTCTTTGTACGAGTATTTCCTCGCCATCACTACGGACATACGAGTATTTCTTTGTACGAGTATTTCCACTTGAAAGTTCTGTCCGGGTTTCGACTTCCGCTAAGAAAATAAAAATCACTGCAGCTGCAAACAAACCGACTGCCACTTTGTGAGAAGTACTGCCATACTTTCAGTTCTTTGGATTCTTGATCATGTCAGTACTTTTCCCTTTGATGAAAATAAAATTGCTCTCGTTTGAAAGTTTCTCACCGACTCAGACTGAAAAGACACAGAGAACATAGAGAACATAGATAGTGGAGGACGAAATGGTGAAAAATGATAGGACTCGAGATATACATATATATCTCTGGCGCTTTTGGAACCGTCCATTGATATACATATTTGAGGCTCCTACCTCTTCTCCAACCATCCCCCGAATCATGGGATTTTTTCCTGCAATGGTTACTTCAACGGCTATGGCTTGAGGGCATGGTTGATAGAAATAGATCATCCCTGCTGTCCATGTTTTTTTTACTCCAACGGTTACTTCAATTGACAGCCATGGTTGATAGAAAGCCATAAAGGGCTGAGTTGATACAAAGCCATAAAGGTTACTTCCACGGCTATGGCTTGAGGGCTGAGTTGTCTTCCTCCAAAGCCATAAAGCATGAGCTATAGGATATTAAAATGCTGTATAGGGTTACTTGTGGTTTATAGGATATTAAAATGCTGTATAGGGTTATTCTTAGATTTAAACTAATTTAAATGTAATTATGAGCATATACTGCCCTAGGACATTTAATATTGTATAACTTAAGATTTATTGTTTGCCGTAAAATTCCATTTGTGCTAAAAGAATATTTGAATTCCAACACGACGGCAAATTTGAAATTCAAATGGGAACCCACCACTGAGTCAGTGTGAGAAAGCGCGAGAATACTGCATAAACTCAAACATAGATGGAACGTACATTTATTTCATTAACTACGACATTTTTCCTGCTCGGAAAGATGGATGGAGTGATCGCAAAACAAACGGCACACGTCTTAGATGCGGCTTCCGGAAGCATAGCATGGTTATGTATGGTGAATGGCTGCTATAGGGTGCATTAAATCTCAATCAGGATTTCGTGCGTTTATTTTATCTATTCTGTCAACCCCAAAACCCTAAAATTGTATGTACTCATGTTTATGGAAGACCCAACAATACTATTGCTAATGCATCTCCAACGATCTAATGATATAATTTTGTGCTTTCAAATATTTTGTTGTGATTACTTTTTTCAGTGGTTTTTTTTTTTCACCTTTATTCATTCAAATACACAAGAGAGTACTGCAGAGATCAGCTTTGGAATCCACTTTAGCGTGGTTATAAATATATAAATGAAGTGTTCATTATCTGTGCGTGCCCCTTTAATAGATGATTGTACAATATAAATGAGTTATAAGAATCTATGGTCTTCAATATAAATGAGTTACAAGAGAATGTGAATAATATTCGAGGTACTCATGGAAGATTTCATAAGATAAATAGGAAAATGATAATGCTCTATTTTTTTTCATTGGTTTAAGAAATATGTAAGTCTATTTAAGTGTTATTTTAAAAAATCAAATCAATCTTTTTTGACATATTTAAAATTGATTTTTATAATTTATTTATTTTTAATAGTAGATTTGTTGAACTTACTCTACAGTTTTGAGAAATATTTATTAACTTACAAATTTGTGATATCTTTTTCTTCACTTATATGATGAATAATATTATTTTTCCTCACTTATAAGAAAAATATTTTTGAAAAAAGAGCTTTATAAGTTTAATTTTTATTATTTAAGTTTTCATGAAGGTATAAAACTGTAATTTAAATTTTTTTAGCAAATAAAAATATTTCAATAAATATTTGAAATATTATAATCATTAATATGTATAATATATTATATTTAATTTCATTTATTATATATATATATATATATATATATATATATATATATGAAATATTTTTAATAGTTATTTAGTTCAGTTTTATTTTCATATATATTGTATTCTATTTTCATTTCATTTATATAATTACGTAATATTGTCAAGTATATATGTATAATTTTGTTTTAGTATTATATGTGTGTGCGTGTTTTTTAGGTAAGAATTAAAAGTCAAGATTTCATAATAGAAGAATTAGCTAATGCATAGTGGAACTTTATATTAATTCAATTTTTTTTATTACTAATATTTTTTTTATTTTACAAAATTTAATTTTTATAATGGTAGAGTAATTTTAATACATGAATGATGAAAATTTTGGATAAAAATTGTACAACTGTAGTGGATAATCATACCAGTCTATTTATCCCCAAAACATATATTTATCCAAAATATATTTATCCCCAAAACATAGAAAAAATTATAAAATCAATCAATTATGATGATTATCTATTAATTTATTAATAAAAATAATTATAACTATGGATAATTAATAAATTAATACATAATCATTTTCACAGATTGATTTTATATTCACATAGTATTAACTAATGTTATTGTAAGGAAATCAAATATTATATAATGAAAAAAGTGTGGACAAAGATCAAAATTTATCCATAATTGATCAATAATCATAAGAGTTCATTATCCATTATCCCATCAATGATCATAATAGTTGATTATCCATAATCCCAACAATAACCATAGAGTTGATTATCCTTAATCCCATTAAGTATATTTTAATTAATAAGTTGACTAATAATTGTAGACATAAAAATGGATACTCTGGAGATGTCAAATAACCCTCCTCAAAAACTCACACCACATAAATCTTCAAAATATCAAACTGATTAATAATTTTATATTTGGGTATTGCATTTAACATGTATCTCAAACACTTTTGTTTAAAATTTTAATATGTAAATGCATATGTAGTTGCATTATGAGTTTAGTTTAGCATCAGTAAAAGATTATTTTTATAAATGAATGTACTTAACATGCATATTAAGCAATATAGATTAAAAGTTTAATATGTAAATGCATGATGAGTTTAGTTTAACATTAGTAAAGACTTATTTTTATAAATGAATGTAATTGCCTAAATTAAATGAACGTAATTATATAAATTAAATTTATTGCAAATATTGGTAGACATTAATGTATAATAAATATCAAAATATTTATTTCACATTGTTAAAATTTAAAAAACATATAAAATTTAATTTAATTATAATTTTATTTTAAATTATTATTATTAAAAAAGATTAGTATATAAATAAATAAAAGGTATGTAATAGGATTCTTAATAATGGAGATTTGTATTCTTTTTACCATGGAAATTCTTATCTTTTAAATAAGCTTTTTTACAATACTATAGGCTAATAACTTATCAATTCCACATACCTAAATGTCCACAACTTTACTTATAAATATTTTATTTATAATATTTATTAATTAAGTTGAAAAGAAAAAAGAGAAAAATTACCTTTAAGATAAATCTCAACATTCTTTTTTCACTATTGATAAAAATATTTTGTAAATATTTTGCAAATATTAAATCTCTGTCATCCATATATTAATTATTAATTAATTAAATTAAGTTTCTCAAATTTTTATTCAAAATGAACTGTAACACACAACTCCTTACAAACTAAATTTTTATCCCATCTCTTTATGCAAATTAACCATTGTAAAAAAACACATAAATAATTGCCATAGCTGGAAGGAAATTATCAAAACGTTATGTTAGCACCCATCATAGTTTTCATGTCAAAATACATTGTAATAATTTATATTAAAAATACAGTAGTTCCTTTTGTTTAACAGTAATGACACACCATGCATTATTCGACATGCCATATTGTTGATATCCAATGTAGCTAACTCATTTCATAAGCCAAGCTAAATGTATGGCCAGGTATGCCTCGATATGATCCAGTATGGTAAACGTATTGTACTCGGCTTGGAAATGTTTCTAGAATAACTACATGCAGTTTTCGGTGACCACCAACCCTATAGGCTGCACGTAGGGACATTTGGCACTTTGAGTTGTCGATCTACCTAAGCCCGATCTGACGATTGTATTTTGCCATGGTAGGGTTAGTATAACCAACCCGGACCAATACCCCAGCTCATTCTTGGAGTTTTCTTCCCTTTTTTCCCCGAATGAAGCTTTGCACCTATGGAGACCTTACTATGCATAGATATGGTCATCGACTACCCTTATCTCTAGTTATTTTTCTCTCTACTGGTATTTGACTTTGAACCTAAATAATTTTTCATCCTTGGTTACTCGTTTGGAAGCTCACTGTCGATTCATATCTTTTGGTCTCGACAGGATTTCGAGGCACTGAGAGAGATAGGCACTGTGGCGTACCGTGCATTTTGACACACAACACTCCCTCTGGTAAGTCTATTTGCTTTGCATAGAACTGTTCTTAGATCGTAGGTGTTCAAAGGTGAAATTGTATACCGTTCTTAATTTTTTGTCTTTTTTTGTGTGTTTTGGTAGGTTATGGGACCACCCACTCGTAACGCCACTAGCCCTCCTCATCTTGGCCACGATTGTTCTAGATTTTTGGTTTAATTCCTTTTACCTCGCTACTTGTAATGTATCTAAGGGTTAGGTTAAGGGGCATTCATGAACCGGGTTTGTTCCTTCAAACATTTTCATAATGGATGTATTTGTTACAATGGAGTGTGTGTAAATAATATTTCAATATTGTTTATTTGAAATCAGTTTCGGCTAAGGGTATTTTTAGCACTTCTGGTGACATACATTAGGCTGCCTTTTTTAATATGGTTTTTCTTTACCCTTGGAACCTCCAAGTCTTCACAATGTAATGCTATGATTTAAATGTGTAAAATTTTTGGGGTGATAATCCTTTGTTTTTGGTTTCATATCGAATTACAGTCCCTTATCATTACCATTTTAGGTTGGCACTGTTGTCAGGGTTCCTGTCATCCTGCCAACAAGAGTTATTTGTTAATTTACTGTTACATTAATATATGAAACCGGTATAATAGCTTGAATTTATGCATGTACCTGTTGGGTTATTACTGTTGTAACTGTAATATTATTCATGAAATTTTTTAAATTGTTATACTCGATTTCTTACACCATGAAGGTTTTGCTACACACTGGTTTATTTTAGTTGACTCATAGCTTAATGTTATTTCTGATAAATTTCATGGAATGTATATCATTTATTCATGGCTATTTTCTAAATAAACATCCGATAGAGAGAACCCTGTACCCCCGAGCTTCCATCTGCCCATGTGGTGTACATAATTTTTCTAAGGTTTGGTATCATACTGTTCTAGAATCCTCTTTGAACCTAACTAATGTCTGTCTATAGTTTGATTCATCGCCAACTATATTCTTAGATTAAAGATTTTATTTTTGTTATACCATCGCTCCTTGGTGGCCAGTTAATGAGTTTTGTTGCTGGTTTGGATTACCATATTATTTATCGGTTTTACCACAGTACATACTTTAAAACTGTCAACAGGGCATGAAACCATTACCATTCACAATATAACTTACATATTAATGTTATAGAAACTTTTAAGTAATAGGAACACACATATAAATTATAACATTATATTGCAGTTTTCTCACACTTATTTGGTTATTCTCTTAAGTGGAGAACACGACTTGAAAAATAAATTAAAGACTCTTATTTGGATTCCCTACATATCGGATGGGATCCTTAAACCAAACACTGTAGAATCTAATTTGGATTCTGCACCGCGAAGATCCCCTTACTGTTGGAGATACATTTTCAACCATCAACACATACATAGCACTCCTCCAAAAAAATCAAGCTACTATTCTCATAAGCCATTGTTATCAATAAGATAACATAAACACATACTTTCACACATCAATTAGAAATGTAATATTAAAAAACAAAGTATATACATTCATTAAAACCATAGACATACCAAATCTCATAGAAATAAAAAAATAGCATTGAACAACACGGTTCATGATTCAAATATGCACAAGTAATATACCTATTTTTATATCTTAAACTAGTTGGAAACTAAGGGAGGGACTTCCACTCTGCACCCAACTATAAGCTAGCTACAATGAAGCTTTCTTATACCTGACCGCCTTTGATTTAGATCCAATTTCTGAGGAAATTATTTCTTAGGGAATTCACACCAAAAGCATGGCTTTTCATCCACGTTATGTAGCCCACTGCCCAAGTCGTTTATCAACTTACCTTTAAAAGCAAGCACCAAGGTGGTTTACTTGTTGCACCTATAGCAAGCGCTAGGTTGGTTTATCAATTTCTCTTAATAGTGAGCACCACAATGACTCAGTCTTATCTTTTAGTTCATTCACAAGGATTCACCAAAATTTTAGATGGGGTATTGCTTCGTTTCAGGAGTTGGAATCCACTGTCAAGATGGTTTTCCTATTTTATTTTCATATTTTCCAGGTGGTTTATTAGCTATACAACAAGCACCATAATGATTCAATCATCTACTAAGCCCCCCACTCACCACCCAAGTTTAAAAAACATAATACGATGGCCTCACGCAATTCACGGGGAAATCACCCAGAATTCATAAGGGCTTAACTCATACATAGGGCTCCACAACTAGCTGATATATTACTTTGTATTCTCCTACCAATTCCCAACAACTTCCACATGCTCAACAATCAGCTGGGCACACTCAAATAAGAGGGAAACATATTCCAAGGGAAAGGACCATATCCCAATGGCATGTTGCTAATGGGGAGGTCACAATTCTTCCATAGTAGTGTGTGTGTACACACAGAGAGAGAGAGAGAGAGAGAGAGAGAGAGAGAGAGAGAGAGAGAGAGTCAATTGGATCTAGCTTGGATGGTTAAGAGGTGAAATTTTTATCCTCCCCACACAAGTTCAAATCCCACTTTATGACATGTTTTCTATTTGTGAACCAATTAAAGCTAGCAAGGTACCAATAATATCATTCTCATATAAGTGTTTGAGGGTGGGATGAGATGTTGCTTTTGTGTGTGTGTACACCTACATAAACCTATGCTCAAATCCATCCTTACGACATGTTTTCCCTTCATTGATTGATTGAATCTATCAATGTACCAATTATCTCATCTCATTCTCTCTTAAGTTATCATTCTCACCTAAGTGCTTGAGGTTGGAATGAGATGTTGCTTGTGTTTGTGTACACCTGTATACACCTATGTTCATATCCTACCTTATGACATGTTTCCCTTCATTGGCTGATTAAATCTAATAATGTACTAGTTATATCATATCATTCTCCCTTAATTTCTTAAGGGTGAGAATCTACCAATTATCTCATTCTCACTTAAGTTATTAAGGCTGGGATGAGTTTATTTTTTGTGTGTGTGCACATGAAAACACTTATGTTCATATCCCACTTTATGGCATGTTTTCCCTTCATGGGCCATTTAGAGCTAACAATGTACTAGTTATCCTATTCTTGCATAATTGTATGAGGGTGGGATTAGATGTTGTTGTGTGTGTGTTTTAACAACCCCAAAGTTTAGACTAATCAATTGAACCATCAAATCAAGTCATGTTGCTAATAAGGAAGCCATAAGAAAAGGGTTCAAATTTGGTAAACTTATTTAATGTTACTAGTCATTATTGTAACTAGTTAATTCATTACCCTCCATCCAAATATTCTATAGAAGAGGGATGGATCCCATGAGTTTTCACTTGGAAAAATATGTATATATTCTAAGAAAATAATGTCACCCCATGCTCACACACTTAATAAAAGAACTAATGTATTGGTACCATGCCGATTCTCCTTGGAATTTTTTATATTGAGGGTAAATCAACCATAAATGTATGGGAGGCTTGTAACCCTATATTACACTATGATATTTAATGCTAATACCTTTCTAGACTTAGCACAATAGCATCTATCAATCTAGTGAAACCTTTGGGCACTATTTTTTTTTAATGGAAAATTCCCTTGGAAAATCCCTCTAGGAACTTACCCACATTTTGGGAATGGTTCCTAGGATAAGTTCTACTAGAAAAAAACATATAAACCTAACCTCAAACCCCCATGTGAATTTGACCTCATGACCTTCTTAGAAAATATGGCTTTGGCATGGAAAAATTCTTAAACTAACCATAAAGATTAGGCCTTCCAGATTATTTCGTCTATGTTTCTATCAATAAATATATCTGCAATTCTTACATTAATAATTTCAAGGTTGTGTGTGTGTGTGTGTGTAATTTTGCAACAACAATATTAGACTTGTATGATTTTCCACTACAATTATACAAACTTTAATCTAAAAATTTCATCATTCATGTATTGAAAATGCTTTAACAATATAAAAATTAGATTTTGTAAAATTAGAAAAGATATTACTAATATAAAATTTTGGATTAATATAAATTTTTTGTATACATGAAATTATACAACATATTACCAATATAAAATCTTGACTTTCTAACTATTACCAAAAGTTTTATAAATATATACACAAATTTATATTAAAAATGCTTCGATAAAGATCCACAGGGTCGTGGATATACAATGATCGGTTGCTTTGTTAAGGTACTCCTTGATACAATTGGGTAGCTTTTGTTGATTCCCTAAAGGATGCGTAAGGAGGCTCGACAAAAGGGAGAGGAATTGGATGCTTGGGGAGTGACTTATTTAGAGGGCCCACATCTTGGGGGTGAATTATTTAGAGGGCCCACCAAATAAGTAAACCAAGGAGCAATACCATCCTCCTGTTTTAAACTAAAATGACCTGTACACGAGATGGAGAACTTCGCATCAAGAGAGGGACCACACAGTGCTAGAGTACACTAACATCTAAGTCACTCGTTCAATTCCCCCGCTAGATCAGAATGATATATTGGACATGTTGAAGATGTAATCTTTCCAAGCTTAAAAGAAATACTTCTATAAATACTCAAAATAACACCATAAGAAAATTATGCATATATAAATGATAATATCATATAATTATATAAATAAAAACAAAACGAAATATTATATATATATATATATATATATATATATATATATATATAAACTAAACCAAATGATTATTAAAAATATTTCTAATAATATTATATAATTATAATAAATAATATTAAATAATATATTATATAAATATCAAGGATTATATCTAGATCAAATATTTATTTCCTTTCATTAAAAAGATTCTAAATTGATTTTTAAAAAAATTATTAAATTGAAAATGAACCTTCCCACTTTGTTAATCATAAAACTTTTCTCTCAAAAATGTTTTTTATATAATGAGGAAAAAATGAAAGTATTAGCCATATAAATGAAAAAGATTTCATGAATTAAGTTACACCTAAATCTATTATTACAAGAAAATTATTATAAAAATCAATATTGAATATGTTAAAAAATATAAGTTTGATTTTTTAAAATAACATATATATACATATTTATATTTCTTAAAAGATAAAAAAATAGAAAGAAAAAAAAGAAAGAAAGAGAAAATGCATTATCATTTTCCTATTTATCCCATGAGATCATCCATCAATACTTCAAATACTATTCACATCCTCTTGTAACTCATTTATATTCAAGATAGTAGTTTCGTGTAACTCATTTATATTCGATAACGAACGCATAGATAATGAGCACTTTATTTTCATATTTATAACCATGGGAAAGTGGATTCCAAAGATCTAAGCAATAATCCCTTGTGCATTTGAATGACTAAAGCTGCAAAGTAAAAAATAATCACAAACAAAATATAAGATTTTTTTTTATGTGAAAGCACAAATAAAGGTACAAAATTAAAAAAAAACCTACGGACAAAAGTAATCACAAACAAAATATAAGATTTTTATTTAAAAGCACAAAATTATATCATTAGATTGTTGGAGATGCATTACCAATAGTAGTGGTAGGTTTTCTACAAACCAGAGTACATATAATTTTAGGGTCATGCCGTAGAGAGAATAAATAACATAAATACACGAAATTCTGATTGATATTTATTATTATTCTTTCACCATGCAAGGAATGAAATTATTCTATATGTAGTTGCCATTAATAAGAAAAACTTCAAGCTTCGTCCCGCACAAACTACTGCCAATAATGCGACCTTTTCTCTTTGATTTCCTCAGCCATGGACTAGCTATCATGTTGTATTGGGCATGTCAACGTAATTCTTTGCCAGGCATCATGGAGAATCGGTTTCCAAAATCGCAGATGGCACTGGCCACTCCCGTTGAACCAAAGCTCAGCTCTCATAGTTAGCTACTTATTTTCATCCATTCATTCATTAAATAAAGGTAATCGACTCTAATGTCTGTCATGAAAATTGAAAGAAACATTAGAAAATGAATGATAGTTCATAACGAAGGATCAAAACAATTCCTATATTGGCATTTTAGCTCACGGACAAATTTATCTATGAGATAATATGCGATTTTCTTATACCATTTGTCTTCTGTAAAAGAGATCTGCGGCGGGGTTCAGATGCAACAAAGTCGAGTGTAGAAAGGGGAGGAGGCCCATATTCGTGGGCATAATGTGACAGTCTGGGGAGTATTATGGAGTTTCTAAGCTTGCTCAATTTTGTATTCTGCATAGCTTGCTCAATTTTGTTAGTTTGGAAGCGAAGCCAGGAGTTATGAATACAACATCGCAATGGCATCAGAATCAAATTCAGAAACCTCATCAATGTAACCAAAGGAAAAAATGCCACTATGTATGATATTTTGTATAGTGTTTCCATTTCAGTCATGTGACGCATGTCATTAAAGGCCCGATCGCATTGTTGCGGAACAATGCAATGACCAGCCATGTGACGGCTGTGACTATCTCCGAACTCTTATGATTTAATCAACTAAACTTTATTTTAATTTGACATGAAATTAGTTGAAATGATCATTTCAACTAAATAATATATTGATAAATAACAATCTAGAAAGTAAATAATATAATAAAGTAACAATTTAAATCTCAATAGTGTATTAAAAATACCGTTTTTTATGATCGTTCAAGTTACCGCCAATAATATCATGTATATATATTTTTATTTAAACTAATATTATTTTAAAAATGATGTTACAAACTATAAAAATATATTATTAAAATGGTCATTTGTCATTTCTTAGTAGATAGGTATGGATGTTGAGTGACATGTTATTTAATGCATTGCAATGTATAGTTGTATAAGAATAATTATTTATAAAATTGGAACAAAATAAATATAATAAATTATTAGTAAAATGGAAATAAATATAAATATAAGAAAAAAAAATATAAAAATAGGTAATATAGAAATAAATATAAATATAAGAAAAATCAAAATATATAAAAATTGTTAATAGAAATAAATATATTTTAGTTTTTGGTATTGGTTTTATAAATATTCATAAATATTGATGAGTAATGAGAGTTTTCAAAAATATGTTAAAGAGAAAGAGCTTAAGAGTTTAGGTAAATATTGTCTTTATTGGAAGTGAAAATAGAGGCTTCATGGGAGATTTTTTTCTAGGGAGGACTACCAATATTTAACTTTTTCAAAATGTAACAAAGTTTGTTGATAGACAAGTTCCCATGCTTGGATATGGGTCATGACATCAACAATATTGTAGTCTTGGACTTGTATTTGTTGTACTATATCATAAAATTATTTTTGTTTAGTGTTTAATTTCATTTGCACCCTGAAAGCAAAATTGATAAAATCAAAAGATTGACATTTGCTAGATGTATACTAGTGAGCTAATGTATTAGCACAATGATTTTTCTCTCATAATACTTTATATTCTTCCCAATGTCAATAGCCTTATGGACACCAACTTTTGATAGAGTAAACTAGCAGTAAAAATAAAAATAAAAAAATAAAAATAAAAATTCATCACCATGGTCTCAGTAGTGAGAATTATTTCATAATTCCAAGGAAATTCTAACTTAGAGAGAGAGAGAGAGAGAGTCAATTGGATCTAGCTTAGATGGTTAAGAGGTGAAATTTTTGTCCTCCCCACACAAGTTCAAATCCCACTTTATGACATGTTTTCTATTTGTGAACCAATTAAAGCTAGCAAGGTACCAATAATATCATTATCATATAAGTGTTTGAGGGTGGGATGAGATGTTGATTTTGCGTGTCTGTACACCTACATAAACCTATGCTCAAACCCTACCTTATGACATGTTTTCCTTTCATTGATTGATTGAATCTATCAATGTACCAGTGATCTCATCTCATTCTCTCTTAAGTTATCATTCTCATCTAAGTGCTTGAGGTTGGAATGAGATGTTGCTTGTGTGTGTGTGCACCTGTATACACCTATGTTCATATCCTACCTTATGACATGTTTTCCCTTCATTGGTTGATTAAATCTAATAATGTACTAGTTATATCATATCATTCTCCCTTAATTTCTTAAGGGTGAGAATGTACCAATTATCTCATTCTCACTTAAGTTATTAAGGCCGGGATGAGTTTCTTTTTTGTGTGTGTGTGTGCACATGAAAACACTTATGTTCATATCCCACTTTATGGAATGTTTTCCCTTCATGGGCCATTTAGAGCTAACAATGTACTAGTTATCCTTTTCTTGCATAATTGTATGAGGGTGGGATTAGATGTTGTTGTGTGTGTGTTTTAACAACCCCAAAGTTTAGATTAATCAATTGAACCATCAACTCAAGTCATGTTGCTAATAAGGAGGCCATAAGCAAAGGGTTCAAATTTGGTAAACTTATTTAATGTTACTAGTCATTATTGTAACTAGTTAATTCATTACCCTCCATCCAAATATTCTAGGGAAGAGGGATGGATCCCATGAGTTTTCACGTGGAAAAATATGTATATATTCTAAGAAAATAATGTCACCCCATGCTCAAGCATTTAATAAAAGAACTAATGTATTGGTACCATGCCGATTCTCCTTCTCAGCAATTGATCCCCGTGTGAATTTGACCTTATGACCTTCTTAGAAAATATAGCTTTGGCATGGAAAACTTCTTAAACTAACCATAAAGATTAGGCTTTCCAGATTATTTCTTCTATGTTTCTATCAATAAATATGTCTCCAATGCTTACATTAATAATTTCAAGGTTTTGTGTGTGTGTGTGTAATTTTGCGACAAAAATCTTAGACTTGTATTATTTTCCACTACAATTATACAAAATTTAATCTAAATATTTCATCATTCATGTATTGAAAATGCTTTAACAATATAAAAATTAGATTTTGTAAAATTATAAAAGATATTACTAATATAAAATTTTGGATTAATATAAATTGTCTATATACATGAAATTATAGGACATATTACCAATATAAAATCTTGACTTTCTAACTCTTACCAAAAGTTTTATAAATATATACAGAAATTTATATTAAAAATGCTTAGATAAAGATCCACAGGGTTGTGGATATACAATGATCGGATGCTTTGTTAAGGTACTCCCTTATACAATTGGGTATCTTTTGTTGATTCCCTAAAAGATGCGTAAGGAGGCTCGACAAAAGGGAGAGGAATTGGAAGCTTGGGGAGTAACTTATTTAGAGGGCACACATCTTGGGGGTGACTTATTTAGAGGGCCCACCAAATAAGTAAACCAAGGAGCAATACCATCCTCCTGTTTTAAACTAAAATGACCTGTACAATAGATGGAGAACTTTGCATCAAGAGAGGGACCACACAGTGCTAGAGTACACTAACATCTAATTCACTCGTTCAATTCCCCCGCTAGATTAGAATGATATATTGGACATGTTGAAGATGTAATCTTGCCAAGCTTAAAAGAAATACTTCTATAAATACTGAAAATAACACCATAAGAAAATTATGCACATATAAATGATAATATCATATAATTATATAAATAAAAACAAAACGAAATATTATATATATAAACTAAACCAAATGATTATTAAAAATATTTCTAATAATATTATATAATTATAATAAATAATATTAAATAATATATTATATAAACATCAAGGATTATATCTAGATCAAATATTTATTTCCCTTCATTAAAAAGATTCTAAATTGATTTTTAAAAAAACTATTAAATTGAAAATTAAACTTTCCCACTTTGTTAACCATAAAAATTTTCTATCAAAAATATTTTTTATATAATGAGGAAAAAATAAAATTATTAGCCATATAAATGAAAAATATTTCATGAGTTAAGTTACACCTAAATCTACTATTACAAGAAAATTATAAAAATCAATATCGAATATGTTAAAAAATATAAATTTGATATTTTAAAATAACATATATATACATATTTATATTTCTTAAAGGATAAAAAAAGTAGAAAGATTATCATTTTCCTATTTATCCCGTGAGATCATCCATCAATACTTAGAATACTATTCACATCCTCTTGTAACTCATTTATATTCAAGATAGTAGTTTCGTGTAACTCGTTTATATTGGATAACGAAAGCATAGATAATGAGCACTTTATTTTCATATTTATAACCATTGAAAGATGATTCCAAAGATCTCAGCAATAATCCCTTGTGCATTCGAATGACTAAAGCTGCAAAGTAAAAAATAATCACAAACAAAATATAAGATATTTTTTCATGTGAAAGCACAAATAAAGGTACAAAATTAAAAAAAAAAAGCCTATGGAAAAAAGTAATCACAAACAAAATATAAGATTTTTATTTGAAAGCACAAAATTATATCATTAGATTGTTGGAGATGCATTACCAATAGTAATGGTAGGTTTTCTACAAACCAGAGTACATATAATATTAGGGTCATGCCGTAGAGAGAATAAATAACATAAATACACGAAATCTTGATTGATATTTATTATTATTCTTTCACCATGCAAGGAATGAAATTATTCTATATGTAGTTGCCCTTAATAAGAAAAACTTCAAGCTTGTCCCGCCAATAATGCGACCTTTTCTCTTTGATTTCCTCAGCCATGGACTAGCTATCATGTTGTATTGGGCATGTCAACATAATTCTTTGCCAGGCATCATGGAGAATCGGTTTCCAAAATCGCAGATGGCACTGGTCACTCCCGTTGAACCAAAGCTCAGCCCTCATAGTTGGCTACTTATTTTCATCCATTCATTCATTAAATAAAGGTAATCGACTCTAATGTCTGGCATGAAAATTGAAAGAAACATTAGAAAATGAACGATAGTTCATAACGAAGGATCAAAACAATTCCTATATTGGAATTTTAGCTCACAGACAAATTTATCTATGAGATAATATGCGATTTTCTTATACCATTTGTCTTCTGTAAAAGAGATCTGCGGCGGGGTTCAGATGCAACAAAGTCGAATGTAGAAGGGGGAGGAGGCCCATATTCGTGGGCATAATGTGACAGTCTGGGGAGTATTATGGAGTTGATAAGCTAACTCAGAAAATACAACCAAACATCCATTCGTATTCTCCATAGCTTGCTCAATTTTGTTAGTTTGGAAGCAAAGCCAGGAGTTATGGATACAACATCGCAATGGCATCAGAATCAAATTCAGAAACCTCATCAATGTAACCAAAGGAGCAAATGCCGCTATGTATCATATTTTGTACAGTGTTTCCATTTCAGTCATGTGACGCATGTCATTAAAGGCCCGATTGCATTGTTGTCGAACAATGCAATGACCAGCCATGCCATGTGACGACTGTGACTATCTCCGAACTCTTATGATTTAATCAATTAAACTTTATTTTAATTTGACATGAAATTCGTTGAAATGATCATTTCAACTAAATAATATATTGATAAATAACAATCTAGAAAGTAAATAATATAATAAAATAACAATTTTAATCTCAATAGTGTATTAAAAAATACCGTTTTTTATGATCGTTCAAGTTACCGCCATATATATATATATATATATATATATATATATATTATTTAAACTAATATTATTTTAAAAATGATGTTACAAACTATAAAAATATATTATTAAAATGGTCATTTGTTATTTCTTAGTCGGTAGGTATGGATGTTGAGTGACATGTTATTTAATGCATTGCAGTGTATAGTTGTATAAGAATAATTATTTATAAAATTGTAAGAAAAAAATATATAAAAATAGGTAATATAGAAATAAATATAAATATAAGAAAAATCAAAATATATAAAAATTGTTAATAGAAATAAATGTATTCTAGTTTTTGGTATTGGTTTTATAAATATTGATAAATATTGATGAGTAATGAGATATTTTAAAAATATGTTAAAGAGAAAGAGCTTAAGAGTTTAGGTAAATATTGTCTTTATTGGAAGTGAAAATAGAGGTTTCATGGGAGATTTTTTTCTAGTGAGGACTACCTTTAACTTTTTCAAAATGTAACAAAGTTAGTTGATAGACAAGTTCCCATGCTTGGATATGGGTCATGACATCAACAATATTGTCGACTTGGACTTGTAGTTGTTGTACTATATCATAAAATTATTTTGTTTAGTGTTTAATTTCATTTGCACCTTGAAAGAAAAATTGATAAAATCAAAAGATTGACATTTGCTAGATTTATACTAGTGAGCTAATGTTTTGGCACAATGATATTTCTCTCATAATACTTTATATTCTTCCCAATGTAAATAGTCTTATGGACACCAGCTTTTGATAGAGTAAACTAGCAATAAAATAAATAAATAAAAATTCATCAACATGGTCTCAGTACTGAGAATTATTTCATAATTCCAATGAAATTCTCATAAATTTGTGCCTCTACCTTATTAGGTTGCTTCATATACTTATCTACTTATCAAATATAAATAACTGCAAATTTATAACTTTGTCAACTAGTTTTGGATTAAAATCATCACTACCTACAACCATGCTCACACCGCAATTTATTAGGTAAGGTTTGAGTAGTGATGGCTTATTTCATTTATGAAGAATGTTGTTGCTACATATTGAACTCATTGACATTGGTATTTTGTGCCAATTATTTTCATTTTTTTCTTGTCTCATAAACTTTTTTTTCATCCCTATTTTTCTCCTATTCTACTCTACTCTTCAACATTATCTTCAAGTTCTCTTTTAGCTAGTTCCTATTGCTTTATTTTTCTATTTCAACTTGACTCCTTGTTTTCTTCTCTTCCCTTATCTTTCTCCTTGAAATATCTTTATGCTAGTTTCAACATCTTTCTCGCATTTATTCCTTGTTTCTTGTTTCTTCGTGGATTCAATCTCTTGCATTATTTTCTTCTTATCTTCTACATAAAAATTGGCATTCTTTTCAGATTCTACTCTTCATTAACATTTCTACCTTCACTCTAGGATTGACCTCTTTGGTAGTTCTTCTTCCATAGCTATATTTACTTGCACCTCTTCTTTTCATTTGGCCTCAACCCTTTCTCTAGGTTTTTATAGTGCTTCCAATCTTATGTTTTCTTGCTCTTTCCTTTTGTGCTAAAGAACTTATCTTTCAACTTTAACAAAAATTATCTTCCTCTTTGTTTTTCCTCAACAATAACCTATATATTAGTCAATAATTATTCATAATTTAATGTTTGTATGAATATTTTAAAGGTAATTTTCTTCATGCTTGTAATGGTAGAAGATTCATCGTAACTTTTCGATTTTCAACAATTCTCAGAGGAGTGCAATATGGAAGATAATGAATATATGTATATATAGTCAACGTTTTAAAGAGAATATATCTTATTATGATACTTGAGAACCATAAGTTTATGTTGTTAAAAGTTGGAAAAGAGAAGACACAATAGGTCATTACAACTTATTTGGTGATTATCTCACGAGATAAAAAATATATAGTAGGTTAAAAGGACTTTTTATTTATATATTTGATAATATGAAGAGATGGGAGTTTTAAATCATTAATAAATTCAAGAGTTGATGGTGGTGACAAGAGATGAAATTCCACTTCAACCATAATTGGTAGTAGAACCGTTCGAACGATGGGCACTGGATTTTGTTGGACCATTCAAACCCACCACCGAACCATAAAATATACATACTAGTTGCCATAGATTACGTAACAAAGTGGGTAGAAAAAGTGGCCTTATCAAGAGCCATGAAAGAATCTGTAATTAAATTCCTTTTTGAGCTATTTGTGAGATATGGCTTACTACGAGAAGTGATAACTGATGGAGGGGCACAGTTTATGGGTAAAAAAATTAAAACCACCTTAAAAAATCACCATATCATCCATAGAGTCACGTCTCCTTACCACCTGCAGGAAAACAGCCAGGTCGAAAGTACCAAAAAATTCCTTGAGGAAATTCTTACTAAAACAGTATCAGCACATCGCCGGGACTGGGCCACTAGACTACCAGAGGCCTTGTGGGCTTACCGCGCAATGTGGCGAAAAACCATAGGATATTCTCTGTATCATCTGGTCTTTGGAAGAGAGCCTTTTTTTCCTATTGAATTCAAGATAAAGACCCTAAGGACAACATAGGAGATAGGGTTGGACTCGATGGAGGCTTAGATTAAAAGACTCCAGCAAATAAATGAGCTAGATGAAATATGAATACTGGCTCTACAACGCACAGAAATCATACAACAACAACGAGCTAAGTAGCATGACAACCTCATCAAAAAGAAGACATTCCAGAATGGAGATTTGGCACTTCTCTATGACTCCAGATTCAAAATTTTCTAAGGAAGTTGCAAACAAGGTGGCTCGGCCCATATGAAATTCAAGAAGTACAAAACAAAGGTACCCTCACCTTGACCACCATAGATGGGTCCGGTTCTACATTTCGAGTCAACGGGCACAGAGTGTGCCTCTATCACAAACCTCTTATAAAGGAGACTTTCTTCCATCATGTACGAAACGATCCTATTATCCAAGTTCTAGCATAAGGGGGTGATAACCCCACAACTTTAAATATATAAGAGCTTGTTTTTTCCTTTTGTAAATATTGTATATAATTTCCCTGTAATTTTTTTATTATTTTGTTTTACATTCTTCGTATTCACAATGGTGTCATTTTCCTTCATCACCCCTTGTTTTTTTTTTCTCTTTGTTGTTCAAATATTAGAACGCCTACTTTTAAATCCCATTGAACAGTTGTTCTTCAATCGGATTGAACATCCATGTTTTTGCGATTTTTTTCTTTGCTGTTAAAATCTTTGAACGACTGCTATTAAGTCCCATTGAACAGTTGTTTTTCAATCAGGTTGAAAAACCATGTTTTTGTGTTTTTTTCTTTGCAGTTCAAATCTTTGAACGGCTGATGTTCAATCCCATTGAACAAGTACTGTTCAATTGGATTTAAAAACCGTGTTTTTGTGTTTTTATTCATTGGTGTTCAAATATTTGAGCAGTTGTTGTTCAATCCAATTGAACACTTGTTGTTCAATCAGACTGAACAACCGTGTTTTGCATTTTTACGGCTAATATTCAAATCTTTGGACGGCTGCTATTTAATCCAATTGAACAACTTTTTTTCAATCGGATTGAACAGTTGTGTTTTTTTGTGTTTTACTTTTCTTTTTAATCATATAGAACAACTGATTTTTTCCCTCTTTAAGCATGATTCTTCTTTCTTTTTTTTGATGATCTCTCCTCACAAAAACCTCTCCTTGTCCCACACCCCAGCTGTAAAACACATTTTTGAGTGGGAATTGGCACCTGAAGAGGAGAAAATTAGCAATATTACTAATATGATGATACTTTGAAAATTTAATGGAAATCTCTACTCCGGAAGCTGACATGGTACATCTATGCAATGGACGACTAAGACATCTCCTATTTAAACATGTTATTACATGATACATAGTCCTATAATGGTATATCTTTCTACACTCTCGAGTAGTATTTCCCTTTGACATAAATATTTAGGAATAAGGAGTATTAATTGTATTGGCATTCTTTTTTTTACTTCACACACCATCCCTAAGTCTTAAGGAGTTAATGAGCCTCCCTTCATCTATAAAGAATAAATATTAAGCTTGCATGAAAATTTTTAAAAGAGAATAGGGGGTCTCATCACGAGCTAACCTACCATGATCATAAGGGTTTAGCAGGTGACATGCCCACAATGGCCAACACACCAGGGTAATGACCTTCTTAACTGCTTGAAGGACAGGAGGTCTCATCACAAGCCGACCTGATCACTATGTTACAATCCTAGTGAATGGCACTGTGACTATCTAGCTACCACACCAGCACAATGGTCTCTTCATAAAACAAAACGAAATGCCTACTTTTAAAAAAAATAAGTACTATGTCTATATGAAAATTGTTAAGGGAGAATAGGGGGACTCATCACGAGCCAGCCTACCATGATCATAAGGGTTTAGCAGGTGACATGCCTACAATGTCCAACACACCAAGGTAATGACCTTATCAATTGTTTCAAGGACAGGAGGTCTCATCACGAGCCGACCCGATCACTCTGTTAGAACTCTAGTGAGTGGCACCTTGACTATCTGGCCACCAAACCAGCATGGTGATTTCTCCATAAAATTGGAAAAATAACTACTTTTACATAAAGGATTCTGGCTCATTTTTCGTGTTAAAATAGCAACCCTGTCGATGCTATGAACACTAGCTAGCAGCAGTGGCTCTGTTTGTGGTATGGGAGTATATTATAACGATAGCCAATTACTCTTACATATACCTTATCTCTTATTTCCATCTATTTCCAAGATAAATCAACTACTCGAATTAGTGATAATAATATTTGAATGCATAAGTAGCTATAAATGAACTATGCTTTCATGTTTTAATTCTGGGATGACAACACCAATCATTATCTATCATAGTCATGCTTCCATCACACCATACCATTAAATAAGGACATCCTATCATAATAACTGTTGTATTTCTTTCTTCCCATCTTCGGTCACTTCCGCATGAGATACACTTATGATAAATTCCAATTCTAACCTTTAAAATCGCACGCGTTCATAATTGTTACAATCACTCCTCTTTTCTTGAGCTCCAAGGCCACAGACATCGTTATCGTGTACAGATTGTGATTACTGATCCCTGACATTTTCCCCCATATGCATTCATGATTGATTAAATGTCTCTTGTACTTATGGAAAAGGACACCCTTATTTCGAGAGAGGGGGTGTAAATATCCATAAATATTAAGCATGCGAATTCCTTGCACGAATTTCATTGGATACGCTGATAAGACCAAAAGATCATTGCAATTACGATATGAAGTTACCTACATTTATGACAGAAGGCTGCAATTTATTTTTCTCTTGCATGCAGTGTTTATTCTAACCAATAGGTCCGAAAAGAAACATAAACAGAAGGAGAAATTAGCTCAATAGAACGCATCAGCCATGGGAGCGAAATCTCTCCGGAATGAACCTACGACCTTCCCAATCTCAGACGTAACTCACACCATTCTCCAACAAGCTGGTTGGCTGCCATACTTAGGCAAATTGTAAGGGTTTGACACAGAGATAGCAATATAATTCCCACATAACCTACAGGAGGGACATACCAGACTCAATTGAAGGATTATACCGGTCACATAGGATATCATTGCTGAAGTTTCTGGAATGCCAGCAAAGGGAGAAATATTGACCGAAAAGCACCTTCTTCTATGAGAGGCAATCGCAGTGTACCAGGATCCAGGAGAACCATTGGAATAGAAAGGAAAGGGGATTAAACCTACCTCTCTACAACAACCATGGTAGGAATTGGAAACATTCATCTAAATATTCATCACATGCGATAGATGCCAAGACGTGGTAAAACCCCGTCAACTCAAATTTTTAGCTGTTTTTAAACAAAAGATTTCAGTTAATCTTCCTTCTTACTTAAATTTTGTACATGACACTATTGTTCGAATGAGAAAGAATAAAAACCCCTAAGCAGGCGTCAGCCACCATGGTTTAATCAAGTTAATTATCATGCATGAATTAGGAAAACAAAAAAAATCCTAGGACAACTTTGTTAACCATGTTGTGCATGCACATGAGGAAAACCCTGCCGGGACCGAAATTGAGCTCCCTAAAATGAACATACCTAGAGGAACAAGAATGAAAAAGACCCATGCTTTGAAAAAAAAACCAAGCAAGTGAAGACGGTCCAAAAGACTATAATTACAACAAGAAACCTTGTAAACGCTAGAGGAGGCAGGGCCATCCCATTCACCACCTTGAAGCCCTCAAAACATACCATTATAAGACTACAAGGAAGATATGGATCGAGTTCTAGAGAAAATGAGGGCATCCTATGAAACTAGAAGCCCATATGAATAGCTGAGGAGCAAGAGGAACTGTTAAACCAATCTTCCACCACCAGCATCTCTGGCCACAGTTATATATTACCTCACCAAGATGAATCGTAGGTTTTTAGGGCCTTGCCTCCTCCCAAGAGTGATGGGGTGAATAGGGAAGATCAGGTAGAAGGTGTAGCTGAATCTGAAAATCAGTCAGGAGACACCATCCCCTTAGAACAAAATACAAGCATGGAAACAATCCCTCTAACACCTGAAGGGAATAATACCTCACCCAATCGGGAAATTAATGCAAAAGTAAGCTCTGGAGTACAGGTAGAAAATATCATCACAGACAACCTTGAAACTTGCACCACTATTCCTGAAAACAAGGTTGCTGCTCCTCCATCCCCTGCCAAAACCAGGCCATAAGAGAATTTCGCTGAAAATAAGTTGAAGAAAATGAGAAGAAATTGAAAAAGGTTAAGGAAAATGATAAAACATTTGAGGAAATAGCTAAAGGAAGTAATCAAGGCTCAGAATCCTAAGAAAGAATTGGTCACCACAGAAACCCAAACAGAGCTTGTCACCAATTTGATAGACACTGCTGAGGTTGAGGTACAGACTGACTTAGCAACCACTGCTGAGATTGAGGTACAGACAGACCTAGTGGACACTATTGAAACCTTTGTGCAAACTAGGCTGGAATTTAGAGAAGAAAAGGGAACCCAAATGGAGGAAGCCCCTACCTACGCTCTTTTGGTAGAAAAGGCTGCCAATCAAAAATTGCATAATGAATTAATTTAAACACAGCATGAGTTAGCACAATGCAGAAAGGAAGTAGTGCACACACAAGAGTATTAGGCACTATTAAATAAATTCACAGACCTTTCTGCAACAGAGCATGAGACATTTTGTCAACTTAGAGAAGAAAAAGCGAAGGTAAAGAAAGCACAGGATTAGGTTGGACAAGATAAGAAGCAAGCCACTATGGTTTGCTCTTTGTACTCTGATGTGCTAACATGCAGGGCAGCAGCCACCAACTATGCCCTATTTCTAGTAGAATGGTATCTAATACTGAAGATCAAGGCCGTTGGGGTAGGGAAGCCCATGACTTTTAAAACCATAGAGGAATTTTTCCATTGCTGCAATGATCAAAATGAGCAGGTCCAATACCTCTTGCGTGAACTATACATGCACAAATTCTTTTTAGAGGAGGACAGTGACAATAATCCCAACCCCTTTAGAGAAGATATTCAGTGCCAAGCTTTCCTCTCTTTTGCTAAAAACTAGACATGGTGGGCTAAAGCCTACAACATTTTCTAGAAGAGGGAGCATGGCCTAGACCTGTGGGTTAGAGGGCAGCCTAGTAGACCCCTACATCTATTCACACAACATAATAATTTCATGCAGAGAAAGGGAGTAAGGACTAAAATGGGGCCTATCCATAAGGACATTATATAACATGGGAAGGAGTCTTTCGAGGACATTCAGGAAGTAGCTCTAGAAGCAGCCAAACAAAGGTGGATGGCCTCCATGAACAACGTGAAAAACAGAGAGACATTTGGCTACAAAAACTTCAAAGTAGCCAGTGCCTCTAGATTCCTTTTATACAAAAATCTGGTCTTAAACATGGGCCCTACATGGATAGGATTCATGTACATATGCCCTCTTATCTGGTACCCCTGAGGGTTATGATCATGATTACGAGTTGCTAGAAGGGCACACAAACGTTGCCTTTGCAAATATCGGATAGAGACATCGCTTCTGAGCCTGTAAAGAAAAAGTCTACCCTGTCTATTCTCTAACTTAGTTACACCTCAATCATTTGTTTGCATGAGAACTTGCAAATAGCTAAGCGGGGGAGTATGTTGGGCTGAGAATAAGGTACGTTTTCACCCTTCCTTTACCAAAAAATTTTATCCACCTTTACAAATTTTTCCTCATCTTAACAGTAAAGGAAAGGAAGATTAATGTAAAATCAAGACAAAACAAACTAACAGTAAAAGGGATTTTTTACAACGGGAAATTGACTTGTTATATCTTTATTTACGGGAAAATAAGTAGTTGAATCAATGATGACCAGAAGACAGCTGGCAGATAGAGATTAACGGAACCATGATGACTACCATGGACCGAAGGAAGAGGGAAAGGCACCTCCATGTCTGAAGAACTCAAACAACATCCAAAAGCAACAAAATATCATATGGAAAAGACCGTTACCACTATTGTAATCGCCTTGAAAAGGCCGAAAATGAACAAGATAGATAGATCAGAATAGAGACTTTATTCTGTAATAGATGTATCGGGATAGGATTGTCCAATTATATCAATGTATTAACTTTCAGCTTAATAAAGGTCTTGGCATTTTTATAGTAAATTTATGAGTTTTTCGTAGCGGCGGACTTCTGGTGGTTTAGGCCCAGCCCTAGGAGTTTCTATGCTAATCTCTATGCTATACGTTCAATTATAGAATTTATGTTTCAGTCATCAAATGCATTTTGTGAGATATCATTTAATTGGTTGAATTGTGAACATAAGATACTACAGCTTTCTCTTTCATTATAATAGTTCATTATTCATGTTTCCTTGTTTAAAATGAATGCTTTCATAGTTTTTAGATGCTTTCATCATTTCCCAATGCTTTTATACTCATTTCATTTCTTTTAGCATGACTGTTGTTCAATTATGTATATAGCTAGGAGTTGGATATTTCCATCAGTAATGTGAGGCGTCTAGTTGTTAATTGATTCAGAGAGATGTCATCTATTTAATTTAAAAAGAGAATTCCATTGCAAAATTAGATAAGAAATTACTATTCAATTTATTGAAGCTGTTGTTCAATTCCGTAGGACTGTTTTTCAATTCATTTGTGTGTTGTTCAATCATAGGTTGCTCTTTTCTGCACTTACTTAGACAGAATAGTTAAACATATTTTTACAATTCCATTTGCCTTTGAATTTATTGAGCTTCGAGGATTAGAGAGTCCTCTTTATGGTAATATAGAGTAGCGTTTCTTTGATATCACTTGCATATACTATGCTCACAATCTTGAAATAATAATAATTTCCCTGGGTTGACAATTGAATGAGAAGCATCGAAGTTGGCTATAACAGTCACCTTTATGACCCAACATAACTGTCAGTGACTTTCAGGTGTGCTAAGGAGGGAGTGATGTCAAGTTATGTTAGGAAGTGTTAAGGCATGCTAGAGGCCAGGGAACACATGCAAATATGTGCTAGGTTCCATGGTGTGCCAATGCTTGCCAGGCTGGAGTGTTTGGGAGTGGCTCAGAAAAATAAGGGAGCACCTGTCTCAAACGCATGGAAGTGAATGAATAAGAGTGTGTAACAATGAGTATCAATGAGTTCTAGGTGTGTTAAGGAGGGATTTTAAAGGTATGCTAGGTAGTGCCAAGGAATGCTAGAGTGCGAGGGCGACATTCTAGGATGTGCCAAGTGCTAGGTTGTGTCAATGCATGCTAGGGAGGGTGATGGAAACACAAGGGAGAACTAGTTCAAAATTCATGAAAATCAATGAATAAGGATGTGTGATAGGGAGTGTCAATGAGTTTCAAGTGTGCTAAGGAGGGAGTATCAAGGTTATATGCTAGAAAATTCCAAGGTATGCTAGAGTGCTAGGACATGTCATGGAGTGTTAGTGTGTGCTAGGGAGTGCCAAATCATGCCAAGGAATGGAGGGGATGCTAACAAATGACAGATAATTCCAAGGGATTCTAAGACACGCTATGCGATATGGGGTGTTAAGATGTAAACTCTGTTGCTAATTTATTTTACTCCCACAGTTGGATGTGAGCCTTGTCTTGGTAACTTGTTAAGTTGGACGAGTTGAAATTGGACATGAGTAGCATAAGATGAGTTATAGGTAGCTTTTAGGTGAAAAAGGCATATGTTCAATTTCCACGACACATGATAATCTGGGTTTTGTCTTAGAATATTTGATGCAAACAAAATCAAGTGCCAAAACACATCTTATTTAATGCATAATGAAATCTACACAAATCAAGGAATCAACTAGTGCACATGATAATTTTCCCATTTTCAAACCCTTCTTCATTATATTACAAGCTACAATACAACAAGCTAGAGCTCATGTAACATGGATTGTGACCCTTTACATTCACACTGAAACAAGGAATTCAACTAGGGCTCAATCACCCTTTCCAACACTTTTTATGGGTCCCATGCATCATTATGGCACTCATGGACCCAAGTATGCCTTCTAGAAGGCCCTAAGACATAAGTTGACCTCTTGTGAGGCTTATTATTCCATGTATGAGCTGATAGCTTGGTCGGATTGTCACCAAAATTTAGGGTTACTTGCATATTATTTTATGTTTAGGGGCTAATGTAGGCCCATAAGATAATTCTATCAACTCCTAATCAATGTATAAATAGGAGTTAGTTGGATTCATTTGTATCATCACTTGACTTGGGATCTCCCTATCTTTAGAGAACTTTGAATTTTTCCTTGGAGGACTATTTTGGATGATGGATGCATTTTGATATATTGATTGGACTATTTTTATCTTCGAGCTTTGTTTTTATCTTAAATATGCTTCATAGTAATAAATACAATTAAATCAAGTGACCAAATTTTAATTATGAATATCAACCATAGTTAGAAAATCAACATCTTGATTTCAATATGTATGGAGATATTATGGTGAGCATCAAAGGGGTCGATGTGTGTAATTTTATGTACTATAGAGGTTTACATATCTTGTGAAAACTAGGGAAACTGTCATGAACACAAAGTTACAAAAGTTAGAAACTTTTTTTAATGAAATAAAAAGAAATATACATAGCCTATTGTAGGGGAATAAACTATGGTACCTTAAGAACATAATATATCAAGAGAAAAGAAGGAAAATTGAAATATTATTATTGGAAGTGCTTATAATATTGCTCAACTAAAAAATTTATATGTCTTGGTAATGAAGGAAAGAGCTTGGAAAAAAAATAATAGTTGTAACTTTTGACTCGAAACGAAATAGATTTTATTCAATAAAAAAATTAACTCTTGCAAGTGGTATTTACCTTAAATCATTTATATTCCTTTTGGATTATATTGGGATGTGACATGTTTCTATGCAGGTTAATAAGGATGAATTCTCATAGAGAATATAAGAATTCCCTTCATACTTATTTATTACCATATACATCTACCATCACTCACATTCCCCTTCAGGTAATGATTTCCTTTGTTGGGTATTTCTATAGTTTCTACAAGTGTTTTAGATTTTTTATATGATTTTTAGGTTAGTGTATTCATATTCTAATGTGCAAGAATCCTATGTGGAAATGACATCTATATCTTGTCTTTTTGACATGCCTTTATCTCCTCCAAGAAACCAAACCTTGATTACCCTAGCCTATCTTCCTCTAGCGTGGACTACTCCAGCCTAACCTAGCATAGTCTACTCTAGGTTATCCTAACCTCTCATGGTGTAGACTAGCCTACTCTATCCTATCCTAGCCTAACCTATCCTAACCAAGCCTACTCTAACCTAGCCTAGCGTAGGCTACTCTAGCATTTCCTACACTACATAGCTTACTCTATCCTAGCCTAAAATACTCTAGGATACTTAACCTACCCTAGCCTTCTAGTTCCTAACCTAGCCTACTATTTCCAAGCCTTGGTGATTCATTTCTAGCCAAACATGCTCTAGCCTAGCCTAGCCTAGCCTACACTAGCCTACACTAGCCTAGCCTAACCTAGCCTACATTTTTCCCCTTTTCTTTGGCTTTCAGTTTGTTTTGCTTCAACTCTAGATAAAGTTGCCAACAATGGTCTTCATCATGGCTAGTATTTGAACTTTTTTTGCATGTGAGTTTTTCTTTCTCTCTTTTTTCAGAGCTATTTCTCTTTCCTCTTCCATAAAACTTTCCCTTTCCTCTACCGTCACTTTCACTTTTCTCATCTATCTTCTATTTCCCTCTTGCTTCTAAGTGTGTGGCTTGAACACAAACCTCATCTATGTTTGTGGGATTAAACATGAGAATAGTGTGCCTAAGGTAATTTTTCAAACCCCCAATGTAATTTAACAAAGTTTATTGAGAATATAAATTAATACCCAAAATTTAGAGCTCTTCTACTAAATTCATGAGTATAATATTGAACACTTTCCCCTTTCAACTGTCTAAAATATTGCAAATCCATAATGAAATTTTTCATGTAAGATAAGGGATATAATTTCCTTTTAATGGAAGCAATAAAACTTTACCAAGACATAGAGATATTATTGTAGTTTTTAGTCTCTTCTTGAGTCCTTTCTTCCCACCATACAAGTGCAGATCCTTCCATCCTCAAAGAATCCAATTAAATATTTATGTCATCTTCATGAAGGTTATGAATTATTCAATACACCTCCAATTTACGTATACAATTGTCCAATATATGTGCATTTAAATTTCCATTATACATTGGAAGCTCAAATTTTACATCATGTTTGCGTAAGGGTGTGTTTCCTCTTTTGGTCTTTGAGTGAGTGTGGGTAGGATTTTTGGTGGAAGTGGAAGATGATGCTGATGGTGATGATGAGGATCATGGAGATGGTGGAGATGGAGGTGGTTTTCCTCAAATACCCTTTGAAATATTCTCTTCATCCTTATTATCATTTAAATTTCCTTCTCCGTGTGGAGGCTTAGAACCCTCTCCTGCCATCCTAGTAGTAAATGCATCAAGAATAATTTTAACCGTCCCCTTTATGTCATTGAAGTATTTCTTGACATCATACTCTTCTGAATGACCTTCTCTTTCTCCAACACCTCACATGATGGTTATGGATTCAAGCTTAGCTTTTGGTGCTTGTACCTCTTCAATCAACTCAGGTTCTTGAGAAAGAACTTGAGGTGCTTCAAGTGCATCTATGAGTGGAAATTTTGGTGAATATGGTGCTATTGTATCTCTCCATATTCTAGTTCTAATTTGAGCACTTGAAACCAACAATTTCCTTTCATCTCTCTGCAACTTTAACCTTGTCAGCATCACAAATTTGCAACCATTAAACTTGCAAAAAACTCAAGCAACTATCAAGCAAATTACCTTGCCTTTCAACCAGGCTCTGATACCAACTTGATCTAGGTATGAATGTTAGCTTTTTTGTGCTAATTTCATCTTTAGATTTAAAATTTATTTGCTAATATTATGCTTGATGTACATAGTTTTACTTGTTGATTATGTGTGTCAAATAGGTAAATTAACTAAGTTTTATGACTTAATTCAAGAGCATAAAATATGAAAATAAAATGATAAATAGTAACAAAAAAATACACAGAAAACCATCAAAATTGATCCATCAACATAGATTCTTGATGAAGGATTTTACCCCTCCTAGGCTACATCTCCTTGGTTCAGCTTCCATGGCTTGGGCCTCTGTATTAGCTCAAAAGAGAAAAAATTTATGTTTACATTCACCTAAAGCTCCTGAAACCTATCTCAATGTCTCCAGAATCTCCTAAACATTCAGAAATGACTCTTCATTATCTAAATTTGGTCTTCAACCGATCTAGGCATGGCCTTCCCTCCTGGTGGCCCTGGGCTTCCTTTTTCTTCAAAGTGAGAAAAAAACATTTATAATTTCTCCTCTGCCTTTGCAACCTGTACCAATGTATTACGAGCATGCCAATCTGCTAGGAATGACTCTTCCTGAGCCAAAATTTTCCAAAACATTAACAAGATATGGTCAATCTAATTTTCCTAGGAAATCTCCTCCAAATCTAGAGAAGACTCCAGATAAGACCGCCAAAGTTGGCAAGTCCACCGGTTTTGCACTACAAGAAAAACAAACATTGGTGAGGGGTGAAAATGGTCACCATAAGCTCATTGGTGAGGGTGAAAAGAGCCTTTCTCACCAAAAATTGAACATCACCAAAGGTGGCATCGCTGAAAGTATAGGTGTTGTGGTGATATTCAAGTTATATCACCAATAATGATTTATAGTGACGGATAGTTAGCGTCACCATTTCATATGAGAAATGGTCACGGATAATAGCCTCTGTCACCAAAAAACTGAACATCATCAAATGTGGCATCGCCAAAAGTACGTGTTGTGGTGACATTCAAGGTCTGTCACGAATATTGATTATAATGACTGATAGTGACAGTCACCATTTCATATGAAAAACAATGATTTTTTGTGATGGACTTTTCATGGCCGTCACTATTGGTGCATATATATGGCAACGTTCATTGACCGTCACCATAAAATCATTGGGGACATCAAGGTCCTTCACGAATAATGACTATGATGACAAACAGTGACCCTCACCATTTCATATCAACAACAAAGATTTATGGTGACGGACCTTTAATGGTTGTCAGTATTGATGCGTATATATGGTATCGTTCATTGACCGTCACCATTTCATATTTTGGTGAGGGTCGAAAAATGTCACCATAAGCTCATTGGTGATGGTCAAAAGATCATCCGTCACCAAAAACTGATCATCCTCATTCCCTATGAATATCAGGACACAATGGAATCAAACCATAAACCTCTTGCTTGTAAAGCAGGTTTTCTTCCATTTAGCTAGCACCATTTAAAGCATTAGACTTTAAACTAGAAATTTCCCCTAAAGGTGCCAAGATACACCAAAGGAATAGAAAATCTAGCAAGATCAAAAGTTTCTAGAAATAATATGTTCAATATACATAATAAAAATACGATAAGAATAACTTTTGATATAATCTAGCAAAGCATGTACTACGTAGGATAATAATTGGAAAGCACAAGTAGAAATTTGAATCACAACATAACAATATAAAAGAACATGTAACAGGAAAGGAACAATCCCATAGTTTGAGAAATATGAACAATCTATGGGCCTGTTCTTATATATTGATATAGATAACGAAATAGAAATCTAGATTTATGAAATTCAAGTATCACACAAGAATATCTTGAACAAATATCAATATGTAAAATAGTATTTTTTGCATTTGGATTTACCTTGTAGAACCTCAGGAAAACGTTTCCACAGAAACAGTCAATAAAACTAACAACATGGACCTCAGGAGAAATTGTGCAGGGGATAAAATACGAAGGTAAAGCACTAGAGAAGTATTGAAAGAAAATGATGAAAAGCATATCTAGAAATAAATGAGAACCCTCTGAAGTAAATCACACATTTATCATTGTGACTAGTACACTTGCAAAAAATGATCAGAATAAATTATGAACTATTCCACCAAAAAACAGTGAATTTTTCCAATAAATACAGTTTCAAATTAATCACCAGCGTGATGGTATCTTCTCTCCAAAAATAGTGAATTTTCAAAACAATGTATGATATCTTGCATGGAAATTATGTTGATAAAACCTTCCAAGGAATAAGACCGCAACAGTCAATAAGAGTGCCATGAAAGAAGTGGCTCCTAGGAACCTCATTGAAAACAAAATTTATGTAAGGTAGTCATCTAGATCAAGGGGCATCATTCAATAATCAATATGGAAATAGGTGTTGACATTTTCTAATGGAATCCTCTTTGGATTCACTAGTTAGGAAGAAACAAAAAATCTTCATCAAGTATTCTAACTTACAGAATTTTGGGATTAGAATATGATGACATATTGATGAAGCAGATAAAGAAAATGAAACTCTTTCATTCTAAGCAAATTGTTGTGAAACCAACTCCAAAAATAGAAGAAAGAGAGATCAATGTCTTAGAAATCAACCACTTTGAGGGGGAAACCTCTAATAAATTACATAAATGAACAATTCTTGGATGCTACAAATGACCAAAACCTCCTTCTATATATAGGAGTCCATGGGGCCATAATATAATCCTAACCGATCTAACAATAATAATTTAAGGGCACGATAATAACAATATTGGGGTTACAGGGGTACAACAATAACAATAAGGGGGCTCTAATAATAACAATAAGGGACTAAAATAGTAATATAGGGACCTAACATGCCCATCTCCTTCAACAAAAGTGAAATCCTCAACACTTGAGTAGCTCTAGGTGATTCTGTATAAAATTATCATCCTCCCATGTAGAATCTTCAGTGGGTAAGTTCCTCCGCTCTATGAGATACTCTGAAATTGATCTATTTCGTAGTTGTCAAGTTCTTCTTTTCGTGACCGCTTTAGGTTCCAATATGATTTTTCCTTCCTCATCAAGTTCTGGTAATATTGTTTGGACTGGAATATTTTTACCTATAACCTTCTTTAAGCACGAAACATGGAAAACTACATGCACCCGCGAAGAAGCAAGAAGCTCCAATTTGTATGCCATAGTACCAATATTTTGCAACACCTTGTAAGGACCATAGTACTTTGGCAATAATTTATTATCCTTCTTAGCTTGCTTGAGGGACATTTGTTTGTATGGTTGTAGCCATAAAAGTACCCAGTCTCCTACATCAAAACTTCTCTCGTTGCGATGTTGATATGAGTGTTGTTTCATTCGATTTTGTGCCAAATTTAGGTTATCCTTTAAGAGTTGGAGAACTTCTTGTTGATGCTCGATGTCATCTTCCACTGCTTGAACGTTATAATTTTCTCTTAAATATGATGTGATGGACGATGGATGATATCCATAAAGTGCCATAAATGGGGTCATTTTTGTTGCAGTATGGAAGGAAATGGTATACCACCATTCAACGAGAGGTAACTACTTGACCCATTTTTTTTGTTTATCAGATACAAAAAAACGAAGATATCCTTCCAAACATTTATTCACTATCTTAGTTTGACCATCGAATTGAGGATGATAAGATGAGCTATGAGCTATTTGAGTACTCAAACAAGAAAATAACTCCTTCCAAAAATTTCCAGTAAAAATGAGATCTCTGTCACTCATAATAATCTTTGGGTTTCCATGTAGCTTTTGAATTGTGTCCATAAATGTAGTAGCAATTGTACTTGCTTTAAATGGATGAGATAATGCACAAAAGTTTTCATACTTGGTAAGTCTATCAACTACCACCATGATGACACTCTTTCCTTCGGACTTGGGTAAACCTGTGATAAAATCCATTGAAATCTCCTCCCAACATTGACCTGGAATGGATAAAGGTTGTAGAAGACCCGGGGTCTTAATTTTCTCAACTTTATTTTGCTGGAAAACCAAACATTGCGCTACAAAATTTTGAATAGCAGATTTAAGGCCATCCCAAAAAAATTCTTTCTTCACCCTGTGGCAAGTTTTTAAAAATCCCGAACGACCTACGAAAGGAGAAGTGTGCAATTCCAAAAGAATATTTTGTTTTATTTGGGAACTCTTACAAAGATATAAGCGATATTTGTACCATGAGGAATAATTTTTCCAACTAAATGTATCATATGTACTAGGATCTTACTGTAACTTTTGAATGAGTGTCCACACTTCTTCATCCTTCTTCCATTCATCCCTTTCTTTGGTTATCCAATCCGGTTGGATAATAGAAATGGAAAAAAGCAATGCTTCCACCTCTTCATTCTTTCTTGAGAGTGCATCTGCAACAACATTTAGCTTCCCTTTTTTGTCGATTATTTCAAAGTCATAACACAACATCTTTGTGACCCATTTTTTCTTCTCTTCTGAAGATAATATTTGTTCCAAAAAGTCTTTAAGACTATCATGATCAGTTTTTACCTTGAAGTGTCTTCCCATTAGGTAAGGTTGCCATTTATTTAGTGCAGTAGTATTTCTAACATTTCCTTCTCATAAATAGCTTTCTGTAAATACTTTCCTTTGATTGGATGACTTTCAAAATAAATGGGTCTTCCTTATTGCATTAAAACAACACCAATTCCATTTCCTGAGGCATCACATTCCACAATAAAGGTTTTTGTGAAATCTGGCGTAGCTAAGACCTGTGGTAGGCACATTGCCTCTTTAAGATGTTCAAATGCCTTAGTTTCTTCAGGAGTCCATGAAAATGCATATTTCTTCAATAATGTTGTTAGAGGTCTTGCTATCCTCCCATAATTCTTAACAAACTTGCGATAATACCCTGTTAACCTGAGAAATCCTCGCAACAGCTTTATGGTTATGCGGACTTTCTATTCCTTAATGGCTTTAATTTTGTTAGGGTCTACCTTAACACCCTCATGAGATACAATATGACCCAAATATTCCACCTCTTGAACTGAAAAGAAAAATTTGGATGCCTTTGCAAATAATTATTTCTCCTGCAATAGTTTGAGAACCCTGTCAACATGTTAAACATGATCCTTCCAAGTCTTGCTGTAGATTAGTATATCATCAAAAAATACTAGCACAAATTTTCTAAGGAAGGGTTTGAAAATGGAATTCATCAACCCTTGAAATGTAGAAGGTGCATTGGTAAGGCCAAAAGGCATGACCAAAAATTCATGATCACCCTCATGCGCCATGATCCATCCTTCTTGTGCACCAATACTACTGGAGCAGAGAAACAACTTTGACTAGGTTGAATTATACGAACCTCTAACATTTCTACAAGCATACGTTCAATTTCACTATTTTGGACATAAGGATATATATAAGGCCTGATGTTTGGAGGAACACATCCTCAAATCAAATGAATAGCATGATCATTATCACAAATAGCTAGGAGTCGTTTGGGAGTTTCAAACACCTTGGAATGATTGTCCAAGACTTTTTGGAGATCTGCAGAAATAGATGATTTTGATGTTGGAACTTCTAGTGAGCATAATTGTGCAATTACGCCTCGTTTTTATTTCTTCAGAAGATTTTTCATGATATTAGAGCTTGTTATATTTCTTTGCTTCCCTGTGATACCATGTAATTTGACTTCATTTCCTTCTGAAAAAAAAATTCAAAAAAATTTCTTGAAAATTAAAAGCTACCGTCCCCAAATATTGTAACCATTGTACTCCTAGTACAACATCAGCACCTCCCATTGGAATGGAAAGAATTGGACTATTAAATACATATTCCCCCGATGGTTAGCTTGATATTATGGCATTTTCCAGAGAAATTTATAGTTCCTCCATTTGCAACCATCAATTGACATCCTCGTGCTGGGTATAGGAAACAATTCAATTCCTTGGCTACCTTACAAAGAATAAAATTATGGGTACTACCCAAATCAATCAATACTATTACCTTTTTCTTCTTGATATTTCCTTCTATTTTGAGAGTTTGAGGAGTGTTAATTCCTACCAATGCATCACACGATATGGTTGGACTCGTTTCTTACTCTTCTAGGGTTGGTTCCTAGCGTATATCCTCTTCTTTTGAAGATTCTTGTTCATTTTATTCTTCCTCTTCACAATCTATGTAAAATAATTTCTTCTTAGCACACTTATGACCTTTAGTGTATTTTCTATCACAACTGTAGCAAAGCCCTTCTGCTCTTTTTTCTTCCAATTGTTGTGGTGTCAACCTTATAGGTTGTGGAAGTCTAGGAGTAGGAACACTTCCATATTTATAGATGTGAGTGGTAGGCTTCCTTGTCGCCATAATTTTACATTCAATTTTTCTTGCCAACCTAAATGCCTTCTCCAATGAATCAGGTTTCCAAACGTGAACTTCATGTTGGATGTTATCCTTGAAAGTCCCTATGAAGACATCAAGTCTGTGTTCCTCTGGAATACAAGTTACCCTTATATTCAATTTTTGGAAGTCCTCAATCTGCTCCACCACTGAACCCTTTTGTTTGAGATTTATCAATTGGCTAAAGAAGGTGTTGCTCTTTGTATCCTCATAATGTGCTCTCATTTCCTCCATAAAAATTGACCAAGTGACAATTTTTTTAAGGGAGCAAAGCCATCGATACCATACAAATGTATTTAGTTCTAAATGTAAAGTTGCAATGTGTACCTTTTGTGTGTGTGTTTTGTACATTATTGAGATCAAAATATTGCTCCATCTGTAGTATCCATATTACGAGATCCTTGCCATCAAACTTCCTCATATCCATATTTCAAATATTGTGGTTCTTCCATCCAACATTAGAGTTTATGAAATCACGATTAACATCTATTTTTTTCTCATCGTGATTTTATTCTACTATCTTTTTTCCATTAGGAATCAATTCTTGTATCAACTTTGTCAAAGCTTCCATGCCTGATTTTAGATCATTCTTCATGTTTTGCATGTTGTCTTTCATTTTTTATTCCATGTCCTCCATATTAGCTTCCACGCCATCCATCTTAGCTTCCACGCCCTTATTCAAACCATCCATATTATTCTTCAAACCATCCATCTCTGCTTCCATGCCTTTCTTCAAAATTTCCATTTCATTTTTTTTCTCTTTGCGATAGTGAAATTTGGTGCACTTTTTCTTGTAATTTTGATAGATCATGTTGCAATTATTCATATTCATGAGTCATAGTAGATTATTCTAAGGGCTTAATGGGTGTTGAATTCTTTTTATAAGGAATTTTAGAACCCAATACTTAAATATATGCTCAATAGGCCCTCAGGATCACTTCAAACTAATTTTTTCCACAAGACCTATGTAATTCAGAAAAGCAAATACACACATTTTTATTGCTTTTGAGGATATCGATATTAAAAATAAATTATATCTATGATTTCAGATCTTTAATATCTGAAATTAGGCTCCAAGGTAGCCCTCTGAAGCCTCTTTTGAATGCCATAGGTCTGACCTGATTTGGATTCTTCAAGGAAACGTTATGTCCAGTCTCCCACAACGACCTAATTATGGACTGGTTCAGTAGAGCAAACTTGTATGACTTACCACGTGTCACTATTTCCTCCTTCAGCTCCAAAATTGATAGAAAGGAAACTATAGTTTGTGTACTTGCAGCCACTCTTTATAGAATTCGAATCCGATGCTCAGAGAGAGAGTTATGAATATTTTCCCACAATCACCTCTGTGAGATGAAATTCAGGAGCCTGAAAAAGCCCTAACTTCCACATACTCCAAAAATAATGTGAATCAATCTCTAAAATTTTTCCACATAGTTCCTCAGGATTTCTTCTTCACTCTATAAAAATTTCAACTTCTGAAACCTCGTAGAAAAAAAGTTATAGAGAAAATTTCGTGATGACATGTTTATGTTAAATTTAGGAGCCTGCAAAAATTCCTAACTTCCGCAGCTCATATCGCCGAAAATATTGTGAACCGAGCTCAAAAAATTTGCGAATATTTTCCTTAGGATTTTTTCTTTTCACTCTAAATATTTCATCTTCTGAACCTTTGTAGAAAATTTTTTATAGCACAAATTCCACGATGACCTATTTGGAGTAGCAAAGAACTAGAATCCAAAGCTCTGATACCAAATGTTGTGAAACCAGCTCCAAAAATATAAGAAAAGAGAGATCAATGCCTTAGAAATCAGCCACTTCGAGGGGGAAACCTCCAATACATTACATAAATGAACAATTCTTGGATGATACAAATGACCAAAACCTCCTTCTATATATAGGAGTCCATGGGGCCATAATATAATCCTAACTGACCTAACAATAATAATTTAAGGACACAATAAAACAATATTGGGGTCACAGGGGTACAACAATAACAATAAGGGGGCTATACTAATAATAATAAGGGACTAAGCTAGTAATATAGGGACCTAACAGAAACCTATTGCAGGATGACTCAAAATGAAAAGAATGAGGTACATGTATATATATGTTGACACTAGATGCTATGAAGTCATGCCATGTGGTTGCATGTAGTATACTTCTATCTTTAGAGGTATGATCAAAATAGAAATAAAAAACTCTTATAATGCATAAGTTACCAAAAGGGCATGATCTACACTAGATGAAATCTACATAATATGTCCTCATATGAAATATGAGGTGGTTGTACATTATCAAGGAACTGCACAATGGAAGTTCCTGGGAATGAGATAAAACTGTGGAGAAAGAAAAAGAAAGATATCATGGGAAGTAAAACCATGGAAATAAGCAATCAACATCCAAGGAAGCCAAGAAGTCTTGACTAAGAGATCCATAGGAAATATATGTGGACTCTAATAGAAGCCTAGAAAATATAGAGACCCTTGGCAATGCATATCTTTAGGAGATAAAAAAGGATGTCGGTGCCTACAAGAAGGATGTCTTGGTAAAAGATCATCACTAAGGTAAATTTTGATTAAAGTATTCATATTTATAATTGAATAATATCTGATGAGCTTATTCAGGGCAGCCCAAGGGAAGTATATGTCTTCCACATGTTGATAACCATATTGCAACATGTAATATCCTTGGAAGAAGTATGGTTCGAACGAAAGCAGCATGATATGAAGGTAGACTAGATGAAAAATTAATGGATAAATTTCGGACAAAAATGAAAAGTGATGGGTGATTTGAGCCCTAATGAAGATATCCCAAAGATGAAGACTCCTCAACAACGAATAAATTCATGACATTAAAGAAAATATTTCTTCATGAGCAGCTCGGTGTTTTCATCATTGCTGCTACAAGTCCCTGATTAAGAGGGGGGCTAGTAATAAGTTTCTTACCTGGTAGAAACTTGGAAGAAAGTCCCTAAGAGCTTGGAAAAGTCCTTGGCTAAGAGGGATCCTTGACAAGTCCTTTGATAAGAGGGAGCTTGAGAAAATTCCTTCATAGGAATGGGTATGTCCACCCTAATTAAGAGGGAGAGATAGACGTATCATTCTGGTCTTCACCTAGAAGACAGAATTTGGGATTGGCTAATCATCTGGCATCTGATACTCTTTTCGAGATGTATTAGGGTATCCAAGGTAAGAGTAGCGTGAAATGATGGGTATTCTTTAAGGATTAGCTATCCCCAAAAGAATATTCCTATGAGGTCATACTCAGTGAACACGCGGATGGAGTATGTACCTTGGAGACAATGATGAAGATGTCTATAATCATTGGTCTCACCGGAATTGTAGTTGATGGTCTCATGAAGAGATGGAGTTGTTAATCAAGGCCTTGCACTGTGACAATGATGGTTAACAATATGCTATAACAGATGGATTACCAATCAAATTCTTCTTATGAGATTATTTAGATTGAGAGTTACCATTAGGGATGTATTAGGGTATCCAAGGTAAGAGTAGCGTGAAATGATGGGAAGTAAAACCATGGAAAGAAGCAATCAACATCCAAGGAAGCCAAGAAGACTTGACTAGGGGATCTCCATGGAAGATATGTGGACTTTAATAGAAGTCTGGAAAATATAGAGATCCTTGAAAATGCATATCTTTAGGAGATAAAAAAGGATGTCAATGCCTACAAGAAGGATGTCATGTTGAAAGATCATCACTAAGTTAAATTTTGATTTAAGTATTCATATTTATAATTGAATAATATCTCATGAGATTTTTTAGGGTAGCCAAAGGGAAGTATATGTCTTCCATAGGTCGATAACCATATTGTAGGATGTAAAATCCTTGGAAGAAGTATGGTTCGAAGGAAAGCAGCATGATATGAAGGTAGACCAGATGAAACATTGATGGATCGGTTTTAGACAAAAATGAAAAGTTATGGGTGATTTGAGCCGTAATGAATATATCCCAAAGATGAAGACTCCTCAACAACGAAGAAATTCATGTCATCAAAGAAGGTAGTTCTTCATGAGTAGCTTACTGTTTTCATCATTGCTGCTATAGGTCCCTGATTAAGAGGGGGGCTAGTAATAAGTTTCTTATCTGGTAGAAACTTGGAAGCAAGTGCCTAGGAGCTTGGACAAGTCCTTGGCTAAGAGGGAGCCTTGCCAAGTCCTTGGATAAGAGGGAGCTCGAGAAAATTCCTTGATAGGAATGGGTATGTCCTCCCTAATTAAGAGGGAGAGATAGAAGTATCATTTTAGTCTTCAGCTAGAAGACAAAATGTGGGATTAGATACCAATCTAGCATTTGATACTCTTTTGGGGATGTATTAGGGTATCCAAGGTAAGAGTAGTCATGAAAGGATGGGTATTCTTTGAGGATTAGCTATCCCCAAAAGAAATATCCTATGAGGTCATACTCAGTGAACACATGGGTGGAGTATGTACCTTGGAGACAATGATGAAGATGTCTATAATCATTGGTCTCACCGGAATTGTATTTGATGGTCTCTAGAAGAGATGGAGTTGTTAATCATGGCCTTGCACTATGACAATGATGGTTAACAATATGCTATAACAGATGGATTACCAATCAAATTCTTCTTATGAGATTATTCAGATTGAGAGTGACCATGTACCATTATGAATACCTCCCTACTTAAGAGGGAATGTTGGAATGTGTAACCAAGTTCAGTCTTCATAATGGCTTTTAATTATGAATTTATGTAATGAAGAAGACAAAGATAATAAGATCTATTTTGTAATACTTGTGCATCATGGGTTTCATGAGCAAGGAGTTTTTTATTATAGGTCAAATACTTCTTCTTGATGTATTTTAGGGGTTTATCATCTTGTCATAAATATATATAATTTAGATTCATGTATATGAATTGGTGTTACACTTATAAAGACAATTTATTGATGTAAATTTATGCCTTAAAGACCTTGTCAATATGCTCCACAAGTCAGCTTAAAGATGGTGAATATTCTCCTTGATGAAGTCAGCTTACACACAAACCTCATGTCGACCTACAAGCTAAAGCCAGTCACTATATAAAGGTTGATGCAGACTCATTATGGTGTAATCAATTTTAGATCATGTCTATGATAGAAGAGCGAAGTTTGGGTCTATATTGATGCGAGAATAGGAGGCTAGTCTGGGAAGAAAAGAAGAGGTATCATTACCTTTTCTTTGGGTCTAAACCACCTCGCACATTTCAGACAGAAGTCTATCACAACAAAAGATAAGTCTCTCTTCTAGTGCATAGAAAAATGCGTGAATAAGGTAATACAACGATGAAAGGATCTGTGATTAGGTCAAGAAAGGAAGTGTGCTATCGAAGGAAGAAAGTCTTACCATATCTCTGTTTTGGTCTGCAAGTTTACCTTGCATATCTCAGGGAGGTCAAAGGTAATTACAGTAAAGAAGAAAGGCTAAAAAAACATGAATAAAGGTTCGGTCTAGAGTTTGGAAGATGTCCAAAGGATGTTGGAATTAGGCTGAGAAAAAGACTTTAGGAAGCTAAGGATAAGGTCGAAGGAAGCCAAGAGAAAGCACATACTTTGTGGCTGCTAGACTAGGGACCGAGCTTTCCTAGTAAAGGTGCAGTGTAGTGCAGAAAGAAGAGATCAGTTAGAGAATCTGAGAAGAGCAGTGACAAGGGTCTTGGAGGCATACTGGTGTCAAGGGTCTATTTCATGGTTATGGTACTCGTCAATGGAAGATCTATAAGAAGAATTGTTTTTGGGTTTCCCTCTCCAAGAGGGAGAGATTTGGGCCCTGATTTGAAGAGCCTAAAATTTGTGTCTCTTGTGTTTTGTTAATTGACTTGATGAAAGACATAATAAGCTAAAAAAGATAAGATCTAAGTAAAATAAGCATAACAAGTTCTCAATTAATTATCATGAAAGAGAAATTGAATTAAAATCCCTAATTTCTCAACAAGGTTGATATGCTCCTTACTATCATTACCTACCCCACAGAGTAACTATCATGGCTTGAGGGAAAATAAAGATAATCATTCCAATAGTTCTGTCCAAGAGTTCTTGAAGCAAAAGAATATTCAAAAGGTCTTGTTACATGGATATGAAGGCTTTGGTGCTAGTACAATTTTCAAGCAAGAAAAATTTCTCTACAAGGGTGAGAAATTTTCACACGAGGAGCTAAAAAACATCGAAATGATGATACAGAGCAACCTATATAAATACCGTTGCATATTTCTTGAGGGGCATGATAATTTTGATGAGGAAAGCTTAGCAGATATGGATGGTTCCAGTGTACATGAACAAGTTTCTATCTCAGATGAAAGTAATGATAAAGAAGTTACTCAATGTACTTACTCTCTCAATCCAAAATTCAACCATTTTTCCAATTGGCTTCTAGAAACAATGGAAATGGGGGATTTAGATGGTTTTTTCCCATATGAAACACGTGAGTATGCCCCAATAGTTGATGAAATGTGGAGGGACCCTTCAATTCAGGCTACGTATGTAAGAAGAAATGAGTTGCATGTCCTCCCTAATGTTGCTGGTCATTTCTAGGAATGGGCTATTAAGGTATCAAGTAATGCATACAATTCATCAGAATCTCACATTTTATATGCTGGAGTGACTCGAAGTAATGGGTTAGCATTTATAGAATTTTCAACTGATGATTGTAGTCCAATTTCAGAACATTATAATGAAAAATTTGATTGTCCAACTCGAACTGTGAAGTATTAGTTTATTAGAGTAAAAACTAAAGGATTAAATGAAGGTTGTAAGTGGCTGGAAATATTTAAGAATGTACGACATGTAATATTTGGTGTTGCTATAAGTGAATATGACCAAAAGTGGGCTGAGGAATAAGATGACCTTCAGCAAAGAACTTTTTGATAATGTTGTGGAGCATTCATGTTTCAGAGATACACCTTTCATTCCATTACTAAATAAATATGACATTTTTAAGGAGAAAATTAACAGAGTGCCACTTACTGTATGTGAGTAGTTTAAGGATTTCAGTCCAGTGGAGGCACACCACAACAATTAGTCGCTATACCATCAAGCTTACTATTATGTGGCAATGATATTCAAGGATCCCTATGCATCTCTTAGCGACCATAAGTTTTTTATATGGAAAATGAAGGCATGAAATTGTAGAAAAGTGAACGGAGCCTTCAAATATATTCATGAAATTTTAATGTGGGCTGCATATGTGCAAGAAAGGATCTTGCAATACATGAACGTGCAATTTCCTGAGAACAAGAAATGTCGGGAAGGGGCGACTGTAATTTACTTTTCTAATTAAATGACCCTATTGAAAATGTAACTAGAATTGGTCTTCATAATGTAATTCAAATGTATTATTGATGTATTTATAATTTTATTATATTCATTGTTATTATTATTTTATTTCTAGTCAAAGAATGTTCCTCATGCTTTTAGGGTCAATTGATTCAAGAGAAAATTTATCATGAGTCAATGAAATGTAATTGAATCAAGGTCCCATTTGAACTTGTAAAAGAAAAAGAAAATGTATTTTTCAAGTCAAAGAGTCGAAAATGTCACCACAAAGACCAAGTTAGCCCTCCTAGACAAGATGGCCTAAAGAGGAAACAATTTGACCTCCTAGACATGTATAAATACAAGACCGTTCAATCTCATTTATCATCCATCCATCACTTCGATTTTTGTGCAAGAAGGAGAATTTCAACGAAAGTCAAAGGAGAGAAATTTTTGTTTTTTGCCCTAGTATCTGTTCATGCAAGGGAATTTTTTGAGTTAATGTTTGTGGTATTGTAGGCCCGAAATTTCAGGAGATGACTATATTTATGAGATCTGACCATAATTGACTTCTGTTGACCATGATTTGTTAGAAATGGATGGGAGGAGGGTTGACTTGGGTCTTTGTGGCAGTCTCATTCTTGGTCTTGGGTCTTGGATATCTCACTTTGATCTGATTCTATAAGAAGAGGATTTTCTTGGGTTTTCCCCCTTGTGGGCTTTTGCCCTAGCTTGGAGCCTAATTTTTTGTGTTCATTGTCTCTTTGTGATCTTCATGTTTTTTACTTTTGGTAATTTCTTGATGAAGAAGATAACATAAGTAACAAGAAGCCAACAAACATTCACAATTAATTATCAAGTTAAGAGAAATCTACCCTAATCTACAAGCATCTTGATTTCTCAAGATGGTATCAGAGCTAGGTTGAAGGAAAGGAATATTGAAGATAACATTTTGTTGCCTTATTTTCTTGTCCTTGTGGTAACTTAAACAAAGTATCATACAAATTTTGTGACATCCTTTCATTAAATTATGAATTTAAAGAGGCACAGTACCTCTGTGATTCAAGTTGAAGAAATACATCAATATTCCTGTGAATCGAGCTCATCAATAAAGGAAGGACCGAAATACTTAAGGGCTAGAAAAACAGACCTATAATACATGCAAAGAATCTATGGAATTATCTCTGTTGTCGACAAAATAGTTGGCATAGGTACACATATTGTGGTCTCTATGTTGATTTATGAAGTAATTTTCCTATACTAATGTGAATTTTAGAGGAACCTTCTCCTATGATAAGAATACAAGTACTTATCTTTATAATCTATAAAGTACTCAAAGAAAAAGAAAATGGATTATATGAAATCTGTTAAAAGAAGACAACCTACTCGGAAAATACTTTCAATGGAAATTTGAGCATGACTGTGCGCTCCATTCTGAATCAAAAAGACCAAATGTATTCATGATATTTGTATAGTTTGAGTAACCAAAATACTATAGCTGACATCTATTACTGCTAAGTTTAAAGGCTAGTCTGAGAGTATGAACAAGTCTGAAATTGCCATAACGATTTAAGCAAGTTTGTTTGGGAAAAAATGAATATTGAGGTATTGTTCTTCGATCAATACAAAACGGTTCTATGACACTTCTATGAGGTATCTGAAGCTTACTATAGAAAAAAATATTTGAAGATTCAAGGCATCATAATGACACCAACATGAAATGATACAAGGTCTATCTAACACTATATAAGGTAGCTCGACTCATTTGTGAGACTATCCATCTTTGAGATCTAAAAAGACCATCATCTTCGCAATCAATGCAAATCTGTGGCACTATGAGATGAAGGATAGAAGTGTATTGTGATCTGAAGTTAAAAGAAACCAAAACCATGTGGATCGTTTTTGAGGCATTTCACTGTACAAATGACGAACTTAAATACATGAAAAACAATTCTTATATGTGACATAAAGGACTGAGCATCTCTATACCTTTGTGAAAAATGAATCAAAATTCTGTGATCTACTCTATGCTACAGGACCAACAGAATAAGGTACATAGTCTGTAGAAGGGACCAAAATCATCATTGTGAATAAAAGCCAAGATTCTGATCAATTCCAAGTATGAAGCTATAGTTAATGACATAATTTACGTTTGTGAAAAGTTTGAGCATCTCTATGACAAGTAGAACGTGTATATTTGTGATCTGAACTATACAAAGACATACAAAACTTTTTGAATCATCAAGAATCAGAGTTTAGTGGCATCCTGTGCGAAAACCTAAAGGATGCTACTTCGTGACAGAATTTATTATGATAATATAAGGCCCATCTCTGTGACACTAGAATATGTAGCAACATTATATCTCTTCATAAGGATTGTGAGGGTATACGTAATATGTGACAGAAGTTTGTAAAAATATCACCCTTCTCATACATAAAAGAAAGACAAATTCAATTCTTGAAGCCGACCTATTTGATATTGAAAGATAAAGGACATTGAAAGCAGCTCAAAGTTATCTCTGTGGCTTATAGCCAAGCTTGAAGGACCAATTAGTGAGATCAATGTGAAGACCAAGTTGCAGAACTGTATGGATAGAGAAGTTTGAATTTAGTGTAAGCATATCTTTTGAAGCAACCCCAAGAAGTTACAATTTACAATATAGTAGTACCATACTCGAAGGCAATAATGGAGAACGGGCGAAGTTAAGAGAAGTACATGTAAACTATTCTCAATGTCAATAGTAGTAATGCTAAGATAATGATCTCTTGAAAGATAGTAATAAGGGTTTGTGTAGATATATTTTATAAATCACTGTTATGATAACATTTGAAGTCTTCCTTTGATAATTTATTTATGATCAAGGAATGAAAATCTCATGTATAGAAGGATTCTCAATAAGGACTCTAGTGCTTTGCAACTAACTCACTAGTTTTGACTAAGACGAACCCTAGGAACAAAACCCTATCTAATTATTTCCATTGTAAAAAGTAGATCTAACTCTCGTTAATAATGACACCATGCTAATGTAAGAACTAGGTTGGTGAAGAGGTCCAATATTAAGAGGGAGCTAACCCTTATTCAAAAGATAAGCATTTTACATCTCCTTGATTACAACTATTACTATTATCTTTATACTTTGCCTATTTTTGTTCTTTCATAGTCTTTTAACAAAGCTTGCAAGTCAAGACAAGATCTATCTAAGCTTGAATAGCAATTGGAAGAATTGGAAGAACATGGAAAATCATGAAGATTAAGGAGGAAAAAATAAGCTGATTAAATGACAACACAAAAGGAAGTTCACTTACCTCAGCCAAGAAAGAGGGAGAAGTTAGATCTTACTGGATACTATACTACTTGAAGTTTGAAAGAAACACCAAAGAAGCTTATGATCAAGAATAAAAGTTGACCAATATAGGGCAATATCCTATAGCAAGCTTTTGAAGAGTTTCGATATCGTAGTACCTGCAGCTGATTGGTTCAATCTAGGAACACATTGATTGAAAATATTGATCCTAATAGAGATACTACTGGCGATTGGAAGCAAATATTATTTCTTGGAAAAGGATATAACTTCTAAGGCCCACCAGAGGAGAAGTGATGTACTCTATCTATAAATGTCATCTACAATAATCCTATTCAGGTCCTTAGATGCTAAGAGGTAATGGAACAGGACAAAGATCCAGGGACTAATAATGGAATAATACAACCAAGCCAACTAGTCCAAAGGAAGTTTTAAGATTATAAATCATAATATTTAGTTTGTCAAAAAAAAAAAAAATTCAAGTAAGGAATGTGTCTCAGAATGGAACTAAGGTTGAAAATGTGCATCAATTATTTCTACTCTGTATCAATTCATTGGTTGATGACTGTTATCCTACAGTTCTTGAAAATAGCTAAATTGTTTTGGAAAATTCTTCTGATATAGACAGATTTGGTGTAAAGATGCTATTTCATTTTTTATAAGTCACTGTGGCATGAAACTAACTGAGGTTCAAAGGGTTTAACTCTGTATATAAATATGATGGATAAATTATTACTCCCTTTTAAGTTACTCCTTGATTTGTTGTTGAGGTTTTACTGTTTGTGTACTCAACATTACCACCAAGGATTCTGAATCAGAGTGAAACTGGCTTGGACCAACTAGGCCATAGTGAGACCACACATAGCTAAACATACATAGCTAAGAAACATGGATTTACATTTGAGCCCTTAGCTTTGCCTGCTAAATGTCTAGAAAATATGGGCATGGAAATCTTCTTTGTTGTTTGCAAACTCCTTACAACACAAATAGTCGAATTTTAGGCCTGTCTTTATAGAAATGGCTATAGCTTAATGTTAGACCTGACTATATAATCTTCAAGGTAGATTTCAACCCATTGTTGGTATATATTAACTTCTTGGGATTGAAGTCAGCAAGACATGCTAGAAATTGATAGTAGAAAATCATTAGACCAGAAGCCACTGGCTGTAGGGAGCTATAATCTATTGTCTGGGATTGTTTTTTGGGCCCTTGTTGTGATGGGTTTGCTTGGGCTATTGATTTTGAGATTGACCAGTGAATATTATTCATGGAATTTTTTTATTTTATTTGCTAAAATGGAACTCCTGGAAAAGATAATAGTCAAGAACTTAAACAAATCCATATTTGAATGCAAGCCTAGCCATGAAATATGTCACCCTAACATTCTTAAAGATCCACAAGGGACTTTTTGATGCTAGCAGTGCAATGTATTTTCTTCACTAACCATACAGTAATTTGTCGGCTACAAATTTCTTTATGTGCCTACATCCATGGCAATATTTCAATCCATCAAAAATTACATTTCAACTACCTAGAAGAATATAAAGGGATTAGAACTTGTAGTAAAAAATGCTACCATGATATCATAAATATTTAATTTATTATTTAATCGGTTTCTTCATTTATCATGGCCCTCTGAATCCCATGCCAATAGAATGGGGTACCTCATATGATATATCAAGCCTTGCAAATGTGGGGAAATAGTAAATATTTTTAGTGAAAGTGGTTTAGCAATCAAAATTCTTCAAGTTTACTTCTAGTCAAGGGTTTTCACTCTAATATGCGATGGAGAGGAAGAAATGTGTGCCCGCTCCTTATGAAATTTTCTCCATCGCAAGAAATCATTTATAGAGTTTCAATTCCATGACAAGTTGAAGTGAATATCTCCATAAGTGATTTCTATTTTTTTTAAATTGTGACAAATAAATGATTGACTTTGTTCATTCTTGGTAGTTCTAAATGTTGTTTCTCTTGAAACACAGATTGCATTAACCCTGCTCAGCGCAGAGTCTTCATTATTATCACGAACAGACAGATTTCTGATTTTTAGCATAAACATAATTACTTCGGGATGAATATTAGCTAGCCACTCTTTCACATCATCAACCTTCTCACGCCGCAAAGGCAGAATTATTATTGTGTTTGGAAGCTCACAACCATACACTTCTTGGAGGTCTTTAGTGCTCGGCTTTTCATCTATCCACTTTGGAACAATATATCCAATTTTTGTTCCAGGTGGAGGTATCTCATTAAACCTTATCTTATATCCATTACTGCATATGTAAGGTTGCTTTGTTATCAAGAAAACACTCTTAAACCCAATCCCTGAACATATCGAAAGGTATAACACATATAATCTCAATAGCCATGGACCAGAGCTCTTAAACCCAGTCTCTGCATATTTTGGAAATATGAAACAAATTTTATCAACATTCAAGGCTAGAAAACATTCCCAATCACCACAATTTTATTTTGTTTTCATAACATCCTTAATCTATAAATCTATGACCCAAATTTTTCATAGTCAATCTCTACGAATTTATAAATATATAGTGAAGTTTATATAAACAGTTAGGACTAGAAAGTACTCCTCCTCATCCCAATTCTATTTGCTTTTGTACATATTTCATCTAAACAGCCATGACCGAAAGCTCTTAAACCCAAACTACGCAAATTGAAAAATACATTACAAATTTTATCTAAATAGCCAGGGCTAGGAAAATATCCCACTCACATGAGTTCTAGTATATCCTCATTAAATATTTTATCTAAATGGCCATAGCCCAAAGTTGTTAAAGCGAAACTTCAAAACCGAGAGATGCACTACAAATTCTACCTAAACAGTTGGTTCTAGAAAAAAGTTCCCAATTGCCCCCATTCCATCCTTTTTTTAAAAACTATTTCATCTAATCACCATGACCAAAGCCAATAAACCAAAATTCCATAAATTTAAAAACGCACACCAAATTCTATCTAAAAATACAAGGCTACAAAAAGCTCCCAATAACCACTATTCTATTATGTTTTTATAACATATTTCATCTAAACATCCATGACCCAAAGTAGTTAAAGAAAAACTCTTCAAATTCAGATACCTAGTGCAAATTTTATCTTAACAAACAGGGCTAGAAAAGGCTCCTAACTACCCCAATTTATATTGTTTTCATAACATGTTGCATATGATCAACCATTCCCTAAAGTTTTTAAACTCAATCTCTGCAAATTAGAAATAGATATTATATTTTATCTGAACAGTAGATAGTCAATGATTGAAAAACCTCCCTATCACCTTAATTTCCTTTTGTTTTATGAGTACAGTTTTTAAGAAATGAATACCTTTCTCGCCAATGTAGCCTCCTTGTCTTCTGCCATTCTTGGTAGATCATCCAATGCTGCAAAGAGATTATATGTTGCGGTTGGTGAATCCCAATTCATTGTTAAAGACCAACAAAGTAGCAGAGGCACCCACACCCATGACATCTTAGGTTGTAATCACGAAAGGGCTTAAAATGTGCATAAATTCTTTCTAATCTGTATCAATTCACTGGTTGGTGATAGTTATCCCATGGTTCTTACAAATATCTAAAATGTGTTGAACAATTCCCATTTATTTTGGCTTAGCATAAGATTTTGAATTCTCTTTTGAATTTTTGGCATGGTATACATGGTGCAAGATGGCTTGTTTTCTGTAGGAATCACTGATGAATGGAGGAGAATCAAAAAAATATTCAACAGATTATCACCCATGCCTTCGACTTTTTCTTCCTTCATGGAATATTGAACATACAACCTCTTGAGTGCCTCATTTCACCGGTCTAGAAGAGTTTTGAAGTGACATACTCCTTTTGTAAAATGAATTCACCATGATTGGACGCACTAGGAATCCAATTTCTTGAGTTCAACTAGAAAATTCCTTCTATAAAATGAAATCACCGTGATTGGAGACGATGGGAATCCAATTTCATGTGTTCAACCAGGTGTATCAAATCAGAGTTGGGATAGCATGGATGCACCCTTCCTCCTCCTTTGTTGGGCGAATCCTATAATATGGGGGAAATAAACGAGGGAAATGAAAAATTTTGATATTCGAAAAACAAAAATCCCATGAACTAGCTTTACTCAAAAGCTAAGGAAAAGGGGTTTTGAGAGAGATTATTGAAAAAAAACTCTACAAGGATTAGGAAAATTTTTTTCCTACTAACTTTTTGATTATGGTATGGTGGTGTAAAACTTTGCATTAAGTAATGGGTTACAATGGGGTTGGAAAAAATGAGATTTCAAAGGACTAAATGGCTATGAAGGACACGAAATATAAAAAGAAATTTGAATAAGTTTTGAGGAAGTAGAGATAAATAATGAGTGGTGGTTGAGCTTGATGTGAGAAAATGAAGAAGGCAATGAGGATGTGCAAAAGTATATTAACTAGGAAGAGAGTAGTGAAGTGAGGATGAGAGAGTTGGAGAATTTCAATGGGAAAGGTGAGTTTGTGAGCGGATGGTTGTGAAACAAAGGGTTGATGATGACATATAGCTAAATAAAGAGTGGTAGCCAATGCACCTCAATGAGGTCTAATGAACACACTGGAGTGAGGTTATGATAGATATGTGATTACAAAGTAGAAGTTTGGATGGAATGTAGGATGAGATTTCGAATGAGAAAGAATCAAATGAACTAATGGGAAACCATATCATAAGGCCAACAGAGGATGAGAACCTAGTAGTGGGTATGCAATACAAGAAAAAAGGACATTGGTGAGGGGCGAAAAATGTCAGCATAAGCTCATTAGTGAGGGTCAAAATAGCCTTTGTCACCAAAAACTAAATGTCACCAAAGGTGGCATCGCCGAAAGTATAGGTGTTGTAGTGACATTGAAGGTCTGTCACCAATAATGATTTATAATGAAGGATAGTGACCATCACCATTTCATATGAGAAATGGTGATGGACAATAGCCTCTGTCACCAAAAAATTCAACCTCACCAAAGGTGGCATCACCGAAAGTATGTGTTTTGGTGACATTCAAGGTCTCTCACGAATATTGATTATAACGAAGGATGGTGACCGTCACCATTTCATATGAACAACAATGATTTTTTGTGATGGATATTTCATGGCCATCATTATTGGTGCATATATATGGCGACGTTTTTTAACACTAGAAAATCGTATAGCAAAAGATGACATTAATTATTTTCAAGCCAAAGGATTTACAGGGAATAAAGACATTATGGAATCAATAAAGTATTTAAAATCTCTAAGGTTTTGAGAAAATCAGATTTGAACTAGTCTTAAAATGCTAATTTTGTGCTTTATCCTTTGAGAAGAGTTCCTTCTGTGTGCCTTTCTTCCCGATAAGTGCGCATTCCTGAAAGTTGAAAATTTTCTCTTTTTGGGACCACACAAAGCAAAGGATAGTTACTCCTTACATGAAGCTACCTAAAGGCAGCCACCAACACCTCCTTAGACACTATGTGAGCACACAAAGGAATATTTGGACCACCCAATGGAATCATACCTCTCCCTTGGGTCACCATCCACCATGTAAAAAGGAAGGGAAGGAGGATTTGAAATCCCCTATATAAAGCCACCAAGAGATGAATAATGGGTGATCACATTGTTATGTCGGCCAGAATTGCCCAAGCAATACCAGAAGTATATGAATTGGAGCTGGAGATAGAGGGGACTCGATTTTTGGCCACCCAACAATCATAGTCCATCACAATGGAGAGAGAAGGAGATGGCATCAGAGGAAGAGATTGGAAAAACAACATCCTTACATCGGGACCTAGAACCATTTTCTAGGGGCCCTTTGGCAAGTGGGTAAAATTTCTTCTCCATGTTAGAAATTTAATAAGAATATGCCTAGAGCCATCATTCGCATTATTATCATTGTGACTCTCTTCAATATCTTTTGTATATTTGTGTTTTAGTTTTTACTTTAATTTGAGCATACATTTGCATACTTTTCCCTCTAGATTATATGCTTTTGAGTCCCACCACTTTTTTCCTATTACCAATAGTTTATAGGGGTATACCACACCCCTTAAACTAGTGAAATTTCATACACCCATGCGTCAAATCCACCACAATAGGATTGATGACTCCACTAACATTTTACAAGTTTATGTGGTTTTTCCATCTCTTGCAGGAGACCTTTGTCTATGCTGGAGAGTGGGGCTGATAGTCCTCTGATCCATCTTGTAGTCCCTAAATTCACTTTGAGTGACAGACTGAAGAAGGAAGCTCCTAATATTTTTACTTGCAGGAATTTGCACACAAGTTTTTTCTCACAGACACATAGTATGCGCGTTCAGGACTGACCCGCACGCAGGAAAGTGGACCTGTCAGAGCCTTTTGCACACAATTTACAAAATTAGATTTTTCTCCCTATATTCTGCATTTTTCTGCTTTCAGTGTTTTGGGTAGCCCCTAATGTATTTTCCAACACTTTTTTTGATACCCCACAACTTGTGGGAACTCACTTTTAGCTGCATTCTGTAGGCTTAGAGTTATTTCCCTGTCAAGTTGGTTTTTGCAAAAATCTTCACATAGTTTAAGTAGGGGGTAAAATAACCATTGCATTATGAACAATTTATGTTTTGAAAATTCTGGTATTCACACTTATATAAATAGCCCAAGTAAGTGGCCCAATACCACACATGCATAGTTAGTTTTATTCTTTCTAGTGTAGAAATTGTTTAGTTTAGTTCAATTTTTGCATTAGAGATTGCGGGACTAGGATTGAATTGTCGATTAGAGCAAGTAATATTTGCTACCTTTTCACCCTCTAGTGATCCTATGTAAGCATATGAATGCTCTATATTTAAAATTTTCCATATCCCTTTAGTTAGTCACATAGATTAACTACGAAAATTTGAAAGAAGCCCACTATCCACACATGCTTTCCTTTGAGCCAGGAACAATATAACATAGTTTAACTAGGGGTTTTTTGTAAAGGATTATCGATATCCATATGTTAAAAATATGATCTTGTTCACCTTATGCTCACACACACTCACCCGCTAAGCAAAGGAGGACACCTAAAACTAACTTAACCAAACTCACTAAATTTTCCCCACAGGGGCCACAAAAGAATTTATAGTTTAAGTTAGGATCAAGGGGGTAGGCATCCAATAAGTCTCCTTGATCATATTTCATATTGAAACATAGAATTTGTGCATTTAGGGAGATTCAAATCCACCTATCATCCCACGGCAAAGAAAACCCGAGCGTGGCAGGGACCCAAATCAGAGGGGGTTAGGCTTAGGTGCAGTGTGTGCGGTATCAGTTGGGTCCACCTGACCTCGCTGATACTCGGTATTGTTAGCTAACTACCAAGAAGCCCAAGACTCGAATGCTCATGTGGGACGGTGGTTCTTAGTGGCCAAAAACTATGGCATCCTTTACCCTATAGGTGATGGTGTAGGAAAGCACCAGACCCTCTACCCTTACCTTGGTGGATTTTCTTCGGCTGACTGGGGGCATCGCCAGCTCTTACGAGACGTTGTGCCAGCACTCGCAAGAAATATTCTCAAGGCCCAGTTACTTTTGAGTGTGTGAGGACACATAATTCTCCTAGGATTTTGAGTATCATGTGCAAACAAACAAAAACCATATTTTTTACTTGATTGATCACATATATTAAGTTAAAGGGAAATTTTATTTTATTTTCGCTTTGTTTTAAGTATGTGGCCATAAATTTACTTTGATCATGGACTCTATCCTCTCAATTTTTTCCAAAACTGAACTTGGTCGGCACCCGAACGGTCCCAACGGATCCTTGTCGATCCAGGCGTCTTTTGGACCTTCCCCCATTACAGGGAGGGGTTCCAGGACTTTCGCCATTCAAGTGTCAAAGACGGAACACTGCCACCGTCATTGGTTCATCCTTTATTGGAGCAACCATAGTTGGGAAACCTAGTTGGTGTCCCAACACCAATGTAATATTCCTACATTAGGATGTAGCTAATAGGAATATTGATTTTTGATTTTTGCACCTAGTAGATGAAAAAATGGGGGAGGAGACCCATACTTAACTTAAATCAACATAAAACCCCTATTGGTATGAAAGGGAATCATTTGTAGTAGCTTTATTTCACACCTTCATGTGTGAAAATGGGCTTTTTCCTGGGGACAATGTCAAGTTTGACCAAGTCAACACCATTCATGGAGAAGAGTGGAGCATCAATGCAAATAGCTCAATGTGAAAAAGGATCAGCTTAAACAAACATATGAGAGCTAGCTTGAAGACACTTGGGTGTGAAAAGGGGTGAAGTAGGTTGAAGAGGTTAACCTTGAACAAATCAAACAACTTGATTTTGGAGGAGTGTCCTTCATGGCGATACACCGCAGTTTTGGAGGGAGATTGATCTAGTGATGTGGAAACCGTAATGGGTGGGACCCAAATGTGAGGAGGCTCACATAGCTTATAAGGAAGGGGATGGAATCCATTTGGCGTTAGCTGGATGATTATTGATTTGGATGGTTTGCATGATTTTTTGGCATTCTCTTGTTGTTTAGTAGAGTTGCAACGCTGTTTAGCACAACTCATTCCTGTTTAGGAATTCCTTCTCCTACCTCGAGAGGCCCCTTGGAGGAGCATTTTAATTCAATTTTCCACATTTATGATTGAGGCCAAGCATCCTCCTTCATCCACAATGTTATTTCTGCAGATCATAACGTTTTTTTGCAGGGTGTTGCAGTGGAAGGCCCACAACACCACTTCCTGTACTTGTTTTTCAGAGGAGCAAGCCATTATTTCTCTGGGAGATCAATAAGGGAGGTTTCTGAGCATATTTCACATCTTGGCACTTGGCCAAAGCATTCTCCACCTCCTACAGTGCATTCCCTTGTAGGAACTATGTCATTTTTCTGAGTATAGCAGTTTCAGGGTCAAGACCCTTGATCTTGAGCTTGTTCCTTGGGGAAAGGGCCATCCCTTCTCCCGAAAGGATTGTATAAGAATTATCTTCTACTCCTTGTATTATTCTACTACATTTATATATATTTGTAGTATAACTATATTATTTCAGACCTAGATCTGCAGATCTGCTGTTTTATACTTGTACTTTCATGGAACCCTTGCTAGGTCATTCTCATATTGTGTAAAAGGAAGAGATCTCCATTTTTCTCTGCCATTGAGTTGTTGCAATCTATAGATCTATTATTTATTGTAATTTTCTGCATAAAACCTCATTAAAATAATGTTGTCACATGCTCCAGGAATTATGTTAGCATAATTCATGGGGTTTGGGCAATTTTGATCTGTATTGACTTGGGGATATATGTTTAGCATGGTTAGAGAGATTTTTTTTTTCTCCAATTCTGTATGTGAGATTTACATAGCATGAAATAAGGGATCCAAGTCCCATTTCTTACATTTATAGTGTAATTATCTGTAAATAACGTTTTTATGCCCTATATTGTTGCATTTCCTCCCTTTGGAATGAGTTTATCGGACATATTTTTGCTTTTGTGAATTAAATTGATGGTTATATGTTCCTTTCACATCTTATGAGCTGATTTATACTAAAATTGTGTTGAAGTATTACTGCATTCCCTTTTTGGGATAATACAGTGGTATCAGAACATGATCTTTGGCTCAGCCTGTGAGTTCCAGCTATTGAAAGAATAAAGAGAAGGAGCAGAGATTAGAATGATGGAGAGGATGAGTTTTCTCTCACCACTTTTTAGATCCAGAAATAACCTTTCCCAGGAGGTTAAGCAGAAGAAGGAGAAGAGATGCCAAGGAAATCCTAGAGGGTTTCAAGAAGAAGAAGGACCATGCACTTCCTATTCTCATAAAGAAGAAGACAAGAAGCATGGAGGACAATTGGATCATCAGATTCTAAGTGAATACCTTGTTGAGTCCAAATCTCAACCTAGAGCCTTCAAGGGGACTCTAGCCTTCCCACAGCTCATTCAACTGGAGGAAGAAAGGAGACCTTGCATAACAAGAAGAATGAAGGGCAATAGGTTTCTATTGTGTACTTTTGATGGATCATCTTCAGCAAGGGATTGGGCAAGAAGACTTGAAGCATTCTTCCTACAAGATCCAGTGGTAGAGAGAGAAGTAGTAGATATTGCAATGCTGCACATGGAGGGCAAGGAAATCACTTGGTGGTTTAGTCATCTAAGTCATGCAAGAGTATCTGCCTTTGTAGATTTCACTCAAAGGGTGATCAAGAGATTTGAGGAAGAAAAATCGGAGAGGGAGGAGCCCTCACCAACACATGAGGAGACTTGTATCAGCACTGTCACAAACTTGGAGGAGCGACCTTCAACATCAGTAGTTGAAGGAGCCAACATAGTAGAATAAGGAACTCTTGCAGCCATACAAGGTGTTCTCAAAGCCCAACAAGGTATGATTGAATTTCCACTTTCTATTATTGGAGCAAATATTTTATAGGATCATGTAAATTTGCGGTTGCATGATCCATGATCATCACTTATTGCTAATCTAGAGTAGCAAAGTTACACTGCATTGTCTAAGAGCAGCAGTGAAGAAATAAGGCCATTCCTCATGGGAGCATTCAGATGTCAACTTCATTCAAGAAGCAATGAAGGAAAAAATAACAAAGGGTAGACAGCTTGAGATGAGAAACATTTTCTCCTCTCTAGATGAAACATTCTCAATGAGCATGACATATCTCAAAGAGAGTCTTCTACTTGCAGCAGATCCAAGACCCCATTGGTTTTGGAAGGCCATGCATGAGGAGGAGGTCTCATTAAGAGATCCCATTGAAGGCGCACTTCAATGTTTCATGAAGTGCAAAGTTCTTCAAAGGTTTGAGGAGGATGTTGTCCTACAATGGGAGGATACCAAGTATTTTCAGAATGAGATCCATCACCCACATTGAGATGAGTGGATGACAGTATGGAGCAAGGGGTTTCCAAACCACTTGCAGATCTATGATATAGCCTAGCAAGAAGCATGGCTATGCTGGTTGCTCTTGGGTGAGTATGGTTACTACCCAAAAATTCATATTTTCTTGTCTCATGCCTCATGTATCAATGATAGAATGTATACGAAGAAGGCATGGTTTCTTTGGATATTAAGAAGAGAGTTTGGACATCACGTGTCAAATATTATTTCCATGTATTTACCCTTGTTTGAGGTATGTCTCATGTATTCACATGTATTTCTGTTTGAGATGTATCTCATGTATGTACCTTGGTTTGGGAGGAAGGATAACTCCCACATGATGTGGTATAAGGGAGCTTTTTTGTACTATGTTGATGAGACATCTCACATTTCCATTATTTTATTATTGATCCATGATTTTCATTTTGATAATGCAAGAATGAAGCAAGAGTCCTTGTTGCTATGGTTACTATTGGGAGAGTATGGGTTGAAATTTCTCCATACTGATCATGATATTTTCGGAGGGGGGAATGGCACATTCAAAGTGCAAATAGGCTACCCTTCAACATTGGAGAAAAGGGAGAGGCTTCCACATAGGAAGAAGAGCTTCTCAAATAACAGAATGTGGGTGGATGGCTTTGGCATGTGGAATGTCAAAGAGAGAAGTCATGGAGTTACAAGAGCCTTAACACTAAGGCCAACAACGCTGTCACTAGAGAGTATGCTTTTGTTGATGGAGTGTTCCAAGGGGAGTATGCATCCTTCCTTTTTGCAAATTTTTATGAGGAGATTCTCATGGGAGGACTCATCCATGGACCTCACTTTCAGATTAATCACTATGCATGGTAAGAAATATATTTATGTACTTATTGATTGTTCCATTGAGTATCTATATCTTCTCACCATCGATGGACAATGCATTGCTCCACATAAGAGCAAGATTATTCTTGGGTTACATGGTCACTTTAGGGCCAACCTTTATAATGATGATAACCCATATCTACATAACTTTGGGCAAGTGTATTGTTTTTCTGATTGTGCTCAGCTGATATATATTGATGATTACTACCACATAGTAAATGAGCAAACATGCACAGCTAGTAATTCATTGAGAAACAACTTGCAACATGATGTTCTCAAGCAGCAGTTGGGAAGATTGAACTGTATCCACTTGATAAACCATTGAAATCATCCAAAATTACATCTAACCTTCAGCATTTTTCTGATTTGGATGCAAAATGGTGATGATTTTCCATTCATTTTGAATGGGATGATTTGGGCCAGCATGACTCATAACATGGGAGAAAGGATCTTTGGAGATCTAATATTCTTCTTGCCACTTGAGGAAAACCTTATTGCAGCCCAAGATCAGCATATGCTCTACACTTATCATAAGTGGAGAGGAAAACAACGTGGGGTAGGCCATCTTGTCTACCATGACCAGTTATTCAGCCCACCTACATTGCAGGAGCTAAAGGTGGAGGAGATCTTTCATGAGTTTCCATGTTGGAGAGTGACTCATCTTGTATGGGGGTTTTACATGGGAATGATAGTTCCCAACACATTTTAGACTCCATGCCTTGCAAAGACCTATAGACAACACATAGTTGCCTCCTTGAGTATTTTACCTTTTCATGATGATGGCTATTTGGGATGCTCACCAAATGCTAGCATGCATGCTTGGGAGGGGCACTATGGAGATTCATTGTTGATATAACATCATATTTCTTGGAGATTATCATCATATGAGGATGCTTTAGGAGGAGGAGAGTAAACTCTTCAGTTCTATCCTTACATTTGCTTGAGGACAAGCAACATTTGGGAGTGGAGGACTGTAATATTCCTACATTAGCATGCAACTAATAGGAATATTGATTTTTGATTTCTACACCTAGTAGATGAATAAATGGGGGAGGAGACCCATACTTAAATTAAATCAGCATAAAAACCATCTTGGTATGAAAGGGTATCATTTGTAGTAGCTGGATTTCACACCCTCATGTGTGAAAAGGGACTTTTGCCTAGGGACAAAATCAAGTTTGACCAAGTCAACACCATTCATGGAGAAGAGTGGAGCATCAATGTGAACAAGGATCAACTTAAAAAAACATATGAGAGCTAGCTTGAAGACACTTGGGTGTGAAAAGGGGTGAATCAGGTTGAAGAGGTCAACCTTGATCAAATCAAACAGCGTGATTTTGTAGGAGTGGCCTTCATGGAGATACAATGCAGTTTTGGAGGGAGATTTATCTAGTGATGTGGAAACCCTAATGGGTGGGACCCAAAGGTGAGGAGGCTCACATAGCTTATAAGGAAGGGGATGGCAGCCATTTGGAGTTAGCTGGATGATTAATGATTTGGATGGTCTGCATGACTGTTTCGAATTCTCTTGTTGTTTAGCAGAGTTGCAGTGCTATCTAGCACAAGGCATTCCTGTTTAGGAATTCCTTGTCCTACCTTGAGAGGCCTCTTGGAGGAGCATTGTACTTCATTTTTCCACATTCAGGCTTAAGGCCAAGCATCCTCCTTCAGCCATACTGTTATTTCTACAGAGCATAACGTTGTGTTGCAGTGGAAGGTCCACAACACCACTTCCTGTACTTTTTTTTCATAGGAGGAAGCCCTTCTTTCACTAGGAGATCAGTAAGGGAAGTTTCTAAGAATATTTCACATCTTGGAGCTTCGGAAAAGCATTCTCCACCTCCTACAGTGCAGTCCCTTGCAGGAACTACGTCATTTTTCTAATTATAGTAGTTTCAGGGTCAAGACCCTTGATCTTGAACTTCTTCCTTGGGGAAAGGGCCAACCCTTCTTCAGGAAGGATTGTATAAGCATCATCTTCTACTCCTTGTATTATTCTGCTACATTTATACAGAGCTACAATATAACTGCATTATTTCATACCTAGATTTGCTGAGCTGCTATTTTATACTTGTACTTTCATGGAGCCCTTGCCGGGTCATTCTCATATTGTATAAAAGGAAGAGATCTCCATTTTTCTCTGCCATTGAGTTGTTGTAATCTCTAGACCTATTATTTCTTCTAATTTTCTGCATAAACCATGATTAAAATTACACTCTCACATGCTGTAGGAATTCTGTTAGCATAAGTCATGGGGTTTTAGCAATTTTGAGTTGTATTGACTTTATGTGAGATGTACATAACATGAAATGAGAGATCGAAGTCCCATCTCTCACAGTTATAGCTTAATTCTCTATAAATAAAAAATTTTATGCCCTATATTGGTGCATTTCCTCCCTTTGGAACGAGTTTATCGGACATATTCTGGTTGCTGTGCATTCATTTGATGGTTAGATGTTCCTTTCACATATTATGAGCTGATATACATTGAAATTGTGTTCAAGTATTGCTGCATTCCATTTTGGGGATATTACAACTATACTGCACACCACTCTTCCCTCGACCCTTGGGGGGCAGAGGAGTGTGTCCCATTCGGGAATCCAGTTGTACACACATCATGGTACATCACAGACTAACCATCATTCTAAATATAACTTCATGTCTTCACACATTGCCATGGCATCAACCTCCCAGTCACCTTTCTTAGCTTCGTTGAATCTACCCGATTTAACCAAGCTAATGACTGACCCTATCGCACATGATCCATCATGGCCTCCCATGCCCACAAAGCTCCCTTTGGATATACCAAAATTCAAAGCCAAGTAAGTGGAAGACTGAGGTAATCATGTAATGACCTTTCACCTATGGTGCTCATCGAATAGTATCATTGATGACACTATTCGATTGAGGCTATTTCAACGCACTCTTATGGGAGTAGCCACAAAGTGTTACGTACGAAAACCTCTTGCTTCACATGGAACCTTTAGCATCCTCACTACCGCGTTCCTCATATATTTTCAATTACCCATTCACCATGATTCGGGAATGGAGTTACTGACTCATTTTAGACAAACCCCCGCCATCCATATCTCAGACCATCTCCATGAATGGAGGCAGCATCGCAGTTTATGTAAAGCTAAACTTGATGATTGGGTCCTCTTAGATTTATTCTTGAAAACTCTAGCGATGGATATTTCAAAGTATGTGGCACAAAAAAACCCCATATCTGAAGAGGATGCAATCAGTAAAGCCCGAAAGCTTGAACTGATTTATACGCAGTCAGGATACATTTACAACATCTTGCCTAACGCGCTGCACCTGCAACCTGATCAAGAATTTACAGGTGCGTCGAACTCTGCAAACGGATTAATAAGGTCAATGACCCAAGGTTACCTAGGTAGTAATAGTCAGAATCCTGGTTACGTATATAGTTCTACCCAAAACATATCTCAAATCAGATTTCAAAGTCATCATATGCGTCAACAAAATTTGACTAATAGGGCGCAAGCGTATCACCCAGGAGGACCCTATCCTCCAGCTGAGGGGACCCAGTACGCAGAAATAAAAACTGATAGAAGAGCTCCCCTCCAATGGCTAAGTTCAAACAAGGGATACCATTATGCTTCATCCCCAGCACACGACCCACCTACGCAAACCAGTGCATAGGTGAACTTTGTGCAGTTGTCCCAAAATCAACCACACCAATATAACCAGGAGAACTACCCTCCTAACATGGTTAAGAAAAAGTTAAAAAATAAGCCAAAAGGTAACCCTAAATAGGGGGGCAACAACCAACAGTGCCCACCGCGATCCTAGGCTGGAGGTAACTCCAATGGGAATCATAACCAGAAGGCAAGCAATGCCCAATGGCAAGGCAAAAGGCCACCTCTACGAACAAACCAATCCTATTCAATATGTGGTGAGTATGGGCACTATACTCACCACTGTCCCAATCTCCCTGAGCTAAAAAAGCTTCAGAGTAACCGTTTACAAGGAGGATCTTCCTAGCAACCTGCTGTGATGTAAGAACCCTTCCCCCATAAAGGGATGGTAAGCACTCACCAACAAAACCCAGACGATTCTGGGAAAACTAGCCATGAAATCTACATGATTGGCAAGAGATGTTTTTTCAAACATGAAACCACAGGTATGACACCCCATCAGACACCACTACATCAGGGGCTAGTACTAGTGCGCCAACTACACATTTGACCATTTCAAATATTCCTATGGAACCATTGCCAAAGATGGCAAAGGGACCTAATAGGCGAGTAGGTAAATAATCCAAAGCGGCCCATAATTATAGAATCGTGGATGATTTAGCTCAATCTCATGCTCCTATGTCAGCTCTAGAAGTAATACACTCATGCCCAAAGTAGCGGAAAGCCCTAATTTCCACATTAGGCACTATCAACCCTACCGATACGCGCATGATGGCTTTTGACTTAGACAAAGCCACCCCTAGGCTTCCTTCTATGGTCTCCTTCCAGATACCAGTGTCGGTCTAGAATATCACTATTCATTGATGTGTCATAGACGAGGGTGAATCAACATGCGTCATGTCAAAAAATGTTTGGCAGAAGTTAGGATCTCCCAAACTGAAACCCTCAGTCATAACGCTTCAACCGTAGGATGGTCATCCCTCGACCCCCATCGGCCTGTACCAGAATGTCCCAGTCTACTTAGCTGAAAATACTGTCCACATAGACATTGAAGTCATGGACGCTCACTTGGATTACAATATACTCCTCAAGCAGAGTGATATGTACACCATGTCCACCATAGCCTCCTATGTCTTCCGCATTATGATGTTCCCCCACAAGGACCGCATCATTACTGTAGACAAGTTGACACACAGCGAGAACCGCCCTCTAACCAACACAAATGTAATTCTACCCTATGTAGATACAACCTCACATGGTGTTTCACGGTACTAATAATATGGCCCTGGCCAGTTCAAACCATCGTCCGTTCTAGGGTTATTCCTAGGAGATCCTCTCATTATCCCTGAGGCATCACTGGATGTCACAAGAGCTCCGGTGTGCATGAAGCCCACATCGAGCGCTGAGGCTAGTCAGGACATAGACTCAAGTATTAACGACACCGAGGCATCAGCCACAATAGCCGCTTTGGCCTACACCGCCTCCCAAACCCCTTTCCTCTACCCCCCAGCTACCTTCATCTCCCAGCAGGTTTTGGCAACACTAGTATTAGCCAACATATCGTTGGCGTTCCCAGTTTGGTACCTCATTCCCCCTTCCGAAATAGGAGCCACCAATGTTACTGCCACAGGGTTAAAGCCCCTCAGTCCCGAGGAGCCCCCACCTACCCAAGAAATGGTCATGACCACCCCCGAACAGGAAGTTCCCATTGTGAAACCGATAATCACATCCACAAAAACTGCAAATAGAGGAAATAAGATGGTGACCCATGCCATTCAATAGGAATCACTAGTATGTGCCATATGCGATGTTATAGGCCATCCTACCCATATATTTACAGAGCTAGATGAATTAAAACCACTCGTCAGCTCCGAAGCAGACATCTCGATGCTATGTTCCGATAAAAAAGAACCTACCACCAAAGGTAAAGGCAAAGCACTACGTACCAATCACGCATGCGCTCTCTGTGGAAACTATGGGCACTATACCCACCATTTTCCAAGGATACCACGATATAGAGATGCCTTACATGTGATCGAGTGATCCTATCAAGATGATCCCTCCACCCAGTATATTGGTGATGAGCCTCATACCATCTTAAACTTACAAGAGGAACATAGGATTGTAGAAAGGTCCCCAGTAATGCCCATTATACGTTGTACGCTATGTGATAAATGTGGCCAGTACCACGAAGAGTGCGCAGCCTTGGAGCTCATTCATAGGTGGTATCCAATCGAAAGGGTTTACTACATGGGACTACGGGCAGCACAATTCACATGCCCGTTATGCGCTGACAATCACCTTTTGGAGAATTCTCACTACATACCTCGCTTTCGGCTAGCCCTTGCTAGCCTTCAATCAGACATAGCCTGCCTTTCCCAAGAAGACGACATGGATGTCAAGTCCACAGGCAGCTCCATGACCCAAGAAGATGAGATGAGTGCATTTATCATGCTCTTGACAACCAAAGAACGACCCAGTAGGGAACACCTAGTTACCCCCAACCACACTTCGCAGCGATGACTAGAATGTACGTTATGAAAAAATACGGACCATGCAGTCATACATTGCCCTGATTTAGTAGCCTTCCGATGCTAGTTCCCCATCAGACCTCAAACTGAACTTGACGGAACTTTCATATCAAGGATATTTTTCTTGATATGCCAGGGTAATCATTATGATCAACATTTCACTTATGCCTCACAAATTCGTCCCACTATCGACATGATTAATGCCATATATAAGAGACAGGATGACCTCTGGGAATGGCATAAAAAGTACATCACTAGGTCAATGTCCCCACCTCCATAATGGTGTATCAAGCACAACACACCACCAAAGCATAACCTCAGCCAAGCCTAGGATAACATGCGGCCTATGTGATCAGAGCGATCACCAAGTGAACCAATGCAGAGAACTCAAGCCCCTTGCAAATAGTCTCTGCATATTCTCTTCCCTCCCTCAAAAAATTATCTCGAATCAAGAGAAAATCATGCACACTTACTGCCAGATTTACTCACACTTTGATCATACATTTAAGTGTGTACATCTCCCCAAGATGAGAGCGGCATGAGTTGCGTTAAGTCTACACTCCAACAAAGAGGAAGACACATCTAAGCCAACGATACGGAAATGGATACAGAAGACAACCCCTTCTACAACCAACCCTTTCCAAGCATCCACGTCAGGAACAACGAGTAGCATAGAATCCCACACTATCTACTCCGTTGGCTCCATGATATCGTGCACCATATGCACCGACCAAAATCACATACCAGAGTCATGCCCTCTAATGGAAACATTCAGGCACCTCTGTGGCAGGAAAAATTTCCACCTACCGGAAATCGACCATCCTAGCAAGGAACCCAACCTTACGCCCATGTAGAATCCCATTACGGAGATTCTTCCCCTGCCAAACGCTGATGATGAAATCCACCACATATGATTTGTATCAACTCATATTGGCGATAGGATTACTGCCTCGCCGTTGTCCCAGGATTTCCACCATATTCCTATTGCAAAAACCTAAGGTACCTTGCACTTTTGCACCACAAAATCCCAAATTTACATGCTGCCATTGAACTCCGTAATGACACCCAGCCTTTAGAGTAGTGCTTAGTATAGCTAGAGCTTGTCGATGAAAATCGACAAGATTCATTACAGCATAACGAGGCCCATAAGAAAAGGTTTAAAGAATCATTCGACCACCACATCAGCCCTCTCTCATTCACCGAGGGATAATTAGTCCTCCACTATGATGTTGCAAAAGAGGCCTTAGGGCTAGGAAAGTTCAAAACCCTGTGGAAAGGACCCTACATCATTAAACACTCCCTCCGACAGGGGACATACATCTTGATGGAACCCGATGGGACTTGCCTCACTAACCCCATCAACGGCCTTTACCTCAAGAAATTCTACCCATAATGGCCCCAGCAACCCTTTCCCCTAGAGTTAGAGTACACAAAAACCCACCCACTCAAAATTTTTGACCCAAAGACTTATTTAAAAAAAGCTCTCAAAGTATCCCCATGGACCACCAAAGCAAAATCTATTTCGGATTTGCTGATGGAGCATCAAGTTGGTCTCAAAATTTAGTCACATCTGCCAGGGTCATTTACCACCCTGACCGATCAGCACAATGTGCAAATGGTTTGTGTATTGGCTCAACAAAAAACAATCAGGAATATTATACTGTCATCATCGAGCTTATGTGCGACACCCTCCATTGAAGAATTCGCCGTATGAATATCTACCTTGATTCCTAGTTAGTAGTATCACAGCTAAACAAAACATTTGAGACAAGAGATACACATTTGTTTAGAAAATATTTGCGTGCCAAAAGATTAAGCAGACAGTTTGATTACATTAAATTTTCACATGTACCAAGGAATCAAAACCAAATAGCTGATCGCATAGCTAACAATATCCTAAACTGAAATGCATCTCGAATAAACCATCATACATAAAACCAAAAATATAGGCATCCATCACCATAACACAACACATAAAACGAAACAGGTGATACATCATGTAGAGATGCAAAAAACATCTCTCATATATATATATATATATGTGTGTGTGTGTGTGTGTGTGTGTGTGTGTGTGTGTGTGTGTGTGTGTGTGTGTGTGTGTATCTGAGTACAAAAATATTATCGCTGGCCCACTGGCCAACCCAAATATACAGAAGTCGTCAAAAATTAGGGAAGCATCCTCATAACGGGTTCTTTCCCTGTGTACAAAACTTCTCTAGGGGGTGCCCCCTCATGAGGGGCACCTGGACCCACCACTTCTCCTGGTACCAACACTGGAGCGGTTGTTTCCATCGCGATCGCCACTCGACATACAATGGGCCAATAATCCCTCTCGTGGGCCATCACTGTCTCTAACATAAATTCCTTGAAATCATCCATGAAACCTTGAACAGGCATACCCTAGGTCAAGCGGTCCACTCGACCCCCGAAGTCCTCAAGAGCAGCCACCTGAGCTGTCAATACTGAATTGCATGGCTCAGCTGCGTCAACACGAGCTCTCTCGGTCGCACCCTCTGCAACAACCGAGCTTCTATCCTCACCTGAGGAGCCAACACCATCTCTGCTAGGTCCACCGGCACCACCACCTGGTCCACCTACACCACCTTCTCCCTAACCACCTCAAGGTCATAACAGAGGATCGTGACCCACTAGTTGGGCCATGGGGTGTCCTACCTCACCAACATCTGCAAGAGTAACCAAAATAATGTCAGTGTCAATAGAAAAACACATAAGTACATAAATACTCAAGAAAATGCAGAAAAATATAACACATACATGTAGGTCCCCAAACATAACCAAAAGGGAGAACCATGTCTGGGTCACCCTGGAAGTCCATCCCTGCATACTGGTATGGCAAGAACATCTGTGGGTTGGCCTCAAACCAAGCCTATGTCGTGGCATTCCAGTAATGCCCCACCATGCCACCACCACCCCGTGGCATCACCGAAGCCCACCTCCACATCCATGGCTCTCGTGGTCCCCCAATGGGCACCGCCACCACCGGCCTTAGCAGCACTACCTGCTCGTACATGATGCTACATAATATACTAGTGTATGCAAAATACATCGATCCATGTTGCACCTTGTTCAATTGCAACACAATACCAAAAAAATAGAATCAGGCGAAGTCAAAGAAATACCCGAAACTCAACTGGCACAAAACTCCAACTTATAGGCCTTATGCCCAATGTAGAGTGAATGACCCTGCCAGACGTATGATCACTACCAGAGCATAGCACTTTTCCACATCTGTCACTGATGCAATTCTGATGCATCCCTCAGTGAGAGGTACCCCTCCGCAATGGCGCCTCCGAAATCTATCTAGGTTCACATTCCTAGAGGAGAGTAGGTATCTCAAAGCCTCCCTCTGAGGCAGTAACCCAGTCACGAAATAGATATCTGTCTCAGGACTGATCACCAGGTTCATCCCCCGCAACACGAAAAAGTTGTGCCTTATGCGCTAGTGTTGTATAATGTAGCATAGTAAGTAGTCCTGCGACCACAGAAACTCATTTTCAGCAAATTTCACAAGGCCCCATGTGGCCAACTGACGATGCAGCCAACCATCAGCAGCTAGAGTAGTCCGGATCTCAGGCCAGTCCCACTCTCTCCATACCAACTTGTCATCAACATAGGCACCCATCAGTACAAAGAAAAACATAAAAAATTGACAAAAATAAAAAAAATTATGTCACCCTAGCCTTTGCGCGCCTGTATTCTTCACAGGCACGCCTTTGCGCACAAAAATAAGGGAACATCACGCCCTCTCACACTTATCCCTCATAATTTCATGCAAAGAAGGCGCTCTTTTACCTAGATCGCCCATGCAATCTAGGGAAAAAGTCACTCTAAGGACTTACAAACCCAATTTGTATGGCCCCCGACACCATCAAACTGAAAAAAAATTAAAATGAAGCACATCATGAAAGTTACCTCAGCATAATATCACTAGTCCCTGGTACATGGGCTGACTGCAATGGTAAGAAAGGCTCTGCAAGCACCTCTGATCTCCCAAAACTTAGAAAGTACAAATGAATAGGATTAGGGCCATAATCCCCTATTTATCGCCCTTTTCAAAAACATCGAAGGTCCATAACAGGAGATAAGAAGGTCTATCCTGCAAACCGTAAGTTGAACCATCATCAGTATGTCATGACGAACGAAAGCAATGACACACATTTTCATTCTAGGAAAAATAAATTTTTAGCGCCAGCAGGTATGCCCTCTCTCATCTTCTTTTTTAAAGCTCATTCCTTTCAATGATATTTGATGAAAATAATATGGTTTCACTTTAGGTAGTTGTTTTTTCAGGAGAAACCTGCAAACCATTTACAACACCATCTACAGATTGTTCCAGAGCAGGTAACATTCTACCCCCGGCATGATAGAGTCCCAAAAAAATTTGCATATCCTGACATCATTTCTCCATCATAAATAAACAATAAGATCCTCATATCTAACCACAAACGTCTGCATTGGTCGGTAGAGCCTCCCCTCCATGGCGCTTGTCACCCAAAGTACACCGTATATCACAACAAAAGTGACACCATGGCCATACCACCTCAGTTCGGGAAGCACCTTGTGCCCATCCATTCATCATGCATAAGGTAAATTTTACCATTCAAACTAAAACCCCCCTTCCCAGATGACCAGGTTGTAAAAGCAGATCGAAAGTGCACCCCTGTGCATCACATTTGGCCCACCATACCCCCACTAGCATAATCCCATCTATGACATTTCTTCATCCGCTTCATCAACCCTGCACATGAGACCAACCAATGGGATCCCCACCCCCAACAAAACACCATCCTCATGCCTCCAGTGAGTGAACACTTTCATCTTTTGGGGTACCCGTCTCTGTGTTTTTTACAAATGAAACCTCATTGTTTTATTCTTTTTCTAAGTGTACAAAGACCACAAACGGTGTACTTCACCCCTTCACCCTCATATTTCATATTTTCTCCCATGGCGACAGTCCCTCATTCCCCTTGGTCAGAGTATTTCACCCACATGCACGTACCATCATGACACTCATAACCAGGTTTACACCTGCCCTAGACGTCCTACCGACTCCAGGGATTTTCCCTTCAGAATTAACTATGACTGCTGCCAAGCTGCTAAATTATACTTCGACCTTAGGCCACTGAATCCCCATAATCAGTTTTCAGTCACCGCTCACCAACATGCCTATGTTAAACCCATCACATCTAGGCCCCTAAACCCTCAGGTCAGTGACCCATGGTTCGGTTAAGGCTTCCTTTTTGTCAACCTTGACACCTCTTTTCCAAAAAGGAAGTGGTACATTGGATCACCCCTCCCCATGCAAAGGGGTATCCTCGGGTGGCACTATGGGAGACATAACTGTCCACAGATGTCACCGATCCTCTTGACATTCGATTATGGAAAAATATTTTCATGTCAAGATGTTATCGTACCTTACAACCATTGCACTTTGATCAGATCCGTCGAAGACCTATACCTCCATAAGAATCTATGTCAAACAATGCTGACACGGGAAGGTCCCAACTAGTACCTATGCGTACATTGTGCAACTATATGCCATACCGAGTTCACGCATATGGGTACCACATTCCACCAATCGTCAAAGAAAAAACACCCCTAAGGGCATCAGTAGTCATTGTCAACAACCACCAGCACCACTACCATAGTAGTAATGCAGACAACACATGTATCTGTCAATTTTGTTTAACTAGCCATAGCATCATGAGCATGGGACATGCCTGCCTCATTGAAATTTTGTATATATGTTGTATATTTTTTTTTCTTGCAGGGGTCCCTTAGGCCATGATCATCTTGGAAATGGTGCAAGTTGTTGTTAATTCCAAGATTCACACAAGCATCTCTCTCTCTCTGCGCATGATACATAAAATAAAATATAGTGTATTTCGATTATACAGTCCTTCCTAGACCTCACACATTAGGGGGCAACTGTTAACACTGGAAAATCGTACAATAGAAGATGACATCAATTAGTTTCAATCCAAAGGATTTACAAGGCAGGAAGACATTATGGAATCAAGAAAGTATTTAAAATCTCTAAGGTTTTGAGAAAATCACATTAAAACTAGTCTTAAAATGCTAAGTGCATGCTTTATCCTTCGAGAAGAGCACATTTTGTGCACCTTTTTTCCCGATAAGTGTACATTCCTAAAAGTGGAAAAATGTTGCTTTCTGGGACCACACAAAGCAGAAGACAATTACTCCTTACATGAAGTCGCCTAAGAACAGCCACCAGTGCCTCCTTAGACATTATGTGAGCACACAAAGGAATATTTGGAGCACACAATGGAATCATACCTCTCCCTTGGGTCACCATCCACCATGTACCAAGGGAGGGAAGCAGGATTTGAAATCCCCTATATAAAGCCACCAAGAGATGAAGAATGGGTGATCAGATTGTTATGCTAGCCGGAATTTCCCAAGAAATATTAGCAGTGTGTGACGTGGAGCTGGAGATAGACAGGACTTGATTGTTGGCCACCCAACAATCCCAGTCCATCATAGCAGAGAGAGAGGGAGATTGCATCATAGGTAGAGCTTGGAAAAACAACATCCTTGCATCGGGACCTAGAACCATTGTCTAGGGGCACTTTGGCAAGTGGGTAAAATTTCTTCTCCATATAAAACGTTTAATAAGAGGAGGCCTAGAGCCATCGTTTTCATTATTATTGTTTTGACTCTCTTCAATAGCTTCTGTATATTTTTGTTTTAGTTTTTAGTCTAATTTGAGCATACATTTTCATACTTTTTCCTATATATTATATGCTTTTGAGCTCCACCACTTTCTGCCTGTTACCAATAGTTTATAGGGGTAGACCACAGCCCTTAAACTGGTGCGATTTCATACACCCATGTGTCAAATCCACCACAGCAACATTCATTGATAGTCACCATTTCATATTTTGTGAGGGTAAAAAAATGACATGATAAGCTCATTGGTGACATTAAGGTCCATAAAAAATAATGACTATAATAACAAAAAATGACCCTCACCATTTCATATAAAAAACAACGATTTATGGTGACGAGTCTTTCATGGTCGTCACTATTGATGTGTATATATGGTGGCGTTCGTTGACCATCACCATTTCATATTTTGGTGAGGGTCGAAAAATGTCACCATAAGCTCATTGGTGATGGTCATAAGAGTATCCATCACCAAAAACTGATTGTTTCCATTCCCTATGAATATCAGGGCACGATGGAATCGAATGACCAACCTCCTGCTTGTAAAGTAAGTGCTCTTCCATTGAGCTAGCACCCTTTAAATAATTTGACTTTAAACTAGAAATTGCCCCTAAAGGTGCAAAGATACACCAAAAGAATAGAAGATCTAGGAAGATCAAAAGTTTCTAGAAATAACACGTTCAATACACATAATAAAAATACAATAAGAATAAATATGATATTCAATATACATAATAAAAAGACAATAACTCAATTAATTAATTTCCTCTATGATACCTAATATTTACCAATACTATTCATGATTAAATACTTTATATTTACCAAAACTACTAATGATTAAATATGTTTATAATCTCAAGAAGGAACATGATTTTCCTGTTACAATTTTGTTGTCATGTCATGTCACAATTTAATACGGAGAAGGTTTAAATACATACTGATCGAGATTTAATCCAAGGAGTGTTTAAAAACACGTAAATTTTAGAAATGAACATTTTCATGTTACAATACGAATTTTAAAATGGCCAGTGTCCATTATTAAACTTCTACGAAATAACCATTTATGACAACAGATAATGAGAATCTCAGGAAGCAACCATCAAAATCATCTTTATTTCCACCTATATTACATTGAAATCTTCAGTGTTTTGGTTCACAGTTAAATTCTTGTGCCCAAGGAGAGTAGAGAAAGAGGAGATCAATAATAATATGATAACATAGATAATGATGACAATGGTATCAATTTTTGCTCTCCTCATGGTGTTTAATAGGGAGAAAATTCTTTGTCTTAGCCAGCCCACCACAATTATTAACTTAGAGGGTAGTTTTATCAAAAACACAACAACAAAATGGCCCAAAATTGGTTATATAGATGCAACCTCTAACCATTGGATTGTCGTGGGGAATGATGCCCAAATAGTTACAGAGGCAAGATTCTATTTTGGGTATTATTATTAGGTTAGGTTCAAAAGGTTATACATGAACAAACCTAAAAAAACTTAGAATCTACAAAGTGGAAGTAAATATGGAGGCCATGTAAAGAAGAAAATTCCAGGCCAAATACAATTACCATCACGCCTATACAATGAAAATTGTGGGTTCCACGTACTAGTGAAGATACTATTTTTCATCCTTGGAAGTTGCCTTGGCCTTGTGCTCGGTATTGTCTTCCTGTAACAAATGTACGACTCTCTTAATCATTGGCCAGTTGATGGGAAAGGTGCTTATGAAAAGGAGTCCTACTTTCAGAACCATGGTCATTTCCTCCTTGAAGCAGTCCACAAACTCAACATGCAACACTTCATGAAATCCATTATTTTTCTCTATTTTATTGCACACCCACTTCACAAGATCTTCATCCTCTCAAATTTCTCGATCTATTTGTTGTCTTCCTATCAATAGCTCCATGATCACCACTCCAAAACTATATATGTCACTTTTTTTGGTTGTTGCTCTGTAGAAGTTATGTCCTCATGAAACCCTTGCATTGGGGAATTTTTGTGTAGTGCTTCCTTCAAGTTCACTAAAAAAAATAGCACTAAAAAACTCAACCATGTTGATAATGGTAATCTAGGAATGGAAGGAAAACAATTAATGTCAACCACAAATGCTGAATTGCTGAAATGTACAGGACCTAACTAATGAAGCTCCTAAAATCTATTGACTTCAATGAAGTAGGTTTACATCACTAAGGAAATTAGATAATAATATAAGATGAGAAATAAAATTTGGAGTGATATTTATAGTAAAATAGGGTATGAACCTATGTTAAGGTTGGGCACACTATATTGAAATTTGAAGTCCATAATGTCCACAAATTAGCATATGTAGGCTATAACAACAACCTTGTGATGCAGGAGCATTAGCTCGAAAAATTACTTTGTATTTTATTAAAACTTAGGGGTTTTTGAGAGCTAGATTTTTAGAAATGATTTGTGTGGGTTTTAAATATTTTTAATTAAATATTGTAAATACTTGAGAATAGGAGAGGATTGGTCAGTTGAGGATGTAAAGGGATGAGAGATTTTCTAAATATTAATTTAGAAATTAGTTTCATAAATTTTGGGTGAGAGAGGATCCTTAGGGATTCAAGAGTGATTTTATGATTTGTTGAGCTATTTAAGGGTTTGTTGAGTGATTAAGGGGATTGAGCATTAAATTAGATCATTTTTAAAAAAATTATAAATTATCAAGCCTCAAAGGCATTGAGGTTAGAGAGAGTGTGAGTAGAGAACAAGGGTTCTACTTGGAAGCCTTCGGGCAATTGTAAAGGGCCAATGGTTGAAAATCAGGCCAGAACCAAGAAGGTCTGCAAGTAATTTCGTTGGTTATGTAAGAGCATCTTTTCAAAATTATGTAAGAGGTCTGTGTTGATTGATTGACTAATTGTTGTACTTGAGATTTCAAATGTGCATATGAATTATTGGTGTAATTATGGTTTTAAAGTCAATCTGAGTGAGATCGATTATCCCATGAGAAAGATGGAATCGAACTTTCACTTCTAATATGATAAATCTGCATACGATAATATTATGATTGAATTTGAAAGTCGATGTGGTTAGAGAAATACGCAATTCGAGATCTAAATTAGGGATTGATTCTCATTTCTGTTATGAATTATGTTGGGCGCTAGTTTAAATAGAGAATAAATGTGTTTTGATTCTGCTACATGGAGGATCGATTACAATTATTAATTGAGTGAATCATGTTGAATTGTGCTAGCATGGACAGCGTTGAAACTGAATTATTAGCGCAGTGAAAAGGTTAGTTGAAGCAGTGGAACGCTTTTTCTTGAAGCTAAAGAGTGTATCGATTTGATTGAACCAGTTTTAAAGTTATTGAGTGATAGGTTCTGCGTACAAGAGTTTGAAAGGACGCACAGTCAAACGCGTGCAAACAGAGCACAATGAGATGCGGTGAGAGCTGACTGGCAGTGATTAAGTTCAGTGCATTTTGCGACTTTTCGAAAGGCCTGTAACTTCTGTTTGGTTTTTTCAAAGGGTCAATTACCTGTAGATTATATTAAATTAAGTTGCAGCGTTGAACAAACGTGATTTCAAGGGGAATATTGAAACTGTAGAGCGTTGGAGATAGTAATTGACTCTAGACTTGTATTGAACACATCTGATCTGACATTATCAATGAAATGCTGTGTGAATTTGTGGGAATAAACACAAGCATAATTTTTTAAATTGGTAATAAGTACTAGCACAGATTGAAGAGGACCTGAGTTGGAACTCGATTTATATAAATCGATGCTGACTCTTATGTTTCTGTTACGACACAAGAAGTCAATGAGAATAAAGTCCATTATCATTGCGTTTTGAAACGTAGTGGTAAGTACTGGTTTAACATACTGATATATGTAATTTTAAACACTGTTTTGGCATGAATTGAGGGTGCAGGTGTAAGCGGTCAATTGGAGAAGCGATGAACTAGTAACCCATCAGTATGTGTTGGAAGAACAACATTGAAGAAGTAATGGATGAATCTATGCCATTGTGGAGGTATTGTGAACATTTTTAAAATCAATCTTCAACATTGGGATGCGTTGTTCGAAGAATGTAGAGAGTCTTCAGCATTAACTATGGAGCTAAAGGTTGCGTTGGAAGAAGAATGCAAGGTAAGAACATTTGTATTACCGTAGCCAGATCCATCATGATGCTAAATGGATGTGCACACTGTTAATGTTGATGCGATGGCTTATATTGTCAGCTGGTAAAGTTTTAAGAATGAATTGAATAACCATAGAGCTTCAGTTTGAATCTTGAACAAGATATATGTTGTTGACATTCAGATTGGTAAATGGTGAGCCATTTAAATTAAAAATGGGTGATAATTTGAGATTTCCAGATTGTAGAATTTGAGGACCATTTCGGTTTTTAAATGGAAAGACATTTTATTTAAGTTTAATAGTCATGGTTTTATAACCATAAAGATAGCTTCCGCATGTGTTCAAATTGCCCAGAAAGTGGGTTGTCTTGAATTGAAACTGGAATTGCCTGGTACAGTAAAGATTCTGGGTATTGCAGGGTTAGCCCTACATCATTTTGGTATCAGAGCAGGAAGGCTTTGTTGAAATAGAAGATATTTGTTTTTCTGAATGAGTGCAGGAAGATTCTGTTGAGAACTGAAGGTTGTTTTATTTGAATATGATTCTAAATATAATATTCAAGCTACACAATTGCAGTGAACATGATTGCAGAAGTGAATGGAGGACAAGATCATGCAGGATCTTAAAGGTGAGATAATTTTCTGATTTGAAATTTGTGATTAAAGTTTATGGTTGCAGAGAAGATGATGGCAGTGAACCTGACATTCAGCTAAAGGATGGATAGGGAGGACAATTGCAGTGCCCTGAAGAGAAAGTGAGTTGAAGAGATAGCCTAGAGAGAGAAGAGGAGAGTGCTCAAGAGGTTCCAGAGGCAATGAACCAGTACTTACCAAAAGACCAGATCCAGTGAAGTGGATTGGTGAGGTAAGGGGCAGTAAGAGAGCTTGTTGTTACAGAGGCTAGTGCAACTCATGGTGAGAGAGAAACTCATGGAGAAGATGATCATGGAGGATCAGAGAAGAGGTTCAGAGGAATGCCACAGAGGTGAGATGACTGATGAGGTCAGAGAAAGAGAAATTGCAGTAATGAAGTTACAATTGCAGGTACTACAAGAATGGCTGCAAGAGCGGGAAAATCAGAAAGGAGGATGGATATTTCCACTGAAGGGAAAGAGAGTGATTTGGAAACCGTTGCAGAAAAAGTTGAGGCAAAGTGTGATTACCTTATTGAAGGAGGAACTTAGAGTTCTTGAGCCAGAGATGGATTTTGAATATTCCACACGCAGATCTATTCAAAGGGAAGTGTTGGAGGAAGCAGTTAAGACTGAAAAGTCTTGTGGTTTTAAAAATAATAAGTTGTGTATGTTTGCAGGTAAAGTACAGGGAGATGAGAAAGCTTTAAAGTTTGTTAAAGAGCAGGAGAGAGAATTGAATCTGAAGTCTGTTTAGATCGATGCTGAGATAGCTAGATCTCAGGAGGAAATGAAGACGAAGGAGTCTAATCAGAATATTGGTGCAGAGAGAGAAGGACCAGTTGATGATTGGTTAAAAGCTGGTGAAGGTATGGAAAATTGTGTGAAGTTTCCAAGTTCTAATCCTAATGAAATTGTTGAATTGTATAGGAAACTAGATCTTCAGAGAAGAGAATTGGAGAGACAGAGGACTTATGTGCAAGATAATTTGCTGAGGAAGCAAGGTAAGAAAGTTTTCATGAATGACAATTATGAAACAGATGATGGGAAGAAGGAGAGACTAGCTGATAGTCACATGGTGAATGAAAATTAGCATACTGATGTGCTGATAGAGGAGTTGGAAAGGAACTCAGAGCAGCATACTGAAGCGTTGCCAGAGAAAGCTGAGGAGAGATCCAGTAAAGATTTTCTGAGTCCTGAAGAAGACTTGGAGCTACAGAGAGAAAACTTGGTGACTGAATTAACAAGTGAGACCATTGGGTCTTGTGATTTTGATGCTGACAATTTGATTGTGTTTACAAGTAATGTAGAAGATAGTCCATCACTTGGGATTGTCTCGAGAGAAGAAGAACTGTTGCAGGTAGAAGATGAGACAATCATGTCTCATATCCAGAGGCTTGTTACCATGGGTGACAAGAAAGAGTTGGCTTGTCTGTATAGAGAAGAGAGAACTGTGGGGAAAATTTTTGGAGCTACTACAGTGTTCGAAGATGAGGCTACAATGTTTGAAGAACTTGATTTGATTGTCAGAATCAATCAAGGTGATGATGGAAAATTACTGAAGATTGTCGAAGGGGAAGACGAAGGTTATGCTGGAACTAATTTGCAGCATGTTGATGAAATGCTTGAGGAGAAATGGCTGAAATGTTTGCTGGAGACATTTGAACCAGAGAAAGAAGTTGCAGGCACTGAAGTAAATTTGTATGAGGTTGAGAAAGGAGCAGATACTAGTTTGTTAAAATTGATTTTGCTTGCTAGTATACAAACAGAGATAAATGGGTATGTAAATGCAGGAAGAGAATTAAATGATAATTTATTTTCTGAAAATAAATTTGCAAGTGATGAGAAAAATAATGTTGCAGAGGGACATGAAGTTTGGGAGGCAGCAACATCTATGGTGACAGCTGAGACAACATTAGCGGTAGCAATAGGAAGTGAAAGAAACAGTAGTAGGTTGGACATAGAAATTAAAAGCATCAGAAGACTGATGATGAAGGTGTCTCAGAGGCAGCAAACAACAACAAGAAAGCAGAAGAATTTAAGCAAGGGAAAGACAAAAGAAGAGTATGAAAGTATAGTTGGAGGCAGAATGAAGAACAAGATATGGAAACCTGGAGAAAAGCAGCAAGCGACCGTAGATGATGACTTGCAGAACAAAGTGTGGGATCCAGGCGGACAAAGATTTAAAACACATGATCAGGAGATCATGGTCATTTTCAACTTTGGGAGTCTGATGCAGGAGCATTAGCTCGAAAAATTACTTTGTATTTTATTAAAACTTAGGGTTTTTTGAGAGCCATATTTTTAGAAATGATTTGAGTGGGTTTTAAATATTTTTAATTAAATATTGTAAATACTTGAGAATAGGAGAGGATTGGTCAGTTGAGGATGTAAAGGGATGAGAGATTTTCTAAATATTAATTTAGAAATTAGTTTCATAAATTTTTGGTGAGAGAGGATCCTTAGGGATTCAAGAGTGATTTTAGGATTTGTTGAGCTATTTAAGGGTTTTTTGAGTGATTAAGGGGATTGAGCATTAAATTAGATCATTTTTTAAATTTGTATAAATTATCAAGCCTCAAAGGCATTGAGGTCAGAGAGAGTGTGTGTAGAGAACAAGGGTTCTACTTGGAAGCCTTCGGGCAATTGTAAAGGGCCAATGGTTGAAAATCAGGCCAGAACCAAGAAGGTTTGTAATTAATTTCTTTGGTTATGTAAGAGCATCTTTTCAAATTTATATGTGTTGATTGATTGACTAATTGCTGTACTTGAGATTTCAAATGCCCATATGAATTATTAGTGTAATTATGGTTTTAAAGTCAATCTGAGTGAGATCGATTATCCCATGAGAAAGATGGAATCGAACTTTCACTTCTAATATGATAAATTCGCATACGGTAATATTATGATTGAATTTGAAAGTCGACGTGGTTAGAGAAATACGCAATTCCAGATCTAAATCAGGGATCGATTCTCATTTCTGTTATGAATTATGTTGGGCGCTAGTTTAAATAGAGAATAAATGTGTTTTGATTCTGCTACATGGAGGATCAATTACAAGTATTAATTGAGTGAATCATGTTGAATTGTGCTGGCATGGACAACGTTGAAACTGAATTATTAGCGTAGTGAAAAGGTTAGTTGAAGCAGTGGAACGCTTTTTCTTGAAGCTGAAGAGTGTATCGATTTGATTGAACCAGTTTTAAAGTTATTGAGTGATAGGTTCTACGTACAAGAGTTTGAAAGGACGCAGAGTCAAACGCGTGCAAACAGAGCACAATGAGATGTGGTGAGAGATGACTGGCAGTGATTAAGTTCAGTGCGTTTTGCGCCTTTTCGAAAGGCCTAGAACTTCTGTTTGGTTTTTTCGAAGGGTCAATTACCTGTAGATTATATTAAATAAGTTGCAGCGTTGAATAAACGTGATTTCAAGGGGAATATTGAAACTGTAGAGCATTGGAGATAGTGATTGATTGTAGAGTTGCATTGAACACATCTGATCTGACATTATCAATGAAATGCTGTGTGGATTTGTGGGAATAAACGCAAGCATAATTGTTTAAATTGGTAATAAGTACTGGCGCAGATTGAAGAGGACCTGAGTTGGAACTCGATTTATATCAATCGATGTTGACTCTTATGTTTCTGTTACGGCACAAGAAGTTAATGAGAAGAAATTCCATTATCATTGCGTTTTGAAACGTATTGGTAAGTACTGGTTTAACATACTGATATATGTAATTTTAAACATTGTTTTGGCATGAATTGAGGGTGCAGGTGTAAGCGGTCAATTGGAGAAGCGATGAACTAGTAACCCGTCAGTATGTGTTGGAAGAACAACATTGAAGAAGTAATGGATGAATCTATGCCATTGTGGAGGTATTGTGAACATTTTTAAAATCAATATTCATCATTGGGATGCGCTGTTTGAAGAATGTAGAGAGTCTTTAGCATTAACTATGGAGCTGAAGGTTGTGTTGGAAGAAGAATTCAAGGTAATCACATTTGTATTACCGTAGCCAGATCCATCATGATGTTGAATGGATGCGCACACTGATAATGTTGATGCGATGGCTTATATTGTCAGCTGGTAAAGTTTTAATTATGAATTGAATAACCATAGAGCTACAGTTTGAATCTTGAACAAGATATATGTTGTTGACATTCAGATTGGTAAATGGTGAACCATTTAAATTAAAAATGGGTGATAATTTGAGATTGCCAGATTGTGGAATTTGAGGACCATTTCGGTTTTTAAATGGAAAAATATTTTATTTAAGTTTAATAGTCATGGTTTTATAACAATAAAGATAGCTTCCGCATGTGTTGAAATTGCCCAGAAAGTGGGTTGTCTTGAATTGAAACTGGAATTGCCTGGTATAGAAAAGATTCTGGGTATTGCAGAGTTAGCCCTGCATCACCTTGCCAAATCGCAAGTATTCATTATCTCATGGAAATACTGGAACAGATGGAAAAGGCCTAATTTCTAAAATAAACATGCATGGTTTAGCTTTCCAATGCTAACAAGCATATTGTTTATTCCAATTTCTAAGAGTGCACTTTACCAGTATTCATTCATAACCAAGCACTCATCTATTGTTGGGTTTTTTTTTCTTTCTATTTTTTTGTTCTATTTGGTGGCCTTTTCTTCTAATTTCATGTACTCCACTATTGGATTAACTTCTACAGTAAACTTAGTTGTCGATTCCAACAAGGGAGCCAATCCCAGCACTGAGGTAAGTTTAATCATAGTCAATTAAGCAAGTTGAAAGATTTTTTTTTTTTCTAGAACCCTTGAACATGGTCTACATTTTTCAAAGTCTCCCAGGGAATTGAACCTCTGTGTTGAGCAACCAGGAAAAACCTCTGTGTTGAGCCACCTGCTTTATCGACCTTCCTGCCTAATATTCTGTTTTTCTTGCCATGTTTAATTTGTTTCTCTTTGTTTTCATTGCACGACCTTCATTCTGTTCTCTATTTTCTGTGAGCCCAAGTATGAAATCTCACTCTTGAATTTTCCCATTTTGATTCAAGAAATTTCAAGTAGATGATAATGTTTTTAAGGCAAGAGTGAAGTCAAAGGAAAAGTTAGTTTGGGGAAACAAAAAGAGGCATATTATCAGAAGGAAGGCTCATAAAGTCACTGTGATGCAGAAGGATAATGTCATTTCTGTTAGTGATATAATAGATTCAAGTGCAGAAGGTGAGGGATTACAAGCACCTAGCCAACTCAAAGTGAGAAAACCCATAGCACAGTCACACACTATAGTGCTATCGGCTTGAAGTGAGGTCAGTATTATTGATTAAGTTTATTAGTTTTCTGATTCTTTCCATGTTTTAAGTACTGACCCAAATCCAATTATACACAAGCCAAAGGTATCCACATCCACAGTGCACACCCAATTACTAAGGGGTTTTATAGCTGTAATATAGCTTTATGTTTATTTATGATTAATAATCTTGATGGGGGTATTTCAGGATGTGTAAGAGGTTCTCCTTAACATTTATGATGTAGTCTTTGAAAACCAATTTCCAATTGTGGAATATGTTGAAGACATAAAGTTTTATCAGAATATTAAGCTATGTTTCTCTATAAATGATTCAAGATTTGTGTGAATGTGAAGGTAATTTTTTAATTTTCATTTAGTAATCGTTGGGAACCCCATATGTCCAGAACATGAGTTGTGTGCCTCTAGATTATATGAAAGGGTAGGATGAAATCAACGAGACAATGAGGGAAATCCTAATTAGTTGGTTGATAGAGGTACAGATTAGTTTCATCCTAATTTCGTTTGGTGCCAATCTTAGATCTTGAAGAGATTTATAAGGGCAGTTTGTTAGGCGTTAGTCTGAAATATTAAATTTTGCAGGTGCATTTTAAATGTGAAATAATGCCATAAAATTTTTATCTCACCATATACATTATGGATGGATACCTTTCTATTCAGATTGTTAGAAAGTGCGAGTTACAATTAGTGGGTATCACTGCGATGATTATAGCTTGCAAATATCAAGATACCCGGGCTCCTCAGGTAGGATGACTTAATGAAATCCATAAAAGAATGAGTGTAAGGAAACCTTTTTTATATATCCAATGGACAGAATACCAAGTTGGCCCTTGAATATTGACATCAGAAGAATCAATTCATATTTCGCTACAGGTCAATGAAGTGATATGCATCTCAAGATACCAATACACATCAAAAATGATAGTGGCCATGGTAATTATCTCTAACTGATATATTTTTCTATTTTATTAATCACAATAGATTTCAATGATTCAGTGTGAGTGATACATTGATAAAATACTTGACAGGAGCATACAATATTAAATCGATTGACATTCAAATCCATATGTATTCCTTGTCAGGTTTCTCAAGGAAGTTGGTCCTAACAAAGTGGTAAAGTGATGAAATCCACTATTTATTTTGTATTGTCAAAATAAAATTCTGATGTATTGATCAAACTGAGTTTCAAAATTCCTCTAGAAATTGATATTGTGGTTTAAATATCTTTTATTCATTTTATTTCCTAATAATCCTCTCCTGTACTACTAAGAAATAAAATTTATTATCACAATGGTTCAGATGGAAAATATAGCATTCTACTTGGTTGAGTTATGTTTGCATCATTGCAAAATGATCAAATACAGTCAATCAATGCTTGTTGTCACTGCTATCTACACTGCTCAATGCACTTTGAAGAAGGATCCATGTTGGAGTAAAACACTTGCTCTTCACACAGGCTAATCTAAAGAATATCTCAAGTAAGTCTTCTAGTTTTCAAGACACCATTATTCTAATGATTTTATCCTTCTAAAGGATGATTTTTCCTTAATAACTTTGGCATTCTCATGAATCACACAATCTATAGATTATATAGCCAAAACACAGTGGACCACCCACAACACTAATGTAGTCACAACCTGTCTGAAATTGTATCTAATTCTAGATATGGGAAAGAAGAACGAAAGTGCACATCAAACTGTTTGTGATGTGTGCACATTTAGTTAACATTTTACGTTGTTAAGGAATAACATTTGATTTAATTTTTCTAGGGAATGTGCACATTTCATGGTTGACTTCCATTTAAGTGCAGAAGAAAATGAACTGACAGTTTTTCATGAGAGTTATTTAGATCCAATTTTCAGCTATGTTGCTTTTTTAAGCCCTTCCAACTTACTTGATGATGACAGTTGCACCACCATAAATTATGCTACCATTTATATCAGTGATAACATAGAACCAAGTGCACAAGAAGGGGGATTAAAAATACCTAGCCAACTCAAAGCAAGGAAACACACTGCACCATCATTGACTGCAATTCTAACAGCTCAAAGTGAGGTCTGTGTCACTCTCTTATACTTTTCTTTCTTAGTACTTCTTCAACAAATATACAAAAACCAAAGAGTATCCATGTCCACTCCAAATTACTAGCAATTTTTATAGCCTTAAGATATCTTTTTGTTTAACCATGTTGTAAGTTGGATGAAAATGATTAATAATATTGATAGCCTCAACATAATATTGTGTTTATTTATGATGTAACTTGGCTGAAAATGATTAATAATCTTGATAAGGGTATTTTAGGATGCATTCAGGGATTTCCAATAGGTGCTCCCTAGCATTGATGATGGAAACATTGAAAACCAATTGGGAATTGCTGAATATGTTGAGGATATATACAAATTATACATGACAATTGAGGTATGCTTCATTGTCAATCATAGCAGTTTCTTGTGAGTGTGAAAGTAAAATTTTATTTTCCTTATCTAAAATTTGGTATTCATATATTCCGAGGACCTGAGTTGCGTACCTCTATATTAAATGAGAAATCAGGTTAATATCAACGCAAAGACGAGGGAAATTGTGATTGATTGGTTGATGAAGGTACAAATTTTTTCATATGCTAGTTCCATTTGCTTTCAAACTAAGATGTAAAAGAGGTTTATATGGAGTATGGACTATCGCTTAGGCCTGATGTAAAAATTTTAAAATTTTCGAGTGCATCTAAAATTTCAACTAATACCAGAGACTTTGTATCTCACTGTGAAAATCATTGATAGATACCTTTATGTTCGGATTATTTCAAGAAGGAATTTTCCATTAGTGGGTATCGTTGCGTTGTTTACTGCTAGAAGATATGAAGAATTGTGGCCTCCAAATTTAGGATGACTTAGTTTCATCTATAAAGTAAGGATGGGTGTAAGGAAACCTTTAATGTATATATATAATTATTATAAGACTTAGTTGGCTGTTGAAAAGTACACACACTACTGCAATCTCTTCTCATAGTGAAGATTACCATTTATTTTGAAATCAGTGCAAAAATATATCATAATGGGTAATATAATATTGATAAGAGTTGTTTCATACTTGGATTCAGGTCAATGAATTCATTTATGTCTTCCCTAAAAAATGCATGAAAGAACAGATAATGGCCATGGTAATTAGCTCTAACTGATAATTCTTTTTCATTGGATTGGAACATACGTCTCCAAAGATTTAGTTTGACTGATCAATTCATAATAAATCTTTGCAGGAGTCTGAAATATTAAAACAACTAAATTTCAAGATTACAATTCCCACTCTATATGTATTCCTCCTCGGGTTTTTGAAGGCAGCTAATCCCAAAAAAGTGGTAAATATCTGAACCACACTTATTTTATTTTGTTGAAATAATCCTGTGTGGCATTTTTCAAATCTTCTTTCAAAAATGCCTTAGAAAATGTAACATTCTTCTTAGTTTAAATTACTTTTCTTTATTCTAGTCCTAATAATACTCTGTTGTACTAACAAGTCATAAAATCTATTATCAAATTTTTTCAGATGGAAAATCTGGCATTTTTCTTGGTTGAACTGTGTTTGCTTCAGTACATAATGATCAAGTGCAGTCCATCAATGCTTGCTGCAGCTACTCTCTACACTGCTCTATGCACTTTGAGGAATGATCCATGTTGGAATAAAACATTTACCCTTCATACAAGCTACTCTGAATCGGACCTCAAGTAAGACTTATCATTTTTAAGGCATCATGCATTTACTGATTTCATCCTTCTAAAGAATTCCTACTCCCGGACATTTTATATTTCTTCATCAATTACAAGCAAGCATAGCTGATCAGTTACAGACACAACCAAAAATAATCTATGATTAAGGTAAATTGGAGTAGGGGCAATTTGTTTTTCTACACGTGGCACAAAAAACCCTAGCATTTTTTCAGATGAGCACATTTCATGGGAACATTTTGGCTAGGAGGATGACAAATGGCATCATGTAGAAGCTCTCTCCATTGTAAAGGCATGGATGGCGTAAGGGGAAATTCCTGTGTGAGTGTAGTTGAAGATTTATTGGAGAAAGAAAGTTCAAGGATTTATTTTTTTATATCATTTTCATCATTACATCCATATTGTTGTTTTTCTATTGCTAGAAATTCATTAAAATTTTCCCACAAAATTAGGCTTCATATTAGGGAAAAGTCTTTCATTTGAAGAAGGGCTTTGGTTGAGGTGTTCCTATCAATTTCCCTTTCCAATTACTATTAAGTTAGACAAATTACTGTTTTCATTTCAGTTCATGGTAGGAAATATTTGCAGTTTGTAGTATAATCACCACTTTTGTTGCCATGAATATGTATTAAGGAGCACCTTTGTCAGTGCCCTCTATGTAATTTTTGCAACATGGGAAAAAAATTTCATAGGTTGAATTTTTTCATGTTGTAACAACATTATCATGCCATCGACATTCACAATTTCAAACCCTTTGAAGGTTTATGCTTGAATCCATTTTCCCTAATTGGATAGGCACTAATCCCCACTAATCCCAGCCTTCCATCACAATCTACTTCTCAATCTATCTCATATTTTAATTAAGGAAACCCCCCTTGTTCAAGGCAACGAAAAGTCAAAACCAAGAGAGGACAATATTGTGGTGCCAACACACAAAATATCCTAGCTTCCCTAAAGGTTGTACATGTGTTTTAAGGCTTTACCACTTAAAGTTAAGGTTTGTGAGGTAACAAGAATCATCAGTGGATCTTACCATTTTTATAAACATCAACGCTGGGAATTGACCTATTTAGAAACAAGAAACAATCAATCTTTATGTTAGATGGAAAAACAAATGAAGATAGTAGTTTTGGATTAACCCCTTCAATATTTTAAAATATTATAGTTTGTGCTTTATTTTTGGTATACAGTTTCATCATTACCATAGGTCAATTTTAAAAATATGTGATACTGTTATAAAATTATATATTATAGAGCAATGCGAAACATAAAATATGATTTTATAACAACTGATATCAGAGTCGAAGGTATATTTCGCTGATAAACTCGCAGGAAAGAAGAGTTCCTAGTTCGAGTGGGAGCAATGGCAGAAGATGGTAAGTTTAAGGTCGAGAAATTTAACGGCCAAAACTTCGCACTGTAGAAGATGCAGATGGGAGATTATCTGTATCAGAAATATTTGTACCTACCATTGAGTGGAAAAAAAAGAATCCAACAGCTATGATAGATGCAAAATGGGATATTATCGATAGAAAGTCACTCGGAACAGTATGGTTGTGCCTCGCGATGTTGGTAGCCTTCAATATTTCGAAGGAAACAAAAACAGAGAGTTTGATTAAGGCGTTCATGAAACTATATGAAAAACCCTCGACCTAAAACAAGGTATTTCTCATGAAAAGTTTATTTAATATGAAGATGTCAGAAGGTAGATCTATTGCAAACCATTTAAATGATTTTAATATAGTTACCAGTCAATTAAGTTCTGGAGGGGTAAACTTTCATGATGAAGTTAGGGCTCTTTTTTTTCTGTGCTCATTTCCAGAAAGTTCGAACGGTTTAGTTATGGCCATTAGTAACTCTGTCTCTGGATCTAGTACTTTAAAGTTTGATGATGTTGTCGGTGCTATCCTGAGCGAGGAAATGCGACAAAAAAGCTCCGGTGAGACATCGGGTAATGCTTTGAGTGTAGATTCTAGGGGAAGAATAATGGAAAGAGGAAAGAGCTTAGGATATCGTAGTAAATCAAGGAAAGGAAAATCCAAGTCCAGATCAGGAATAGTGTGCTAGAAAAGTGGAAAGAAAGGACACCTGAAGAAAGACTGTAGATCTCGAAAGGGAAAAGAAGTAGACGCACAACAAGAAAATAATCATGAAGCAAATGTGACAGGTGATGTGTTACAAGATGCTTTCATTCTTTCTTTCGAAAATGTTACTGATTCTTGGGTTGTATATTCAAGGGCTTTATTCCATGCCACACTTGATAAGAAATATTTTCATGACTATGTTCAAGGAGATTTTGGACAAGTCCGTTTGGATGATGATAAACACTGTAAAATTGTTGGAATGGGTAAAGTTCTTGTAAAACAATAGAATGGAAACCTTGGCTATTAAAGGAGGTAAGGCATGTTCCAGATCTGAAGAAAAATATGATTTCAACAGGGCAGTTTCACAATGAAGGTTGTGTGACAAATTTCACAGATAAAACTTGGAAAGTCACCAAAGGAGCCCTAGTAATAGAAAAGGGTGAAAAGGTTGGTACATTGTATTTATGTAATGGTATTTCTAACTCTGTTAATTCTTTAACTTCCATAGGAGCAGATGCAACATTATGGAATCATAGAGTTGGACAGATGAGTGAGAAGGGGATGAAGATTCTTCACTCACGAAATTTGTTGCCAGGTTTGAAGAATGTTGATTTGGATTTCTGTGAGAATTGCATTTATGGAAAATAGAAGAGAGTCAGGTTTCTCAGAGTTGGGAGAGAAAAGAAGAGAGAAAAATTGGAGTTTGTGCATACATATGTATGGGTACCTGCTCAGGTATCATCTCTCAGTGGCTCTTGTTATTATGTTACTTTTATTGATGATGAAACTAGAAAAACTTGGATTTATTGTAGTTAGAATAAATCTGATGTATTTGATACTTTCAAGAAATGGAAAGCTTTGGTTGAGATTGAGATAGGAAATAAGTTGAAGTGTTTCAGATCAGTCAATGGAGGTGAATATTGTAGCAAAGAGTTTGATATGTACTATTCAGAGCATGGAATTTTCAGAGAGAACACAGTTCCAAGAACACCACAAGAAATTGGTGTGTTAGAAAGGATGAACAGAACAATCATGGAGTGTGCAAGGTGCATGAAATTGCATGTATGATTGCCTTTACAATTTTGGGCAGATGCTGTAGATACTATTGTTTATCTAATAAACAGAGGACCTTCAAGTTCCTTGGATGGTGGTATTCTAGAGGGAGCATGGACAAGTAAAAAGGTAAACTACTCTTTTTTAATGCCTTTTGGCTGTGAGGCCTTTGTACATATTAATAAAGAAAATAGAACAAAGCTTGAGGAAAAATCAAAGAAATGTACGCTTACTGGATATGGTGTTAATGATTTTGGTTATCACTTATATGATTATGAAAATCACAAAATCATTAGGTGCAGAGATGTAATATTCAATGAAAAGGTCTTATATAAGAATCAGTTGCAGGAAAAGAACCAAGAAAATGAAAACAAAGAATACACAGTTCTTGATGAGATCACAGAAAAAGTAAAGGTGCATGAAAATAATAATAATCAATAGCCAGAACAACAACAACCACCAAAATAGCAATAGGCACCTCAAACACCTGAAAGTGGTGTTAGAAGATCTACCACGATATGTAGACCCCCCGAACGATACTCTCCTTCATCATATTATTTATTGTTGACTGATTCCGGTGAACTCGAATGTTATGAAGAAGCAATGCAGGTTGAAACCAGGAAGAAGTGGGAGCTAGCCATGGAAGAAGAGATGGACTCCCTAATGCATAACCAGACTTGGGACATAGTCAGGTTGCTTGCAGGTAAAACTACACTACAGAATAAATGGGTTTACAGGCTGAAAGAAGAAGATGGAGGAAAACAGAGGTACAAAGCTAGACTTGTGGTGAAGGGGTTTGCACAAAAGAAAGGTATTTATTTTAATGAAATATTTTCTCCTGTTGTTAAGATGACTTCAATCAGAACTATTTTAAGTCTTGTAGCAACAGAGTATTTACATCTTGAACAGTTAGATGTAAAGATAGAATTTCTCCAGGGAGATTTGGAGGAAGAGATCTATATGGAGCAACCAGAAGGATATGAGGTCAAAGGGAAAGAAAAAACTAGTGTCCAGGTTAAAGAAGAGCTTGTATGGCTTAAAACATGCTCCAAGACAGTGGTATCTAAAATTTGACAGGTTTATGTCTGAACAAGGTTATACTAGATGTCACTCTGATCATTGTGTTTATATTAAAAAGCAAAATTATGGCAGGTATATTATATTGTTATTTTATGTAGATGACATGCTTGTTGCAGGGTCTAACATGTAGGAAATAAATGTGCTCAAAATAAAATTGGAAAATTCATTTGCAATGAAGGATTTGGGAGCTGCAAAAAAAATCCTTGGTATGAGAATAACTAGAGACAGGAAAATCACAAATTAACACTGTCTCATAATGAGTACATACAAAAGGTGTTGAAAATATATAATATTCAGAATGAAAAACTAGTTAGTACACCTTTTGCTAGCCATTTCAGACTTAGTAAGGATATGTGCCCCAAGACCCAAGAAGAAATGGACTATATGTCTTAAAGTTCCATATGCATCAGCAGTTGGAAGCTTAATCTATGAAATGGTTTGCACAAGGCTGAGATATTACATATGCAGTGGGAGTTGTAAGTAGGTACATGAACAATCTAGGAAAAGAACATTGGATGGTAGTGAAATTGATTCTCAGATATTTGAGAGGTACCAAAAATCAAGCATTATGCTTTGGTGGTTCTAACATTGCTCTACAGGGATATGTTGATGCAGATATGGCACGTGAAAGAGATAATAGGAGGAGCAATACAGGATATATATTTACTGTAGGTGAAACAACTGTTAGTTGGGTTTCAAAAATCCAGTGTGTTGTTGCACTTTCAACAATAGAAGCAGAGTTTGTTGTTGCTACAGAGGCTAGTAAAGAAATTATTTGGTTACAAAGGTTTATGGATGAATTGGGTAAGAATCATGATACGGGCATATTATATAGTGATAGCCAAAGTGCCGTTCATCTTTCAAATAACTCAACATTTCCTTCTAGGACTAAACACATACAACTCAAGTGCCATTTCATATGGTCATTATTGGAAGATGGACAGTTGAAGCTGGAAAAGATGCACACTAGCCATAATCCTGCAAATATGCTAACAAAAGTTGTAACCAGGGAGAAACTGAGAATATGCTCAATTTCAATTGGTCTTCAAGGATGACGATAAAGATGAGAAACAACCAAGTCCAAAGAGGATTCATTTTCTAGAAAATGAAGCAGCAGTGGAGTTTCTACAATCAGTCTCCAAGTGGGAGACTGTTGGGTGTGGAGCCTGATTTTCATTGTGATTCAAAGATCCTTGTTTTAGCCAGATGTATACCCCAAGAAAACTGTACACCCCTACAGCGGGGGGGACTTGTCCCCCCCGCGAGGTCTAGGGGGGCTGACCCCCCTACTGGGGGGTCTGGGGGTCAGCGGTCCCCCGGCAGGGGTTTCGGGGGCAGTACCCCTGAAGCTAAAAACATATGTAAAATTACCTTGTAAAAGTATAGTAATTTCTAGTCAATCTGGGCCATTCATTAGGCAAATGATCTGATGGTAGAAGTTATGTTTATTTTTAGGGTTTTTTTCCCTAGAAGGCAACCCCTCGCTTTGTATGAGGGTATTGTATTTCGCCTGCGTATTGTATGTGTATTCTTAGAGGTAGAAACAGATAGGGAGTATGTGAGAGAGAACAGAGGATATTACAGCGGATCTGCTATAGGTTGTGTCTCTTCATTTTGCTGGATAATAGAAAGGAAGGACTGGCTGTTTGAGGTGGACCTAGCCCAAACTGGGTGAACCACGTATATATGTGTCTCTCTGGTTTTATTTGTTTTATGTGCTTGTGTTTTTCCGCATATTATATGCATTGCATTTCTCTGTAATATATAATTTTCTAATAGATACCAGTGCTTTAAGGGATAAGTTCAAAGAAAATAGATGACCACACTACATGGATGTGATATTTAAAATCATATGAAATCATCTTGAAAAGCAAAGGCAAAATAAGGATGGGTATGAGAAATGTCTTCTTTGTAATATATGGGTGAGACAGAATGATGGCCCACAAAAGTTAAAAACTTAAAAAAGTTGCAGGATGCTCTGCTTACACTCAAGGAGATACACATTTTCCTTGAGAGGGATATCTACAATGTGGTCCTTCAAGGGGAAATGACAGTTTGTATGGAAAGGGACTACATTACAAGGGGTGTCAGGGTGCATTCTCGACTACAGTGGATTTTTATACAGGATGAGGGATCGAAATTCCAAAGTCTAATTTGACTACTTGAAAAGAAACGCGATGGATTGGGTCTATGCGTCCTCTCAACATCTAGTGATTCAGAATTACACAATTGCAATAGGAGATGATTGTGTTTCTATAGTTACACAAAGCTCAGACATTGAAATCAGCAAACTAGTTTGTAGGCCTAGACACAGAATAAGAATTGGAAATTTGGGCAGCTATGTTTCAGAAGATACAATTTCAGATGTGGTTGTCAATGGAGCTTCTCTCAACCGCACAAAAAAGGAAATGCGCATAAAAAAATGGCATGGGGGTATTGGGTATGCCAAAAAAACAGTGTTCCAACATGTGAACATGATTAATGTCTCAAATCCCATTATTATCGATCAATACTACTCTGCCCCTCCATCGCCATGCAAAAATCAGTTAAAACCATGTAATAATCATAGTTTCATTGTTCAAGTTCACAACATGACACACAGAGATCACCGACACTTTGGCAATGAAAGTGCGCTAAAACTTGTGTGTACCGGGACCGTTCCATGTATAGAAATTGTGATGGAGTGTATAAGCCTTTGCTTGGATAACAGAGACCTGGCCACTTCTTTTTCGGCTAATGTGCACAGTTATAGCGATGGCCAAGTCATTCTCTGCGTTAATTTCACATCAGCAGGCTTGTAAACATCAAATTAATTTATTGCCATGAGTTATCGGTCATCTCATTGGTTTCGCAATTATCTTCGCTCATGCCATGGTGGTCAAATGCAGTTGGTAGTGTGAAAAATATTTATAATTACATTGAAATATGGGAATATGAATGTAGATGTTAAGAAAATCATATCAAAAGACACGATAATGGATAATAGCGAGACACAAAATATGAATAATAGTCGAGCATGAGAATGCATAATAACGAGGTACAAAATATGGATAATAGTTCATCTTATTTGGTTAGTTGAGTAACGTCATCCTATAGTATAATTTTTTTTTGAGGAATTCCAGTAACTTATTCTCAAACTCCACAATCCCAGTCCAAGTGTCCCTATAACCATACCTAGCAATGCATGTACATTTTTTTGTTCCTAGGGACCGATATAGCAAAATAGAAAGTGTCCTCCATCTTCAACCTATATGAAAATAAGAGAATATGAAAATCAAGCTTGAGTTAGTTTGAGATAGGATTCAAACTCCGCAACCCAATTGTTGTGGAATACTGAAATTTGAATGAGCAGCAAGGACATATCTTTCACACACCATTACGGTGTTCGAAATAGATCTAAATGCCACATGCAGGCCTAAGTCATGCCAAAACCATGGATGGTAATAGATCTAAATTTGATTTTAATTCTATGACCTCGAGCTTCAATTAAAACCAATTCTCCAATCCAATGGCTTATAAGGCCTTCTTCATCCCACTTATTTAAGTTAAATTTCAGAGTTTAGCTTCTATATTTTCTCTAGTTTCATCGATTTTTTTTGTGAAACCTTTATTGTAGGATAAAATCTAATTTCAACAAAATGAAATGAAGTACATGTGCTTGTATATTTTCTCTAATTTCATCGAAAAAAATATACTTGTGAAATTGTAGAAGAAACTCTGATTTTAGCAAAATAAAATGAAGTACATGTATAGAAAAAAAGTGTTAAAAACCTACCGCAGTCACCTGTCGTTGTTTTGAAATACTCATAATCCACTCACTCATCTTGAAGCCTTTCCTAAGACCTTGAGCTACACTCTAGGAGGTGCTCACCCAATCCTTTAAATCCTCTCTTTTCAACCCGGGCAAAATCCAACGTTAATAAAACCCTAACCCAAACATACAAACCAGAACAAGACTGAAAATAGTAAGAAAGTAGCCGATCATATCGTATATTAAAATATCGACGAAGGCTTTGAAGGCAGATAGGAAAGGAAATATGGATCGTTTCGTTTCAAAACTTTGATGGGGTTTGATACTATTTCATACCTAAAAGTAGCAAACTGACTAAGAATATGTCGATAAAATAAACAACATTGCATTAGAAAGTAGACAATGCTCTACCTAACATGCTTCTATTGCATCATGTCTATTATCCTATTTCCTCAGGACTTACTACCATGGTTAGAACTTAGAACACTAGACAGTGCATTCCTGAGCCCGCAGAATATTATCATCACATCCTTGCAGAACTTACAAAATAGAAACTTATCACCCCCCGTGTACTACAGATTTAAATGTTTCCCATAACCTCACAAGCTTTCCATTATTTCTTTGCAACTGATTCTCTATTCCAGGCTAGCAAACAGCTAGATGTCCCATGAATATATTACATTGAGTCAACATATTTTTCCCACCATGCGTAGCTACGTGGCTGCATTGTGTTGTGTCAATGGAGATTCTGTTGCAAAGTTCCTCGAGCAGTTATTGCAAACATGCTAGCCAATTTTCTTTCGTGGATCTAAGTGTAGTAGTGGGATTCTGTGAATCTTTGGCAGCTACTGCTCCTTTAGCTTTTAAGTCCACCCTTTTTGCCTCCATCAATACTTTGATTTTGTGTTCCACTGGGTGTTATCTTTGCTTGCTTATTAGACTAAACAGAAGAATCTAGTAAAGGTATTTTCTTCCTAGAAGACTCGACCTTGGGTGTCTTTTGGTTATCATCCTCGTCACTTTCATCTTCGAAACTAAAGATCAGAGTAAAGTGAACTGTTTGAATTCACTTACCCTATCACTCATGTTTATCAGATTCCTCAATATTTTCAGAGCTTACAATACAAGAATAAAGATAGCAATAATTCATTCCTTCACATTAGCCGAGTTGGGGTAGCATATTAAATAGTTACCTTTTGAATACTTGTTTCCTATTTCCATTTCCACTGGTCTACATTGAATGGATGAAGCGATAGGCTATCGAGCCAGATTTATATTCCCGTATTTGGGATATGAAAAATATAAATACTTCTCCATTATCATGATATTTAATGTCTGAAAATTCGAATAGGCACATATAAAATTCATCCATCCAATAAATGCTTCAAAGTACAAAAATCCCTTGTTTATACAATTTACCTCAAAGTATAATGTGGCTGATTTTGGAGAAATATTTAGATTAAGGCTTCTTTTGAGAGGAGACCAGAAACCAGTGCGTGCAATCGAAGTACAGATAGTTATAGTAAGTGACACCTCCACTCCTTGTAGCGACAGTGGTATTAACAACTGCACTAGAAGTATTTCCTGTGCCGATCTGCTAAGCGAATTCAAATCACTTTACTCAGATCAGGTTTTTAAATATTTTGAATCTCAGAAGACACTTTTGATTTTGAATTTCACCCAGGGCTGCCTGCGATAAGTGGACATATTTACCATCTCGAGGATCACAGCTGTGAACATCCCCACGTTTTACCACCACACCAACAAAACTCCATTTCATCTGTAGAATTCGTTTCCGTAGGTGATATTGCAGTGCATGATCTGTAGAATTCGTTGCAGTAAGTGATATTGCAGTGCAAGCTCGACGATTTTCATTTTGAATCTCACCCAGGGCTGCGTGGGATAAGTTGAGATATTTACCATCTCCAGGATCACAGCTGTGAACCTCCCCATGTTTTATCTCCACACCCCAAAACTCCACTTGATCTGTAGAATTCATTGCAGCAAGTGATATTACAGTGCAAACTCATTAAATCAAGCCACACAATGTAAAACACTAAACCATCTATTTGATACGGAGACCTATTTGAGAATTTCATGATGAAAAACTAAACTCCCGCCCAATCTCACCGCTATGAAAAAAACACAATGCAGTACTAGAATAAAATAAATAGCGAAAGAGTCCTTCACCTTTTCCTTCACCCGCAGCTAACCCAACCATGTTTATTTTTTAAATCGTAGTTCGAACCCGAACCAACCCCATTCGCCCTAAATAATTTGCCATCATGGGATGCTGAGAACGGGGAATAATTTAAGATTGTTGCATTTCCTCAAGATCTTGAGTAGTAGAATGAAATATTATTAGGTTGAAAAAATATTCAATAAGGTATCATGGAATTTGAAAAAACGTTTATTCTATTATCATATTTATTTTTGTACGTGTTTTATTTAGAAGGGTTAACGGTAGTTGAATAATTACAAAATGAATTATTTATTTTTTAAATAATATTTGATTGAAATTTATTTAGTGAAATATATTTAAAAAATGTTGAATCAATATATATATATATATATATCATTTATTTATTTTTTAAATAATATTATATTGACTTTTATTTAGTGAAATATATTTAAAAATTGTTAGAATTTTTTTTTAATGTATATATAAATTTATAAGTATTATTTTATTTTCGAAAATAAAATTAGGAAATTTCCACTTAGATTGAGATGTTCACCTACCAACTGCACCTTAGTAAGAAATTTACTGTTGACATGACCACCATCAACAATTGGCTACTATTCGACATCAATCCATCTCCTTATAAACATGTGAATAACTTAAATGTTCAAAAGAGTAATTGAACCTGCTGCATCTGCACCCTTTCCATGCTAATTGTCATGTCCGACCTCACACATAACTTAATGCTCGCCACCATTTTAACTCCTCTACTCAATCACCATATCCTACATTCCTCTTTGTGGCCCTCTGAAGGTCAATGAAGTCAGATTTACCATGCTTCGATTATTGTTGTTATCTAAGGCCACATCTCCAACATCTTTGTTCTCCAACACATTGTCATGGTGAGGGAACAAGGCCATGTTCAACACGGTGGCAAGGGTAGAGATCACCCTCTCACCTCTCTAAAGTGAGATGACCACATGTTTCTCTTTGACCATGACATCCTTGAGCATATAAGGGATAATGTAGCTATCATAGAAGTAGTTGATAGATGAAGAATTGGTGACATGCTATGGGTTGTACATAATTTATTAGCTAGGCATCTTTTGGACCTAGAGATAGCCTGCAATCATGTTGAACATCATGTGGTTGAATCTAATGACTATGAAAATCACATTAGAACAATGCTTCATTGTCTCTTGAAAAACATTGGCATCAATTTTCCTCCCAAAATAATGTCCTCCACTTCATCCACCAGTTCGGATAGGCCTATAGAGCAGCAACCATAAGACTTTCTCTCACATCAAATCTACTCTCACACTATGATTTGAAATCGAATTCAATTCCATGATCACACAAATTTTTTGTTCTTTTCCTTCCATTGCAAAAGAAATCAATAGGCCTATTCCTTATGAAATATATCTCATATGGTAGAAAATTAGCTAAGAATTGTAGATATTTTACTGTCATCTCCAGGATCTATTATTGAATCTTCAAAAACAATCAAAGTTAGTTCGAATTGTCTAGAAGGTCTCAGTATTCATTGCATTATCAAAATTTTCCAACTTGATATCAAATGTGATATTTTCAGGATTCTTTTCCTCGACTTTCATTGCACTAAATACCAGACCTGCATGAGGAATCATTGTAGCAACCTCCACTGACAACATCTCAATGTGACACGCCTCAACTATTCAGGTAAGATTGTTTCACTAGTGATGTCAGCAGAGTTCAACCCAACCACTAGGTTTCATTTTCACTGTCGCCCGTGCCACCAAAATGGCATAACACGAAAGCCCTAGGCCATTTTGGAAAAATATTTACCGTTCAGACCCGTCACCTAAGCCAATGGAAGTCCCTCATGGGAATGTTTCTTACAATGATTCCTATAATTAAACCATAAAAATAAAATTTTGTTAGCTACCTCTTGAGTGGGTTTAGTAGCCTCTCGAAGCTTCTCCTCTAGAACAATGCCTTAATCCTGCTCATTTGAGTGCACGGTCATTTCTTCATGATCTAATTTCTATTCTTTGAGACTCTTGGGAATATGGGTCCAACCAAATCCGAGGCCCTTTTTGGGTTTCTGGATTTTTTAGGGATGACTAGATCATCACAAACCATCTGTGGTAGAGCATCTAGCTGGTGACCACCTATGATATTAGGAGGTTTGATTTCCTTTTCATAATCAATGTATTATTTCTCTCTTATCTTCTTCTTTGCTCATTTTTTAATTTGAAAGGCACCTGTCGTCGTCTTCTTTGGTGAAGCCATTATCGCCCATGACTTCATCCTCATCTTCCTCCATGGAATCCTGAACATATAACCTATTGAACACCTAGTATTTCTTGTCTAGAAGAATTTTGAACTTGTAAAGAGATATCGAGGCTGGGGATGGGCCATGACCCAGGAATGTGGGGAACCTTCTGCAAATTCCCTCTGTAGAATGAAATCGCCACCACTGGAGGAATCAAGAATACAATCTCTTGATTCAACCAAATGTATCAAATCATACCTGTGAAAGAATGGCTATGCCCTTCCTTCCCTGGACACACACCTTGCAATGTGAGGGAAATAAACGAGGGAAATGAACAACTTCGATATTTGAAATACACATATCCATGAAATCTTGAACTTAAATGAAATGCATAAATGCGAGAAATGAACAATTTTGATATTTTAAAGACAAATATCCATGAAATCTTGAACTTAAATGAAATGCATAAATGAGGGAAATGAAAAATTTTGATATTTGAAAGACATATATCCCATGAAATCTTGAACTTATGTGTTTTTCAAGAGGAACTAAATGAAATGTGTAAGTTTTATTTGTTAATAGGGAAGTATTTCTAATTATAAATAATCATTAATGGTATGAAAATTGCTGGGTTTCTATATCACTAAACTTTATGGGTTGGGGTTTTGGTTGTGATATCAAAGGTGAATTATGGTGAAATCAAAATAAGATTTGTGTATTCAAAAAGTGTAGCTAATTAGTAATTTCATGTTAATGATCAATGATCATTTCTAACGGAATTGATGGTTTAGTAAGGATAAATAATCAATGGAGATTTTCCATGATGTTTAATATAGGTATCCAACATAGGAAAGGTGATAGTTTGGATCCCATATGCTTTAGAAAATTGATATCTCTTTGTACATAAACATTAGGGGTTGAAAAATAACATAGGCTATATAGCTAAGCTTGTAGAGTAGTCTTGTTATGAAATAAATGGAGGTACTAGGTAGGTAGGAGGAACCATTTTAGTGGAATTTGGAAATAAAGGGGACATATATCTTTGCAAAGTTTTTTAAGAGAAAATAAAAAAAATTGATTATGATTGTAAGGACACCACTTTAAAATCTAGGCTAGTGTGTAGACACTAACCAAAGGGCGATTAGTGAAACCAGAAAAGTATTATAGGTTCTTCTAGAGAATTAGGTGTTTTTGTGCTCTCATAGATGTTCCCCTAAGATTTCCAACCATATTTGTGCTCAAGGTGTTACTAGACTTTGTTGGGTTTATGTGTTCCCTTCAGAGTTGTTCACATCTAGAAGATAAAAAAGAGCCCATGATTTGGGCCTGCAGGGTTCTTTTGTTGTGGAGTGGGAGAGTTTCACCAAATCCCTGATTGTTAATGGTCTTACACTATCTAAGGAGGATGATTCTTTTGAATGGTCTTGTAACTCCTTGACCAGGCATGTCATATATCTCCATGCCTATTGTTATATATCATAAAGCTACCCTTTGCAAAGGGTTAGTTGGTGGCATTCAAAATTATGGGATTAGCCTATTTCCCCTAAACTAAAATGTTTTATCTCACTTACCTTAGAGAATTGTATTGAGACATGGGATTGCCTATTGCGGAAAAATTTTCATGGGCCAAATGTATATGTTCTCTGCACACAAGATTTAGAAATTGTCAATCATTTATTTTTTAATTTTGCCTTTTCCAAGTCCCTCTCCTTATATATCTTAGGCGTATTAAAATTATAGGTTAATGGCTTGATGTCACCACTGGACCTGTTCCTTTTTTGGTGTGATCAAAATGGGGGAAATTATAAAGCACTATACATTTTCATTGCATGGGGTATTTGAAAAGCTCGAAATAATCTAATGTTTGAAATTAGACCCAAACGTGTCATTGTAATCATGGGCCAGATTTTGGGATTCTTTTCCAATTATGTCAGGCCTTGGAATCCTCGCAAAATTCAGTCCTTTTGCCTTCCAGCTATTTCTCTATTTGAAAATGTAGGCTTCCTTGATGGAGGGTATCAAGACGAGGTTTATCGAGGGGGAGCCACCATTTTCCTTCCTGAAAATGTTTCCTTTTACATATGGTTGACTGCAAGTGCAGGGAAAAATACTAAAGAAAAAGTGGTGGATTATTGGGCACTATTATTTTTTGTAGCCTCATTGAATATATCCATTATGCATGTTTTTGTCGATTCAAAGTGCGTGATGTATTGGTTGTTTGCAAAGGGCCATCTGAGGGTCCTCTCATTGAAGCTCTGGATGGAACTCATTCAAAACCTCACAGGTATCTTTCAAAAAAATTTCTTCCAACACATCTTAAGAGAATGGAATCAACAGGAAGTCCTCTTGTCCCAAAAAGCTTTGCACGTGGAGGATCGTTGCATTTTTTTTTGAAGAAAGAAGAGGTAGAAGCAATTTAACATTTTCTCTTGATTATTTTAAATTGTTGATCACTCTATTATTTGTTTATTTTAGTTTCTCCCGAACACCTATGTTGAATCCAACAAAGGTGAGATTTGAAAGAAGAGCCATGTTGCAACAATTCCGGAGAGATTTAGTCACTGTGTTTTTCAGAATTATTTTTTTCTTGGAGAATTCCAAATGAAACCCAAAGACATGAAAAGAAAACCTTTAAAACAACAAAACGACTAGAAATAAATAAAATTCATGCCAATAAAACATAATATTTAATGAAATGTAAGTGTTTTTATAATGGAAACAGGGTCATTTCAAACATGTTATGAGTTGCAAAGCATATAGAGGTGTGGAAAGAATAAGTATCCAAACTTTTAATAAAATATTTAATTGTAAATGTATAAATATTATTAATAGATGGGGAATTGAATTCCTAAATTTCAGAATGATAACTCTCGAGAAACAATTATCTATACATCTCTACACAATGATGTTTCTCATATTGAGAAAACTGGCTAACATGCAGATTTCCTTCAAATCGAAACTCTAGGAATGCATATGATTCATCAAATAGTTGATCATGAAAAGAAGGGAGTATTGAATTTTTGAAATGAGTGGCCATAGGCTAGTTTGTAAAGGAAAATGATATGATGTAATGTCAATTCCCAGAAACCATTAGATCAGTTTCCATTAATATTAGCCAAATATTTTGAAAAAATAGATAAACAAGGGCACAAAGGGATGTTTATCCCCAAAATTGGTCAATTGTAAAGGAGGGTAATTAACAATAAAAGACACTAATCTCAGTAGGTGACTACTGCATTTCTTCTAGGGAATATTTCATTGATTTTGTTCTCCCTAAATAGGAAAGATCAAAATATTGAGTTTATATGACATTCATTAAGATTCATTTTCGAAGAGTAGCAAAGAAAAAACAGTGAAATTTCATATACCCTAAAAAATCGAATTACATTTTCATTCTGGAGGATTTACAGGAAGTGTGTACATATGTGGTCAAACTTTAAGGTAACAAGAGCGATTTCTGAGGACAGGCCAAACGTAAAAGCAATTGAAGAATAAAAATACCCCATAGAAGAAATTGTGAGCCCTTTAGCGTGTTTATGTTGTAAGGTGAACCAAGAAAAAAATTACTTGTTTTTTCTATTGAGAAGATGATAAATTGATTGTCATGATTGGAATGTGCATGCATCAATCTACATTGGCTTGTTTTTCGAGCTTAGACATGAATACTCATTTATTCATACTCCATCCTATCGATGGTTTCTAGTATCACAAATGTATCGATGGGAAGTTTGAGAGATTATTTTAAAAGCTTGTGTGTTGTGGTATTTAGCTCATTGAGAATGTGTCTGAAAGATAGCTAGTCCAACGAGTTGGGGGAATCTATGATATCCTGTAGGATGGGATGTAGGTAGATGCTTTCTATCATGAATTATTGACCCAGTTGATCATGATTTTTTAATCCCCCATGATCTATAGGGAATTGACTCTTTTGATGGATACAATTTCTAGAACGGTACAAAAAGAAATGGAATCAACTCAGTTGTTGGAGCCTTACCTTTGGGTATATCTTACTTTCTAGCTATAAGACTAGGAGAGGAAGAGTACCACACCCACTTTGCAGCTAGGTGGGATAAATTCTGCAACACCATCAAAGAAGTCACAGGGGCATCCAAGAGGGAGTGAAGGAATTACCAGAATCCATTATTTTTGTGATTTAGGATGAATCTTTTCTTCCAAAGATTTATTTTTATCAATTCAATAGTAATATCTGTTAGAATTTATCGTGAAAAAAATTTGTTTTTGTTCCAATCCCACCAAATATTGTTGATTAGAATGCATGAGAAACATTTATAATAATCTTCCATGATGTTGAGTAACTAAGATTTGAAATTTTCTTCCAAGCTTGGATAGGACCATGAGGCAATCATGTTCAATTTTGCAAGGGTGGTGGTGATGACCTACATTATGTTGGGACAAGATATAAATACGTGTGAAGAAATATCATCATATGACTTGACTAAAGCATAGATGTTGGGGTGATTCATAAACTATCATGGATATTTCTCGTGAACAAAATGTGTTTTTGTTCTAACACCACCAGATATTGCTAATTAGAATGCACGAGAAATATTTTTAATAATCTTCCATGATGTTGTGTATCTAAGTTTTGAAATTTTCTTCCAAGCTCAGATAGGACCATGAGCCTATCATGTTCAATTTTTCAAGGGTGGTGGTGATGACCTACACTGTGTTGGGACCCGAGATAAATAAGTGTGAAGAAATATCATCATATGACTTGCATAAATGATAGATGTTGGGGTGATTCGTAAACTATCATGGATATTTCTCGTGAAAAAAATGTGTTGCTATTCAAATCCCGCCAGATATTGCTGATTAGAATGCATTGGAAACCTTTTTAATAATCTTCCATGATGTTGTGTAACTAAGCTTTGAAATTTTCTTCCAAGCTTAGATAGGACCATAAGCCTTTCATGTTCAAATTTTCAAGGGTGGTGGTGATGATCCACACTATGTTGGGACAACATATAAATAATTGTGAAGAGATATCATCATATGACTTACATAAAGGATAGAGGTTGGGGTGATTCATAAACTATCATGGATATTTCTCTTGAAAAACATGTTTTTTTGTTCTAATCCCACTAGATATTGTTGATTAGAATGCATGGGAAAACTTTATAATAATCTTCCATGATGTTGTGTAAATAAGTTTTGAAATTTTCTTCCAATCTTAGATAGGACCACGAGCCTATCATGTTCAAATTTTGAAGGGTAGTGGTGATGATCTTTACCGTGTTGGGACAAGAGATAAATAAATGTGAAGAAATGTCATCATATTACTTTCATAAAGGACATATGTTGGGGTGATTCGTAAACTATCATGGATATTTCTCATGAAATAAATGTGTTGTTGTTCCAATCCCACTAGATATTGCTAATTAGAATGCATGCAAAACCATTATAATACTTTTTCATTATGTTTTATAACTAAGTTTTGAAATTTTCTTCCAAGCTTAGATAGGGCCACGAGCCTATCATGTTCAATTTTTCAAGGGTGGTGGTGATGATCTACACTGTGTTGGGACAACTAGAGATAAATAAGTGTGAATAAATATCATCATAGGACTTTCATAGTGGATATATGTTGCGGTGATTCGTAAACTATCATGGATATTCCACTAGATATTTCATCATAATAGACCAGATAAAACTATATTTAAAAATGAATGAATAATATTTTGTAACAGGAAGTTGTTGGGCCAAGAATGAGGTACGTTTTCAGCCTACATTTACCACGAATTGTTATGAACCTTTATGAAATTTTCCTCATCTTAACAGTAAAGGAAAGGAATATTAATGTAAAATCAGGACAAAACGAACTAATGGTAAAAGGGATGTTTTACAACGGGAAATGGACTTGTTATATATTTATTTACAAGGAAATAAGTAGCTGAATCATGATGAACAGAAGGCCACTGACAGACAGAGACTAATGGAATCATGATGACTCCTATGGACCGGTGGAAGACAGAAAGGCACCTCCACATCTGAAGAACTCAAATGACATGCACAAGCAGCAAAATCTCGTACAGAAAATACCATTACCACTGTTTTAATCGCCTTAAAAAGGCAGAAAACGAACAAGATAGATAGATCATAATAGAGACTTTCTTCTGTAATAGATGTATCGGGACATGATTTTCTAGTTATATCAATGTATTAACTTTCAGCTTAATAAAGGTTTTGGCATTTTTTATAGTCAATTTCTGATTTTTCCATAGTAGTATAATTTTGGTGGTTTGGTACAAGCCCTGGGAGTTTCTGCGCTAATCTCTATGCTATACGTTCAATTATAGAATTTACGTTTTAGTCATCGAATGCATTTCATGAGATATCATTTAATTGGTTAAATTTTGAACATAAGATACTACAACTTTCTCTTCTGTTAGAATAGTTAATTATTCATGCTTCCTTGTTTACAATCAATGATTTCATAGTTGTTAGATGCTTTCATAATTTCCCAATTCTTTTATACTCATTTCATTAGTTTCAGCATGACTGATGTTCAATTCTGTATATAGCTAAGAGCTGGATCTTTCCATCATTACTGTAAGGTGTCTAGTTGTTAATTGATTCATAGAGATGTCATCTATTTAATTTACAAAGAGAATTCCATTGAAAAATTAGATAAGAAATTGTTGTTCAATTTATTGAAGTTGTTGCTCAATTCAGTAGGACTATTGTTCAATTAAGTAGGACTGTTGTTCAATTCATTAGTGTGTTGTTCAATTGTAGGTTGCTCTTTTCTGTGCTTACTTAGACATAATAGTTAAACGATATTTTAAAATTCCATTTCCCTTTGAATTGATTGAAATTCGAGAATCAAATAGTCCTTTTTATGGTAATATAGAGTAGCAATTTTTTGGTATCACTTGTATATACTGTGCTCACACTCTTGAAATAATAAGATTTGCCCTGGGTTGACAATTGAATGAGAAGCATCGAAGTTTCCTGTAACAGTCACCTTTATGACCCAATATTTTTGGCGTTGTTGCCGGGGAGTGCATTTAAGAGTGATGTCCTTTATTTCTTCTTTCTTTTTCTACGAAGAATTGGGTATTGAAAATGAGAGGTTATAAGAACCTGTGTATTGGTAAGAAAAACGCTTGCTCTCCAGCCCGATTCTCAGCAATTGTGTAGAAGCCAGTAGAATAGGTGCTCTTGTTTTATGACTAGGAAGAAAAAGATAGAAACAAATCAAAATAATCCAATTAATTCTACAAAACCCAAAGGACTGGTGATCCTTGGTAGAAAAAGATATATAGACGAAATAATTAAGAAGGTTGAATCCAAGGCATTCATACGACCCAGAACCATTCGTATTCAAAGTCCTACTACACTCCCTCAAGCATAAACCTCACCATCTGTAGCCCATGCCAAGATTCACAGTGAAATAGAGGGATATGAACAAAGCCTTTAGACTTCTGATCACGTAACTACTGATCCTTCGAGAGAGGGAGGTTCTTATAATTTGTAGGAAGGGGAAGGTTAAAATAGAAGTGAAATTCAGGTAAGAACTTCAGAGCCTGGATCACTAGAGCGAGTGGTCGAGATAAAGACACTCATTATCCCAGATCGGGGAAGTGCTATAAGGCTTCATCCGAATCTGCCCCCTAATTCCACTGAGATTATTCCTCCAGAAAAAGAAATCCCTGAAGATTAGTGGAATATCTTTGATCAAATGGAAAACAATAAGAACCAGAATTAGAGGCAGACATCAACATTGGAATGTCCCATTATTGATCATGCTGCAAATTCCCCTATGAAATTCATTCCATTACAAAAAATCCCCACCTTCCATGGGTTGACCTCAGAAGATCCTGATGTGTTTTTATTTGAACTCGATGTCTTATGTAGGGGATATGAATACACCACTGACCCTCAGAAATTGAAATTATTTCCCTATACCTTGAAAGGGACCGCATTATGTTGGTTCATAGGGCTCGGTGGAGGAATCATCAATAATTGGGACCAAATGAAGAACACTTTCCTTAATAAATATCAAGATTATTGTCGGACTCGAGAATTAAAAGGTGAAATCTTCAATATGTCTGCAAAAGACAATGAGACATTAGAAGAGTATGTTGAAATATTTCAATATAATTTACAAAGGTCTCCATATACTGCACTATCCAAAGACATCTTAAAAGAAACAATGATTAAAGGAGTGAAGGAAGAATGGGTTGAAACACTTAACATAATGGGAAAAGGGGACATCTACCAAGAATAATATGATGATATTATTTCATTTTGTGTCAAGTGCTCTCAGGGTAGTATGCGAAATCGGTCAATCAGACGAGACTCAACTAAAAGGAATCCTAAGGAGTCTGGTGGCAACGTGACCAGAGCAGAGTTTGGTAATCTTTTAGAATATTTCAAAACTGGCATCTTTGTGAAACCAACTCCAAAAATAGAAGGAAAGATATATCAACGCCTTAAAAATAAGCCACTTCGAGGGGGAAACCTCCAATACATTACATGAATGAACAATTCTTAGATGATGCAAATGATAAAACCTAGTTTCTATATATAGGAGTCCATGGAGCCACAATGTAATTCTAGTGGGCCCATAATGTAATCCTAGCCGACCTAATAATAATGTAAGGGCACAATAATAACAATATGGGGTTTACAGGGGTACAGCAATAACATTAAGGGGACCTAAACTAACATAATAAGGGACTACACTATTAATATAAGAACTTAACATGCCCCTCTACTTCAAAAAAGTGTTTTCCTCAACGCTTGATTATTTCTTAATGCTTCTGTATAAAATTCTCATCCTCCCATGTGGAATCTTCTACAGGAAAGTTATTCCACTTGTTGAGATACTCTGAAATTGATCGTACTTGTCGAGTTCTTGTTTTTTTTACTTCTTCAGAACTTATTTCGATGTGATGTCGATCTTCCTATTGTTTCATTAAATTCTACACCAAAGTTAGATTATCCTTTGAGAGTTGGAGAACTTGTTGTTCATGCTCGTTGTGATCTTCCACTAATTTATCATCCATATTAGCTATTATTTGATCCTTCAAACCATCCAACTTAGCCTCCATTTCTTATTTTAAAACATCTATGTCATCTTCAGTTGCTCTTCTTAAGATCGAAATTTGTTGCACTTGGTACCATAATTTCGATATGCCATACTCCAATTCTTCCTCTTCATGCGTCATAGTATAGCTTTTTGGGGGCTTAATGGGTATGGAATTATTTTTTGGAGGCATTATAGAACCCAATACTGATAAAAATTCTAAAATATTCCGTTGGAATCACTTCAAACTGCTCTTTCAAACAAACGTTATGAAATTTTAAAAACCAAATACACACATTTTTCTTGCTTTTGAGAAGCTATATATTGAAAATTATATATCTATGTGATTTTGGATCCTCAATATCTAAAATTTAGCCTTATAGTAGCCCTCTGAATCTTGTTTCTAATGCCACAGGTCTAACCTAATTTGGATTCTTGAAGACAAAGTTATCCCCAATATCCTATGATGACCTAATTATGGACTAGCTCAATAGAGCGAACTTGTACGACTTGCCACGTGTTTCTTTTTGCTCCTTTGGCCCTAAAACTAATATACAAGAAACTAAAGTCCGTGTACTTCGAGCCACTTTTTACATAATTCCAATCCGATGCTTAGAGAGAGAGTTATGAATATTTTCCCATGATCACCTATTTGAGATGAAATTTAGGAGCCTCAAAAAGACCTAATTTCCACAGATCATATCTCCAAAAATTTTGCAAAAATTTTCCTTAGTATTTCAGCTTCATGCTCTAATAATTTCAGCTACTGAACCTTCATAGAAAAAAATTTATAGCAAAAAATCCACAATGACCTGTTTAGGTTAAATTTAGGAGCCTGCAAAAAGCCCTAACTTCCACAGATCATATCTCTAAAAATATTGCTAACCAAGCTCTAAAATTGTGTGGCGACGTTCCTCAATATTTCGGCTTTGAACTCTAAAAATTTCAGCTTTGAAGCTTTGTAGAAAATAATCTATAGCGAAAATTCCACATTGACCTGTTTGGAGCAGCGAAACCCTAGAATCCAAAGCTCTGATACCAAATGTTGTGAAAACAGCTCCGAAAATAGAAGAAAATAGATATAAACGCCTTAGAAATAAGCCACTTTGAGGGGGCAACCTATAATACATTACATGAGTGAAAAATTATTGCATGATACAAATGACAAAACCTCCTTTTTATATATAGGAGTCCATGGGGCCACAATTTATTCCTAGTGGGGCCATAATGTAATCCTAGCTAACCTAATAATAATAATGTAAGGCCACAATAATAACAATATGGGGTTTACAGGGGTACAATAATAACAATAAGGGGGGCTAAGCTAACATAATAAGGGACTACACTATTAATATAGGGACTTAACAATCAGAGGCAGACATCAACATTAGAATATCCCATTGTTGATCATGCTGCAAATGCCCCTATGAAAGCCATTCCCTTACAAAACATCCCCACCTTCCATGGGTTGAACTTGGAAGACCTTGATGTGTTTTTATTTGAACGCGATGTCGTATGTAGGGGATATGACTACACCACTGACCCTCAGAAACCGAAATTATTTCCCTCTACCTTGAAAGGGACAACATTATGTTGGTTCATGGGGCTCGATGGAGGAATCATCAATAACTGGGACAAAATGAAGAACACTTTCCTTAATAAATATCAAGATTATTGCCAGACTCTAGAATTAAAGGTTAAATCTTCAATATGTCTACAAAAGACAATGAGACATTAGAAGAGTACGTCGAAAGATTTCAATATAATTTACAAAGTTCTCCATATACTACACTATCCAAAGACATCTTAAAAGCAACAATGATTAAGGGAATGAAAGAAGAATGGGTTGAAACACTTAACATAATGGGAAAAGGGGACATCTACCAAGAAAAATATGATGATATTATTTCACTATGTATCAGGTGCTCTTGGGGTAGTACGCGAAATCAGCCAATCAGATGAGACTCAACTAAAAGGGATCCTAAGCAATCCGGTGGCAATGTAACCAGAGAAGAGTTTGGTAATATTTTAGAAGATTTCAAAACTGACATCTTGGGCACTTTGAAAACAAAGCTAGATGTCTTACAAGCCAAGAAGAAGCAAGCCATAGAAGAAAAAAACCTTTCCGTCTTTTTCCCATGCTGTCGGAAGAAGCATAACCAAAGGGAATGCCCATTAGACATGGTTCAGAAATGAGATATTTTCATGAAGGACCATGCTACGGACCATTTTCCTTCATTTCTGGGATTGAAGGCAGTTTTTAAAGAATAAAAGGAAGAGACAGAACCAGTCTATCTCATGAGCCATCATCGCCAGTAGCAAGCATGAATAGGTATGCCATAAGACGTGCCTTAGTTATTTGATTCCCCACTGTTTAAAAAAAATAACCCTATAGTAGCTTGATAGAATCAACCACCTTTCTCTACAAGACCATTTCAATCATTTCCTATGCTGCCTTGGCCAACACAACCCTCTTAAGGGAAAAATTGGCCAAGTTTTCCTTGTTCTCCCCCTTATTGGAAAAACACTCCCTATCAAACCCAGTGGCTAGCCTCCCCTTCACAAACCACAAACTGGCCTCAGAACTGGTAGCGACCCCTAGGAATGACCAACCTACCAATGGGGACAGGAGTTCAAAATCAACCTACATTACCCATACCCAATCCATCATAACCCTCAACCTATCATATGGCCTCAATTGTTGGCTTAACCCAATACTAACCCCAACAATAGGTCGATTTAGCTAATTCATATTGTAGAAAATTCAAACCCTGAAACTGAACAAAAGCAATGTAATGAACTAAGGTTGAGATCAAGACGTATTATTTCACCAGCAGAAGATACGACCCTACCACAATTTGAATCTAGAACAGTAACAGAGCCTAGACAAACAAATATGACTAAAACAGAAGTAGAGTAGGGAAAGGAAATGGTTGATCAGGGGAAGCCTGAAAATATTAGGATTTCTCCCCCTCCATTCCCTGAAAGGTTAATGCTGCCTAGACTGATAGTCTCTCTAGATTTTGATATCCTAGGAGATTTAGGAAATATTTGTATTAAAATTACTCTTTGACAGACCATACAAGACATTCCCATCTATGCCAAGACAATTAAAGAACTGTGTGGGAAGAAGAAGGTAAGGAAAGAGAAAACCGCACCCATTGCTCATGTGGTAGGGGCACTATCTGACTTACTATTGTGTATGGAAACACCCGTGAAATATGAGGATCTATGGAATCCCATAGTAACTATGAAAATATCTGGAAACTCATTTCCAAACACATTGACTGAATTAGGGGTGGCCATTAACATCTTAACTACAGGGACCTGCAAAAAGCTAGCCATATCAGCTTTAGAACCCACAGCTACTTTGTTGGAACTTGCTGATAGATTTGTTATCAGACCAGAAGGAATATTACAATACATCCTAGTTTCTGTGGACTCATGGGTGTATCCAGCTAATGTTTTAGTTATTAACCCAAAGAGTAGGATGGACAGACACCCATTTATAGTTGGGCGACCTTGGTTGGAAACAGTCGATGCTTACATAGGCTACTGGACAGGTAGCATGACCATTGCTAGAGGATATTCCATGAAAATATTATCATTACCCACCTGCCAAACCAAGCCTACCCACAATAAAAATTCACAGACATCCACATACATACTGGGAACAAAATATCCATTCACCACTGATCGTAGTTGAAGCTCTTGAATTTAAGGATCAAACTGAGGATGATGTAATCAATAACTTCATGAATCAGCCATCTACGCCTGAAAACTTAAAATGTCAAATGCTAAAAATATTTCTTGATGATGAACCACAAGAAGACCCCTTGGCAGACCTTGCCGATCAACATATACCCACAATTGCTATACGCAATAGCATACCCATTGAAATTGGGCCAGGAGTAATTTTAAATATCAATGGCAATGCGGATAGTAACAAAAAGTAAAAATTCATAAAGGTTCTACAGAAGTATCAGGGAGCACTTTCTTGGGACTACCCAGACATGAAGGGTATAGACCCTCAGCTATACACTCATCACATCTATACTGACAAGGAGGCTTGGCCTATTTGGCAACCTCAACGAAGGCTAAACCCACATCTGAAAGACATTGTAAAAGATGAATTGCAGAAGCTACTAGATGTAAACTTCATTTATCCTATCTCAGATAGTGAATGGGTCTCTCCCCTAGTAGTTGTTCCTAAGAAAAATGGGAAATGGAGAATCTATGTAGATTACAGAGAACTGAGTAAGGAAACACAAAAGGACCACTTCTCCCTTCCTTTTATTGACTAGGTCCTTGATACATTCGTAGGGAAATGGTGCTTTTCATTTTTTGACGGGTTCAACGGCTACAATCAAATCTAGATAGCCCCCAAAGACCAGGATAAAACAAAATTTACCTTCGCATGGGGTACATTTGCCTACATGGTATTACCATTCGGACAATGCAATGCCCAAGCAACCTTCCAAAGAGGCATACTCATAATTTTTTGTGATTTAATAAATGAGGGACTTGAAAATTACATGCATGAATTCACCCCATATGGAGATGACTTCGATCAAGTGCTAGAAAGTCTAGAAAAATTGTTGGAATGATGTATTGCTACCAGATTATGTTTAAGCAATGAAAAATTCCACATGATGATGACCAAAGGAGTAATCCTAGGACACTATATCTCTGTAGGTGGAATACATGTAGACCCAGAAAAAATAGAAGTAATCTTGTTATTGGCCACACCTTGTATGCAGACAGAGGTACACAGTTTTCTTGGATACGTAGGGTACTATCACAGGTTTATAAAGATTTTTTCGCAAATAGTTGCACCCTTCTATGCATTAACTGGGAATGTTGAATTTCATTGGTCTAATAAATGTGACACTGCTTTTACATATTTAAAGAAACTGGTCTCAACGACACCAATCCTACACAGTCCTAACTGGAAGCTGCCCTTTCACATTTCTTTGGATGCATCCGACACAGCGATATGGGAAGTTCTTGGTTAAGAAGAAGATAAAAAGCCCTATGTTATTTATTACCTTAGCAAAAATATCACTCCTATTGAATTAAACTGGCTATCATTTATGCTATCAATAAATTTAGACATTATATAAATGGCTGTTAAGTATTCCTGTCTACTGATCACTCTACCATTAGATATCTAGCCAATAAACCAATTACAAATGGGATAATAACTCGTTGGTTGCTACTTTTGTAGGAATTCGATGTAACTATCAAAGACCATCCAAGGAAGGAGAACGTGGTTGTAGAATTCCTATCCAGGGTTCCTAAGAAAAATGACACACTAGTGGTGGACGATCAGTTTCCTGACGAACATTTGTTCGTTGTAGCAGTAAAAATGCCATGGTAGAAAGATGTAGCAAACTACCTAGCAGTAGGAAAGTTGCCTAGACATTTAACATCAAGGGAATGGAAACCGATTGTATAGCGCAATGCTAGGTTCTCTTGGATTAGTGGATACCTCTTTCATATGGGGGCTGACATGCATATACATAGATGCATCCAGGAAGACGAGATTTATGACATCCTACGAGGCTGTCATGAGGAACCGCCTGTCACGAGGAACCTTGTTGTGTCCATTTTGTAGATCATATAATAGGGAACAAAGTATTACAATTGGTTTATTATTGGCCTACAATTTTTAAAGATGCAAAAAAAATATGTCCAAGCTTGTGATAGTTGGAAAATAATGGGTCGCCCGGGCCGAGCTAACAAAATGCCACTTCAACGACAATTGGTAGTAGAACCGTTCAGACAATGGGAATTGGACTTTGTTGGACCATTCAACCCGCCATCAAACCATAAAATCTACATATTGGTTGCCATAGATTACGTAGCAAAGTGGGTAGAAATAGTGGCCTTATGAAGAGAAACAGAAGAAACTATGATTAAATTCCTTTTTGAGCTATTTTTTAGATATAGTTTACCACGGGAAGTGATAACCGATGGAGGGGCACAGTTTTTGGGTAACAAAATTATAGCCACCCTGAAGAATCACCATATCATCCATAAAGTCATGTATCCTTACCACCTGCAGGAAAAAGGAGAGGTCGAAAGTACCAACAAAGTCCTTGAGGCAATTCTTACTAAAACAGTATCAGCACATCGTCGGGACTGGGCCACTAGTCTACCGGAGGCCTTGTGGGCTTACTTCACAACGTGGTGAAACACCACAGGATATTCTCCGTATCATCTAGTATTTCGAAGAGAGCCTATTTTTCCTATTGAATTCGAGATAAGTACCTTAAGGACAGCACAGGAGGTAGGGCTAGACTTGAAGGAAGCTCAGATTAAAAGACTCCAGCAAATAAATGAGCTAGAAGAAATATGACTACTGGCTCTCCAACACACAGAAATCATACAACAACAGTGAGCTAAGTGGCATGACAACCTCACAAAAAAGAAGATATTCCAGAAAGGAGATTGGGCACTTCTCTATGACTCCAGATTCAATATTTTCCAGGGAAGTTGCAAACAAGGTGGCTTGGTCCATACGAAATTCAAGAAGTACACAACAATGGTACCGTCACCTTGACCACCATAGACGGGTCTGGTTCTACATTTCGAGTCAAGGGGCACAAAGTGCACCTCTATCACAAACCTCTTACAAAGGAGTATTTCTTCCAACGGGTATGCAACGATCCTATTATCCAAGTTCTACAAGAAGGGGGTGATAACCCCATAACTTTAAATACATAAGAGCCTGTTGTTTGCTTTTGTAAATATTGTATATAATTTTCCTACAATTTTTTTATTATTCTGTTGTACATTCTTCATATTCACAATGGTGTCATTTTCCTTCATCACCCCTTGTGTTTTTTTTCTCTTTGTTGTTCAAATATTTAAATAGTTGTTGTTCAATCCCATTAAACAACTGTTGTTCAATTGGATTGAACATCCGTGTTTTTGTGATTTTTTTTTTGTTGTTAAAATATTTGAAAAACTGTTGTTCAATCCCATTGAGCAGCTTCTGTTCAATCAAATTGAACAGCTGTGTTTTTGTGTTTTTTATTTGTTGTTCAGAACTTTGAACAACTATTTTTCAATCCCATTGAATAGTTGTTGTTCAATCAGATTGAACAACCGTGTTTTTTTCATTTTTATCAATTGGTGTTCAAATCTTTGAACAGTTGTTGTTCAATATTTTCCAACACTTGCCGTTCAATTGGACTGAACAACCATGTTTTGTGTTTTTTCTTTTGCTGTTCAAAAATTTGAATGGCTGTTGTTCAATCCAATTGAAGAGATTTTGTTCAATCGGATTGAATAACCATGTTTTTTTGCATTTTACTTTTGCTGTTTAATCGGATTAAACAGCTGAATTTTTTCCCTCTTTAAGCATGATTCTTCTTTCTTTTTTTTGATGATCTCTCCTCACAAAAACCTATCCTCATCCCACACCCCAGTTGTAAAACACATTTTTTAGTCGGAATGGCACCTAAAGAGGAGAAAAGTAGCAATATTACTAATATGATGATCCTTTGAAACTTTAATGGAAATCTCTACTCCAGAATCTGACATGGTACATCTATGCAATGAACGGCTAAGACATTTCCTATTCAAACATGTTATCACACAATACATAGTCTTATAACGGTATATATTTCTACGCTCTTGAGTAGTACTTCCCTTTGACATAAAGATTTAGGAATACAAAGTATTAATTGTATGGCCTTATTTTTATTACTTCTCACACCATCCCGAACTCTTAACGAGTTAATGAACCTCCATTCATGTATAAATAATAAATATTATGCTTGCATAATTTTTAAAAAAAGAGAATTAGGGGTGTCATCACGAGCCAGCCTACCATGATCATAAATGTTTAGCATATGACATGCCCACAATGGCCAACACAACAAGGTAATGACCTTCTAAACTGCTTGAAGGACAGGAGCTCTCATCATGAGCTTGTCTGATCACTTTGTTACAATCCCAGTGAATGGCACTATGACTATCTCGCTACCACACCAGTACATTGGTCTCTTCATAAAACAAAATGAAATGCCTACTTTAAAAAAAAATAAGTACTATGTCTATATGAAAATTTTTAAGAGAGAATAGGGGGACTCATCATGAGCCAGCCTACCATGACCATAAGGGTTTAGCAAGTGACATGCGCACAATGGACAACGCATCAGGGTAATGACCTTCTCAACTGCATCAAGGATGGGAGGTTTCATCACGAGCCAGCCTGATCACTCTATTAAAACTATAGTGAGTGGCACCTTGACTATCTGGCCACCAAACCAACATGGTGATATCTCCATAAATTTGGGAAAATAACTACTTTTACATAAAGGATTCTGGCTCATTTTTCAGGTTAAAATAGCAACCCTGTTGAGGCTATGAACACCTATTGGCAGTAGTGGCTCTGATTGTGGTATGAGAGTATATTCTAACGATAGCCAATTACACTTACATATACCTTATCTCCTATTTCCATCCAGTTCCAAGATAAATCAACTACTTCAATTAGTGATAATACTATTTTACCGCATAAGTAACTATAAATGAATTATGCTTTCATGTTTGAATTCCAGGATGATGACACCAATCATTATCTATCATAGTCATGCTTCTGTCACACCATACCATTAAATAAGGACATCCTACGATAATAATTGTTGTATTTCTTTCTTCCCTTCTTTGGTCACTTCTGCATGAGATACACTTATGATAAATTCCAATTCCAACATTTAAAACCGCACACATTCATAATTTTTACAACCACTCTTCTTTCCTTGATCTCCAAGGCCATGGACACCATTCTTGCATACAAACTGTGATTATTGATCCCTGAAATTTTCCCCCGTATGCATTCATGATTGATCAAATCTCTCTTGTACTTAAGGACATGAATGCCCTTATTTCGAGAGAGGGGGTGTAAATATCCCCAAATATTAAGCATGCGAATTCCATGCACAAATTTCGTTGGATATGCTGATAAGACCAAAAAATCATTGCAATTATGATATGAAGTTACCTACATTTACAACAAAAGGATGCAATTTATTTTTCTCTTCCATGCAGTGTTTATTCTAACCAACAGGGTCGAAAGGAAACATAGAAGGAGAAATTAGCTCAAGAGAACGCATCAGCCATGGGAGGGAACTTTCTCCAGAATGAACCTACGACCTTCCCAATCTCAGACATATCTCGCACCATTCTCCAGCAAGTTGGTTGGCTGCCATACTTACACAAATTTCAAGGGTTTGACACAGAGATAACAATTGAATTCCTATAGAACCTACAGGAGAGACATACTAGATTCAAGGGAAGGATTATACCGGTCACAAAGGATATCATTGTTGAAGTCTCTGGAATACCATAAAAGGGAGAAAGATGGACCAAAAAGCACCTTCTTCTATAACAGGCAACTGCAGTGTACCAAGATCCAGGAGAAGCATTGGAACGGAAAGGAAAGGGGATTAACCCTACCTCTGTACAACAACCGTGATAGGAATTGGCAGCATTCATCTAGAGATTCATCACATTTGATGGATTTGAAGACGTGGTAAAACACCGTCAACTCAAATTGTTAGCTGTTATTAAACAAAATATTTCAGTTTATCTATCTTCTTTCTTAAATTATGTATTACGCGAAACTATTGTTCGAATGAGAAAGGCTAAAATTCCCCAACCAGTCGTCAGCCACAATGGTTTAATCAAGTTAATTATATTGCATGAACTAGGCAAATAATAGACATCCTGGGAAAACTTTGTTAACCTTTCCATGCATGCACCTAAGGAAAACCCTGTTAGGATAGAAATTGAGCTCCCTAGAATGAACATACCTAGCGGAACAAGAAGGAAAATGACCCATGTTTCGACTTCAGAACCAACCAAGTGAAAACGGTCCGAAAGACTACAATTACAACAAGAAACCTTGGAATTTCCAGAGGAGGCAGGACCATCCCATTCACCACATTCAAGCCCTCAAAACATACCCTTACAAGACTATGAGGAAGAGATGGATCAAGTCTCGGAGAAAATGAGGGCATCCCATGAAAATAGAAGCCCATATGAACAACTTGAGGAGCAAGAGGAATTGTTAAACCAATCTGCCACCACCATCAGCTCTATCTGTAGTGAGCTATTATCCCACCAAGATGAATCATAGGTTTTTAGGGCCTTGTCTCCTCTCGAGAGTGATGTGGTTAATAGGGAAGAGAAGTCAGAAGGGGTAGTTGAATCTGAAAACCAGTCACTAGACACCATCCCCTTAGAACAAAATTGAAGCATGGAAACGGTCCCTCTAACGCTTGAAGGGAACAATATCTTACCTAGCTAGGACATTAATGCAGAATTAAACTCTGGAGTACAGGTAGAAAAATATCATCAAAAACAACCTTGAAACTGGCACCACCATTCCTGAAAATGAGGTTTCTGCTGAAGATAATTTAGCTAAAAATAAGTTGAAGAAAATGAGAAGAACCTACAAAAGGTTAAGGAAAATGATAAAACATTTGAGGAAACAGTTGAAGGAAGTAAGCAAGGCTCAGAAGCCTAAGAAATAATTGGTCACCACAGAAACCCAAACAGATTTTGTCACCAATTTGGTAGACACTGCTGAGGTTGAGGTATAGATTGACTTAGCAAAAACTGTTGAGATTGAGGTACAGACAGACCTAGTGGACACTATTTAAGTCTCTGTGCAAACTAGGCTGGACTTTAGAGAAGAAAATGGAACCCAAATGGAGGAATCCCTTGCCTACGCTCTTCTCGTAGAAAAGTCTACCAATCAAAAATTGTATAATGAATTAATTCGAGCATAGCATGAGATAACACAATGCAGAAAGGAAGTAGTGCCTACACAAGAGTATTAGGCACTATTAAAGAAATTCACAGACCTTTCTGCAATAGAGCATGAGACATTTTCTCAACTCAGAGAAGAACAGGTGAAGGTAAAGAAATCATAGGATCGGGTGGAACAAGCCAAGAAGCAAACCACTATGGTTTTCTCTCTGTACTCTGATGTGTTAACATGCAGGGCACTAGCCACCAGCTATGCCCTATTTCTAGTAGAACATTATCTGATACAGAAGATCAAGGTCGTCGGGGTAGGGAAGCCCACGACCTTTAAAACCATAGAGGAATTCGTCCATTGCTACAATGATCAAAATGAGAAGGTCCAATACCTCTTGTGTGAGCTATACATGCACAACTACTTCCTAGAGGAGGATAGGTAAAGTAATCCCAACTCCTTGATGGGAGATATTTAGTTCGAGGATTTCCTTTCTTTTGCTAAGAACCATACTCGGTGGGCTAAAGCCTACAACATTTTCGATAAGATGCAACATGGCCTAGACCAATGGGTTAGAGGGCAGCCTACTAGACCCCTACATTTGTTCACCCAACATAATAATTTCATGCAGAGAAAGGGAGTAAGGACTAAACTAGGGCATATTCATAAGGACATTATACAACATGGGCGGGAGTATTTCGAGGAAATTTAGGAAGCATCTCTAGCAGCAACCAAACAGAGGTGGATGGCCTCGACAAATAACGTGAAAAACTGATAGCCATTTTGCTACAAAAAATTCAAAGTGGCTGCCTCCAAATTCCTTTTATATATCAATTTGGTCTTCAACATGGGCCCTAGATGGATATGCTGTAGGTAGAGATTCCCTCTCATATGATACCCCCATGACAGTTATGATCATGATTATGAGCTGCCAGAAGGGCACACAAACACTTCCTTTGCAAAAATGAGATAGTGACATGGCATCAGAGCCTATAAAAAAGAAGTCTACCCTACCTATTCTCTAACCCAGTTACACCTCTATCATTTTTTTGCATAAGGACCTACAAATAGGTAAGTGAGGGAGTATGATGGGCCGATAATGAGGTACCTTTTCACCCTACCTTTACCACGAATTGTTATGCACCTTTATGACTTTTTCCCCATATTAACAGTAAAGGAAAGGAACTAACGAACTAATGGTAAAAGGGATGCTTTACAACGGGAAATTGACTTCTTGTATTTTTATTTACAGGGAAATAAGTAGTTGAATCGATGATGACCAGAAGACAGCTGACAGACAGAGACTAAGGTAATCATGATGACTCCCATGGACTAGTAGAAGACAGAAAGGCACCTCCACGTCTGAAGAACTCAAACAACATCCAGAAGCAATAGAATCCCATATGGAAAAGACTGTTACCATTGTTGTAATCGTCTTTAAAAGGTCGAAAACGAAAAGTATAGATAGATCAGAATAGAGAATTTCTTCTGTAATAGATGTATCGGGACAGGATTGTCTAGTTATATCAATATATTAACTTTTAGCTTAATAAAGGTCTTGGCATTTCTTATAGTCAATTTTGTAAGTTTTCCATAATGGTAGACTTCTGGTGGTTTGGGCCCAGTCGTGGGAGTTTTTGCGCTAATCTCTGTGCTATAAGTTCAATTACATAATTTACGTTTCAGTCATCGAATGCATTTCGTGAGATATCATTTAATAGGTTGAATTGCGAACATAAGATACTATAACTTTCTCTTTCATTTGAATAGTTCATTATTCATGCTTCCTTGTTTACAATCAATAATTTCATAGTTTTTATATGCTTTCATTATTTTCGAATGCTTTTATACTCATTTCATTAGTTTTAGCATGACTTCTGTTCAATTCTGTATATAGCTAAGAGTTGGATCTTTCCATCATTACTGTAAGGCGTCTAGTTGTTAATTTATTTAGAGAGATATCACCTATTTAATTTACAAAGAGAATTCCATTGCAAAATTAGATAAGAAATTATTATTCAATTTATTGAATATATTATTCAATTCAGTAGGATTTCTATTCAATTCATCAGTGTGTTGTTCAATCGTAGGCTGCTCTTTGCTGCACTTAGAAAGAATAGTTAAATGGAATTTTACAATTCCATTTCCCTTTGAATTGATGGAACTTCAAGAATTAGATAGTCCTCTTTATGGTAATATAGAGTAGTGGTTCTTTGATATCCCTTGCATATACTATGCCGACACTCTTGAAATAATAAGAGTTACCCTAGGTTGAAAATTGAATGAGAAGCATCGAATTTGGTTGTAACAGTCACCTTTATGACCCAACAGAAGTGTCAGTGACTTTCGGGTGTGCTAAGGAGGGAGTGACGTCAAGGTATGTTAGGAAGTGTTAAGGAATGTTATAGGCTACAGAAACATGCCAATATGTGCTAGGTTCCATGGTGTGCCAATGCTTGCTAGGCTGGAGTGTTTGGGAGTGGCACAGAAAAATAAGGGAGCACTTGTCTCAAATGCATGGAAGTGAATGAATAAGAGTGTGTGACAAGGAGTATCGATGAGTTCTAGGTGTGCTAAGGAGGGATTTTAAAGGTATGCTAGGTAGTGCCAAGGAATGATAGAGTGCGAGGGTGAAATGCTAGGATGTGCCATGTGCTAGGTTGTGTCAATGCATGCTAGGGAATGCAAAATGCATGAAAAGGAACGAATAAGAGTGTGTGATAGGGAGTGTCAATGAGTTTCAGGTGTGCTAAAGAGGGAGTAGCAATGTTATATGCTAGGAAATTCCAAGGTATGCTAGAGTGCCAGGACATGTCAAGGAGTGTTAGTGTGTGCTAGGGAGTTCCAAAGCATGCGAAGAAATGGAGGGGATGCTAACACATGACAGATAATTCCAAGGCATTATAAGATGTTCCAGGCGATATGGGATGTTAATATTTAAACTATGTTGCTAATTTTTTTTACTCCCACAGTTGGATGTGAGCCTTGACTTCGTAACTTCTTAAGTTGGATGAGTTGAAATTGGACATGAGTAGCATAAGATGAGTTATAGGTATTTTTTAGGTGAAGAAGGCATATGTTCAATTTCCACGACACATGAGAGTCTGGGTTTTGTCTTAGAATATTTGATGAAAACACATTCAAGTGCCACAACACATCTACTTTAATGCACAACAAAATCTACACAAATCAAAGAATCAGCTAGTGCACATGATAATTTTACCTTTTCAAGCCCTTCTTCATTATATTACAAACTACAGTACAACAGGCTAGAGCTCATGTACCATGGATCATGACCCTTTACAATCACATTGAAACAAGGAATACAACTAGGGCTTGGTGTTAATCCTTTGACGACCAATCTATCGTGAACAAGACAACACTTGACCTACTTATTGATGGTGGCCACACACAAGCCTTTCAGTCCATAGATTTAATGATAACATCGCATGTTTAATGTTTGGAGAAATTATAAGGGGCCACACCCTTTTCCAACACTTTTGATGGGTCCAATTCATCATTATGGCACTCACGGACCCAAGTATGGCTTCTAGAAGGTCCTAAGACATAAGTTGACCTCTTATGAGGCTTATTATTTCATGTATGATCTGATATTTTGGTGGGATTGTCATCCAAAATTTAGGGTTACCTGCATATTATTTTGTGTTTAGGGGCTAATGTAGGCCCATAAGCTAATTCTATCAACTCCTAATAAATCTATAAATAGGAGTTAGTTGGATTCATTTGTATCGTCACTTGACTTGGGATATATCTATCTTTAGAGAACTTTGAATTTTTTCTTGGAGGACTATTTTGGATGATGGACGCATTTTGATATATGTATTGGACTATTTTCATCTTCAAGCTTTGTTTTTATCTTAAATATGCTTCATAGTAATAAATATGATTAAATCAAGTGACCAAATTATCATTATGAATATCGACCATAGTTAGAAAATCAACATCTTGAATTCAATATGTATGGAGATATTATGGTGAGCATCAAAAGGGCCGATGTGTGTAAATGTATGTGCTAAAGAGGTTTACATATCTTGTGAAAACTAGGGAAACTGTCATGAATACAATGTTGAAAAAGTTAGAAACATTTTTAATGAAATAAAAAGAAAAATACATAGCCTATTGTAGGGGAATAAACTATGAAACCTTAAGAACATAATATATCAAGAGAAAAGAAAGAAAAATGAAATATTATTATTGGAACTGATTATAATATTTCTCAATTAAAAAATTTATCTGTCTTGGTAATGAAGGAAAGAGCTTGGAAAAAAAATAATAGTTGTAACTTTTGACTCGAAAATAAATAGCTTTTATTCAATAAAACAATTAAATCTTGCAAGTGGTATTTACCTTAAATCATTTATATTCCTTTTGAATTAGATTGGGATGTGACATGTTTCTATGCAGGTTAATAAGGAAAAATTCTCATAGAAAATATAAGAATTTCCTACATAATTCTTTATTACCGTATACATTTACCATCACTCACATTCCCCTTCAGGTAATCGTTTCCTTTCATGGGTATTTCAATAGTTTCTACAAGGGTTTTATATTTTTTATATGATTTTCAGGTTAGCGTATTCATCTTATAATGTGTAGGAATCCTGTGTGGAAATGACATCTATATCTTGTCTTTTTGACATGCCTTTATCTCCTCCAAGAAACCAAACAAGGAGACAAAGACATCCCCAAATAGGCCTGAATCTGGAGAAGGTAGAGGGACGGTTGTCTTTGGGAATGAGAGAAAGGAATTTTTAGCTTGTGAATGACCCGAATATGTTTTTTTTCTTTTGAACCCATAAGATCATTTTGGTGAGGTATTTTTCAAAGACATCCTAGAAGGTCCGGATAAAGCTAATGGTGAATCCATCCTAACCCGGTGATTTCTCAGGATGGAGAGTCCAAATTGCATTGAGAATTTCATCCTCCTCGATATCCTTGGTGAGGTAGGAATTGATCTCATCTGTAATCAGTTCAGGCATATGAGCCAATAAATCACTATAGTCCTCCCGCTCCATAGTTTCGGATAGAATATTCTTGTAATGGCTATGAGATTATGATTGTAATGATGCTTGTTAGAATTTTTTAGGGAGGTTTCCCTTGCCATTAAGTCTAATTCCACCCTTAATCCTCTCTCTATAAATCTTATTGAGAGGAATCCCCTCACCCCCAAGATTTATGGTCTTCCTAAGATTCATAAACCTAGTGCCCTTTTAAGACCTATTGTTAACACAATAGGTGGTCCCTCCTATCATCTTGCTAAATTCTTAGCTCAGAAGCTTAAACCCCTCGTGAGGCTCACAGAATCCTTTATTAAGGACTCATCTTCCTTCATCAAAGAATGGAAAGACATTAAGTTGGAGGCTGGGGAGTTATTATTAAGCTTTGACATTGTATAATTGTTTACCAAAATTCCCATCAAAGAAGCTATTGATGTCATTAGTCGTGTCTCTGATCATGACACCTCTAAATTAGTGGGTCTATGCCTCACCTTGAACTTTTTTAGTTTCAAAGGTGAGTTCTATGAGGAAACATGTGGTGTTGCTATGGGTTCCCCTCTTTCCCCAATTGTTGCTAACTTATTTATGGAATATTTTTAATCTAAGGCCTTAGCCTTAGCTCAATTTCACCCTAGGAAATGGAACCAGTTCATGGATGACACTTGTGTCATCTGGTCCCATGGTCGCGAAAAGTTAGATCATTTTATTAAGCACCTCAAATACCTATCTGAATCCATTAAATTCACGATGGAAGTGGAGGTGGCTGGTTTCCCGCCCTTCTTGGATATTATTATGTCTAGAAGGGAGGATGGTTCCATTTCCCACCAATTTTTTTGCAAGAAAACTCACACAGAACAGTATCTCCATGCTGGTTCTCATCATTTTCCTGCTCAGAAATTTGGTGTTCTTTCCACTCTTTATACCTGTGCTCTAAGAATCTCTGATGATAGCCACTTATAGATGGATAAATCTCATCTTCTTTATGTGTTTCAGAATAATGGTTATAGTATATCTGAGGGCCTTAAAGCCTTTCAAAAATCCTATAAAGGGCTAAAAGGTAAATCCTCTCAAGATGATATTATATCCAAAGTTCATCTTCCGTTTATTTAGGGGACCATGGACAAAATTTCTCATGTCCTCAAACGAAATAATGTCTCTTCTTCTTTCAAGCCTCTCTGTACCATTAGAAACTTGCTTGGTTTCATAAAAATACCCTATTTACCCTAAGGGCATGAAGGGTGTTTATTTGATTCCTTGTTCCTGTGGCACTCCCTATATTGGGGAAACAGATCGGTCTATTAGACAGAGAATCTAGGAGAATTCGGTAGACATCAGACATAATCGATCCTTCACTTCTGCTCTTGCTGAACATGTGGGAAAATCGGGTCACCATGTTCGCATTGAGGACTCCAAAATCCTTGCTAGGCTGGGTCACTTCCACCATAGGAAGCTTACGAAAGCCATTAAGATTGAAAGGCATGCTAAGAATCTCAATAGGGATGATGGGTGGAAATTGAGTAAGAGTTGGACTCCAGCTCTCTCTAAATAATTTCGCCCTCTTGCATTTTTTATTTGTTCCCTATTATTATTATTTATTTATTTATTTTTATTATTGATTTATAAATAATTGGTTTTTATATGCTTTTGTTATAAAAAAATTGATTTACGTATTATAATAATCTGTATTAACATATTATAATACTAAAACACCATATTCTATTTAATATATTATTAAATTATGCTTTAAATTTTATGTTTTCTTATGAAATATATATATATATATAAACCATATTAACCCTATTATAATAAGTGTATAAATATTTTAATTGATAATAATCATTTATTAATTAAATTATGTTTTAATTTTTATATTTTTATATTATGAAATCGGTTTTTAAATTTCAAGACATTCAACTATTAACCCTATTATAATTAATGTGTAAATATTTTTATTCATAATAAACATTTATTAATAAAAAAAATTGAACTAATTAACAACTAGTTTTTAATGGCTAGTCCCAACGACTATCTCTAGGCATCTAGTCTCAACAACTATCTCTAGGCAATGATGCATCCTAACTATTTATTCATTGAGATCAATCATATTTTTTCACCTTGTCCTGACAATGAACCACATTAGATGGTTCGAAACATCGACCTAACCGTAATGATGTGATTAATTTGAAAGAAATTTATCTAGATTTTTTTTTTTAATGTATATATAAATTTATAAGTATTATTTTCTTTTCAAAAATTAAATTAGGAAATTTCCACTTAGATTAAGATGTTCACCTACCAACTGAACCTTGGTAAGAAATTTAATGTTGACATGACCACCATCAACAACTGGCTGCTATTCGACATCACTCCACCTGCTTATCAACATGTGAATAACTTAAATGTTCAAAACAGTAATTGAGCCCTCTGCCTCTACACCCTTTCCATGCTAATTTTCATGTTCGACCTCACACATAACTTAGTGCTCACCAACATGTTAACTCCTGTGCTCGATCACCATATCCTGCATTCCTCATTGTGGCCCTATGAAGGTCAGTGAAGTCGAATTTATCGTGCTTCCATTATTTTTGTTATCTAAGGCCACATACCCAACATCTTTGTCCTCTAGCACATTTTCATGGTGAGGGAACGAGGCCATGTTCAACATGGTGGCAAGGATAGAGGTCACCCTCTCACCTCTCCATAGTGAGATGACCACATGTTTCTCTTTGACCATGACATCCCTGAGCATATAAGGGATAATGTAGTTATCGTAGAAGTAGTTGATAGATGAAGAATTGGTGACGTGCTATGGGTTGTACATAATTTATTGTCTAGGAATCTCTTGGACCTAGAGCTAGCTTGCAATCGTGTTGAACATTATGCGATTGAATATAACTCCTATGCCAGTCACATTAGAACAACGCTTCATTGTCTCTTGCAAAACATTGGCATCAGTTTTCCTCCCAACATGACGTCCTCCACTTCATCCAACAATTCAGATAGGCCTATAGAGTAGCAACCATAATACTTTCCCTCACATCAAATCTTCTCTAACACTATGATTTGAAATCGAATTCAATTCCATGATTACCCAAAATCTTTGTTGTTATCCTTTCATTGCAAAAGAAGTCACTAGGCCTATTCGTTATGAAATATCTCTCATACTGTAGAAAATTAGCTAAGAATTTTATATATTTTACTGTTATTTCCAAGATCTATTATTGAATCTTCAAAAAAATCTAAAGTTTGTGCCAGTCGTCTAGCAGGTCTTGATATTCGATGCATTATCAAAATTTTCAAACTTGATATCAAATGTGATATTTTTAGGATTCTTTTCCTCGAATTTTGTTGCACCAAATACCAAAATTGCATGAGGCATTGTTGTGGCAACCTCCACTGACAACATGTCCATGTGACATGCCTCAACTATTCAGGTAACATTGGCTCACTAGTGATGTCAGCAGAGTTTAGCCCAACCACTAGGTTTCATTGTCACTATGGTCTATGCCAACCAAATGACATAACAAGAAAGCCCTACGCCATTTTGGCAGAATATTTACCATTCAGACCTGTCACCTAAGCTAATGGAAGTCCCTCATGGGAATGTTTCTTGCAATGATTCCTATAATTAAACCATAAAAATAAAATTTTGTTAACTACCTCTTGAGTGGGTTTAGTAGCCTCTCGAAGCTTCTCCTCCAAAACAGTGCCTTAATATTTCTCATTTGAGTGCACGGTCAGTTCTTCATGATCCAATTTCTATGCTTTGAGACTCTTGCGAATATGGATCCAGCCAAATCCGAGGCCCTTTTTGGGTCTCTGGATTTTTTAGGGATGACTAGATCATCACAATCCATATATGGTAGAGAATCTAGCTAGTGACCACCTATGATATTAGGAGATTTTATTTCCTTATCGTAATAAATGTATTCTTTCTCTCTTATTTGCCTCTTCGCTATTTTTTGAATCGGAAAGGCATCTGTTGTCGTCTTTTTTGGTGAAGCGATTATCGCCCATGCCTTCAGTATCATCTTCCTCCATGGAATCCTAAACATATAACCTATTGAACACCTAGTATTTCTTGTCTAGAATAATTTTCAAGTGGAAATGAGAGATGGAGGCTTGTGGATGGGCCATCACCCAGGAATGTGGAGAACCTTGTGAAAATTCCCTCTGTAGAATGAAATCACCACCACTGGAGGAATCGAGAATACAATATCTTGATTCAATGAAATGTATCAAATCATACCTGTGACGGTATGGTTGTGCCCTTCCTTCCCTAGACACAGACCTTGCAACGTCAGGGAAATAAACAAGGGAAATGAACAACTTTGATATTTGAAATATAGAAATCCATGAAATCTTGAACTTAAATGAAATACATAAATGAGAGAAATGAACAATTTTGATATTTGAAAGACAAATATGAATGAGATATTGAACTTAAATGAAATGGAAAAAGGAGGTAAATGAAAAAATTTGATATTTGAAAGACATATATCCCATGAAATCTTGAACTTATGTGTTTTTCAATCAGAATTGAATGAAATGTGTAAGTTTTCTTTGTTAATAGGGAAGCATTTATAATTACAAATAATCATTAATGGTCTGAAAATTTTTGGGTTTCTATGTCGCTAAAATTTATGGGTTGGGGTTTTGGTTGTGATATCAAAGGTGAATTATGGTGAAATCAAAATAACTTTTGTGTAGTCAAAAAGTTCAGCTAAGTAGTAGTGTCATGTTAATGATCAATGATCATTTCTAATGGAATGTATGGTTTAGTAAGGATAAATAGTCGATGGACATTTTCCATGATTTTTAATATAGGTATTCAACTTGGGAAAGGTGATAGTTTGGCTCCCATATGCTTTAGAAAATTGATATCTCTTTTTACACAAACATTAGGGGTTGAAAAATAACATAGGGTCTAGATCTAAGCTTGTAGAGTAGTCTTGTTATGAAATAAATTGAGGTACTAGGTAGGTAGGAGGAACCATTTTGGTGGAACTTGGACATAAAGGGGACATCTATCTTTGCATAGTTTTTTAAGAGAAAATACACCGAATTGATTATGATTGTAAGGAAATCACTTTATAATCTAGGCTAGCATGCAGAGACTGACCAAAGGGCGATTAGTGAAACCCATAAAAGTATTATAGGTGCTTTTAGAGAAGTAGGTGTTTTTGTGCTCTCATAGATGTTCCCCTAATATTTCCAGCCATCTTCATGCTCAAGGTGTTACTAGACTTTGTTGGGTTTATGTGTTCCCTTCGGAGTTGTTCACAGCTAGAAGATGGAAAAGAGCCCATGATTTGGGCCTGCAGGGTTCTTTTGTTGTGGAGTGGGAGAGTTTCACCAAATTCATGATTTTAAATGGTATTACACTATCTGAAGAGGATGATTCTTTTGAATGGGTCTATAACTCCTCGTCCAGGCATGTCAAAACTCTCCATGCCTATTGTGATATTTCATAAAGCTACCCTTTGCAAAAGGCTAGTTAGTGGCATTCAAAATTATGGGATTAGCCTATTTCCCCTAAAATAAAATGTTTTATCTCACTTGCCTTAGAGAATTGTATTGAGATGTGGGATTGCCTATTGCAGAAAAGTTTTCAATGTGTGTGTTCTCTACACAAAAGATTCAGAAATTGTCAATCATTTATTTTTTAACTGTGCCTTTTCCAAGTCCCTCTCGTTGTATATATTAGGCATATTAAAATTATAGGTTAATGGCTTGATGTCTCCATTGGACTAGTTCCTTTTATGGTGTGATCAGAATGGGGGAAATTATAAAAAACTATACATTTTCATTTCATGCGGTATTTGGAAAGCTTGAAATAATCTAATGTTTGAAATTTGACCAAAAAATATCATTGTAATCATGGGCCAGATTTTGGGATTATTTTCCAATTATGTCAAGCTTTGGAAGCCTCCCAGAATTCAATCATTTTTCCTTCCACCTATTTCTCTATTTGAAAATGCTGGCTTCTTTGATGGAGGGTATCTAGACGAGCTTTATTGAGGGGGAGCCACCATTTTCCTTCCTGACAATATTTCCTTTTACATCTGATTGACTGCACGTGTAGGGACAAAGACTAAAGAAAAAGTTGTGGATTCTTGGGAATTATTGTTTTTTGTAGCCTCATTGACTATATCCATTAAGCATGTTTTTTTCGATTCAAAGTGTGTGGTGTATTGGTTGTTTGGAAAGGACCATCCGAGGGTCCTCTCATTGAAGCACTGGATGGAACTCATTAAAAATCTCACAGGTATCTTTCAAAAAAATTTCTTCCATCACATATTGAGAGAACAGAATCAACAGGTAGACCTCATGTCCAAAAAATCTTTGCAGGAGGAGGATCATTGAATTTTTTTTGAAGAAAGAAAAGGTAGAAGCAAATTAACATTTTTTCTTGATTATTTTAAGTTGTTGATCATTCTATTCTTTTCTTATTTTAATTTCTCCCTAACACCTATGTTGAATCCAACAAGGGTGAGATTTGAAAGTACAACCATATTGTAACAAATCAGGAGAGATTTAGTCAGTGTGTTTTTTAGAATTCTTGTTTTCCTAGAGAATTCCAAATCAAACCCAGAGACATGAAAAGAAAACCTTTAAAATAACAAAACGAATAGAAATAAAATCTCTACACAATGATGTTTCTCATATTGAAAAAATTGGCTAACATGGAGATTTCCTTCAAATCAAAACTCTAGGAATGCATATGGTTCATCAAACAGTTGATCATGCAAAGAAGGGAGTATTGAATTTATGAAATGAGTGGTCATAGGGTAGTTTGTAAAGGAAAATGATATGATGTAATATCGATTCCCAGAAACAATCAGATCAATTTCCGTTAATATTAGCCAACTATTTTGAAAAAACAGATAAACAAGGGCACAAAGGGATGTTTCTCCCAAAAATTGGTCAATTGTAAAGGAGGGTAATTAACAATAAAAGACACTAATCTCAGTAGGTGACTATTTCATTTAGTTTAGGGCATATTGCATTTATTTGGTTCTCCCTAAATAGGAAAGATCAGAATCTTGAGTTTATATTACATCCATTAAGATTCATTTTTGAAGAGTAGAAAAGAAAAAACATTGCAATTTCATATACCCTAAAAAATCAAATTACATTTTCATTCTGGAGGATTTACAGAAAGTGTGTACGTACATAGTCAAACTTTAAGGTAAAAAGAGTGATCTCTCAGGATAGGCCAGAATTAAAAGCAATTGAGGAACCTAATTGATGGAAGAATAAAAAATTCCCCATAGAAGAAATTGTGAGCCCTTTAGCATGTTTATGTTGTAAAGTGAACCAAGAAAAAAATTACTTTTTTTTTCTATTGAGAATATGAGAAATTGATTGTCATGATTGGAATGTGCATGCAACAATCTACATTGCCTTGTTTTTGGAGCTTAGACCTGAATACTCATTTGCTCATACTCCATCCTATCGATGGATTCTAGTATTAGAAATGTATCGATGGGCAGTTTGAGAGATTATTTTGAAAGCTTGTGTGTTGTGGTAGTTATCTTATTGAGAATGTGTCTGAAAGATAACTAGTCCAATGAGTTGGAGGAATCTATGATATCGTGTACGATGGGATGTAGGTAGATGTTTTATATCATGAATTATTGACCCAATTGATCATGATTTTTGAATGCCTCATGATCTATAACGATTTGACTCTTTTAATGGATGAAATTTTTAGAAGGGTACAAAGAGAAATGGAATCAATTCAGTTGTTGGAGCCTTAACTTTGGGTATATCTTACTTTCTAGCTATAAGAATGGGAGAGGAAGATTACCACACCCACTTTGCAGCTAGGTGGGAGAACTTCCGCAACACCATCAAAAGGTCACAGGGGCATCAAAGAGGGAGTGGAGGAATTACCAGAATCCATTATTTTTGTGGTTTAGGATGAATCTTGTCTTCCAAACATTATTTTTTATCAATTCAATTGTCATATTTGTTAGAATTTATCGTGAAAAAAATGTGTTTTTGTTCCAATCCCACCAGATATTGCTGATTAGAATCTATGGAAACCTTTATAATAATCTTCCATGATGTTGAGTAACTAAGTTTTGAAAATTTCTTCCAAGCTTGGATAGGATCATGAGGCAATCATGTTCAATTTAGCAAGGGTGGTGGTGATGACCTACACTGTGTTGGGACAATATATAAATAAGTGTGAAGAAATATCGTCATATGACTTGACTAAAGCATATATGTTGGGGTGATTCATAAACTATCATGGATATTTCTAGTGAACAAAATGTGTTTTTGTTTGAATCCCACATATATTATTTATTAGAATGCATGAGAAACCTTTTTAATAATCTTCCATGATGTTGTGTAACTAAGTTTTGAAATTTTCTTCCAAGCTTAGATAGGACCATGAGCCTATCATGTTAAATTTTGCAAGGGTGGTGGTGATGACCTACACCGTGTTGGGACCAGAGATAAATAAGTGTGAAGAAATATCATCATATGACTTGCATAAAGGATATATGTTGGGGTGATTCGTAAACTATCATGGATATTTATCATTAACAAAATGTGTTTCTATTCCAATCCCACCAGATATGGCTGAACAAAATGCATGGGAAACATTTTTAATAATTTCCATGATGTTGTGTAACTAAGTTTTGAAATTTTCTTCCAAGCTTAGATAGGACCACAAGCCTATCATGTTCAAATTTTCAAGGGTGGTGGTGATGACCTGCACTGTGCTGGGACAGGATATAAATAAGTGTGAAGAGATATCATCATATGACTTTCATAAAGGATAGATGTTGGGGTGATTCATAAACTCTCATGGATATTTCTTGTAAACAAAATGTGTTGTTTTTCCAATCCCACTAGATATTGTTGATTAGAATGCATGGGAAAACTTTATAATAATCTTCCATGATGTTGTGTAGCTAAGTTTTGAAATTTTCTTCCAAGCTTACATAGGACCACGAGCCTATCACGTTCAAATTTTCAAGGGTATTGGTGATGAACTGCACCGTGTTGGGACAAGAGATAAATAAATGTGGAGAAATGTCATCATATGAATTGCATTAAGGACAGATGTTGGGGTGATTCATAAACTATCATGGATATTTCTCATGAAATAAATGTGTTGTTGTTCCAATGCCAGTAGATATTTCTAATTAGAATGCATGCGAAACCTTTATAATACTTTTTCATCATGTTTTTTAACTAGTTTGAAATTTTCTTCCAAACTTAGATACGGCCATGAGCCTATCATGTTCAATTTTGCAAGGGTGGTGGTGATGACCTACAATATGTTGGGACAACTAGAGATAAATAAGTGTGAATAAATATCATCATATGAATTTCATAAAGGATATATGTTGGGGTGATTCGTAAAATATCATGGATATTCCACTAAAGAGTTCATCCTAACAGACCAGATAAAGCTATATTTAAAAATGAATGAATAATATTTTCTGATAGGAAGTCGTTCGGCTGAGAATGAGGTATGTTTTCACCCTACCTTTACAAAGAATTTTTATGCACCTTTATGAATTTTTCCTCATATTAATAGTAAAGGAAAGGAATATTAATGTAAAATCAGGACAAAACGAACAAACGGTAAAAGGGATGTTTTACAATGACAAATTGACTTGTTATATCTTTATTTACATGGAAATAAGAAATTGAATCGATGATGACTAGAAGACAGTTGATAGACAGAGACTAATAGAATCATGATGATTCCCATGGATCGGCGGAAGACGGAAAGGCACCTCCATGTCTGAAGAACTCAAATGACATCCACAAGCAGAAGAATCCCGTATGGAAAAGATCGTTACCACTATTTTAATTGCCTTTAAAAGGCTGAAGATGAACAATATAGATAGATCATAATAGTGACTTTCTTCTGTAATAGACGTATCGGGACATTATTATCCAGTTATATCAATGTATTAACTTTCATCTTAATAAAGGTTTTGGCATTTTTTATAGTCAATTTATGAGTTTTCCATAGCAATAGACTTATGGTGGTTTGGGCCTAGCCCTGGGAGTTTCTGTGCTAATCTCTGTTCTATACGTTAAATTATAGAATTTATGTTTCAGTCATCGAATGCATTTCGTGAGATATCATTTAATTGGTTTAATTGAGAACGTAAGATACTACAACATTCTCTTTCATTAGAGTAGTTCATTATTCATGCTTACTTGTTTACAATCAATGCTTTCATAGTTGTTAGATGCGTTTATCATTTCCCAATGCTTTTATACTCGTTTCATTAGTTTTAGCATGACTTATATTCAATTCTTTCTATAGCTAAGAGTTGGATATTTCCATCATTACTGTAAGGCGTCTAGTTTTTAATTGATTCAGAGAGATGTAATCTATTTAATTTACAAAGAGAATTCCATTGCAAAATTAGATAAGAAATTACTATTCAATTTATTGAAGCTATTTTTAAATTCAGTAGGATTGTTGTTCAATTCATTAGTTTGTTGTCTAATCGTAGGTTTCTCTTTTCTATGCTTACTTAGACATAATAGTTAAATGACATTTTACAATTCCATTTCCCTTTGAATTGATTGAACTTCGAGAATTAGATAGTCCTCTTTATGGTAATATAGAGTAGTGGTTCTTTGATATCACTTGCATATACTGTGCTCACACTCTTGAAATAATAAGACTTGCACTAGGTTGACAATTGAATCAGAAGCATCGAAGTTTCTTGTAACAGTCTCCTTTATGACCCAACATTTTTGGCGGCATTGTCGGGAAGAGTGTTTAAGAGTGATGTCCTTTATTTCTTATTTCTTTTATTGCGAAGAATTGGATATTGAAAATGAGAGGTAAGAACTTGCGTATTGGAAAAAAAAATTCTTTCTCTCCAGCCCGCTTCTCAGAAATTATGCGGAAGCCAGTAGAATAGGTGCTCTTGTTTTATGACTAGGAAGAAAAAGATAAAAAAAAATCAAAGTCATCCACTTAAGTCTAAAAAACCCAAAAGGACCGATGATCCTTGGTATAACAACATATATATACAAAATCATTAAGAAGGCTGATTCCCGAGCATCTGTAGGGCCCAAACCCATTTCTATTCAAAGTCTTACTGCACTTCATCAGGTGGCAACCTCACCATTTGCAGCCCACACCGAGATTCATAGTGAAACAGAGGGATCTGAATAAAGCCTTCAGACTACTGATCACATAAGGATTGATCCTTCGAGAGAGGGAGGTTCTTGTAATTTGCAGGAAGGGGAAGGAGAAACCAGTAGTGCAATTTAGGTAAGAAATATAGAGCCTGGATCTCCTAAGCGAGTGGTCGAGACAAAGAAACTTAGTATCCTAGATCGAGGAAGTGCTGTAAGGCTTCTTCCACATCCGCCCCCTAATTCCACTGAAATTATTCCTCTAGAACACGAAATCCCCGAATATTATTAGCATATCTTTTATCAAATGGCAAACAATCAGAACTAGAATCAGAGGCAGACATCAACATTGGAATATCCCATTGTTGATCATGCTGCAAATTCCCCTATGAAAGTGATTCCCTTACAAAACATCCCCACATTCCATGGGTTGACCTCGAAAGATCCTGATGCATTTTTATTTGAATTCAATGTCTTATGTAGGGGATATGGCTACACCACTGACCCTTACAAATTTAAATTATTTCCTTCTACCTTGAGAGGGACCGCATTATGTTGGTTCATGAGTCTTGGTGGAGGAATCATCAATAATTGGGACCAAATGAAAAACACTTTCCTTAATAAATATCAAGATTATTGCCATACTCAAGAATTAAAAGGTGAAATCTTCAATATGTCTGTAGAAGAAAATGAGACATTAGAAGAGTATGTCGAAATATTTCAATATAATTTACAAATGTCTCCATATACTGCACTATCCAAAGACATATTGAAAGCAATAATGATTAAGGGAATGGAAGAAGAATGGGTTGAAACATTTAACATAATGGGAAAAGGGGACATATACCAAGAAGAATATGATGATATTATCTCATTGTGTATCAGGTGCTCTCGGGGTACTATGCAAAGTCGACCAATCAGACGAGACTCAACTAAAAGGGATCCTAAGAAGTCCGGTGGCAACGTAACCAGAGTAGATTTTGTTAATATTTTAGAAGATTTCAAAACTGAGATCTTGGGCACTTTGACAACATAGCTAGATGTCCTACAAGCCAAGGAGAAGTAAGCCATATTAGAACAAAACTTGGTCGTCTTTATGTAGGGGATATGGCTACACCACTGACCCTCATAAACTGAAATTATTTCCCTCTACCTTGAAAGGGACCGCATTATGTTGGTTCATGGGTCTCGGTGGAGGAATCATCAATATCTGGGACCAAATGAAAAATGCTTTCCTTATTAAATATCAAGATTATTTCTGGACTCGAGAATTAAAAGGTGAAATATTCAATATGTCTGCAGAAGACAATGAGACATTAGAAGAGTACGTCGAAATATTTCAATATAATTTACAAAGGTCTCCATATATTGCACTATCCAAAGACATCTTGAAAGCAACAATGATTAAGGGAATGGAAGAAGAATGGGTTGAAACACTTAACATAATGGGAAAAGGGGACATCTACCAAGAAGAATATGATGATATTATCTCACTGTGTATCAGGTCCTCTCGGGGTACTACACAAAGTTGGCCAATCAAACGAGACTCAACTAAAAGGGATCCTAAGAAGTCCGGTGGCAATGTAACCAGAGTAGAGTTTGGTAATATTTTAGAAGATTTCAAAACTGACATCTTGGGCACTTCGACAACATAGCTAGATGTCCTACAAGCCAAGGAGAAGTAAGCCATAGTAGAACAAAACTTGGTCATTGTTTGCCCACGCTGTCGGAAGAAGCACAGCCAAAGGGAATGCACGTTATACATGGTTCAAAAATGCGCTATTTGCATGAAGGACCATGTTACGGACCATTTTCCTTCGATTCTGGGGCTGAAGGAAATTTTTAAAGAAGCAGAAGAAGAGACAGAACCAGTCTATCTCATGAGTCAGTGTTGCCTGTGGCAAGCACGACCAGGTATGCCACAAGACATGCCTTAGTTATTTTATTCGCCACCATTTAACCAAAAAAACCATGTAGGAGCTTGACAGAATCAACCACCTTTCTCTACTTGGCCATCTCAATCATTTCCTATACCACCTTATCCAACACAACCCTCTTCAGGGAATAATTGGCCAAGTTTTCCTTGTTCTCCCCCTTATTGGAAAAACACTCCCTATCAAACCCAGTGGCCAACCTCCCCTTCACAAACCACAAACTCGCCTCAGAACTGGTAGTGACCCCTAGGAATGACCAACCTACCGATGGGGACAAGAGTTCAAAATAAACCTACATTACCAGCTCCATACCTAGTCCAGCACAACCCTCAACCTATCATACGGCCTCAATTGCCGACTCAACCTAATCCTAACCCCAATAATAGGCCGGTTCAGCTAATTTAGATTGTAGAAAATCCAAACCGCGAAACAAATAGAAGTAATGTAATGAAGTAAGATTGATATCGGGACATATTATTTCACTAGCAGAAGATGTGACCTCGCCACAATTTGAATCTGGAACTTCAACAGAGCCTAGACAGAAAAAATATGATTGAAAGAGAAGTAGAGCACGGAAAGGATACAGTTGATCATGGGAAGCCTGAAAACCTTAGGATTTCTCCCCCTCCATCCCATGAAAGCTTAACGCAGCCTAGAATGATAGTCTCTCTAGATTTCGATATCCTAGAAGAGTTAGGAAACATTTTCATTAAAATTACTCTTTTATAGGACATATAAGACATTCCCATCTATGCCAAGACAATTAAAGAATGGTGTGGGAAGAAGCAGGTAAGGAAAGAAAAAACCACACCCATTGTTCATGTGGTAGGGGCAATATCCAACTTACTATTGGGTGAGGAAACACCCGTGAAATATGAGGATCCAGGGAATCCCATAGTAACTGTCCAAATCTCTGGCCACTCCTTTCCAAACACATTGGTTCACTTAGCAGTGGCCATTAACATCTTAACTACAGGGACCTGGGAAAAGCTAGGAATATCAGCTTTAGAGCCTACAACTAATTTGCTGGAACTTGATGACAGATCTATTATCAGACTAGAAGGAATATTACAAGAAATCCTGGTTTCTGTGGACTCACGGGAGTATCCAGCTGACACTTTAGTTATTAACCCAAACAGTAGGATGGACAGACACCCATTGATACTTGGGCAACCTTGGTTGGCAATAACTGATGCTTACATAGGCTGCCAGACAGGCAGCATGACCATTGCTAGAGGATATTCTATTAAAAATATTATCATTTACCTGCCTGCCAAACCAAGCCTAACCACGATAAAAATTCATGGACATCCACATACATATTGGGAAAAAAATATCCGTTCACCACTGACCATAGATGAAGCTCTTGAATTTAAGGATCAAACTGAAGATGATGTAATCAATAACTTCATGAATCAACCATTTGTTAGTGTCATCCTAGTCATACTTCCATCAGTGATCAAAAGTTCTCTCTTGCATTTGCATATTACGAGTCCCATACCAATAAATTTCACCATTTTGCTAGGTCATGGATTCATTGATGGTAGTGATTTTTCATAAGTTTTCCCTCATGTGAAACTTGTTGATTCTCCTCTCTATGGTCTTTATTCATGAGCTACTTTCACTTTCTGAGTCATGTCAGTAGGTCATAGGATGGGTCTCATTAGTTCTAGGGTCTCACCATGGTCAAATTAATGAGTCAAGTGTCAATAAATATCAGCAAGTTCATGAGGAAGTCAATAAACTCAAAGTCACAGTACCTAGAAGATTAAAGAGATGTTTTATTCAGTTTGATGTAATTTTCACCTCAAAACCATGTTTTGAGGTGACATGATACTTTGCGTTTATTATCATTTATTATGTAATTTTAGGTCAGCATATGTAATAAGTCACAATTCAGAAGCTGCTATCTCCCCAAAGTCATCACCCTACCTTCAGAGAAGTTTTCCACAACATTTTCAGTTCAGAATCATGCTCTAAGTATGTTCAACAAAAAGAGCCTAGAAAGAGCCTTCCAATGGTATATTACACTCTCAAAACTGACTTTTGGATTGAAATTTATGCCTAGGTGAAGTAAAAAGTTCCCTATACCCCAAACTTCCCCTTTTTCCCATCTTTCCCTTAAAATTTATATTATTAAGTTTTAATATTTTCTTTAATAAATCCCCTTTTCCCCCCTCCGATTACAAAATCGCATTATAAAATGGTTTAAACACAAATGTGATTTAAACATAACCACTTCCCCACAATTACCCCTAAACTTTATAATAAAGATTATATATATAAAATGCCCGTCATTCCCAAACCACTTCCCCTCCATACCTTATAAACCTTATAACAAAATTTAAAGATTTATTATTATAAAACCCCACCATTCCAAGTTCCTTTCCCTTTCCATCGCAATCACAATATTCAAAAGGTGCATCCCGATGGTCCTCGTGACTGCCCAAATCTCCGATGTAATTGGTGTAAGCCCTGCCATTGATTTAATTAATGATCCAACGGTCCACATACCATCAGCGCCTTTGATTTCTCCACTCCCGATTGTATATCCTCGATGGCAAACCCCCAATTAACACCCTCCAATTATTCCTCAGTCGTCGATCTCATCATCCAATCCGATGGCCCACAACCAATCGAACCATCCCAATCGGCGTTGTTAAAAAACCCTTTCCTCTGCCCTCCTCCGATCTCCCGATGTCGATTGACTTACGAGCCCACCACATAAAACCTCTGCCCATTCATAAAAAGGGCCTTACCCTTTGTTAAATCAAACTTTGTTTTAATTTATTTTACAAAGGCCTCTCCTCCATCGCCCATCCCATCGCATCCGAGGTATTGTATTATGTTATACTCCGCCTCGAGCTTCCTATTCTGATTTTGATTAATTGCCCCAGTCTCACCTTAAAATTCCCTCCCCTTTTCAAATGTAAAACCATATTTTCCTTTGAAAAAGGCACTGAGATATTTAATTTACCTTTTCATCCCATTATCCCTTTGGCCCTTCTTTTATCCCTGTTTTCCACATGACAATCGTATCGGAAGTTTTGGGTTTCATTCTAAATAACATCCCCCCCCATTCCTCCGATCACCGATTGCGATGGCACTGTTACATGATATATTAGAATGTTTTGTTATATATTTCCTCCCCTCCGATCCGATTGCGATTATAATATGGACCCCACTTCCCTTCGCTCCCTACAAAAAATCGATTTTCCCTTCACCAAAAGCCATAATTTCATTTCATTTTTATTTTCAAAGCATTTTATTAGGGCCAATTTTCTTCAACGAAAATAATGGAAACAATGAGAAAAGTCAAAGGGCCGAGAGATAAAAAAAATAGAGATTTATACAGCAGCATAAAAATAGGGATTGGCTCCTCAAATCGCCTATTTCTCATTCAACAGCGTAATTGTGAATCTGCCCAAGTAGTCAAATGTAATGCCGTCCCTTATTTTCATGGGCAGATTGTTGGATTTCTTTTCTATGATTGGACTTCAGTTCTTCAGCTGTTAAAATAGTTCCTCTTTCTGTGGATCTATGTTCCCACAAATCTGGTCTATTTAATGAAATTGTAAATCATTTGTAAAGATTCTGTAAATCAGAAGTAGGGGAATAATGTTGAAAATCAAAGAGAATGCTCTGCGTTCCATTGTAACAGTTTGGACAGGGAATTAATAAGAGATGCAACTCTGATTTGTGGGATCCATGTGGTATGAGTTTTAGCATTTGTTCTCTCTTTGTGTTCATATGTAAAATTGTTATGTGTTCCATTCATTCATAAACATTTCTGGTTGAATGCTTTCAATATAGAAAGGTAGAATCCATTTTATATGATCTGCCTTGGGAAATCATTCATACTCTGTGTTTTTATTCTGTTTGAAAGGGATCCATCTGCTATGCCCTTTTCAGCTCCTCACCATTCTTTCCATTCCATCTTTATTTAACCTTAATTGCTAAAATTTCCTGCCTACCTTGCCCAATGAAATACCCTGTATCCTGATTTAATTCCCCAGTTTCAAAATTGTCCCTTTCGTCCCATACATCCCTGAAAAATACATTCATTTATTAAAACCTTTTCCAATTATTATACCTAGCCTAAAATCATTCCATTATTGTACTTTGTTGAATATCCTTTTCATGGAGAGAGCCCTCTCTTGACCTTATAGGGCTAGCTACAAGGCTGAGCGTGGTTTAGATGTTACCTTGTTTTGCCCTTTTTCAGCCCGGGGTCCAGATCGGGAGCTAACACCATCTACGCCTGAAAACTTAAAATGTTAAATGCTAAAAATACTTCTTGACAATGAACCATAATAAAACCCCTTAGAAAACCTTGATGATCAACATATACCCACAACCACTGTATGCAATAGCATACCCATTGAATTGGGCCAGGAAAAAATTTAAATATCAATGGAAATATGGATAGTAACCAAAAGAAAAGGCTCATAAAGGTTCTATAGAAGTATCAGGGAGAATTTGCTTAGGATTACCCAGCCATGAGAGGTATAGAGCCTCAACTATGCACTCATCACATCTATACTGAAAAGGAGGCTAGGCCTGTTCAGAAACCTCAACGAAAGCTAAACCCACATCTGAAAGAAATTGTAAAAGATGAATCGCAAAAGCTACTGGATGTAAACTTAATTTATCCTATCTTAGATAGAAAATGGGTCTCTCCCCTAATAGTCGTTCCTAACAAAAATGGGAAATGGAGATTTTGTTTAGATTACAGAGAACTGAATAAGGAAACATAGAAGGACCACTTCCCCCTTCCTTTTATTGACCAGGTCCTTGATACATTGGAAAGGAAATGGTTATTTCCTTTCTTGACGGGTTCAACAGTTACAATAAAATCCAGATAGCCCCCGAAGACCAGGATAAAACAACCTTTACCTACCGATGGAGTACATTTTCCTACAAGGTATTACCATTCGAACTATGCAATACCCCAACAACCTTCCAAAGAGCCATACTTAGTATTTTTCTGATTTAATAAACAAGGGACTTGAAATTTACATGGATGACTTTACCCCATATGGAGATGACTTCAATCAAGTGCTAGAAAGTCTAGAAAAATTATTGGAATGATGTATTGCTAATAGATTATGTTTAAGAAATTAAAAATGCCACATGATGATGACTAAAGGAGTAATCCTAGGGCACTATATCTCTGCAGCTGGAATACAGTTAGACCTGAAAAAAATAGAAGTAATCTTTTTATTGGCCACACCTTATACGCAGACAGAGTACGCAATTTTCTTGGTTACACGGGGTACTATAGCAGGTTTATAAAGATTTTTTCGCAAATATCTGCACCCTTCTATGCATTAACTGGGAATGTTGAATTCCATTGGTCTGATAAATGTGACACTTCTTTTACATATTCAAAGAAATGAGTGTTGGCGGCACCAATCCTACGCGGTCCTAACTGGAAGCTGCCCTTTAACATTTCTTCAGATGCATCTGACACAGCGATAGGGGTACTTGTTGGTCAAGAAGAAGATAAAAATCCCTATTCTATTTATTACATTAGAAAAAATATCACTCTTGTTGAATTAAACTATATAGTGGCTGAAAAAGAACTCTTGGCTTTCATTTATGCTATCAATAAATTTAGACATTATATAACTGGCTGTCAAGTATTCATGTATACTGATCACTCTACCATTAGATATCTAGCCAATAAACCAATTACAAATGGGAGAATAACTCGTTGGTTGATGCTTTTGCAGGAATTTGATATAACTCTCAAAGATAATCTAGGGAAGGAGAACGTGGTTACAAAATTCCTATCCAAGGTTCCTAAGATAGACGACACACTAGCGGTGGACGATTAGTTTCCTGACGAACATCTGTAGGAAAGTTGCTAGAAATTTAACATCAAGGGAACATAAACTGATTGTACATCACAGTGATAGGTTCTCCTGGATCGATGGATACCTCTTTCATACGGGGGCTGACATGCATATACGTAGATGCATCTGTGAAGACGAGATTTATGACATCCTACGGAACTGTCACGATGAACCTTGCAATGTCCATTTTGTAGATTGCAGAATGGGGTACAAAGTATTACAATTAGTTTATTATTGGCCTACGATTTTTAAAGATGCAAAAAAATATGTCCAAGCCTGCTATAGTTGGCAAAGAATGGGTCACCTGGGCCAAGCTAATGAAATTCCACATTAACCACAATTGGTAGTAGAACTGTTTGAACGATGGGCACTCGATTTCGTTGGACCATTAAACCCACCACCGAACCATAAAATATACATACTAGTTGTCACAAATTACGTAACAAAGTGGGTAGAAAAAGTGGGCCTATCAAGAGCCACAGAAGAATCTATGATTAAATTATTTTTTGAGCTATTTTTGAGATATAGTTTACTACGAGAAGTGATAACCGATAGAGGGGCACAGTTTGTGGGTAATAAAATTACAGCCACCCTAAAGAATCACCATATCATCCATAGAGTCACATCTCCTTACCACCTGCATGCAAACAGGCAGGTCGAAAGTACCAACAAAGTCCTTGAGGAAATTCTTTCTAAAACAGTATTAGCACATCACCGAGACTGGGCCACTAGAGTACCAGAGGCCTTGTGGGCTTACTGCGCAATGTGGCGAAACACCGTAGGATATTCTCCGTATCATCTGGTATTTGGAAGGGAGCCTATTTTTCCTTTTGAATTCGAGATAAAGACCTTAAGGACAACACAGGAGGTAGGGTTGGACTTAATGGAGGCTTAGATTAAAATACTCTAGCAAATAAATGAGCTAGATGAAATATGACTATTGGCTCTGCAACGCACAAAAATCATACAAAAAAAATGGGCTAAGTAGCATGACAACTTCATCAAAAAGAAGACATTCTAGAAAGGAGATTGGGCACTTCTCTATGACTCCAGATTAAATATTTTCTGGTGAAGTTGCAAAAAAGGTGGCTCGGTTCATATGAAATTCAAGAAGTACACAACAACGGTACCCTCAGCTTGACCACCATGGATGGGTCTGGTTCTACATTTCGAGTCAACGGGCACAGAGTGTGCCTCTATCAGAAACCTCTTACAAAGGAGAATTTCTGCCATCAGGTACACAACGATCCTATTATCCAGTTTCTAGCAGAAGGGGGTGATAACCCCACAAGTTTAAATACATAAGAGCCTGTTGTTTCCTTTTGTAAATATTGTATATAATTTCCCTACAATTTTATTATTATTCTGTTGTACATTCTTCATATTCGCAATGGTGTCATTTTCCTTCATCACCCCTTTTGTTTTTTTTCTCTTTGTTGTTCAAATATTTGAATGGCTACTTTTCAATCCCATTGAACAGTTGTTCTTTAATCGGATTGAACAACCGTGTTTTTGTGATTTTTTTTTCTTTGATGTTCAAATATTTGAATGACTGCTTTTAAATCCCATTGAACAATTGTTTCTCAATCAGATTGAAAAACTGTGTTTTTGTGTTTTTTTCTTTGCTGTTCAAATATTTGAATAGCTGATGTTCAATCCCATTGAACAAATATTGTTCAATCGGAGTGAATAGCCGTGTTTTTGTGTTTTTATTCGTTGGTGTTCAAATATTTTAATGGTTGTTGTTCAATCCAATTGAACAATTGTTGTTCAATCAAATTGAATAACTGTGTTTTGCATTTTTACTTTTGTTGTTAAAATCTTTAAACAACTAATTTTTTTTCCCTCTTTAATAATGATTCTTCTTTATTTTTTTTATGATCTCTCCTCACAAAAACCATCATCGTCCCACAACCCAGCTGTAAAACACATTTTTGAGTGGGAATTGGCACCTGAAGAGGAGAAAAGTAGCAATATTACTAATATGATGATCCTTTGAAACTTTAATGGAAATCTCTACTCTAGAAGCTGACATGGTACATATATGCAATGAATGGCTAAGAAATCTCCTATTCGAACATGTTATTACACAATAAATAGTCTTATAATGGTATATATCTCTACACTCTTTAGTAGTATTTCCCTTTGACATAAAGATTTAGGAATAAGGAGTGTTAATTGTATTGGCATTCTTTTTCTTACTTCACACACCATCCCTAACTCTTAAGGAGTTAATGAGCCTCCCTTCATGTATAAAGAATAAATATTATGCTTACATGAAAAATTTTAAAAGAGAATAGGGGGTCTCATCATCAGCCAACCTACCATGATCATAAGGGTTTAGCAGGTGACATGCCCACAATGGCCAACACACCAGGGTAATGACCTTCTTAACTGCTTGAAGGATAGGAGGTCTCATCACGAGCTGGCCTGATCACTCTGTTACAATCCCATTGAATGGCACTGTGACTATCTGGCTAGCACACGAGCACAATGGTTTCTTCATAAAACAAAACAAAACACCTATTTTTAAAAAAAATAAGTACTATGTCTATATGAAAATTGTTAAGAGAGAATAGGGGGATTCATCACGAGCCAACCTACCATGATCATAAGGGTTTAGCAGGTGACATGCCCACAATGGTCAACACACCAAGGTAATGACCTTCTCAACTGCTTCAAGGACAGGAGGTCTCATTACGAGCTAGCCTGATCACACTGTTAGAACTCTAGTGAGTGGCATCTTGACTATCTGGTCACCAAACTAGCATGGTGATCTCTCTATAAAATTGGAAAAATATCTACTTTTACATAAAGGATTCTGGCTCATTTTTTGGGGTTAAAATAGCAACCCTGTCAATGCTATGAATGCCAGCTAGCAGCAGTGGCTCTGTTTGTGGTATGAGAGTATATTCTAACGATAGCCAATTACTCTTACATATACCGTATCTCCTATTTCCATCCATTTCTAAGATAAATCAACTACTCGAATTAGTGATAATACTATTTGAATGCATAAGTAGCTATAAATGAACTATGCTATCATGTTTGAATTCTGGGATGACGGCACCAATCATTATCTATCACAATCATGCTTCCATCACACTATACCATTAAATAAGGACATCCTATCATAATAATTGTTGTATTGCTTTCTTCCCTTCTTCAGTCACTTCCGCATGAGATACACTTATGATAAATTCTAATTTTGACCTTTAAAACCGCACACGTTCATAATTGTTACAATCACTCCTCTTTCCTTAAGCTCCAAGGCCACAGACATTGTTATCGTGTATAGACTGTGATTACTGATCCCTGGAATTTTCCCACGTATGAATTCATGATTGATTAAATATCTCTTGTACTTAAGGATGTGGACGCCCTTATTTCAAGAGAGGGGGTGTAAATATCCATAAATATTAAGCATGCAAATTCCCTACACAAATTTCGTTGGATACACTGATAAGACCAAAAGATCATTGCAATTACGATATTAAGTTACCTACATTTACGACAGAAGGCTACAATTTATTTTTCTCTTGCATACAGTGTTTATTCCAACCAACAGGGCCGAAAGGAAACATAGACAGAAGGAGAAATTATCTCAAGAGAACACATTAGCCATGGGAGGGAACTCTCTTTGAAATGAACCTACGACCTTCCCAATATCAGACGCAGCTCACACCATTCTCCAGCAAGATGGTTGGTTGCCATACTTACACAAATTGCAAGGGTTTGACACAGAGATAGAAATTGAATTCCCGCATAGCTACAGGAGAGACATGCCAGACTCAATGGAAGGATTATACCAGTCAAATAGGATATCATTGCTAAAGTTTCCGGAATGCTAGAAAAGGGAGAAATATGGACAGAAAAGCACCTTCTTCTATGAGAGGCAATCAGAGTGTACCAGGATCTAGGAGAACCATCGGAACATAAAGGAAAGGGGATTAACACTACCTATCTACAACAACTATGGCAGGAATTGGCAACATTCATCCAGATATTCATCACATGCAATAGATGCCAAGACGTGGTAAAACCCCATCAACTCAAATTGTTAGCTATTCTTAAACAAAAGATTTCAGTTAATCTGCCTTCTTTATTAAATTATGTACATGACACTGTTGTTCGAATGAGAAAGGCTAAAAACCCCCAACCAGTCGTCAGCCACCATGGCTTAATCAAGTTAATTATCATGCATGAATTAGGCAAACAACAGACATCCTAGGACAAATTTTTTAACCCTGTCGTGCATGCACATGAGGAAAACCCTGTCAGGATCGAAATTGAGCTCCCTAAAATGAACATACCTAGGGGAACAAGAAGGAAAAAGACCCATGCTTCGACAACAAAACCAAGCAAGCGAAGACGATCCGAAAGACAACAATTACAACAAGAAACCTTGGAATCAGTAGAGGAGGCAGGGCCATCCCATTCACTACCTTGAAGCCATAAAAACAAACCCTTACAAGACTATGAGGAAGAGATAGATCGATTTCTGGAGAAAATGAGGGCATCCCGTGAAACTAGAAGCCCATCTGAATAGCTGAGGAGCAAGAGGAACTGTTAAACCAATATGCCACTGCCACCAACTCTGGCCGCAGTCAGATATTACCTCACCAAGATGAATCATAGGGTTTTAGAGCCTTGTCTCCTCTCGAGAGTGATGGGTTGAATAGGGAAGAGCAGGCAGAAGGCGTAGACGAATCTGAAAACCAGTCAGGAGACACCATCCCCTTAAAACAAAATGCAAGCATGGAAACAGTCCCTCTAATTCCTGAAGGGAATAATATCTCACCCAGTTGGGACATTAATGCATAATTAAGCTCTGGAGTACAGGTAGAAAATATCATCACAAACAACCTTGAAACTGGCACCACCATTCCTGAAAACGAGGTTGCTGCTCCTCCATCCCCTGCCAAAACTAGGCCAGAAGAGAATTTAGCTGAAAAGAAGTTGAAGAAAATGAGAAGAAACTCTAAAAGGTTAAGGAAAATGATAAAACATTTGAGGAAACAACTAAAGGAAGTAAGCAAGGCTCAGAAGCCCCAGAAAGAATTGGTCACCATAGAAACCCAAACAGATCTTGTCACCAATTTGATAGACACTGTCGAGGTTGAGGTACTTACTAACTTAGCAACTACTGCTAGGATTGAGGTACAGACAGACCTAGTGGACACTATTGAAGCCTATGTGCAAACTAGCATGGAATTTAGAGAAGAAAAGGAAACCCAAATGGAGGAATCCCTTGCCTACGCTCTTCTAGTAGAAAAGGCTGCCAATCAAAAATTGCATAACGAATTAATTCGAACACAGCATGAGTTAGCACAATGTAGAAATAAATTAGTGCCCGCATAAGAGTATTAGGCACTGTTAAAGAAATTAACATACCTTTCTGCAATAGAGCATGAGACATTTTCTCAACACAAAGAAAAACAGATGAAGGTAAAGAAAGCACAAGATCAGGTGGGACAAGCCAAGAAGCAAGCCACTATGGTTTTCTATCTATACTCTTATGTGCTAACATGCAGGGCACCACCCACCAACTATGCCCTATTTCTAGTAGAATGGTATCTGTTACTGAAGATCAAAGCCGTCAGGGCAGGGAAGCCCATGAATTTTAAAACCATAGAGGAATTCATCCATTGTTGCAATGATCAAAATGAGTAGGTCCAATACCTCTTGTGTGAGCTATACATGCATAACTTCTTCTTAGAGGATGACAGGGACAGTAATCCCAGCCCCTTTATAGGAGATATTTAGTTCCAGGCTTTCATCTCTTTTGCTAAGAACCAGACTCAATGGGCTAAAGCCTAAAACATTTTCCAGAAGAGGGAACATGGCCTAGACCTGTGGGTTAGAGGGCAGCCTACTAGACCCCTGCACCTATTCACACAACATAAGAATTTCATGCAAAGAAAGGGAGTAAGGACTAAACTGGGGCCCATCCATAAGGACATTATATAACATGGCCAGGAGTCTTTCGAGGAAATTCACGAAGAATCTCTGGAAGCAGCCAAATAGAGGTGGATGGCCTCCATGAATAACGTGAAAAACAGAGATACATTTGGCTACAAAAAATTAGAAGCGGCTGCTTCCATATTCCTTTTATACAACAATCTAGTATTAAACATGGGCCCTAAATGGATAGGATTCAAGTACATATGCCCTCTCATCAGGTACCTCCTGAGGGTTATGATCATGATTACGAGCTTCCAGAAGGGAAAAGAAACGTTGCGTTTGCAAAGATCAGACAAAGACATGGCTTCTGAGCCTATAAAGAAGAAGTCTGCCCTGTCTATTCTCTAACTTAGTTACACCTCAATCATTTGTTTGCATGAGGACCTGCAAATAGGTAAGTGGGGGAGTATGTTGGGCCGAGAATGAGGTACGTTTTCACCCTTCCTTTACCAAAAATTTGTATGCACCTTTATGAATTTTTCCTCATCTTAACAGTAAAGGAAAGGAAGATTAATGTAAAATCGGGAAAAAATGAACTAACTGTAAAAGGGATGTTTTACAGTGGGAAATTGACTTGTTATATATTTATTTACAGGGAAATAAGCAGTTGAATCGATGATGACCAGAAGATAGATGGCAGATAGAGACTAACGAAACCATGATGACTACCATGGAATGGCGGAAGACGGAAAGGCACCCCCACGTCTGAAAAACTCAAACGACATCCACAAGCATCAGAATCTCATATGGAAAAGATCGTTACCACCATTGTAATCACCTTGAAAAGGCCGAAAATGAACAAGAAAAATAGATCAAAATAGAGACTTTCTTCTATAATAGATGTATTGGGACAAGATTGTCCAATTATATCAATGTATTAACTTTCATCTTAATAAAGGTATTTTCAGTTTTTATAGTCAATTTCTGAGTTTTCCGTTGTAGTAGACTTCTGGTGGTTTAGGGCTAGCCCTGGGAGTTTCTACGCTAATATTTGTGCTATATGTTCAATTACAGATTTTACGTTTCAGTCATCAAATGCATTTTTTGAGATATCATTTAATTGGTTGAATTGTGAACATAACATACTACAGATTTCTCTTTCATTATAATAGTTCATTATTCATGTTTCCTTGTTTACAATGAATGCTTTAATAGTTGTGAGATGCTTTCATCATTTCCCAATTCTTTTATACTCATTTCATTAGTCTTAGCATGACTGTTGTTCAATTCTGTATATAGCTAAGAGTTGGATCTTTCCATCAGTACTATAAGGTGTCTAATTGTTAATTGTTTCAGAGAGATGTCATCTATTTAATTTACAAAGAGAATTCCATTGCAAAATTAGATAAGAAATTACTATTCAATTTATTGAAGCTTTTGTTCAAATCAGTAGGACTTCTGTTCAATTCATCTTTGTGTTGTTCAATCATAGGTTGCTCTTTTGCACTTACTTATACAGAATTGTTAAACAGAATTTTACAATTCCATTTCCCTTTGAATTGATTTAGCTTCTAGAATTAGATAGTGCTCTTTATGGTAATATAGAGTAGCGGTTCTTTGATATAACTTGCATATACTATGCTCACACTCTTGAAATAATAATACTTTCCATGGGTTGACAATTGAATGATAAGCATCGAATTTGGCTATAATAGTCACCTCTGTGACCCAACAGAAGTGTCAGTGACTTCCAGGTGTGTTGAAGAAGGAGTGACGTCAAGGTATGTTAGGAAGTGTTAAGGCATCCTAGAGGCCAGGAAAACATGCCAATATATGCTAGGTTTCATGGTGTGCCAATGCTTGCCAGGCTGGAGTGTTTGGGAGTGGCTCAGAAAAATAAGGGAGCACTTGTCTCAAACGCATGGAAGTGAATGAATAAGAGTGTGCAACAATGAGTATCAATGAGTTCTAGGTGTGCTAAGTAGGGATTTTAAAGGTATGTTAGGTAGTGCCAAGGAATGCTAGAGTGCAAGGGCGACATGCTAGGATGTGCCAAGTGCTAGGTTGTGTCAATGCATGCTAGGGAGTGCCATGGAAACACAAGGGAGAACTATTTCAAAATGCATGAAAATGAACGAATAAAGATGTGTGATAGAGAGTGTCAATGAGTTTCAGGTGTGCTAAGGAGAGAGTAGCAAGGTTATATGCTAGGAAATTCCAAGGTATGCTAGAGTGCCAGGACATGTCAAGGAGTGTTAGTGTGTGCTAGGGAGTGTCAAATCATGCCAAGGAATGGAGGATATGCTAACACGCGACAGACAATGCCAAGCCATTCTAAGACGTGCTAGGTGATATGGGATGTTAACATGTAAACTCTATTGCTAATTTTTTTTACTCCCACAGTTGGATGTGAGCCTTGTCTTGGTAACTTGTTAAGTTGGATGAGTTGAATAAGAGGAGTAGCTAATTCTATCAACTCCTAATCAATGTGTAAATAGGAGTTAGTTGGATTCATTTGTATCATCACTTGACTTGGGATCTCCCTATCTTTAAAGAACTTTGAAGTTTTCCTTGGAGAACTATTTTGGATGATGGATGCATTTTGATGTATGGATTGGACTATTTTTATCTTCGAGCTTTTTTTTATCTTAAATATGCTTCATAGTAATAAATAAAATTAAATCAAGTGACCAAATTTTCATTATGAATATCGACCATAGTTAGAAAATCAACATCTTGAATTCAATATGTATCGAGATATTATGGTGAGCATCAAAAGGGTCGATGTGTGTAATTGTATGTGCTATAGAGGTTTACATATCTTGTGAAAACTAGGGAAACTATCGTGAACACAAAGTTGCCAATGTTAGAAACATTTTTTAATGAAATAAAAAGAAATATACATAGCCTATTGTAGGGGAATAAAATATGATACCTTAAGAACATAATATATCAAGAGAAAAGAAGGAAAAATTAAATATTATTATTGGAAGTGCTTATAATATTGCTCAATTAAAAAATTTATATGTCTTGGTAATAAAGGAAAGAACTTGGTAAAAAAATAATAGTTGTAACTTTTGACTCAAAACGAAATAGATTTTATTCAATAAAACAATTAACTCTTGCAATTGGTATTTACCTTAAATAATTTATATTTATTTTGAATTATATTGGGATGTGACATGTTGCTATGCAAGTTAATAAGGAGGAATTATCATAGCGAATATAAGAATTTCCTTCATTCTTCTTTATTACCATATAAATTTACCATCACTCACATTCCGCTTCAGGTAATTGTTTCCTTTCATGGGTATTACTATATTTTCTACAAGTGTTTTAGATTTTTTATATGATTTTTAGGTTAGCGTATTCATCTTCTAATGTGCAAGAATCTTGTGTGGAAATGACATCTATATATTGTCTTTTTGAAATGCCTTTATCTCCTCCAAGAAACCAAACCTAGCTTACCCTATCCTATCTTCCTCTAGTGTGGACTACTCCAGCCTAACCTATCATATTCTACTCTAGGTTATCATAACCTCACATGGTGTAGACTAGCCTACTCTATCTTATCCTAGCCTAACCTATCCTAACCAAGCCTACTCTAACGTAGCCTAGCCTAGGCTACTCTAGCATTTCCTACACTAAATAGCTTACTCTATCCTAGCCTAAAATACTCTAGGATACTTAACCTATTCTAGCCTTCTAGTTCCTAACCTAGCCTACTATTTCCTAGCCTTGGTGACCCTTTCGTAGCCAAGCATGCTCTAGCCTAGCCTAGCCTAGCCAAACCTAGCCTACTATAGTCTACCCTAGCCTTCTCTAGTGTAGCCTAGTGTTCTCTAGCCTAGATTTCTCTCAAATTAGGTTAGCCTACTCATGGTTAGCCTAACCTAGGATACAGTAGATTAGCCTACTATATCGTAGTCTAGCCTAGCCTAGCATAACCTACCCTAGCCTAGTCTACTTTAGGTTAGCCTACTTAGCCTAGTGCAGTCTACTATTGCCTAAGCTAGCTTACTCTTTGCTATGATAGCCTACCCTTATTTAACTGAGCATACTCTAGTCTAACCTACTGTACCCCACTCTACGCTAGTCTATTTTAGCTTACTCTAGGTTAGCCTGCTCTATCCTAGACTACTCTATTCAAAACTACTCTAGTCTAGCCTACTCTTACATAACCTAGCATAGCCTACTCTAGCCTAACATAACCTACTCCAGTTGACCCTATCGTAGCCTGTCCTATTCTACTCTAGCCTAACCGAGCCTAACCTGGCCTAGCCATACCTACTCTATCCTAGCATAGTCTATCCTAACATTGTCTACGCTAGCCTATTCTAGCCTCTGGCTCACCCTAACCTAACCTAGCATAGTCTACTCTATCCTAGTCTACTATATCCTAGTATGCTCTATCCTAACTTAGCCTAACGTAGCCTAGCCATACCTACTCTATCCTAGCCTACTCTATCCTAACATATTGTAGTCTAGAATATTCTAGCCTAGCCTAGCCTAGCGTTTCCTAACCTAGCCTAGCCTAACATAACGTAGCCTAGCCTAGCCTAGGCTAACCTAGCCTATCATAACCTATTGAAACCTAGCCTACAACCACCTAGTGTAACCTAGCCTACACTTTCCTAGCCTAACCTAACCTATCCTAGCCTAGCCTAGCTTAACCTAACCTAGCCCACCCTAGCCTAGCCTAACCTAGACTAGCCTAGCCTAGCCTTCTGTAGACTAGCCTGACATAGCCTTGCCTAGCCCAACCTAACCTGGCCTAGCTTAGTCTACCCTAGCTTAACCTACCCTACCCTAGGCTACCCTAGGCTACCTTAGCCTTTCCTAGCCTAGCCTAGTCTACCCTAGCTTAACCTAACCTAGCCTAACCTAGCCTTACCAAACCTAGCCTAACCTAGCCTTGGCTATCCTAGCCTAAACTAACGTAACCGAACCTAGCCTAACCTAACCTAACATTGGATAACCTAACCTAACCTAACCTAACATAGGCTAGCCTAACCTAACCTAGGCTAGCCTAGCCTAGCCTAGCCTAGCCTAACCTAACCTTGCCTTGCCTAGCCTAAGCTAGTTTACCCTAGCCTAGCCTAGCCTAAATTAACTGAACCCAAAAAAAAATAACCTAACCTAGCATAGCCTAACCTAGCATAGCCTAACCTAGCCTAACCTATCCTAGCCTAACTGAGCCTAACTTATCCTACCCTAGTCGAGCCTAACCTAACCTAGACTAACCTACCCTAGCCTAGCCTAGCCTATCCTAGCCTAGCCTAGCTCATCCTAGCTTAGCCTAGCCCAGCTTATCCAAACCTAGCATGGCCCAACCTATCCAAACGTAGCCGAGCCTAGCATATCCAAACCTATCCTAGTCCAACGTAGCCTGCAGAACCTAGCCTAACCTAGTCTATCCTAACCTAACCAAGCCTAACCTAGCTTAGCATAACCTAGCCTAACATAACCTAACCTAACCTTTCCTAGCCTAACCTTTCCTAACCTAGCCTAGCATAGCTAGCATAGCGTAACCTAGCCAAGCCTAGCCCAGCCTAGCCTAGACTAACCTTACTTAGCGTAGCCTTACCTTGCCTAACCTAGACTAGCCTAACCTATCATTGCCTAAACTAGCCTAACCGAACCTAACCTAACCTTCCCTATCCTTACCTATCATAGCCTAGCCTTACCTAGCCTATCCTAGCCTAACCTATCCTAGGGTTAGCTAGACCAGCCTTACCTAGACTGCACTAGACTCACCTAACATAACCTTTCCTAGCCTAACCATACCTATCCTATCCTAACCTCACCTAGCCTAACCTAGCCTAACCTAACCTAGCCTAACCTAGCATAACCTATCCTAGCCTAACATATCCTTGCCTCACCTAGCCTAACCTACCCAAACTTAACCTAGCCTTGCCTTCTGTAACCTCGCCTAGCTTTACATAGCCTAGGCTAGCCCAACATAGGCTAACCTAGGATAGCCTAGCATAAGCTAACCTAGTGTAACCCAACCTATCCTAGCATAACCTAACCTAGCCTAACCTAGCCTAGCTTAAAGTAGCCTAGCCTATCATAACGTTTGCTAGCCTAACCTTAGCTAGCCTAGCCTAAGCTTGCCTAACCTAACCTATTCTAACCTAAACTAACCTAACCTAGCCTAGCCTATCCTAACGTAGCCTAACCTAGTCTAATCTAGCCTAGCCTAACCGAGTCTAACCTAACGTAGCCTAACCTAGCCTAGCATAACTAAGCCTAACCTAACCTAGCCTAACCTATCCTATCATAGCCTGGCCTACCCTAGCCTAGCCTATCCTAACCTATCCTAGCCTAGTCTAACCTAGGCCAGCTTATCCAAACCTAGGCCATCCTAGCCTATCCAAACCTAGCCCAGCCTAACCTACCCAAACCTATCTTAGTCCAACATAGGCTACAGACCCTAGACTAACCTATGCTAGACTAACCTAGCCTATCCTAACCTAACCAAGCCTAACCTAGCATAGCATAACTTAGCCTAACCTAACCTAACCTAGCCTTGCCTAGCCTAACCTTCCCTAACCTAGCCTAGCATAGCATAACCTAGCCTAGCCTAGCGTAGGCTAGACTAACCTTGTTTATCCTAGACTTACCTTGCCTAACCTAGCTTAACCAAGCATAACTTAACCTAGCCTATCCTAATATATCATTACCTAACCTAGCCTAACCAAACCTAACCTTCCCTTCCCTAGCTTAACTTAACCTCGCCTTACCTAGCCTAGCCTAGCCTAACGTATCCTAGCCTTACCTAGCCTAGCCTAGCCTAACCTATCCTAGCCTTACCTAGCCTAGCCTTAACTAGCCTACCCTAGACTAACCTAACATAACCTTTCCTAGCATAACCATACCTATCCTAGCCTAACCTCACCTAGCCTAACCTATCCTAACCTAACCTAGCATAACCTAGCATAAGCTATCCTAGCCTAACATGTCCTTTCCTAGCCTAGCCTAACATACCCAAACTTAACCTAGCCTTGCCTTGGGTAACCTCGGCTTGCCTTGTGTAACCTTACCTAGCCTTGCGTAGCCTAGCTTAGCCCAACCTAGGATAATCTATCCTAGCATAAGCTAACCTAGCCTAACCCAACCTATCCTAGCATAACCTAACCTAGCCTAACCTAGCCTAGCCTAAACTAGCCTAGCCTATCATAACGTTTGTTAGCGTAACCTTTGCTAGCCTAACCTTAGCTAGCCTAAACTAACCTTGCCTAACCTAACCTAGTCTAACCTAACTTAACCTATCCTAACCTAACCCAATGTATCCTGGCATAGCATAGCATAGCCTAGGCTAGCCTAGCCTACACCACCCCAACCTAGCCTCGCCTAACCTAGCCCAACGTAGGCTAGCCTAACCTAGTCTAGCCTAACATGCCTAACCTACCATAGAATAACCTACCCTAGCCTTGACTATCCTAGCCTAGAATATCCTAGCCTATCCTATCCTAACCTACCCTAGCCTAGTCTATACTAGCCTAACCTAACCTAACCTAACCTACCCTGCCCTACCCTACCGTACACTAACGTAACCTAACCTAACCTAACCTAAACTACCCTAACCTAAACTGGCCTAGCCTAGCCTAGCCTAACCTAGCCTAGCCTAGCCTAACGGAGCCTAGCCTATCCTACTAACCTAGCCTAACCTAAACTAGCCTAACTTAACCTACCCCCAGCCTAGCCTACCCCAATGTATCCTAGCATAGCATAGCATAGCCTAGCCTAGCCTAGCCTACACTACCGCAACCTAGCCTAACCTAACCTAGCCCAACGTAGGCTAGCCTAACCTAGCCTAGCATAACCTAGCCTAACCTACCATAGACTAACCTACCCTAGCCTCGACTATCCTAGCCTAGAATATCCTAGGCTATCCTATCCTAGCCTTACATAGCCTAGTCAAGACTAGCCTAACCTAACCTAGCGTACCCTACCCTACCCTACCATACCCTACCCTAACGTAACCTAACCTAACCTAAGCTACCCTAACATAAACTGGCTTAGCCTAGCCTAGCCTAACTTAGCCTAACCTAACCTAACCTAGCCTAACCCAACCTTACGCAGCCTAGCATATCCTACTAACCTAGCCTAACCTAAACTAGCCTAAGTTAACCTACCCCGACCTCGCCTAGCATAACCTAACCTAGCCCAACCTTACCGAGACTAGCCTAGCCTAGCCTCACCTAGTATAGCGTAACCTGGCCTAATGTAACCTAGCCTAGCCTAGCCTAGCGTACCCTCGCTAAACCTAGCCTAACCCAGCCTAGGTTATCCTAACCTACATAAACTAACCTAGCCTACATAGCCTAACCTAACCTAACCTTACCTAGCCTAAGGTTTCCTACTTAGCTTACTTATCCTAGCCACATAGCCTAATTAGCCTACTTAGCCTAGCCTAACCTATCTTAATTAGCCTACTTAGCTTACTTAACCTAGACTATCCTAGCCTAGCGTTGCCCACTCTTGCCTAGTCTAACCTAGCTGGCAATAACCTAGTCTAACCTAGCTTTCTCTAGCCAACCCTAGCCTAGCCCAACTTATTCTAGCCTATCCTAGCCTAGCCTACTTTAGACTAGCCTAAGCTAGCCTATCCTTAACTAACCTACCCTTGAATTGCCTAGCCTCACCTATCTAACCTAGCATACAATATCCTAGTCTAACCTAACCTACTCTAGCTGATCCAAGCCTATCCTAGCCTAGACTCTCCTAACCTAACCTAGATTATCCTAGCCTAGCCTAGCCTCGCCTAGCGTAGCCTAGCCTAGCCTAACCTAAACTAGCCTAGCCTAGCCTAGCCTAGCCAATCCTTACCTAACATAACCTAACCTAATCTACCCTACCTTACCCTACCTTACCCTAGCCTAGCCTAGACTAACCTAACCTAGCCTAGCTTACCCTTGCCTAGCTTAACCTAGCTTAACCTAACCTAACCCAACCTACCCTACCCTACACTAGCCTATCCTAGCCTAGTGTAACATAACCTAACCTATCTTGACCTAGTCTAACTTAGCCTACTCTAGCCTACCCTACCTGACCTAGTCTAACCTAGCCTACTCTAGCCTAACCTACCCTACCCTACGCTACCCTATCCTATCCTAGCTTGGACTATCATAGCATATCCTAGCCTACTATAGTGTAGCCTAACCTAGCCTAACCTAGCATAAATCCTAGCCTAGCGTAACCTAGCCTAACCTATCCTAAGCTAGCCTACACTAACCTAACCTAGCCTACCCTAACCTATCGTGGCCTAGCCTAACCTAACCCACAATAATATAGTCTAACCTTAACATCAATAATATAGTATAACCTAGCATACTCTAGCCTAACCTAACCTAGTCTCACCTATCCTAGCCTACCCTACCCTACCCTAGCCAAGCCTTTCCTATCATGGCCTAGCGTACCCTAGCCTAGCCTAACCTAACCTAGCCTATCCTGACCTAACCTAACCTAGCCTAGCCTAGCCTAACCTAACCTACCCTACCATACCCTAGCCTAACCTAGCCTAGCCTAGCCTAACCTAACCTACCCTACCATACCCTAGCCTAACCTAGCCTCACTTATCCTACCCTAACATAACCTAGCCTATCCTATCCTATCATACCATATCCTAGCCTAGCCTAGCATAGCCTAGCCTAGCCTAACATAACCTATCCTAGCCTAACATAACCTAACATATCCTATCCTATCCTATCCTCTCCTCGCCTAGCCTAGCCTAGCCTAACCTAGTCTAGCCTATCCTATCCTATCCTCACCTAGCCTAGCCTAGCCTAGCCTAACCTAAGCTAACCTAGACTTGCCTAGCTTAGCCTAGCATAACCTAGGCTAGCTTATCCTACTAACCTAGCCTAACCTAACCTCACCTAGCCTAGCCTAGCCTAGCCTAGCCTAGCCTAGCCTAACCTAGCTTAAACTAACCTAGCCTAACCTATCCTAGCCTAACCTAACCTACTTAACATAACCTAGCTTAGCCTAGCCTACTCTAGCCTATCGTAGCCTAACCTAACCTACTTAACATAACCTAGGCTAGCATATCCTAGCATAACCTAACCTAATTTTCCCTAGCCTAAGATAAGATACCCTACCCTAACCGAACCCAACCTACCCTAACCTAGCTTAACCTAACCTAGCCTAGTTAGACTACTCCTAAATATATGTTCAAAAGGAATCTTAACTTTTATAGTATAATTTAATTTTATCATATATATTATCACTTTATATTATATAAATTTAAACAATTTTTCTTTATACATTTAAGTTATTTTAATTAAAAATATATACCATTGATAAAGTATAATAAAATTAAATAATATATTAAATATTTCAATTGATTAAATTAAAATAAATTAAAAACTATTAATAAAAACTAAAATATAAATTTTTTTATCTGAAATAAATTAAATGTGTTGCACACATAAAAGCAGGAACTTCAATAGGTATTCATCTAACCGCAAACCTGAGTTTACCCTGCAATCACTATTCATATACGACTTCCCCGTCGCCCCCCTTTTTGTAATGAATACAGTGCTCAAGTGAAAATATTAAATCAGGTAATATGACAGGCAATAATATACTCGTGATCCCATCCCCTAAACCGTACTGGTGTTGAAATCCTTACAACCGAAGGATTCTTTCTCCATTGATTATGTACCCATTATTCTTTGCGTTACCTTTCACAGACCAACCGTCCGGTAACTAATTTGTAATGAGGTTTTAATTTTGGATTACTCATAATGTGCTTATAGGTTCTATCCCTCAACCCTGTAGATTTTTCTCTTAGTTCTCAGCATGAACTCTCTTCCTAGCAACTCGATCGACAGGTAAATTTCCCGTCAAGATAAGTAACCTTTTTTGCAATGGTTACTCATTCTATCCCCAATTTTCTGGTTTTCACATTATATTCCTTTGCCCTTGTTAGGTTCTGGAAACTCTGTCAGGTTTGGTCGAGGGTATCACGGCTGTTAGGAGCGCATACACCGTTAATTAGCCAGGGTAAATTGTACCATACTCCCGACAAATTCTTAAGTGATCCTTATTTTAGGGTTTACAGGGTTTCATCATGGAGGACCTCCAATCAGCTTTCAAGTATCTGTCAGCTAAATTAAAATGGTGGACACATAAAAGTCGTTTAAAATATTCAGGAGGCGGCAGAGCTTTACATTCAATAAAAATTGCTGATGCACTAGATAATAGGGCCATACCTGGAACTGGAATTGGAATTGGGATTTGATTTCATTTCTTCAGCTAACATTAGAAGCGCCCTCAAATGACCTGTATCATTCATTTATTTTTCAGCAATATTAGCGACCTTTTTGCAACCCAATAATTTACAATTAAAAAAAAAAACAAGCCATTGGAATTCAGAGCAATGAGATTAAATGGAATTCCATGCGATTACCATGCTGAAGAAAGATGATCATTGAGCTGCGTGAGCCCGAAAACTGTTTGCGGTTGGAGAATCATAAGATCTACAGGATGCCCTTCGCTTTAAAGATTTAACTATGGGCTATGGGACTGATATCAATATCTTCCGTGAATTCAAACAAAAGTATAAGATAAAGAAAATTCATTACAAATTTCAGTCATCTTATGTCTATCTTGCTGATAATAAAGATTTAATGGATGAATATACATCACCCCTAAATTACTGCCACGGGACGGTAATCTTGAATTCGGGTTCGTTCTCTTCCCTATGTCAAACTGAAAATTCTCTTGCAGAAAACCGATCTTCAATACTCTGATCGCTTGCTTTCTATCAAAATCATAATGACGCCGCTATCTAGTCGGAGACCTTCGCCACGAAATTCTCGTCCGAAGAATGTTCTCGTCCGAAGAAGATAGTTGAGGACGAAATGGTGAAAAATGATATGACTCGAGATATACATACATATCTCTGGCGCTTCTGGAACCGTCCATTGATATCTCCTCTCCTCTCCAACCATCCACGGCTATGGCTTGAGGGCATGGTTGATAGAAACAGATCATCCCTGCTGTCCATGTTTTTTTTACTCCAACGGTTACTTCAATTGACAGCCATGGTGGATAGAAAGCCATAAAGGGCTGAGTTGATACAAAGCCATAAATGTTACTTCAACGGCTATGGCTTGAGGCTCACTCGAAAGCCATAAAGCATAAGCTATAGGATATTAAAATGCTGTATAGGGTCACTCTTAGATTTAGACTAATTTAAATCTAATTATGAGCCTATACTGCCCTAGGACATTTAATATTGTATAACTTACGATTTATTGTTTGCCGTAAAATTCCACTTGTGCTAAATGAATATTTGAATTCCAACGCGATCGCAAATTTCAAATAGACGTGAGCGGCAAATTTGAAATTCAAATGGGAACTTCAAATTTGAAAGTCGAACTATATTCAAACAGCGTTTTTTTCTTTCTGAAAAAAAAAAGAAATTCAAATGGGCACACCGCAATGCAATAAAATCGAAATTGAAATGGGAACCCACCACTGAGTCAATGTGAAAAAATGGCGGAACCGCGAGAATACTGCATAAACTGAAACATAGATGCAACGTACATTTATTTCATTAACTACGACATTTCGCCTGCTCGGAAAGATGGATGGAGTGATCGGAAAACAAACGGCGCACGTCACATCTTAGATGCGGCTTCCGGAAGCATAGAATGGTTACGTATGGTGAATCGCTGCTATCGGGCGCATTAAATCTCGATCAGGATTTCGTGTGTTTATTTTATCTATTCTGGCTACCCCACGACCCTAAAATTGTATGTACTCATGTTTATGGAAGATCCAACACTACTATTGTTAATGCATCTCCAACGAACGATCTAATGATAATTTTGTGCTTTCAAATATTTTGTCTGTGATTTTTTTGCGTAGTTTTTTTTTTTTCACCTTTATTTATTCAAATACACAAGAGATTACTGCAGAGCTCAGCTTTGGAATCCACTTTAGGGTGGTTATAAATATATAAATGAAGTGTTCGTTGTCTTTGCGTGCCCTTTAATAGATGATTGTACAATATAAATGAGTTAGAAGAATCTATGGTCTTCAATATAAATGAGTTACAAGAGAATGTGAATAATATTTGAGGTACTCATGGAAGATTTCATAAAATAAATAGGAAAATGATAATGCTCAATTTTTTTTTCATTGGTTTAAGAAATATGTAAGTTTATGTAAGTGTTATTTTAAAAAATCAAATCAATCTTTTTTGACATATTTAAAATTGATTTTATAATTTATTTATTTTTAATAGTAGATTTGTTGCAACTTACTTTACAGTTTTGAAAAATGTTTATTAACTTACAAATTTGTGATATCTTTTTCTTCACTTATATGAAGAATAATATTATTTTTCCTCACTTATATTAAAAAGATTTTTGAAAGAAAAGCTTTATAAGTTTAATTTTTATGATTTAGGTTTTCATGAAAGTATAAAACTCTAATTTTTTTTTTTTTAGGAAATACAAATATTTCAATAAATATTTGACTTGAGTATAGTTGTATAATCATTAATATGCATAATATATTATATTTAATTTCATTTATTATATATATATATATATATATATATATATATATATATATAATAGTTATTTAGTTTAGTTTTAATTTCATATATATTGTATTCTATTTTCATTTCATTTATATAATTATGTAATATTGCCAAGTATATATGTATAATTTTGTTTTAGTATTATATATATGTGTGTTTTTTAGGTAAGAGTTAAAAGTCAAGATTTCATAATAAAAGAATTAATTAATGCATATTGGAACTTTATATTAATTCAATTTTTTTTATTAGTAATAATTTTTTTTTTTTTTTTTTTTTACAAAATTTAAAATTTTATAATGGTAAAGCAATTTTAATACATGAATGATGAAAATTTTGGATAAAATTTGTATAATTGTAGTGGTTAATCATACTAGACTGCTTTGTTGTTGCAAAATTATATATATAACCTTCAAATTATTACTATAAATGTTGGAGATATATTTATCCACAAAAACATAGAAAAAATTATAAAATCAGTCAATTATGATGATTATATGTTAATTTATTAATAAAAATAACTATGGATAATTAATAAATTGATCCATAATCATTTTCGCTGATTGATTTTATATTCACATAGTATTAACTAATATTATTGTAAGGAAATAAAATATTATATAATGAAAAAAGTGTGGACAAAGATCAAAGTTTATCCATTATTGATCAATAATCATAAGAGTTCATTATCCATTATCCCATCAATGATTATAATAGTTGATTATCCATAATCGCATCAATAACCATAGAGTTGATTATCCTTAATCCCATCAAGTATATTTTAGATGCAGCCTTAGATGTAGCCTTAGATACAGCCTTGGAAGCCATGAGGATAGATTTATACATTTGATCAGCTGAGCTAAGAGGCATAACATCACCAAAACTCTCAATCTGGTTTGGATTGGGAACAATCCATGGATCATGACCAGATGAAATCATATTAACATAGGTGACATTCAGATGTGGAAGCGGAGAAAATCCCATACGAGACGAGTATTTCAAAAGACCTAAACCAATATTCTCATAATGAGTAGCGCCCTTCCCAACATATGGAATGTTTCCCACTGAAGACTTAGAGGGGAAGAAATTCAACTGATCCGCAGTCACTATCTTCCCTTTATGAGGGTAGGGACCACACAAACCATAGCGTTTGTCCAACTACATCCAAGAAGGAGATTGTAGTCTAAGTTGGCATCTACCACTTCAACTTCCATGTTGACCTTTTTTCCCCTCCAATAGGAAGGATAATGCCTTGAGAATGTCATACGACTGAGAACCTTGAGCATCAGAAGCTTCTAAGGTATTTTGGGACTACTAAATGTGGGAGAGTCGATGGCTTTCTAGCACGCGAAAGACACGATGCAGGTAAAACCGCCTTCATCAACAACATTCCAATGAATATTCTTTCCCATGAGGGTAGCTTGAATAAGAAAATCTACCTGAGATGGGAGGTGAGGAACAAAATTTTAGAGATAAAAAATAATCAGATTGGAATCTGAAGGATCAATCCCTCCAATGGCAGTGAGTAGTGCATTTATTTATGATGGGCATGACTGAAGGACGTCCAAAGTCAAAATTGCCAAAGGCGCATGAGCCAGATATTCTAGAATATTGTAGTGTTGTGCTGCTCTCGCATTCGAATTGTAAGATGATTTCTGAAGAACATGTTATGGGGGTGGTGGGATGATAGAGTCACTACTCATTCTCTTTATCTAGAGAGGACCTGAGGTAGGAGGCATGGAAAAGGAAGAGTAATCTGGGACTTTCGGTTCCACAAGAGCCTTGGATGTATTTGGATAATCTTTCTTTCTCGTGGTGATGGAAATGGATTGCATTCCAGCCATGAACAACTGAGAGCTACCTGATGATTGAACCTGGTCTACCATTTGCATCGGCTGGGAAGGAAACAATTCTTTCAATACTATCGAAGTTCCAGGTGCACCCTTTAGAAGATGGGAAACTTTGGCACGTCGAGGAATATCCTTGCTGTAATGATCATCATCACATATTAGACAAGGATATTTCATATTAAGTGATGAAGAATCACTAATAGAATACTTATTTGAATCGTGTTGAGGGTTGTTGAATTTATACTTGCCTTTACCCTTTTTCGTACCCTTTGAGGATTTGTCTGTTGCAGTAGACTGGACAACATCTACATCTCAGGTTTTACCAAGATTATTCAAATTCTAAGAAGGAGAGGGCACAATGACATAAATGTATTTGGAATTCGAAGAAGCCTTAGGTGCACTACTATCAGTATGAGCCACTTTCCCAATAACACCATATACTTGAGGCATAACAGGATACTGAGATGATGAAGGATTAGTGGAAGGATGCGGCACATCAGGTAACAACTCATATAGAGTCCCAGACTGGGAATAAACCAATTCATGGTATTAAACTCTAGCGATGATCTCCTCTTCCATGACATACCCTCCCATTGCAAGACCTTTTGCAGTTTTGGGAACGAATGATTTTTTGAACCATTCGGTCAATAGTTGATATAACATCTCAAATTTGATAAGGCGACTCTTTTAGTGCATTTGGCACGTGGATGGACGAAATGCACTATGCTTGGTAGGGGCGGTTATTTTCCTAAAAGAATGTAATGGGTCAAAATGATTCATTAGATGGTTAGTGAAAAATCATAACATGTAGAAAACTAAGTACAAAACATAGCATGCTACAATAGAGGAGAAACAAAAAAAAACAAATACAAATACAATACAAGATCTTATCGAGTTAAAAAAACTAACAATACCAACGAAGAACTCTTCCCCTTTTATTAGTTGCTGGTGCTAAAAATAGGTAGGACGGTAAAAAACTTGCAATGAATCCTTAGAGCTATCACTAGAAAAAATGTTGAAATTAATGAACAAGTGACTAAAAAAGTTAGTCACTGCAATTATTTCAAGTGAATTACTACTAAATTTGAGCACTATTAAGCGACAGAACTAAAATGACTAATTTAGTCTAGGAATAAAACATGTGACTAGATAATGAGTGACTAAACTAAAAATGACTAACTTAAATGACTAATTTAGTTTAGGGATAACATATATGACTAGATAATAACTGAATAAACTAAAAGTGACTAAATTAAATGACTAATTTATACTAGGATTAAAATATATGACTAGATAATAAGTGACAAAATTAATAATGATTAATGTAAATAACTATTATAGTCCAAGAATAAAAATATGAATAAAAATATGACCAAATAACAAGTACAAAAAGTATATGAATTAGTCATTTATGGCAGTAATTTTTAGTTGTGTCACTCCATAAATAGAAATTGCAATTTTGATACCGTAGTGTTACATTTTACTACAGGGGTCTCTCAATCCATTTGCAGTGTTAAAATTTAGAGACAAAGGGGTCTCTGAATTTACACTGTTAAAATTCTGAATACCCTTTTGTCTCTAAAGTTTAACGCTGCAGCTGGATTCATCTACAATTAACATAATTGCATGCAACGTCTATCTACTTTACACTAACGGCTTCATTATAATTTTAGTAAAGGTAATATTTAGATAGCCAAATTAATATTCATATTTATGTTTAATCGACTTTGGTCATAGATTAGTTTAATTTTTAAACTTCATTGATTTATGTTAAAATTCCGAGTTCATTTAAATCTAGTATTAAATCGTCATATTTGCATTAGATAAATACTAAATAGACAAACCTAAAATATATATTTATAGATCTATTTAGTAAATTTGTATGAAACTTTATTAATTTAGGTATGAATCTTAATTAATTTTTTAATGTTGTATGAACCTTTGTTTTTTTGTAAGTCAATGTTCTATTCATGTAGGAAAAAGGGAGTACATATAGCCACTTACAAAACAGGTGGTCTCACCCCGACCACATATGTTGACCAAAATTTGCACCAGATGACAAAAATACAAAAGAGAGACTAGCGACATAGTCCATAAATGGTTGGGCCAGAGACACCAAAACATAGATAAAACATAAAGAATACCAGATAACATACTATTCGTCCGACGTGATGGATGCAGGGTTGTCCAGGGTTGTTCCTGAAGGGAGTAGAGGACAAAAGTCACACTGAACGTGCCCTTTAAAGAGCGACAACGTCCAAGTCTACATCTTTTTTACTTTCTCATGAGTGAGTTGATTTTTGCCTCACCGAATCACTAACAGTCTCTTCCGAACTTGGCACTGTAAATATTCCATTCGGTCCAATGTTGCCATCTACTCTACATGCTCTTCAAACACATGGATTTGCATAAATTTTGGTTTGTAGCAACCTCTAGTAAGTCTACAAATTTAAAATTTTACTCCCAGACAAGTGTTGATAAGTCTTAGTAAATATGTTTATTTACATCTTATTCCTATCCATTTTTTATGCAAAGACTTCTTAAATGATGGGAAGTAATTGATGGTAAATATGTTATTTACTTTCTTCAAAGCTTAAGAATGAAAATTCAGTACAAAAATATCTAAAAATACCATGAGTATCCATCCAATCAAATGTTTGAAAATTTTCCTAATAATATTGAAAAATAAATATTTATTTTTCAAATTTGAACATTACAAGTTGCAATGGTCAATACTAAACTAATAGATGTCAAAAAACAAATTGATGACTACAACCCTCCCTTTGTAAAGAATAATAAAGCATTGGAAAACTCCTAAAATCTTATGGGTTGAAAAAATTTGTCATATTTATGACACCAAGAAAGTTATAAATAAATATTACATTCTCTTGAACTGTCCTATACACACCCACATTTGATCACAATTCAAACTACCAGTATTTTGACTTGCTAACTCATCACAACTATAATTATTTAGAAATGCTTATCTCTTATATATATAATTTTTCTTACAATAAAAACAAAAAATTTATATATAAAAATATAAGCTAAATATTTAAACCAACGAAGCACAGCCTTTACACTAAACTTACCAAAATGCGCACTCTCTACAACTCTATAGATTCTCTCTTCCCTACAAACCCAACCCACTTAATTCCAGCCCACATGAAAGACCACACTGTGCAAGAAGGAAAGATACAAACACAAATAAGAGAGCACAATGGGTGGGAAGAAAAGATACAAAAATAAAGAACCAATAGAGCGCAACAAATTCCCTGAGTCGTCTTACTATCAAACTTTCCTCTGTATCCTCCTTGCCGACTGCCACGGTCTAGGACTGCCTTGGAGCTTCTTCCCCGCCAAATTTAGAGGCAAGACGCCCCCCATTTTCCCTTAAAAAAAATCCATAAACCATGGATGAAGAGGTATTAGGATTCGATTATCACAAAATTATAATCAAGTTAGATCACCCCGAGGTGGAGATTTTTTTTATATCCTTTTTTCAGTTCCAATATTTCTTATTTCTTGATTCAAATTCAGGGAAAAGAATCCTCTGAAGAAGACACAACACCACTTTATAGTGGATTCGTAATGGAAATCCGTGGTACGAATCAGGCATAGAATGGAGCGGTTCCATTAGGACCACCGCTGGATTCCGTTCCATCAAATCCTGCCAAAGAGCTCAATTCCCGTGTCGACTAGAGAATCTCTATGGAACAAGTAAGTATGCAAGAACCTTTTTTTTTTTTTTTGAATATCGGTTCAAATCCCGTTTTGAAGTGGCCTAGATAAATGCCTATCTAAATTTCAATAAATTTTTGAATCAATCATCTATTATGTTATGCAATCTGAATTTTTCCCAACATAATAGTTGGTGGGAATTACCTCAAAAGTTCTACAACTGGTTATGTTTAGATAAATTGCTTAATCATAACATGCCATGTTTTATATGGTGAATCCCTAAGCTGGAGTTATTAAGTAAATTTTCCTCATAATAATAATGTACTAACTTATCACTGCGAAATTATTTTACACTATTAGATGAAAAATTTCCCAACAACCCAAACCCCCAAGAAGGCAAGACATTTTCCATGTTATTTTTTTTGAATTTTTTTTAAGATACGCATCAGAAAAAACCTCGATACCTAAAAATAATTTCAAGAGCATTAACATGGAAAATGTCTTTCCTTTCCCAGGTATCCAAAGCTTTTGCAGCCAATTATGCTGACATGCCAGGCTTCTGCACACAATTATTGTAATATGTCAAATGTTTGCATCTTCTTATCTTAAGAGAAATGAAAAATCAGATATGTAAGCTATTCCTAGCAACAAAGTAGAAGAGAAAGACACTCCTGAAGTGGATTTTCTATTTGGATCTAGTGAAACTTAGGGCTCAAACCTAATTCCATTCTTATTAGGTGTTCATGTTCTAACTTTGTCTTGGAAATATGCTCATAATATTTGATCAATGGCATCCATGCTCTTAGAATTTCAATCATAGCAGTCGTGGTGCTACGAGGCATTTATGAATGGATTGTTATACATTGATGTGGCTATCACTAACTAGTGACGAAACTAGTAATAATGGTAGCATTAGGTCAAGGCATTAATGTGAATGAGGCAAAATAAAAAAGGAGAACCAAATATCTGCATGCACTGGCACCACTTAACCACTCATCAAGAAAAAAATAATGCATTGGCACCGCTTGACCACCCGTCAAGAGAAAACTATCGCTATTTGCATGTACTATCACTGCTTGACTGTCTTCATCTACTAGAATCAATTACCATCTGCATCTACTAGCATTGCTTGACTTATACTGCCTCATTTATTATTGTTGATGTAGGCTATGGATATCTTAGTTGTGATGGTCTATCTCTTTTTATTTTTCATCGTTTCTTGTTGTGAATGTCATAAATGCTTCCTAATTAGTTTTCCACAAGCTGAATCCTTCTTCTACCTTGACCTTTGCTTACCGTAGAAGATATATTTTCATAGAAGATGCATTCTCAGATAAGGAAGCGCTAAGATTCTCCCATACTACTGCATCGAACATGTACTCAACGAAATTGAATTCTTTAGCCACTGTAGCAGCTTACTTTGAAGCTTTTGAATCATGTGGAGCATAGAACATATGAAGCAAAAATTTCTTGAATCACTTGGAGCACAGAACATCTAAAGAAAAAATTTCTTTCAGGTATGTAATATCATTTAAATGTTTGTTTTACCCATGTATAAGCTCTTATTAGAACATCACTATAGTCTGTAGAATGGTTCACACCTCCAAAAATTGAAATATTAATTGCGGCTAAGTGAAAATGACAAACAAATGGAATCCAAATCACATTGATTATCACAGTTTTTAAAACATGAATATATTTGAGTATACATATTTTCTATTTTTTGAAATTTCAACAATGCCATGATAAAAAAGATTAAATTCCAAGTTTAAAAGATATTACATAGAAGTTACAGAATATATATTTCATTTTAAATGGAGGAAATATGGTTGAAATGGCACAATTTAATACTCTGGGCATGAACACAATTATTAGAGCATGAATACATTTTGACAATATTGAAATGGATGATAAAAAAAAACTAAACCGACATATACCTGTTATGTTTTACCAACAAGTAAGATTCATTGGTATGAGCTTCCATTTATCATTATTCAATGATTGATATCCTTACCTAATGCTGCCTTCTATTTGGCTGGTGCATGCATTCTTTCGGTGCAACAATCAACAACTTTCACGATGGGGTGGGGTGTGTTTGGCCTGTTGGCGGTTGGCTTGTTGTTATACCATTAATAATAATGATTGTCCAGTGTCATGACCTATTTCAGAAACAACCTGCCTTACTAAAGATCTTGCCTTGGGGTCCTGCTGCCCAACCCAAGTCTAGTTTGAAAGGATCCTAACTACTTCACCAAAACCTATTCTAAAGTGAGCCCGCCTGAAGGAGGTCCTTCTAACAAAGTGCAATATTTAGTATGGTGTATGGATCCCCCTCTTCAGCCAGGATGCCTATTTTCAGTAAGGGTTGAGTTCAGCAATAATATTTTTCGTTAATAACTGAGCTGGGTGAGAATGTTACTTTCCCTCCGAGAGTATGGGCTGGGTGGAGAGAAAGATAAAGGTCACTTTCCCACTATCTCTATTCGAGCTTCAGGGTAACTCTCAGTCTACAACCAACTATTTTGGTTGGACCTTCCAAATCTCCCTTGCCTTCCAATTCTTGCAACTTCCTTCTCTCTAGAGTACCAGAAATCAATTTGTTTTTTTCTCCCTGTGCTAGTAACTCCGTAGGGGCACATAGATAACAATGCCAAAAGCCACACAACTAGCACTATGTACTACAAATAAATTTTATTTATTCTCCCCATGGTAGTAACCATGTAGGGGCGCATATATAATAATGCCAAAAGCCACACAACCAACACTATGTACATGATAATTTCCCATCCTTCACATGCATAGTAGAAAAACTCTATATACCTGTTAAAACCTCCAGAATTGCACTAGAAACGATGAGATTTGATATATTCACATTGGTTATCATGATTCAAGTGTCGTTTTTCTACTCTTCATGGAGCGTTGTCTTCATCCTCCATAGCTGACACCATGAGGTCATCATGTTTTACTTCTGAACAAGTTGTAGCAAGGATACGACTGACTTCCACGGAACTTTTTGCCAGATGATGGCCTGCTTCTGAGACATTTTCATTTAGAATTATTTACAGTATATGAATGAATTGTATTTTGAGCCCTTACCTATTCATTAATGAGAATAATTGTCAGACAACATCGGTTCATTCAAAGGTTGTACCAATAGGCGAGATGGATGATCCCAGTGTGGTAATGAATGGAGCACTCAACGAACACATGAAATGTATGCAAGCTCCAACTCAAATATTTTACTTCCATTATTTTTTATAATAACAGACACACATTACTTGCAAGGTTCCAAATTATATGCATATCTCATATCCCTATCTGAAAAAAGAATTGGCAATTCACTAAAAGTTATCCAATACACCAAAAATTGCATAAGGTAAAAAATATATATACATATTTATAATTGCAATAGTTGGGCCACTAAACAAAACATCCATAAAAGTGTTGAAGCCTCCCCATAAAATTTATGCAATGGAATGGTTCTCCTACTCCCCCCCATTAAATGGGAAGTAATGATTTCTGTCATGGATGGGCACTATTAAAAGATAGGTAAACCATCTAAATTGAAAATAAACTCTTATTAGGATAACAATGATGTGGCAGCTTTAAAGGTTGTAACATCTATTGTTCAGGTTTCCAAATAAACCAAAAAACTTGGATTTTATTCTGCAAGGCAAAACTACAATGTGTGGCAGTAGTATTACCCGGTAGAAAGACAAAAGCACAAGGTGAAGCTCCCTCATAAAGCTACAACGTATAATTATAAACACAAGTAAAAGAACTACCACCCAATAATTATTTTAAAAGATCACGATATCCATATCTAATAAGGACGAGGGGCGATCCTCCTATCATCAGAATTAAAAGGTTTAGCTCCTTGATAAAGAACAATTATTATAGACAAATGGGTGAAATCCCTAGGAATTTGGACAATGAAAATTTCTTGCATGTCAAGTTCTACAACAAAGACTTAATCTAAGTAAGAATGTATCAGCCTCAAAAACGAGTTGAGCAATCAATTTAACATCATTATTATAGTAAATTTTAGACAAAAATAAGCCTCTCAAAATTTAAAACCAAATATATCAAATTTATACACAAATCTGAAGCATCCTTAAACAAACTAATTATAGGTATTTCTCAGAGTAAAAACCTGAAAAAAATTTAATGGATTGTTTCAAAAGTTTATTAAGACATACCTTTAAAGCTCGAGGGCCTTAAACAAAGTTACGCCTCAAACAACATGAAGCACTCACTCAACAACCTATCTGTCATTGATTATGAAGGCATAGAACTAGTGGCCCCATCGGTGGCACCTAATTTTGGGAGAGGAAAGCGAAAATATATCGAGGGTTAGAAATGAACTAAACAAAAAACTTCATTTTTTTTACAGAAAAGAGAAAAGAGACTAGGTTTCCTCATTTGAATACAGGGTTGACACAGAAGCTTTTCCCTTAGATGGCAGTGTAATGAAATCCGTTCAATCTAATTTTTAGCATTAGGGTCTCTCGCCCCTTCCAATAAATGCAATGAATAAAAACAGGGTCACACAGCTAGTTTTCCATTGAGCAACTGCTTTCTCCATGCAACTATTCATGAAACATTTGTGCAGTAGTGCAGGAATATGTGTTGAAAATTGCATGGACGATGACGTAGTTTTTGGTGAAACAACTTCACACCCTCCACAAGTCCTTAGTAGACAATTTGGCGATGCACACAAAGCCAACCGAAAAATCATGGTACAATAGGTAGCATACTTTTGACAAATCTTGGAAACTACGATACCTAACTCAACTCTTATAAATTAAAATATTAAAGTTGACTTAACTAGTTGAGTAAAAAAATAAAAATATTAAAGCTGGGAAGATTGTTGACATAGATTATCAACTATAGAAAGATAATTGGGATATAGAGACCCACTTATAATGTTCATATTTCTCAAGAAGTTGAGAAAAGTGCTCCAAAACCTTTAAAACCCCAAGAATTTCCATTATTGTGGGTGTGATTGTTTCAATTTCGATTAACATGTTCTTTGCATAATACAATTACTTCACCATTCCTTATAATCCCATTTACTTATCCACACATGAATTATCATCCTACTGATAGTAACTGAAGAAAGAACATAAATGTTAATTGTAGAAGATAAAACAAGACAAAATAACACAAAGATATGGCACAAGGCAGGGAGAAACCCCAAGACGGGGAAAACCATTGATCATTTATTCTTATTATCAATATCCAATGTTCAGCAGAGAGAGAGTACAATAATATGAGTCAAAATAAACTTGCTAAATTAGTGTTCAAAAAATTCATAAATCTTACTTCCTGGCGTGTCGTTCCTAATAGTTACTGAGTAACCTTGTTCCAATGAATTGTACCGTTTGATGTCCTTTACACAATGTCCAACAATGCCGCAAGACTTGCGGTTCCTTTTCAAGGCATCCAACAACAGTCCTATGCTAACAGTAATAAGAATAATCTCACTAACAAGGGTTTAAACCTATGTTTACATTGTGTCCCTCTCTTCTTGAATGAAACTAGAGTAAATGACTCATATTAGGTCATGCATCCCTTCCACATGTGCTTTCATACTAGCTGTTGTCACAACATTTTCTGTTGCCTGAACCAGAATACAAAGCGTGAGCAAATAAACCCCAAAACTCACCTTTAAATCAGTGTCCCTATATGTGGCTCCACACAAATAATGCTACCTTCGTTTGAAGAGATTCACACCCAAAAACCATGATGAAACGTCACCCAGAACTGCCCTCAAACATGCAGCTAGCTACCTGCTCTTACTCGAACCTATGGGAGATCAATACAACACGTCCTCCTTGCTTCTCCAAGCTATGGCTGACTTAGAAGGAATTACCCAAGAGTTGAATGCACTCTTTTAGGATGATCTCTAGTGAAGATGAGGGATCCCTATATATATAAAAAAATTTCCTTATGTAGGTGAAGTCGACCTTAACACTTGGAGGCAAAATTTGAATTTCAAATTTTCAATTTTCCCGCCTTAATAAGGTTATGTATTGTGGAATTTATTTTAAATAAATAAATATTTTTCCTTATCCAAATTTGGTGGTTTTAGGTTAATTTTTGTCCTCTCGAAGAGAGGGATTCAATGAAATTATCATCTCCATCAACTATGCAGATCTGAGTAGAATTTGGCCCTAGTTACCAATTTTAACACTCCTTCTCAACTAGGGAGAATTCCACCTCCCAATCCATCTATTGTCATAGATAATTATGCCATTCTACCATTATGAACCATATTTTTCATCATGAACCATCAATTTCTTGTTTTCTCTGCTCCGCTGAACACTGATGTGAATAATAAAGAACAATTGATCGAGAGTGAGTCACAAGACCTTGCCAATCTTCACTGACAAAATTTAGTCCGGAGGTAGAACCTCAATTGATCCCAGATCTAATATATAAACACCAAGAATCCTAGCATATAGAGTATCGCAATAAACGATGCGTCCACCGGTAGTGCTATGTTCTCTATCTTCATTTTCCAACTCATTGGGCAGATGAGAGGTACTTCCCATGAGTCCCAAACTTCATGGGTAAGATGATGCAAAAACACTAGCAGGTAAAAAGTATATCAAATCCTACTCATAATCACATGTATGGAAAGGAGAAACCACATTCTATAAACACACATCACAATCACATGTAGGGAAAGGATAAACCACCTCCTACACACATGCAAAACAATAAGAGTAGGGAAAGGGAGAACCACATCCTACATGCATGCAAACCAACAATAGTAGGAAGGATCCTACATGTGGGGAAAGTATGGAACAAATCCCACTGATATGTCAACCATAAATTTTAGGGAATGATTATCCTACATGTGGGGAAAAGGATGAACCAAGTCCCACTAACATGTCCACAACTAGATGCCTGAATGCATCTCTCATTGGGGTACCCATAGGAGAAGCTGAGCCACTAATTTTGATCATATTCCATAAGGGAATGTGAACCACTCATGCTATGCATATATCATAATACGTAGGGGATGGTGAACCACTCACCCTACACACATGTGTTCGCAAACGTACGGCAAGGTGAACCACTTATTCTACACACATGTCAGCTGTCAAAGGGAAAGGTGAACCACTCACCCTATACACCGTGCACTTATACGGGAAGGTGAACCACTCACCTTAGGGTCATTTATAGCTCAAATAAGTACCCCAAGCCCCAAGGAGCTTCTAGAGCTCAATTTTCAACCGAGACCCTCATAGTAGGGTCTTTCCAGGACACCCAACCTCTCTCTCTGAAGGAAGTTAAATCTGTCCTTACCAAGGGGTTTTGAGGGGATTTTGGTAACCTATACATGCATCCTGAAATGTTGGAGCTAGATTTCTCCCCACTATGCCATATAAAATGAAGTGACACCTGATGTTAAGCGGCGGATTCCAACACATGCTCGCATGAATCAAATGTCTTCAGAATAGGCCATGCTAGCTGCTTCATTCGTTCAGCCTCAACAGTTCTCCCAAACTTTAGTCCTAAATTCATCCATAAAATAATGGAGGATACCAAGAGATATAAGATATAGAAGTGATCCTTCCATTTATCATCATGCCAATCCAACAATTTTGGCAGAGTACTATAGGTCACAGTTAACATGGATATCTTATTGAGCATGAGAGCCTTCACAAGTTGTATGTTTTTAGATCAGAAACTTGTTCATTTTATTATAATTTTAAGCTTTAGGAAGAAGTGCATCAAGGCTAAGACAAATCCCTCTCACATCAATAGGATCTTTATCTATGGATAAACATCATCAATAGCTGTAAACCGACCATAGCTCCCTCTGAAGCTCGGAAAAGTAAATTCAACCAAAAAATAACCATTGGGATAACTGCAACCTCCTATTAATCAAGGCCATTCAGCCATAGTCATCTTGCTTCTACAGATCAACGTCTTATGACATGGTGTTTCTATTGTAAAAATCATTAGGCAAGAAGAGTTGAAAAGCCATTTTTCCAGGGATTCCATAGCTCCCTGTAAAGACTTACTTCAATTGAACATTCATCCTTTTTCAATATTCTCCTCATCTTGAAGATGAGACATTACCAATTACTGACTGAATGAAGATACCAAGGGACTTGTACCATCCTCATCCAAGCAAACCTTCTCTGCCATTACACAATTCAAGCTAGTATTATCTCTGAAGTGAAAATCCTAGCAATATTTGTAATGATCATGTTATGTCACTGCACTGGCACACAACATATAATAGTAACACACTAGAATTTGTATTAGAACATAAAATTATTTTGGGGAAAAATCTTTCTATCAATCGGTTAGAATCCCTTACTATTGTATGAATACTTCAGGTCTGCAATAAAAAACATAACCAATCTACCTTGACCATAGTTCTCAAACTTGGACCAGAACTTTTTCCCCTTTCAAAAAATGATAGTACTAGTGATGCTTCTTAGGATGAATACATTGTTGTACTTCAATGTTAATGATATCCCTATCTATACGGAGGTGCCAAGTAATTCACATCGAAACTGTCTTAGAGTGTTTTTCTTTGAATTTTATTTCCGTAAGAGGTGTACTTCAGATTTTGACATGATTGATGTAGATGACCTTGAATAGAAGCCTTAAACACCTCAAACCAACCTTCAACTATATATATTGACTGTAAATTTAGTACCTTCGATATGCTTCAGATCAACATACAATCAATATTCAAATTTTGAACCTTGGGAAATCTCAATGAAATTGGAATTTGACATGAATGATTGCCTTAGAATCTCACTTTAAATTTTTCTTCAATAAATATATTATCATACCTTAAATGCAAATCCTTAATAGAATTACAAATATGTCGTATAAGCTTCTGAGGAAGGGGCTTCATCTTAGTGAGTTTCATATCCGATCACTGAATTTTCAGCCTTAAATTTGTGCAATTTTGTTCACTAGATAAATCAGATTTGTCTCAAATAATATTGAAGACTCTGCCTTAATGAAATGCATGCTTCATATCTGATGCAAAAATCAGTTATTGAAAGAGGGACGGATGGCCTTTAAAATCACCAGAACATTAACCCTCAGAAAATAGTTCTTCAATATTCAGCCTGAAGTGCTCCACAGGAATTTTTGAATGAGCATACAATATGTCTACAAATTTGTAGATTGACTATATTAGCCTAGGAAATTGCTACCTCAAGTTCAAGCTCATAACTGAATTATTCTAGATGAGATATACCAACCAAATTATATATCACAATGATACTCAAGTGACACAAATTACTTTAGAATTTAACCTTTCAAGAATTTCCATAGAGTTATGCATAACATAGATGAAGAGTATGTAGGTCACGATAATCTTCCAAGATTGATTGAAATAAAAAAAATTAAACACCCTTCGAACAGGCACTATGGATGTAAGCTCCAAAAAATTTCAAGACATGATCTCAGAATTAAGTTGAGATTTCTGAAAATATAAACTGTGACTTTAATTACATAACTTTGGAAGAATGTCATGACCTTGTGAACATATTGGAGCTTATTGTGTTGAGTATCGGAAAAGTTGTGATTGTTGCAAGCTCCCACAGATTTTCTTCAATACTCCATGTAGATATTCAAGGCTGTACAAGGGCCACAACAAGAATAAATAGTTTTTTTTTCTTCTAATATTTTTGGAAAAGACTGCAGACATACACTCAAAATTTTGGTACTTTGAGCACTAATTTAGGTGATTTTCTTCAACAGATAACAAACGTCCAATGATGAAGTATCAATATTGTTGAGATGCAAGTTGAGATATATACCATGATGGAGGAGCATACCATTGTCCAAAAGGAGAGTAGAAACATATGGCATGAATCTTATACCTTTAGGAGCGAGAGGTATGAGACATAGGTGTCGAGAAACCTTAACGTTATTCCATAATTATTCTAACTTGCATATTTTCCAAACGAAGTGACCATAAAATAGTCCTGGAATCTTGACCTTGAAAGATCATTAAAGATGAATAACTTAGCAAATGCTAGAGATCCATCCTTCCTTCTATTGTAAATCAATTAGGTAGTTTGCAATCATAGTCTGAACACGGAGATTGACTCCTGAGTCCTTTTCCAAATGACCCCAAAGTGAAATTGGGAAATGGATATTGTTGCAATATAGAGATGGCTATGTTCAGAAATCCTTCAAATAAGTTTTTTAATGCCAACCATAGATAGGCCTACATTTCCTCTATCTTCATTAAAATTAAATTTGTCTTCAGTGGATGGCCCAAGCAGGCATGAGAGAGTAGATGGAATTGGTTCAGGAGTTGTGGAAGAAGCCAAACCCACTGGATCGTTTGTTAATACAAGAGGTACAATTGTTTCCTCATCTAGTCCAACTATAAGAGACACATTTCGACAACGTAAATGTAATACTATTAGACCAAATTCTATGCATTTTGATGATTATGTTGCAGGAGGAAGAAAAAATGATGGTATGTGTAGCAGCTCCAATATTTATAATGTTCATTTTTGAGGTTTTATTGGTGGTAGGCCATCATCTATTCATGTGGATGAATTTGTGGCTAGACAATAGGAATTCCAATAGTCGGTATCTTCAGTTGGTGAAGGTCTGCAAAAATATATGCAAACACTGCCACCTGAGGCTGAGAGCAGTGTTGATAAAAATACAAAATCTAGAGAATTGAAGTATCACCTTGAATATGACTTACAAGAAACCAATATTGAGTTGGAAGTTTTTTCTGAATCATAAGAATTATTGCAATTCCCAAAGTTCGATGACTTTCTGCAATCTTCACAAATGAACTTACCTTAAGAGAATTCACCTCAATATCTTATTGATGATGCAGAACACGATGAGACAGATATAGAGGTTGCAATGACATTTATGGAGGAGAAAGAGATAGAGGACATATGCACACACACACTGAAAGTGGACACAATAAATGTTGAAAAGGTTGGTGATATTCCATGTGATCTCTATTTGTCTCAAGCACATTGAAAATAGAGTTAGTGGGGTCTAGGACTACATTGATTCTTGAGGAATTTTAAGCTGTTTTGGTATAAAATTAAACATGGGAGACAGGTACGCTTTAGCCTGTCTTTAGAGTTGCCTTAAATTTCATATGTCAAAGTGACCTTGTTTCTTGGTAACGAAATTCTTTGGTTGCATTTTGTTGTATTTGCAAACTAATAAAACTCGATCAGTCCTCATATTCGGTGGAGGATCTATTGACAAATTATTTAAGAGATCAAAAGAGGAAATAATGCCATTGTCTTGAAATTACGAACAGATTGGTATAAAGTCAAACATACTTTAATTCATTTGTGTCATATAGGGAAATTTATAGTAGAAATAGTAATAAACTAATATAAAGTAATGCACATTGAAATTTCCAAGAAGAGTTTATGAAGGTAAGATGAGTTGATTAATGCCCACAAATAACCGAAGGATAGATCAATAGGACCAATAAATATATCCAGCCAACATTGGACTATGGGGGTGCCATGATGATAAACAAAGAAAATAACATAACAAATGGTGAATAGGGAAGGTAAACCATAGAAATAGAGGACACAAAATTCAACATCAATTGTCAAGAATTGAGATAGAGGTAGAGATATGTGAGGGAATAAAGGCATCCCTGTCAACAATTATCATTATGGAGTAGCTGATTTAGACCCTCATATTATTTTTTGAGTAGTGACTAAGGGTGAGAGGTCCTTCTTGGATGAACCTAGAAGTTTGGGATGGCATATCAAAACTCTCCTAACATTTGAAGCAGAAGAGAAGAATCTAGTGATGGATGTTTCATTACAAAATCTAGGCTGAGGAGTAGTTACTGGTGGCAGCAAGGAGCAGGAATGATCCTGTGACCTTGTGGATGTGATACATATATTGGTTGAGTAGGAAGATTTACATTGTCTCATAAATATGACATTTCCCACTTACATTGTCTCAGACATATTGACTTACAGCAGAGATCCAGTCAACACTTAGCAATATTATGCTTCTTGTACATCTAGATGGAGAAGATATTTGACTGATCTTACTTCCTCTTTGGGATATCATAGCCTATACTTGTCTTCCCAGGGTGCATAGTGTCCATCAATCACTCATGAATGCCATAAAACATGAGTGTCCTTTGTCGAACCATATCTAGTGCTACGAGAAATACTTCTGCAATGGTAGTGAGCACAAATGACTCACCGAAGAGATTCTTCAATACAAGCGACTTCATAATAAGCCATGATTTCTCAAAGTAACTGAATTCAATCAATGATTCATTAATGGTGGATCCAAAAAGATATAGCACCGAGATGTGCTCTTACATATTGACAGCCCTGCAACTTACTGTGATAAAATCTGGATAATTTTAGTTTAATGAGTAGATGACCACTAGAATCTAGGCATGCAATGAAAGACAACATCAATAGATGTATAATTATTTTGAGAGTGTAACCATCTGCTATTAATTCATGGATTTTATAAATCCCTCTGAAGGTGATCATCTGAACTTCAATCATGATCTTCCCATGTGAGAGAAGAGACTTAGCATGAGGCTCTGTCATCAAGAGAGCTGCTCCTCTTATCAAAGGGGCTACAATTTATTTTCGAGGGAGATCATTGTGGCTACTTCTCAATAGAGAACCTTCCAAAAGATAAAATTTTCTGAAGTGACCACTGAATTCTGAAGAAAAATTTGATTGTGAACAAGACTGTCAGGTTATAGGAGTTAAAACATATCACCATAGTTGTTGATGCCATGCATATGCTACATGGTGACTAAGAGAAGGCCTTCATATTTTTGGAAGACTATTCTTCCTTAAGAGTTTCAATTTTATTATAATAATATTTACTAAGTGTCAACTATGCTTCTGGTTGCAAGATTGATTACAGGAATACCACTAGATCAAACATAGGTCACTATTTACAAGGTTACTTAATTTATTCCTGATCTTCTTGTTCGTAAGATACTAGATCATACAAGTTATGCAGGTGTACTTTCTCACCATCCATAAACATCATGGGAATATTTTTCAGAGAAATTATTAATTTCTATCAAGTACTCTTGACATTAATACAATTGATGGCCTTAACTATCACTGGTGCAAAACAGATGATTCCTTTTGAAGAAGGACAGTGAGAAATTTCACTGACTTTGATAAATCATCTTCTCAATCTGTGCACTTCCTGACTTCTTGATATAATAACTATGCTTCAAACAAAACCTGAAGAGGTGCCATATGGATAGATACAAGGAGGTAGATAATAAGTGAGCTGTAAGGATAGATAACCAAAGCATATATTATATCCATTACTTAATGATTCCTGAGCATCTTATTCCCTGTATCCAAATAATGGGCTTGAATACCAGAATTACAAGATTGTGCATGTCACATGATCAAACATATATCAATATATAGCCTTCTAATGTAACTTTGTGAAAAAGCCTCAGGTCTCTTACAAACATTGCTTACTTAGGAAAATCTTGAAACGTTTTCAAGGCTGATATGACTTACTAGAGATTGATTTTATGAAGTGACCACTGAATTCATATGATATTTTAATTGAGACATCAAACAACATCCTGGAACTGAACATCAATGATTTAGGTTGTCTGGTATTGTAATTAAAATGTTGAATGCATAGATCCAATATTAATCATGCATCAATGATGTCAAAGCAATAGAGTGTCATATGAATCCTGACCTATTTATGTATCTATAGTTGCTGCTGAGTAGATATTTGAATTTTTACTTATATATATATATATATATACAACAAAACCAATATTATAATCTAATGATATGTTAACACATCAAGCCAATAGTACAGTGCATCAGAGAAACTTGATGCTGAAGTAGCAATTTCCCATGCTGCTATTTGATAAACATATGATAGTAATGGCTTACCATTCCCTCATTGATGTCAAACCCAAAAGAGACAAATATGAATTGCGTATTATTGTGCTTTAAATAGGTATAAGACCTACTTGATTCACACTCCCTTAGATATAACCTTCTTTAGATAATGAGCCGAGAGCAGGGATTGTAGTCAATGCTGAAAAGATATATGGGCCACTAAGAAAGGAAAGGAAGAATTAACTAGATGATACTTTAATTGCTAAAATTCATTGGAATTACAATGGATAGATTTGAACTCTTGAGCTTGGATCAATGTATGATCTTTCTAAAACTAGTGCATGCATTGACATCTCCTTCGATTGATGATGCAGAGCTGAAAAAACCTAATGAAGGAGAACAAATCCACTGATTCTGAAGATAAATTATAAGGACGAGATCTTCCAATGTATTTCTATGCCACAGATGAGTAGGGCATGTAGACGAACTTGAAAGAGTGGGACCTAATCCAAATCCTCAAATCACAGAAGCCATCTGAATCATGAAATGTGGAACTAATTCATTATACCTTGGGCTGAGACTGAATCTTGGATTAGTGCTTATCTAGGTGAAAGATTTTTCTCCCTCTTTCTCATTTCAAGATTTTTAGATCCATTTCTTGTGCATCATACCATAGACCATAGGGTCTTAGCCAACAAGTTTTTCCACTCTAGCTTGGGCTTTTCCTCTCCTTGCTCTGATATAATGTTAAAATTACATGATATTTGCATAGGATAGTTAATTCATAATTCCATAGAAGCCCATTTATTTAAACCATATTATTTTTGCTAGCAATCATTTGTAAACTAAATGAAAGTAAAATAAGAAATATCATAAACAATAGATCCAAAAGACAAGCCAAGACAAGAGAACATGATGATATGGCTCAAGCTAGGGAAAAACCCCAAGATGGGGAAAACCCTTTATCAATCCTTCTTATTATAATCATCAAATTTTTAACCGTAGAGAGAGAGAGAGAGAGAGAGAGAGAGAGAGATAGAGAAAGAGAGAGATAATCCAAATTCAAGGTTGAATTGCTAATTATAAGATCTAGAATCACAGTCCTTAGATAAGTAGATGACCCAATCACAATACAATTATTAATCAATCGAACTGTTCCTTTATAAACTAGTGTCATATAGTTGAAGGAGCTTGGGCTGAATAGGGTTACACGTAGTTCATTAAGAAGCTTCTATAAACTGACCAACTTGAACAATCATATACCTAAATGTTGGATATTATTGTTGCTGATGGCTACTCTTGGTTACGGTATGAGACTTCACTACTACAGCCCTCAAACACTTCCAAAACATCCTTCAACTGATGCAGTCTTTCTCCAAGGAAATATATCCTCCCTTTGTCCTAAGTCTTCTCCTTAAACATTGTATATGTCTACAACCTTCACTAAATTAAGGTTGTGGCCCACCTGGGAAGATAGATGCCTTCATGACACACTATATAGTAGAGTAAGGCCTGCGACCTACTAGAGAAAGGCTCCTATAGGTGTAACCCACCTAGGGGAGGGATTTCTCACCATAAAGAATACTCCCACAGAATTCAGCTCTTCCTCATCCCTGCAGTCAACATGAGAGATAATTCATCCCTGCAATAGAAGGTAAATAAGCCCAGAACGTTCTGCAAATAGGCCCAGACTTACCCTCAACTATTCCACATTCAGCCTTTGAAACTTGCACCATCAAGAAACCGGATAAACACGCCAATCTGACCCTTCCTCCTTTGCTGAGATCATCTCTTGGTTGCGGCTATTTCATAAAGGAGACAATATGTGAAGCAATGTCTCAAATTAGGATGAGGAAATGCGCTTATATTCAATTTGACATGATGATTTTAGAGGAAAATTCAAAATTCAATTTTTTACTTTCTCCCACCTAAACAAGAATATAACTTATAGCATTTTCTTTTCAATAAACAAATATTTCCTTGCCAAAATTTGAAGATCTTTAGATTTATTTTAGTCCTATTGAAAAGAGGAATTCAATGGGATTATCATCTTCATCAACTGAATAGATCTAAGTGGAATTTGGCCCTAGTTGCCAATTTTAATAGACATACACATGTACAATGTAGTAAAAACTTGAAGGACCACTGCAAGAACATACATTATGTATTGTCTATGTTAAAATAAAAACATTTTTATGAAAAAAGTACCAAATGCATTTTTGGCGAAAATAAAATGACTTAGTACATCGACCACATAAGATCAAAAGGCAGTGTAAAGGTAGCCCCAAACCCAAAAGCATCTCTAATTTCGAGGATTCCAAGAGTTAATGGGATATTACCAAAATATTATAAAAATGTATGCTCATATTACAATGCCCTTATTTGAGATACCTAGGTAGGACTCTCTTCGATGGAATTAGAAAGCATAACAATATTTTCATCCTATGGAAAAAAGTAACGTCCTCCACTCTAGTACTGGCTATTCCATACTTCTTTAAACAAATCATAATTACATAGGATGCATTTTCATTCATAATCAACACATTAATAATGCAAGATGAACATGGAGGAAAATGCCTTGTCAATGGAACATGTACAACTGGAAAAAGGTTGTATGATTTTGGAAGAGGTTAGACGAGGCATAGCCGACACCTTTACAGTCACCTTAGCTTTCAATTTCTTTTCTTTTCATTCTGGTTGAGGTCACTATGCACGACTTTTTTATTCCATTGTGAATGAAATGTAGGGCTTGCGAACATTTTTTTTCTTGATTTTTTTTTTCTTATAACATTTTCCCTCATTTGGGCTTCTCGCCCTCTGGAATTTGGTTTGGGTATCTGCTGCTACTGCTGAACTGAACCTCCTCCTCTAACCATGAAAGCTGCACAATTTTTTTTCCTTTATTTGGGTTGTCTGGGGGTGGGGAGTGGGTGCTAAGAAAATTATGAGCATGTATTTCAATTCAGGCTGCATTGATGCAGTAGCCATGGAGTGATAGAATTTGTGGTATGCTTAAGCTTTGATAGGTTCTTGTCTTCACTAAATTATCAACTTCATCACTCTAGTATTGATTTGGGTGTTTTTTTATGAATAATGAACTTCCCTAGCTCAACCTTGTGCATGTTGATAAGTCATCCATAAATTTGTTACAGTTCTTTCTCTTAGTAATTTTACTATGACCCCATCTTCACGAATGAATCATTTAGATAAATTAGGCTTAGATCAGGGAATTTTGCTGACATATTTTTAGCGAGATTTAAGATCCCATGTTCAATATGGGAATACTCTTGGATAGGTAGGGTATTGATAAATATAGCATCATGTTGTGGCCGATGTTATTCAAGGAAATATGAGGGGAGCTAATACATGACTTCCTCAAGCTACATATGCATCGTTATCCTCAAGTTCGTAAGTTCCAATGTTTCTGGATCAAACATAGGAAATTTTTTATGCTGGGCATGAACATCAGTGTTGCAGAAAGGGAGTTGTTTTAAATGAGAAATTAAATCTATCGGAATATAATTTATAGTTAGGAAAAGAAACTCCTTTGAAGATCAATTATCATACCTATGAACAATAAGAGATAAACCTGGAAATGATTTTTCTCACTATGAAGTTAATCAATTATGGGTGTGCAGAAGTCCCCTTGTTTTCCTAGATATTTGTTTGTTCTTTCAATATGACAAAACTATTTATCTTCAATAACGATGCCTTCAAAAAATGGAATGGACCTTTCTGCCTTTGTTTCGTATGGTTCAGAAAAGGACTTGATGATATGCTAAGCCTTGTTTCATTCCTCATCAGAGTCCATGCCATATGTAGGATGACTGTCAAAGGAAAAAATATCAGATCTTGAACTATTATATTCAAATTTAATAGGCAATGCTGATTGGAGATGCACATAATTATGGGTGCCAAAGTTTCTACCATATTCAAAATTGCAGATAAGAGTGCTGGTCTCTTGAACCTTAAGGGATCTTCAGGATTTCCCTTCATTATTGAGTGTCTTATTACTCTCATTCTCAGGAAAAATAGAACTACAATTTGTTCCATTATCTCCATCTGTGCTTATGATTTTGTCATATGTTGGTTGAATTTCCATTTTCCAGTGTATAAAAAAGGCATGGCATGATAGCCATGTCATCACGTGTTAAGTCTTCTAGGGTGATCTCAAGAGTGGTAGAAATTTTTTTCCTACCCTCCTGCTGATATTCCTCCTCTTCATTTAGGACCTTTTCTCACACTATCAATCATCCAAATCATTCAATAAATATAGCATATCCTAGGAAAGATGGAATTTCCTTGTATCTTTATAAGAAGGATTGGGTGATTACAAGAACCAAGTAATGGTGTCGTTGGTCTTCATATGTAAAAATTCATTTTCTTTCAAGAGTTTGTTAGGGTCTTCAATTAACCAACCACGACATGGCCTCCAAATATCCACTGCTCCTCCATAATATAGTCCTAAAGTTACATGTGAGGAATATCCAAGGTCTCTTGAAACTTGAAGAAATGCACTGTGACCATTTATCTTTGTTGAAAATTTATCAAAGTATCCTTAATAGAAATTTTTCAATTTTAGTTCCTTAATGTCAGTATGACAATTTGCCGAGTATTACAACAGTGACAACATTCTATGCGATTATTATTTGTTGTTGGAAGAATGAAGAAAAATGACTAAGATCCACATTCTCTTATTCACTTGTTTACATTTCTTGACTCTGGTAAATACTGTTAAGAGACAACTACCATTTTTGATTAAAGAGTCCAAAATAATAGAAATTTGTGTGACAATATTGAGGGACTTGTCTAGAAGTAAATTAGCATCAATTTTGCAAATGGAAGACTTAAGCTTTCTAGGTTCTACCTGTTCTTGAGTTGTAAGATGATTTTATTTTTGGGTTTCATTTACCATGTTTATTCCACCTTCTACATTCATGTGTTTTTGTTGAAGCACATATTCTCTATCTAGATTGGTTGATGGGTTCAATGTATATGAACTGGGAACAATTTGACTTGACTAAGTTATAGTGGCATGGTTTGGGAAACTAATTACATGATTTGACCAAGGGTTGGGAATAGTGTTTGACATTATTGACTTGGAATGTTGGAACTACTTCCAAATATTCTCTGAGTTTCCAACATTGGACTCAAATGACCTAGATTTAGTCAGGTCAACAATATGGTGTTTCTAGGGTAACTCATTGCTTTGGGCAAGGTCAATTTTTAAGGCTTAGTATGTCCTTCTACCTTGTCATTCATGTTTTTTAGGAAATTAATTATAAATATCTTCATTTTGCTTGGAAGTAATACATATAACATCCTAAGGTGTGAGGGGAGTCTTTGAGCTTATTTATCTGGAAATAAAAATCATAGGGGTTGAGCTTATTTAGCTAATTTATAACCCTTTGGAGTTCCTACCATCTTCTTTTCCCAGGGATACTAATTTTTGGTAACCATTTTAGTCTACGCACTCTGTGTCTTGGAGCCAAAGGATATTACCTTGAAATTTTAACACTTGAAAGAAATAGTTTGATGGCTTCATTCATTTGTCTCTGGAGTGCTAGAATTTGTGGTATGCTTAAGCTTTGAGGCGTTCATGTCTTCACTAAATTTTCAACTTCATCACTCTAGTATGGATTTGGGTGTTTTTTTATGAATAATGACCTTCCATAGCTCAACCCTATGCATTCTAATAAATCATCCATAACTTTTTTGCAGGTCTTTATCTTAGTAATTTTTCTGTGACCCCATCTTCATGAATGAAACATTCAGATAAATTAGGCTTAGATTAGGGAATTTTGCTGGGATATTTCTAGCGAGCTTTAGGATCCCATATTTAAAACTTTAATACTCTTAGATAGGGGTGGTATTGATAAATATAGCATCATGTTGTGGCAGACATTATTCAAGGAAATATTAGGGGAGCTAATACTTAACTTCTTCGAGCCAAAGATCCATCGTTATCCTCAAGTTCGTAAGTTTCAACATTTCTGGATCAAACATAGGAACAATTTTATGTTGGCCATGAACATTAGTGCTGTAGATAGGGAGCTATTTTATATGAAAAATTAAAGCTACTCAAATATAATTTATAGTTAGGAGAAGAAACTCCTTTGAAGATCAATTATCATACCTATGAACAATAAGAGACAAATCTAGAAATGATTTTTCTCAATGTGTAGTTAATTAATTATGGGTTTGCAGAAGTCCTCTTGTTTTCCTAGATATTGGTTTGTTATTTCAATATGACAAGACTATTCATCTTCAATAAGTATGCCTTCAACAAATGGAATGGACCTTTCTGCCTTTCTCTCATATGGTTCACAAAACGGCTTGATGATATGATCAACCTTATTTTATTCCTCATAAGAGTCCATGTCATATGTAGGGTGACTATCAAAGGAAACAATATCAGATCTTGCACTGTACTATTCAAATTTAATAGACGATGTTGATTGGAGATGCACATAGTTATGGGTGCCAAAGTTTCTACCATATTCAAAATCACAGATAGGAGTGTTGGTCTTTTGAACCTTAAGGGATCTTCATGATTTCCTTTCATTAATGAGTGTCTTATTATTCTCATTCTCAGGAAAAATAGAACTATAGTTTGGTCCATTATCTCCATCTGCACTCATGATTTTGTCATATTTTGGTTGAATTTCCATTTTCCAGTGTATAAAAAAGGCATCGCATGATACCCATGTCATCACACGCTAAGTCTTCTAGGGTGATTGCAAGAGAGCTATAAAGTTTTTTCCTACCCTCCTGGTTATATTCCTCCTCTGCATTCATGACCTTTTCTCACACTATCAATCATAAAAATAATGGAAGGAATCCCATCCATCTCAGGGTAATAAACAATTTTCCTGTATGCTAGAAGCTTGTGTGTGCCATCTTCTTGAAATAGTTTTTGTATACCCATTATGCACATTGGTGCACTACTTCATCCAAATTCCATTGCCAGAATTTTCTCTGTTTCTTCTAAAACATAAATCAGGGAGGAAAACCACATTTGTGCAATTGTGGCTCCAAATATAGTTATAAATACTGATAGAGGTCGATCGGTAGATTTACGAAGACCAACACATGATATTCATTTCAGTGCAAGAGAAAATTCTGGTTCCTCTATCTGTAATACTTTAGGGAGTGTAAGGATGAATAGTGATAATAATAAACACGCTCATGAGCCTCCTCACCTAAGTATTGGTGGTGTAATGGATAAAGTCCCCAGAACCCCCTCATCTAATGGTCATGTTCCATCCATTATCACTAGTCCTAAACATTGGGTTTGGAAACCATTACCTTCAAGTGTTCCTTAAACTGCCTCTCTTGTAGATTATCATCCTACAATTAATCATAGAGAAAATTTTCATTTTGTAGCCATGCCTTCTTTTCCAGGCGTAATTTTTGGAAATGTACTAGTAGGGGTTGAAGGTCTAGCAACACTTTTGCATGGGAAATATGTGAAATTGGACCACAAACAACAAATGGAATGCATCCAAATATTCATGGTGAAGACACTTTAAGCCTTGGAGGGCCTTGTAAAGTTGTAGACCAAAACCATTGACCTGATGGTTTCTCCATATAAAAGTGGTGCAGGTGCCTTGTTTTCGAGGTTGAGTATCCACATCTAAATTTATAGGTTGGAATGTTGATGAAAATATAATAATTCTTTTATTGTTGTCACTATTTCCAGTAGCCTATCTGATTGAATGGAGTTTACCTCTACCAGTTTCAATGGTGTATATAAATTTTCCTTCCTTCAAGGTTTAAATTAAGGACAGTGGCATTGAGATGTGGTTTTAGGAAAATTGTTGAAGACAAGCATTCTTAATTTAAACCCAGTCTCATGTTCACGCATTGAAATTATTAACATTTTTTGCATTTTTGAGTAGATTACATATGATGTGGGTATATTTTTGAAGGCCTTGGTTTGACATTGTGGTTAAGGTCACATATCCATAAGTAGTTTTCCTTGAGTTAAATTCCCACCACAGTGCCTATGCATGACTATAAATTTTTCATATAGCTCCACGGGTGGCATATCTACCAATAATATGGGTACTGTGTTGAATGTGTTTTTGTTTCATTTTGGTAAAAGGACACAAATCCACAAAAAAATGGTCTCAAGTCTCGAGTATAATATCATGGGCTTCTCCTATGATATTTTATGTTCTCTAGATCTCTAAGGTATTCATTATTTAGCTTGGCTACCTCCAACTTTCTTTGTATGCACAAGCACAATGTTGCTCTTGGATAACACTAGTTATGCTTACACAAGTTTTACCCTTTGATGCACGAGATTTACACTTCTCTTATTGCCAATAGTGGGTATGTTTGGACTAGTGGAGGATGGAGGTGAATTGCCATATTTAAAGGGAAAAATGGATTTGCAGGTGATGCTTCTTATGTGATGTAGAGACAAAGGGGCACTTCTTTCATTGCTCTTTTTCTTACAATATTTTTGTGTAAATAAAATATGAGTCACTTGGGTCATGTTTGTCTTTGAATTTAACTGTAATGTTAGACTTATATAATCATTCATTGGCTTGCATTAAGTAACGACCATTTTTTATCCCTTTAAGACATGATGAGTTTGTATAAATGGTTGAAAAAGTTTCCTTGCAACTTTAAGGTATGTCTAAATTAAAGTTTTAAATTTAAAATTTAGTGAACACAATGACTTAGGATGCATTTTCCTCTTCAAGAATTACAGGCCTAAATTTTTGTCTTCTTAGATACCTTGATCAAAGGTTATTTTCTTGCTCATTAGGGTGGTGGTTACCTTCATACACCATAAGCTCTAGTATCTTTCTATGATAGTCACATCGATTACCTCGTTCTTCTAGGATGTGATTATTACTAGGCTTAATTGCTCGACATTCTCCACCCAAACTGAAGTCAGGGTGTGGCTGGGTTCACTAGGGGAGTATAGTTTCTATGACAACAACGTCAATGTTTCTTCAATTGATGGTTAGATCACAGTCTTTGCTACTATTATGAATTCATTATACTTGGATTATAACAGAGTTTTGACACAATCCTTTCCCTTATATTTAGTTTCTACAACCCCTAAAGGGAATTTTTGGAGATGATCGTGGTCTAGCCATTCAAAAATTAGAAATGTGAAGAATAAACAATCTGAATCAACAAGCGATAATGCTAGACAAAGCTGCAACAATAATTTTGTTAATTATATAATTGGAGAGATGCAGGATATTGGAAATTTTCTCCATCCTGAGCATGGGACTATTATGGTTTCTGATTCCCCATATGATTTTTCAAGTCCACCTGATGCTGGCATAAACAAAGAGTTGAATTATTTTTCCAATTCTATCATTGAAAAGGAAAAGCTAGTTTGTATGTTGGGGAGAGAAAAATCAATGGAATGCAGGAGAGTAGGTTGGCATCTCAACTACCTACACATGACAATGGCACAGTGGTTTTTGATCAAAATCTGCTGAAAGAGAAAAAGGGTGAAGTGTTAGTTGTATCTGAGAAGTCAACAACAAATACAGGTAAGGTGTTTGAATGGGAATTACAATCAGAAGCTACAACAATCCTCACTAAATCTGATATGGCTATTTTAGAGGAAAAATCAGGTTTTCTGTCTGGTAACAAAGTTGTTGACTGAAAACAATATTCTGGATATAGAAACAAAGGTAGGGTTAACCATGATAGTGATAAAGTACTTGGGGAAGGTTCAGCTTCTAATGCGAAGGAAATTGACACACAAGATATGGGTCATTTATCCACCACTATTAGTGATATTTGTGAAATGTCCACTCAAATTCAGGTGTCATCTTTTCCTGTTGAAAGTTAAGGCAAGTAGGATTTAGTAGCTAGATTGACAGGAAAGGAGAATAAAAGTTCTTCCAATGTTTCTGTGAAGAATAATGTTGCAAATATTGGTGATGCTGCCAAGGTAGTAGTTGTCAAAAAGAAGAAGAAAAAGAAGGATTTTTCTAGTAAGGCAAAAGCTACAACTCCCACTGGGATTTATATAATGCTTATAAGGTTCAAGAGGAGGAGGAAGATTTGAAACTTCCAAAACTATCCAAAATAGTGACCGATGTTGTCAAGAGTAAGAATTCTTCAAAATAGCTTGAGATGCAAGTCTTGAAAGAATTGGATGACTAGGAAGATGCAGACGAGCTTTCAACTCCTTGAATCAAGTAGCTATTTTAGTTACTAAATGTTTTGGAGATAGAAAGTACTCCAGAGATTTTTTGTTGACAATCAAGGATCAATGCAAAGATCTACCAAATCATTTTGAAAATTTTCTAGACATTATTGAATTACTTGGAAAGTCCCAAGCACTTGCATGTAATGTAGAAGAGGCTAATGCATTAGCAAGCACTGCAAGAGGACTTCACAGGAAGCTGAGTGGGAATTATCTACTTGAATTTCGTGGGAGCAATGTGGCAAGTTTGGATGATGATAGATGGGCCAAACCGGTGGATTATTTTGTTGATGGCTATGATATGCAGATGGATGCGAATATTAGTGGTTCCTCAGCTGTGTTTCAAATTGGCCAAGGTTATAACACTAAATTTGCAAGAAATACCTGTGCAACAAAAATGAGTATGAATGTCATCCTTCCTGGAGGGCCTTATGTGCAAGCACCACTTCCACAAGTTGGACTAGTGAGAAATAATTCTAATGTTGATAGGTGGCATCATGCTTCTGGTTCACAGAAGTGTTTTATTCTTTCTCCACAGCCTTCTCTTCCCACAATTCATATCTTAGATAACCGATATGAAGTGGGCAAGGTTTTTGATGAGGATCAATTGAAACAAAGACAAATTAAATCCATCCTTAATAAATTAATGCACCAAAACTTTGAGAAACTTTTTGAACAGGTCAAAGAAGTGAAAATTGACTCTGCATCATCTGTTCATGGTATAATATCTCAAATATTTGACAAAGCCTTCATGCATCTGGATTTTTGTGAAATGTATGAAAAATTCAGTTTTCAGCTTGCTACAGGAATACCAGAATTTTATGACGATAATGAGAATGTTGTTTTCAAGCAAGTTCTTTTGAACAAATGTGAGTAAGAATTTGAAAAAGATTAAAGAAAAGAGGATGAGGCTAAGAAAGAAGATGAGCATGGTGAAAAAATCCTCTCAGCAGAAGAAAGATGAGAGAAGAAGGTTGCAATATGATGACGAATGCTAGGAAATATAAGGTTTATTGGTGATATTTATAAAGAAAGTATGATGATCGAAATAATTATGCATGCATGCATCAAGAAAGTAATTGGTGAATTTTAGCATCCAGAGGAGGAAAATGTTGAAGCTTTGTGCAAACTGATGAGCACTATTGGTCATATGATTGACCATTCAAAGGCCAAGGAACATATTGATGCTTACTTTGATAGGATGAAAAAAATATCCAATAACAAAGGGCTTCCCCCTAGGCTGAGGTTCATGTTGAAGGATCTGATTGATTTGAGGAGGAATGGATGGCAACAAAGGAATAAAGTTGAGGGCCCCAAGAAAATAGTGGAAGTGCATCGCGATGTTGTGTAAGGACTATATGGACAGGGAGGCCACTCTCGAGGTACCAATATGGGACATTTAGGTCAGAGACTTGTGACACCTCTTGATCATGGTGTGAGAGGACCTGCGATGCCACCTTACATGGAAGGTGCACAGATGGGTTCACTTCCACATATGGGCGGGATTAAAGGGACACAACCCCATATGTGACCACATGACTGTGGATTCACTAGTCAAGATGCTTGGGTTGTGGATAGGGCTCAATTTAAAAATTAGCCTATGCCAAGCCCTCCAACACACAGAGCTTCTCATGATGGCCACTTGACTCTTGGTCCTAAGGGTGGTCTTGGAAAGGTAGTAATAGGGAGGCTCAACCTCTACCATATGCGAAGAGTGCTCTAGAATATATTCCAGCATTCACATCCTAAGTAATATACAAACAACTGCAAGTCCAATTTCAGGTTGCAGTTCTGACCGGATGCCAGTTAGTATGAGAGATGAAATTTCGACAAGGACTTATGCTGCAGAAAAGCCTTTATTTGCAAAATCATGTGTCCAGGAAAGAAATTTTTTCGTATAATGACATAATAGATTTTATGAATTCATACTCATCTGGTGACAGAGGTGGGAAGACTACAAATGTTGAATTTCAACTGTAAGAACATTCTTCTCAAAGAACTTTGAGTTCACAACTCATTGAGGTTCAACTTAGGAAAAAGGTTGAAATGGAAATCAAATAATATTACAGGTGCATTCCTTTACAAAGATTACATGCATTTTCATTACTTCTTTTAGACAATTCAACAATTTTCCTTGAATTTTTCTTAATTTTTCATGACATACCATCTAGTGTGAGAAATTTGAAGGAGGCAACTTTTTGTGTAGATGACCTTAAAGCACCATTGTTCCATTCAACTATGGTTTAGCTTTGGATATTAGATTATTTTTTTGGGAAATATGTTGAAATTGACCTTATGGGGAATATACTTACGCATTTATGCAAGTTTGAGCCTTTCTTGCTAAATCAAGCACAACTTACTGAAGGGTAATGTGAAATTTTGTGTTTGTTCTTATTCAAGTTTGAATTTATTTAAGGACTACTACAGTCTATGGTCGTTTGCAATTATGAATTATAACTATATATGATTTTGATGTTTCTAGGTTGAATAATGTACTATTTTCATTGGAGGATGCTATTGTTGAGGCACCCAAGGCTCTTGAGTTCCTTGGTCATGTAGGGTCAAAATCCACTAAGCTGATTCCATGTCATTATAACAATTTTGCATCCTTCCTGGGAAAAAAATCCATTACAGAATAGGAGTTTTCCAAGAAGGAATTTATAACATGAAACCAAAAAGTTACAAGAAATGTTATTTTGTCTTTCCAAGGCATATGATAGAGAAAACTAGCTTTATTTAGGCTACTCATCCATATAGTGTTCAATGTGCAATTGGTTAACTAGATAATGAATTGTCTTTCCTCAATATTTGTGCAATTCTAACTAATGGCTCAGCCTATACTTCTATCATGCCTACAAGAGACCATGGGTAGGTATGACTAATGAATCCTCTTCCATTATTTATTGTAGAGTAGGTGGTCTCAACAGAGTTATATCAGAGTAAAAAAGAACTATAACCTTGACAAATATACAAATAGAATTTGCCCTAAAATTGACATATTTACTCTTTGTTTATTATGTTTTTCTTTTGGGTGATATGACCAAGGTAGATGCAAGTATGTTGAAGCCCCCCCACCCTTGAAGAACTGGAATTCCTACCTTAAAAATACCAACAACTGAGGAGCTACAAGAATCAACACCATCTTTGATTTGAACCTAAATAATCTTATTATCTTCGATGATTTACCTAATCACAGTGACCAATAGATTATCCTCATGGATTATTTCTCTCATTCTATTTATTAGTAAAATCCACAAAATATATCCCTACATTTGAATCTTGGGAAAAAAACATATAATTGTTATCATTTAAATTATCCATTTCTCTTGGAGCCCAAAAATACATTTGATTTGGATAAGCTTTATTTATAACCTCAAAATCAACCCTATTATAAGCTGAAGGACCATTATGTCCTCTTGAGTCTTGACAAAGTATGATGGAATGAAATTGGGTGAAGACTAGATCTAGGTTTACCATGTCAGAACCTAGGTTCATTGAGATGGAGACCTTGGTTTGAAGATATCCACCATACAAACTAGGACCACCCATACTTATCATTGCCATCTCTCTTTCATCATCAATATTAACATACTAAGGACCTATAACCCATGGAGGTCCAGGGTAGTTATTGCAATGTAATTTATTAGAATACATGCCATTTATTTTTATGAGATTTACCACATCTGAGAATGGCATCATTCACATCATTTTGAAGAAGTCTACAAATTAGGTCAACATAAATTTTTTCACCGTTACGAATTCCCTCACATTTGTTGGTTCTTGAAGCTCAAGCACTTTCATAACAAAAATATGCAAAGTCAAACAACAAAAATGGTCCAATTTTTTTTTATTTTCGAATATTATAATAAAGTTTTATTAGAGACATTGCTTGTTTGTTTTTTTTGTTAGAAAAGGGTTTGCTCTTGGTTTTGTGACTTTCAATTTATTATATGTAGCATTTTCAGAAATGGGAAAGAATAATGTGTGACATTTATCTTGCAGAAATTGATGTTGAATGAAATGATAGTTTAACCAAACTACAATTCACTTTGTTAAAGGTGAACGAACATCTTTAAAAACTACAAAGAATAGTCCATATACAAAGTTTAACCATAAGTAATATATGCATTTTTCCTTTGTAGATATGTTCTTTTTTCTACCCAAGATATCATAACAATAAAAATATTGATATTGTAGAAATTGTTTGAGGACCTCATTGAGGTCGATTTTTCTGATGTCCTATTTGATTGATACTTTCTCATATGTCAGGAAGGCTTTAAATATGAATTTATATGTTCATGAAAAAAATTAGATTCAAATTTTATAGATATAAAAGATAAAAACAAATGTCAATGTCTTTGTTTTATTTTTACTTCACTCTGTTGTGGGCAGGTTACAGGGTATGTGATAGGAAAAAGGATGAGGAGACGATGCATATCACGTCTTGGATATGGTTCACTCGTTGTTAGAGATCGCTTAGACATCTAAGCCATCAAATTTAAAAATGTTTCTAGTGGGAATTCCTATGGTTTTTAATGTTGTGATTATTTCACCTCACAGTTATTTTGGGCAAGAAAATGTCTTAGGAATGCTACACACAACATCGGTGGTCAGGTAAACAAATTTTTTATAATTTCAATTTCCATTCCATGATATCATCTCTTTATTGTTTGATTGTATTTTGGACGTTTCTTTTGATTTTGTTTTATCTTTTAACTATGAAGTTGAAAATACTTAGTACCATTTCCATTTAGACAACATCCAAAGCTTGAAGATGAAATTAGTATTACACTATATTGATTGGAGTCCTTATAGCTATTTTGTGTTAAAATATTTTCATGACTATTAGAAAAAGTCACTTTCATGTTGTTGTTTGAGTACATGTTGTTTATATACTTGAATAAGTTCATGCGTTAGAAAATGAAATGTTGTTGTGAATAAAACGACAAGGATTAAACATCACACCTCAGATTATTTTTTTTCACAAGCTATCTATAGCTTGAGATTTTTAGCATATAACTTAGTTTACATGATTGTTCTTAAGCTTTCCTTGAAAGTTCAATACTAAGTTACTAAGGTGCTATTTTCTATATATGGTGATATTTTATTTGCTTTGTTTATACAGGCTATTTGGCTACATTATAGTGATAATTATTGCCCCAATGAAGAAAATTTGTTCCAGTTTCTTACTTGTATGGGGAAAATGGCTTTGACATTGTTGATGTTGAGGTATATGTCGTATAAAATATTTATAGTCTAATTTAGTTTATATTCTCATGCTCATTGTATTTCATGTTTTACACTCTGCGTTGTATCTTCTTTTGTTTTTACAAAATGAACTCAGTATTGATCGTAAGAAGCATGAATTAAAAAAAGAGAGGAGCAATAACATTGAAGAGACAAAAGAAAAAAGAGAGAGGGAGGAGAAATCGTATGGTTATACTCTTAGAGCCAATATCCCGCATAATACACACATATAAATATTGATGGTCAAGTCTTCAGAGTTGGTGAATTCACCTACAATTCCTTGAAAACACAACGATAATGTTTTGAAGTGATGAAACACCATTTCATGTGTAAATTGTAGTCCAACCAATATTAAGTTGGAAAATCATATTGTAATACTTTAACATTTCATATAATATAATTTATGTGGTTGAAATTATTTATAGTTGCACTTGATATTGTTTAGTATTGTAATTAAAATATGAGATTTTGTGTTTTCCTATTAGATGAACATGCACATTGTATGACATTTTTTAAATCATACAAATTAATTTAGGTTGATTAATAATGAACACAAAATCAATTTAAAACTACTAAATTAGTGGTTTATATTGATTAATGATCAACACAAATAAAATGATTATACGACTAAATTAGTCATTTATAATTATTATTAATGAAAGTAAATGAAATGAATATAAACTACTAAATTAGTCATTTATATAATGAATAAATGGCTACTGCAAATGATAAATTTGTGACAAAAAATGATGACTAAAATTTGCATATATACGACTATTAATAGCTAATTTACGGTATCTTATAACACGAGTAAAATTTAGTCATCTTTCTTCGGTCATTAATTGGTTTCAAATAATGACTAAAATTTGCATATATGTGACTATTAGTAGCTAATTTATAGTAACTTAAACACAAACAACATTTTGGTCATTAATTGGTTTTTTCAGGTGATCATATAGTAATATATTTGATTGTATATTTGGTCATTAATTGTGACAATTAATGAGCAAATCAAAGATTAAATCAATGATTAAATCAATGACAAAATCAATGACCAAATCATTGAATAAATTAATGATCAAATCAATGACTAAATCAATGACTAAATCAATGACTAAATTGATGACCAAATATACTATTGGTCACCAACCGAAAAATATTCTTTTATATGAAAACTTTAGTCATTTTTTTAGTAACTAATTAGCCATTTTGTACTAGCGTATGGAGCTCTAATATTCAAATCAAGGAGGGCTCTTGCCTTAAGCTTCTTGCAAGCTTCTCTCTTCTCGATGAGTCGTAGAATAATGGACAACTAATGCACTTCTACTCTTGGATTGAGATGTTGGATGGCCAACAACTGAATCCTTCCACTCCTTTCTACTTGGACAAGACAATGATGGTTTTCTTGTGGGAAATTTGGCCAGCGTAACAATTTTTTCTCAATTTTTCTTCCCACGGTGGTATTTTATAGGAAAAATTCAAATTTCCCTCCCTCTATTGGTACAACTGTGGATGGTGACATAAGAGTGGGAGGTTGATTCCATTGTGTGCTACACTTGAGGCCTCAAGGTGGTGCAAGGCGGTTGTACTTGGCAGCCTTGAGTGGAAAATTTTCTTTCTTAGGTGTGCCAAGAGGTCCGGAATGGTGAGCTTCTGCCATGCCCAGGATCACGTGGCTATTTGAGGGATCGCCACGAAGACCTTCGCTAATATAAAATAAAAGGCCTCACAGATTGCTTAGGGTTAGTGTTTTTTGTGCAGTACTTGATAAATTTGTTTGAAATGAGGAAAATTTATTTTTTTGAGATTCTATAATGTCTTTATTCCCTGTAAATCCTTCTGCTTGACATTTTGTGATTTCTTTTTCCTATATGATTTTCTAGTGATAACAGTGACGACGATGCCGCCATTCATGGATGTGGTCTGAGATATGCCTAGCAGTCGAATTCTTCAACAAAGTGAGAAAATGGGTGTCGATTTCATACCAAACAGGCAGCTGGAAATGAGTGAGGAAGGCCATAGCCAAGGAATTGAAATAGAAGAAAATCCTTTGAAGGAGATTAATGTACCATTTTGTCGCATCACAGGTCAAAGTGCATTGGAAAGTACGAATATGAATAGAATCTTCAACCTAAGAATTAGAGGAAAACCATATATGGTATGCCATGACATGGGTTTGAGGTTCTTCCCCAGATTTACCTTCGAAATTTGGACAATATCCTGGAAAATTAGTTGGAATCAGCGACCAATGCAGGTGATTCTATATGGATTCATTTCTGAGCTTTTACACATTCGGCAATTCCAACATAGCCAAGATGAGTAAATGAGGATGATGAGGTGAGAAAGGTCAGGGGTTCCAACTTGATTGATAAGGATTCTAGCCCCAATATGGCAGATCTAGACTCGGATATGCATATTTCCCCCATGGCTGGTAAGGTCCCTACTGCATATATTAATGATAGGTACCTTGATGGGGTTGTTGTTATGGTCCTTGTGGGTACTTAAGCTATGTAATTTTCTAGACATGGGGTCAAAGATAAGGTCCCTACTCAAAATAAGGTCCAATTTGTGTCCACTACTAAAAGTAGGGTCCAGCCTGCGGTCCCTGCTGAACATGAGGTCTAGCCTGTGGTCCCTTTTTAACATGAGGTCTCGCCTGTGGTCCTTGCTGAACATAGGGTCTAGCTGGAGGTCCTCTCTAAGCCTAATGGTAGTGAGCAATTTGTCGATATGAATCATCTGGTTGAGGCCCAGTCTAGGGTTGCTGGTACTGAACTTGAGGAAAAGGCCGGTACTAAGTACTAGACTAGTGACGGAAAGGACCAAATTGACCAAGAAGTAGATTTGGACCAGATTGGGTGTAAGAGACAAATTCAAACTAACCGAAGGCTGGGGTTGTTGGACGTACTGCTGATATTGTACATAAAAACTTTGAACATAAGGAATATTAGGTTGCTAAACATATGAATATACTGGGTTTAGATGTGGAAAGGGCTGATGAGCCTAGGAATATTAAACATGAGGTTGACTTGCCCTAGGAATATATCTAGAACTTGGTTACCCCCCACCCAAAAGGGGTAGTACATAGAGAGGGTTGGAATTCCCCCTAGGCAGAAACAAAACTGTGAATTTCCCACTCAATGGTGGAACTACAATAATCGTAGATTGCGAAAAGGAAACATAGGATCCGAACGATGTGGTCATTTGACCAATGGTGACCTTCGGTTGAGCAAAAGGTTGAGACACCGTGGCAACATTCGAATCAAATGGGCCGGGAGACGGAGGAATACCCATTGACCAAACGAGATCCAGAAATAAAGGTGTACCACTGGAAGCTCTAGAAATGAGGTTTCCAAAAGAGGTATAACCGTGCAGGAGAGTAGACGCAACATAAATAGAAGCTATTTCAATTCCACTACCTGAATCATGAGGTGTAGATCCGAAAAATTCTTCCTTAGAGGGAAATATAGACGAAGAGGATTTTACGATATACGAGCGAGGGGTTTCTTGAATAGTGCTTTGAGGAGCACTGATGAATGGAACGTCATCAGGATTTGACTCCATTTTTTCCAGAAACAACCAAAAAATGATAGAGTAAGATGCTACCAGAGAAGCACGAAAAAGGGATTCAGGGCTGATCAAAAGAATTATAAGCTTTCTTAGGAGATACTACAATAGGATCAAAGAGAAGATTCGAAGGAAAGACTAAGAACTATGCAAATTTTTCAGGGTTTTTCGACTCAGATTATTCTGATGTGGTCCAAGGAGAATTGTCAGGAGGTGCTCGAGATAATATGGGTTGAAAACTAATGAAAATTACAAGCTCTTTACCTTGCACTTTGAGGGGTCCAACTAGAAAACGAGGAACTTCTCGTGGATGTTGCTAAGATCCATCAGAGGAGGGAGTTGGAAAATTCAATGATTCAACCACGATGACCTTCTAGAAGAAGATAAAAAGGGAAAGAGGTGAACAAAATCACAACTTACGAAGCAATACAAGCTACATAACTACACAGGTGAGATGTTTTCATGGGAATTTACTTATATAATTAACAAAAATAAAGAAATAAAAAGGGATGTGTTAGGCATAAATATTTACCAAGTATATGTGAACTGAAATATACACCTTGGTGATCAAATGAAAGAGAAATAACCAAGGAATTAATGTATGACAACCAGTATCCCTGAATGCTATGTTTGGTGTATCACATATACGAGGTGGCCAACTCGGTTAGCTATGGCAGGTTTGCAACCTAGTGGTATCTCCAAAAATATACTCAACGGTACGTGGGAGTCCAGTCCATATTAGTGTTCTATAATGCATAACCGTTTGATGTGATCATCCCAAATATACTTATCATGCATCAATATACTTTCATACGTGGGACGAGATATCACCCCTGGGTTGTAATGCAAACTGTTAGCAAAAAATCCTACGCTTAACGACATTGGAACACGTCTCTAGCCTAGACCACTAAATATTTTCATTAATCACCATGCCCCTTAAGGTAAATTGGTTCATTTTAAGTTGATCTTGATTAAAGTTCCAGTTTCAAGGCCCAAAACGAGTGTTACCTGAATCCATATGATGCAAAATAAATGCGAGAAATATGCTTTCAATTTTGATGAATTCTAAACTACTTTATGGAAGAGAGACAACCAAGAAAGCACTCAATGCAACAATGAAAATGCCCCCAAACTAGTTCAACGTTATGAAAATGAAATTCTTTTCAAATTGAATTCACTTTCCCAACTAATGAAACTTAATCGAAAATGAAAATGCCTTTCCTTTCACTAATATTCATGTAAATATATATTTTTTGTTTTTCACTTTGAAATGAAAGAAAAAAAATGAATGAAGGAATAAATGAAAAATTTCTTTACTTTTCTTTGTATCAAACCAAATAGAAATCACATTAAAAACTCCACAAATGAAATGATTTTCAGTTTTCTTAAAACGACAAAGGTAATCTAAATTAAAAAAGAAAAATAAAATCACTTCCAATTTATTTTGAATTTATATAAAACACGCTCTTCTAGACTTGCACGCTAAACAAAATTGTAATCTCATGCTCGATATTGAACTAAATGGAAACATTCAGAAATGCAGAGATGACCAAATCATACACCAAATCTCTTCAAAACAAGACAAGAAAAATGTGACAAAGAGTGTTTGAAATGGAAAAAAGTTCCCAAACTTACAACAACTGAAAGAGATGAAACAAAATCACTCAGAGGAGATAGGGAAGCCAAAAAAATAGCAAGGAGATCACTGAGATCTCACACACTCCTTAAAGGGCTAGGACACGCTAGATAATCAAGAGGGAAACTCAAATTTTTCGAAGGCTGATATCAATGCTTCCATACTAAGCAGAAGGGTGTTGAAAGGAGAATCAACGTGGTTTTACTATATATAACAACGCTGCTAGTGCTACTATGAGGACAGAAAATAAGTTGGTCGCTAAAAACAAGGAAAAAACTAAAAGAGTCTCACAAAAAAATCAAGCCTGACACAATGAAGTGACAATCAACCTTTACACAAGCTGGCTGAGACTTAAGAAGATTTAAATTTCATAAATCAGAGAAACTGATCCAAGATCTAATCGGGGAAGGAGGACATAAAAGGATAAATCTCCCCAGCGGAGTCGCCAATTCTGTTATCAAGATAAATCCCCTTTGCGGACACATGCAATCTCTCTAGCGCTATAGTTGGTATGGCAATACAATATTATTTCTAACATAAGATTTCTTAACTAATGCTTACAATGCAAAGAGGAAAAAGAAATAAATACCTTTTTCCAATTTCTATCCTTGGATCCATTGATGGTGACCTCGATCCACGATCCTTGAAGGCTTGATTCCTACTACTGATGGTGTGTGAATACCTATGGATGATTGGGAGACAAAAAAAATTGATAAAATATATAATAAATGTAAACACTAGCTATCTACCAGGTCAAGGAGTACCATAATATTTGCATAATCATGTAGGCAAATATAGAAAGAAAACATCAGATGTTATTATTGATAAATTACAAAAGGAGAGCTTACAACCTGGCCTTGATGTTGGAGGAATCCTTATGTGAAAATATGATTCCTTCACCCAACTCAAAATAATTCCTTCTCCCATGCACTTAGGCTTGATAACGATGCAAGCATGGAAAGCGATGAGAGTTCAAATGAGTCCAACAATGATCAATGAAGCTCTAAACTTGGGGGAATGAAAGATGTGAATTTATAGCAAGGAGAAGGAGGTTGGTAGCCCATGACAGGAGGAAAAAGGTTGAATTTCTAAGGGATGATCTGCCATGTATGAGGTCAAAGCTCCAAAATGAGAGAGCTCAAACTTATCAACTTTATTCAACAACCAAATCGCCACCCTTGAGCTTCTATAGGTCGAAGATTCTCCTACATTTGAGGAAGAACTTTTAGAAATGGGATCAACATGGTTTTCCAAGAAATTAGGGTGCTAACAATGCTGGGCCAGAACTAGGATAAGGGCACCAACGTGGTCATGGCACTAGGAAGGGCGCTAACAACGAGGGGCCAGAACTAGGATAAGGACACCAGCGCGGTCATGGCACTAGGAAGGGCACTGACCCAGGAAACTAGGAACTTGACCAAGTTTCTCCAGTAATATTTGAAGTAATTATTCTTTGGATCTTCAAGGTGATATGTCATCATATTTCTTAATGATGGAAACATTGCACATGCTTCGTCACGGGGCATTTTAGGACCAGGGATGCGAAAATGAGCACGATGAAAAATTACTGTGTAAGAAATATGGACCACTTGGTCAATCCCTACAAAATCTAGAGGAATAACATATCAGTCATACAAGTATTACATTTTATCCATGGTGCTAAGAAGATAAAGAAAAGGATGGTGTGTCATGGCGGCGTTACCTAGAGGATAAGAAGAGAAACTTCATGTCGAATAGAGTGTAAGGCTATGGGAAAGGTTAGTTAGTATGATTGGGGTGTCTGTATAAAAAAAAAAAAAAAAAAATTTAGAGAGAGTTGTTACAGTAATGCTTCCATGTCATGTGTAGTTGTCATTATGAGTCACGAGGAGTTAGTCTAGAATTTTTTTATTCCTATGTCATGATTTGGACTCTTGATTTAGATGTGTCGAAGGGAATGTGTTATTTCCTATATATGTGTAACTGTAGTGATCAATAAAGATATCATATTGTGTGATTTGCGTTGTGCAATATCTCTCTCTCTCTCTATGTTTTCTAGCATCAATTAGTTATGCAAAGATATGTAGGCTATACACAGATATTCAAGGAGAATGACTAAAACAAATTTGCGAGAAAATTGTTATTTTTCTCAGGTAAATGTTGGTGAGCCCCCTACTTGCATTGACGCTTTTAAATTTTAAAAGTGTTTTGTGAAGCAAGTGTTATTTATTTTGAACTAAAGGTTGATGACTCACGTACTCACATTGAAGTATGTAATGAATAAATGTTGAAATTATGTAAATATTAACTTTTTAATTTAAAATATATAAATATTTATTTTATCATTGAATAATAAATTAAATATATGAAATAAACTTAATTTTTCAAAATAAGGTCATTTGGCTTTACTTTACCTTTAATTTTACTACTCCATGTGGTGGGGGTGAAAAACGTTCTGGAGATCCATATCGTCCAGTTGTAACCCAAATAAAATCCCAAGTGGGAGTTTATTCTTACATGCTCTAGCAAATCCACTCATAATTCGGGCACAAACCACATTTCCTACATGTTAGAAATCTGCAATGCAAGTGCTACAATCCACTAATGCTATGTAAACAAAATTATAAGATTATAATTAGAAAATGTTTGACTCTAACGTGTTTAACTACTGGTAAGAAAAGTGAATTTTAAATTAAATATCTTATTTTTTAATTGAAACTAAAAACCTATTCAAATACCTTTCATATCATCATGTTGGATGATGCATTAAACGAAGAATATTCTCATGAAATCAAATATTGTCCAATAATTTATTTAAACATAGAAATTATTCAAGCCCAATTCCAATATAGACCACCCAACCATATCGCGTAATAAATATGTATTTTTCATATATAATAACATCTAACATTTAATATTATTAACAAATTCCTAAGAAAAATGCATTTCATCATATGACACCTTTTCATATTTTTTTCATGACACACACACACACACACACACATATATATATATTCATATGGTAATTTTTTAAAATTATAATAAAATGAATTAAATTTTAAAAAAACTGAATAAATCGTAAATATTTTTTTCCTTAAAACATGCATTATTTAAATAAAATTTCACAACAAAGCGATGAAATATTATTTAATTACGTTGTAAGGAATTACTCTTTGAAAACAACTCCCCCATCTACCACTATGTACAACATTGCAACGTCATATTGAATGTCAGATGATTGAATATTTCTGTTCCGTGAGATTATTAGTTAGAAAAAAATAGTTATCCATTAATAGTTAGGGAAAAAGCTACATAAGAACCTATTCCCTATGAAAAAAGTACATACAAACCTATCGCCTATGATTCTGTTGTGGGTTGAGTTCAACATCAGAGTGCATCTCCTTCACTAGCGGACTAAGCACAGATGGAGACGAAATTGGAAGAGGAGGAAAATGAGTTCAGAAATAATTTTATGGAGCACAACAACAAAGTTCATGAAATTACCTCGTTGTCTACTGAAAGATATCTAGCGGTAACAGGGACCCACGATCCGTAAGTAGACTTCACCTGTAGACAACACACGTACACTTCACCTGTAGAGACCATACATTTGATCATAGGCACCATGCAAGAGAACCCACAACTCATGTCCGTTCTTCTTCCTATGTGTGCATTTAATGGCTGTGTGTGTGTGTTATTTATTTTCCATAAATTATTTTAAAGATTGTCTCAATTTTTTTTTGCGAATTTCCAATAAATACAGAGCTTCCACGTGATACTTTTCACATTAACTTTTAGATTGGATGTTAAACACAGTGAAAAGAGAATGGAAGAAGAAAAATAGCTCAAGAATTTGATTTTGGTTGCAGTCATGTTGTTTTTAATGATAAATATTGCAATTTTTATATAATTTTGGTACTAGCACTGCATATGTTACTGGTAATAAGAAATATTCAACAGTTTTCTCTAATAAGTTGGAAAACAAACATCTTAGTAGAATAAATGAAGATCCTTAGTTATTCAGTACATAACTAATCTTGTTATTTTGTTTGATTTTTTCCACATAGACCCCAATATAGAATTCAAGTTGTCCATACTATTGTTTGCAAAAGGAAATGTTATTTAGATAAGTGGAATGTTATGAACGATATTTGCATCTTTATTGGATTCTTTGAATCATAAACTAGGATATTATATATCTCATAGACAGTGAGAAATATTTGCGTAGACTTTATCCTTCTGTAGTGAGTCCAGGTAGCATCAATATTATGCAATTTGTTGGTTTCCATTAAATATTATTTTCCCAATATTGATAGAATCTAGTTTCACCATTCACATATAGATTAAGTGATCTGCCTATGTAGTTAAAAAGATAACAATTCAACTTGGTTTTCAAAATTTCCACAATCCACTACTAGAGACTAATTAAGGGTGTCAAATATGTTTATTGAAACTATTGTGGTATAGATTCATCATGTCACTTATTGCACAGTGGGTTCTGAATGTAATAAGGAATAATTTTTGGAGACAACATTCTATTAACCTTAATTACTAAATCAAGATCTTATCCTCGACAAGTTTCTTTGCAACACAATAATCACTAATTGAGCGACATTAAGGATATTTAAAATAATATGTGATATGTTCTATTACATTGTTTAAAATTATCAGAGAGAAGAATTTTTTGACAATCTTTAGTCCTTATTCATTGTAAGTAACTTCATGTGAAACATTACAAGATGTGCACAAAATAGAGGAATATATTATATGGTTTGATTAAGCTGGAAGATTATTGTATTTAACTGTACATATATGCTTTAACTTGGAGGACCATTGTAAGAAACAAGAATTCTCATGGAGGAGACAAGGATAGAGGAGGGGGCGAGAGGAGCGGCAGGGGAAGCTACTGGAGAAAAATAAGCAGATATAGAGAGAATGCCTGTAAATTGGGTTGCATTGGATTCTCTAGTTCTTTATTACGCCAAATCAAAGATAATTTACTCGACCATGACAACGGCGTCCACTCATCCCTCTCCACTAACTCCTACTCCTCCTCTTCTTCATCGTATAATTGTATCCGTGAAGTGATAGAGACAATAAGGAAATTGACAGAGGAGGGGAGCATCGACCAAGTATTCAGTCTACTTTCCCTCCACCCTTATACTATGCTAGACAACCATCACCTTGTATTCGTTTGTAGAAGCATAAATTCATATAATTTCTGAGGAGTGGGAAAATGGAATCTCTTGATTTGGTCATCTACTTCTGTCAGACTGCACTCAACCCTTGTGCACTCAGTGCTTATCCTAAGGCATATGAGGAGTTCAAGTGGGTACTACTGGCTTTTATATATGACAAGCAGGACTAAACTTCACTAGTGGCAGGAGAGTGGTATGAAAAAACGATATTTGAGTTAGCAACCTTAGTGGCTTCAAAAATGAAAGCATGTCTATGGGCTTATGATCTGTGCTTTTCACAGACACTAAAATATCTACTAAGTGTCCACAATGGATGCTACTACCACCAATATTTTATATCCACAATTTCACAAATTAGCAAGAAATTTCTCTTAGAAGAATGAGATCCTCCTACAACACTTAAAGAGTCATTATATGAATATCCTTAGTGCAAGGAGGTTAATGTACAAGTCCTTGCATACACATTGGGGATTCCAAGACAGGGTGTAATCAACAACTTGAGATACATAGATGGTGATTTGTTTGCAATGTTTTAGAATGAAATGAGTCAAATGAAGTTTAATGTGCCAATGGTTGATGAGTTGGTTCATGAATATTGTCTCTACAGAGGCCTTATATATGGTACCTTAACTTCTTACTCAGATTGTGAAATTTCTCTCAAGCCCAAGAAATAGGGTAGTTGCGACATGGAGGCATTCTCTTCTCTTTATGTGAACCATATGGTAGTACAATAGGCAGATGTTGAATCCTCTGCGTGGGATGTGATCATGGAATATTTTCCTAGTGTATTCTTAGATAGTTCACATGAAAAAAATATAGATGTTGAATTGAGAATTCCAAGTGAAACTATTTATAGTGGGAAAGCCTGCAGCACCAGTCGAGCATTCCAGACTGAGAATCCTCGAATACAATCTGGTTGGTTGAGAAACTGGATGCAGGAAGAGAGTAGTAGTAGACCAAGATGGAGAGGGCCATACTTTGAGAGTAAAGAACATGGGAAAATTGAGCTGCACTTTAGAAAAATGTACTCAATTGGCTAATTGGATGATTCAAAGAGTTATAATGTAGATAAATTTCAAATTGCGCTAGATTCGAGGAATGGAATCCACTTTTTTTTTAGAAAAATCCTATTTTGTTATTTCAACTAAAGTAGGTAGAGTTCCTTAAGTTTTTAGAGGATGGGAATTATGCTAGGGCTCTGAGAGTTGAACACTCTAACTTGGGTCCACTTGCTACAAGTTATCACAATTTTCTCGAACCATTGAAAGAGACATTGCTGGCATTGGAAAGATGAGAGGAGAGTGCATCCGTAAAGTATATTCCACTAAATATTTTCCCTACTTCTTTCCATGTTGCATTGGGTGCCAGTATTGGGATTGAAAAACATCTATTGATGAAGATAATGAGCGCCACAATTTATACCCATGCACAATGGTTTAAGCTTCAAATGTGTACTGATCAATTTGAGAAATGTTTGAGGATAATTGAGTTGAAAGAGATAGATCCCGTCATGCTTACAAAATTGAAATCTGAGCGCAGCCGAGATTTTTGCAGTGCTGCTACTTCTCGTGTTACTAGAATTTCATGTAATTTGATATTGTCAAATGGTATTAATCCACCACTAGAGGCTTCTAGAGGTCTCTTTAATGAAACTGCAATCCTCGAAGTCATGAAATTTTTTGCTTTGCTGAGAGTTGACGCAATCCAATTGCTTGCACAGTACGATGGAAGTGTTCATGCAGTATTTCGCCAAATATTTAATTAAATTATTTAATAAGATATATTGGCTCATTTCTTTATGCAATTCGAAATCTTAATTCCATTCATTCTTTTGCTTTGTAAAGAATATAATATCTTAAAGGCCTCCTAGTGTGGAAAGTTTTTTTATTATTTGTTTCAATTTTTATTGCACAATATGTGATTTTACTTTCATTTTTTATTTACATGGGGCTTTTACCGTTGGGAGACACTATAATGGTTATATTACAAATTAATTAATGATAGAATAATGTTGTTGGCATATTTTCAGATGTTTTGGATTGTTGATGCTATTGTGTTATGAAATGCTAGTTGTCAATTACACTAAAACTCCACCAATATGGTTTTAAGGGTATTTACGGTAATGAATCCACAGTATTCTTTAGAGTGTTAAACACATATTCACATCCTATGTATAAAACATGACACTTTGAGTTAAAAATTCAAATTCTTGGTTTTTAGTGCTTGTGCTATCTTCAAGTTATTTTCATTTTATGGTAAATAAAAATGGTTCAGTTCATTTGAAAAATTACAACAAACAAGATTTTAAAAGCACTTATAATGAGGTTATGTAAGTAACTTCTCCATAACCATTCTTAGCCAAGTATTTAGAATGAAACAATTGACACTTGAAGCACTTAATATTGTAGCCTATAGGGTGTACTTAATTTCTCTATGAACAGTGCTCATCATTTATTCCATGCTATTAAAAATTATATGACTTAATTTCTCTATGACCAGTGGTCATCAGTTATTCCATGCTATTAAAAATTATATGATGTTGATTACACCACTCTAGGGCCTCTGTTTCTTTCGCACAATGAATTCAACAAACAAATGCCAATTGTAAAAACCTCTCATCCAATTTTAGCTACTTGTTTCATTTTTTTAATCTATTTTCATAAAGATAAATTTGTTCAATATTTCGATTCAATCTATCACATCATTCTTATCAATTATTTTTACATGCTTCCCTATGGAACAACTCAGGTTTACATGTAAATTTCAGGGCACTTGTAACCAAGAAATTATGATCTCATATTCATAATTTGAGGACAATACCAACTTGTTTATTTATTTTTTTAATTGGTTTTCTCAAAATAACACTGATCATGACATTCTTGACCATGTTAGGCAACAACAAAAGTTATTTGATAGTGGAAAGAGCCATTATCAGGACTGTTTTTTTCCCTTATCAAGATTGTCCTTAGTTTAAGTTTATCTTTAAAAGAGACCAATATTTATGAAATAAAAGAGTGCCTAAGATTTATGTTGTTTACAAACAGCATACACACCCATATTGAAAGGAGGTGACAAGGAATGGCATAAATCATAGGCTTTATAGTAAGGAATGATAGTAATGCGTTGACCAGCGTGTTGGTAGGATAAATTTATTAATTTTTCTACCTCTATCCTACTCTAAACACATGACCTAAAACCGTCGTTTCAACCTTGGAACCCATTCATTCCTACACTTTTTCCAGAATCATGCCCATTCCCTCTCTCTCTTTATATTTTCATACTTAAGGCTTGTCATGGAACTAATTATTAATTTATGGATTTTATACCTTTAAATTATCTTTGCAACTAATATTTATTATTTCCTAAAGTATTTGATGAAAAATGTATTAATCATTGTGGTAGAATGGATGAGTGTAGGTAGGATTCCTGCACCGACTGGCAGTTCCTGCACTCCCATGACAACTCACTATATATGTGGATATTTCATTAAATATAAGTTCAGCTCGAGTTGCGCTCGAAGTGGGAGGGAAATTAGTGGGTATTAAGGATTAGGACTCTGATCATATGCCTTAGATTAGCATTTCATAACTGCGGAAAGGCTTAGTTTAAATGTATGTTACATTGTTGTTACTTTCGTAGGCCTAAGGGTGGTATATAATGTAGAAGTCTGATAGGAAGTAGTTAGCGGTGCTACATCAATTTTGGTAAAATGTAACTCTTTAGGTATCACCCTCTTTCTGGGCTAGATTCAATGTCATGATGTACATTTTCTTATAGAAACATAATAAAAAGGACTGTGCCATCTTGCTTTTTTTCTATGTTTCAATATTATGGTGATGCATTGCTGAGAAGATGAGTTTCCAGATTTCATAACAGGGAAACGAGCTGGTTGGATAGGGCCGAACCAACGAAACTCATTATCCTTTGGTAATAGGAGTGTTAAGTTAATTCAAATGCAAAGTGTGAATTAATTAATTATTTCAATTCTTTCACAAGTAACATGTTCGATTTCATTTGCAATTTTTGTCTGATAGATCTGTGGTGTGTAGGCTTAGCTAAGTTTCATTTTAACTTGCATAATTTTTCCCTTTTGATGCTTGATCTATCTCTTCAAGAATAGTGCAAGTACATTGCCTATATGAGTGTGTTATCGATTCTGCAAGTCGATTTCTTTGGTTCATTCCCCTAAGTATTTTTAATTCTTTCCCTTTGCAAGATCTTTATGCATTTTTTCATGTTAGTATTTATTTATAAAATAGAGGAATTATTAATATCTAGAGTTTAGACTTAAGAGTTAATTGTGCTTTGATGAATATGGAATAAATGTTGTTGTAACATAAGGGTGTGTGCTTGCACTTAACATTTTCGAGGAAAGGATTGAATTTTATGTTAAATTATCAAATGAATATTTTGAGTAAAAATGATTAAGAAGTAGATCTAATTCATATGAGAAACCATCACAGGAACAAACCTTCTATCACAATCATATAATTTATATAATTGCATGGAAGAAGTTTTGTGTTTTAAGAAATATTTACTTTGACTTTTGAAATCATTTATTGTTTCGAGTTTAAGTTTAGTTGAAGCATATTTCAGCTCATGAAAGTTATTTTCAGAGCTTTGTTCACTTTGCAATTTATCTCCCTTGTTAACATGCTTTTTACTTTTTAAAATTAATATGAAAACTTGGTACATGGACACTAGTTTTCTGGTGTGAGAACCTTTGTTCTGTTATAGGAACCAATATCCTAGTACAGGAGTAGAGTGCTCTAGCCTAGAGACTTAGAACTCCTGTATGAAGGTTAAAGTATTCAGTACACATACAAAACATACTTCCACCATATAAAATTCATTCCAGTATAGGCACAACGTTCTGGTACAAGAACACTGATGTAGTACAACAATGATAGTTTAGTGTAGGAAATAATATTTTTAAAGAGGATAGACACCTTGTTAGGTCCCTATAATACTAGTGTATTCCCTTATTGGTGTTAGTTTAGCCCCCTTATTTTTATCGGTGTAGCCCTGTAACCCCCACATTCTTATTATTGTGCCCTTACATTATTATTTTTAGGTCGGATAGGATTATATTGTGACTCCATGGACTCCTCTATATAGAAAGGAGGTTTTTTCAATTGTATCATCCAAGAATTGTTAATCTTTGTAATGTAAAGGAGGTTTCCCCCTTAAAGTGGCTTATTTATAAGGTGTTTATCTCTCTTTTCTTCTAATTTTGGAGTTGGTTTCATAATATTTGGTATGAGAGATTTGGATTTTAGGGTTTCTCTACTCCAAACATCTCATCGTGGAAATTTTGTTATAAATTTTTTCTACTAAGGTGACAGAGCTGAAGTTTTTACCACGAGAACCTGAAATCCTGAGGAACTTATTGTAAAACTTTCAGATCTTGGTTCACAATATTTTCGGAGAGATGATCTGTGGAAGTTAGGGTCTTTGCATGCTCTCGAATTTTTCCTAAAAGACGTGACCATGGGAAAATCTTCATAAATATCTTTGTGAGCATCAAATTGGAATTCTGTGAACAGTGGCCAAAATTACACAGACTGTAGTTTCTATGTATCAATTTTGGATCTGAAGGATGAAACTTAGACATGTGGAATGACGTAGAAGTTCTCTCTACTGAACCAGTCCATAATTAGTTCATTGTGGGAGATTGGGGATAACTTTGCCTTGAAGCATCGAAATCAGGTCAGAACTGTGGCATTCGAGAGAAGATTAAAAGGGCTACTAAAAGACCAAATTTCAGATATTAAAGATCCAAAATTACAGAGTTAATTGAGTTTCAATATCAAGCTCCTAAAAATCAAGAAAAAAGTGTGTATTTATTTTTTTAGATTGCATAACGTTCGCTAAAAAAAGCAATTTGAAGTGATTCCAAGGGCATATTGAAGAATTTTTATCAGTATTGGTTTCTATAGTTCCTACAAAAAATAATTCCACACCCACTAAGCCCTTATAAATCTCTATTATGACACATGAAGTGGAAGAATTTCAGTATGCGATATCAAAATTACAGTACCAAGTGCAAAACATTTCGATCTTAAAAGGAGCAATCAAAGATGACATAAATGGTTCAAAAGAAAAAATAAAGGCTATGTTAGATGGTCTTAAGGATCAAATGAAATATAATATGGATGATAAAGTAGTGGAAGATCATATCGAGCATCAACAAAAAGTTCTCCAACTCTCAAAGGATAACCTAACCGTGGTGCAAAATCGAATGAAACAAGACAAAGATCAACATCACATCATAAGAAGTTCTAAAGAAGTAACAGAAACAAGAACTCTCCAACTACCAAATTGATCAATTTCACAGTATCTCAGAAAGTGGAAGAACTTACCCGTTGAAGATTCCACATGGGAGAATGCGAATTTTATACAGAAGCATCCAGAAATAATTAAGCGTTGAGAGAAACATTTGTTTGAAGGAGAGGGGCATGCTAGGTCTGTATAATACTAGTGTATTCCCTTATTGTTGTTATTTTAGCCCCCTTATTGTTATTTTTGTACCCCTGTAAACCCCATATTGTTATTATTGTGGCCTTACATTATTATTGTTAGGTCGAATATGATTATATTGTGACCCCAAGGACTCCTATATATATAAAGGAGGTTTTTTCATTTGTATCATCCAAGAATTGTTCATTTATGTAATGTAAAGGAGGTTCCCCCCTCGAAGTGGCTTATTTCTAACCAGGGAAAATTTTAAGGACGGAAAATTATCTTGAAGTTTAAAAACATTGATGAATCTCACTAGTCCCTAATATGCAAACTATAAAAAATTTATTTATGTATTTGTAAAAATTTTCAAATCTATAATGATTTTATATATACTCTTTATATAATGTCGGCGATTTTTAAGGTAAAATAATTTTATATTGTAAAATTTGGCCGAATCATTTTTACAAAAATGGAAATTGGCGAATCTTTAGAAAATATCATGGAAAATTCGCCCACCTACGAATATTAGCCCCGAAAATTTTCCATGTTTCTAAGGCGTTGATCTCTCTTTTATTATATTTTTGGAGTTGGTTTCATAACATACCTTTAATAGTCTAACTATCATTCGTTCATATAATGAAACTGAAGGTAATCATAAATATTCATTTCATCAATCATGATTGTTTACAGAAATTTGAGAGTTCACTTTCTTTACTTCCTTGCAAAGTACTTTCTTTCATATTCCAACACTAGAATTTATTTGGTATTATTTTTCATTTTCTCATTCGTTTTTATTCTATAATATTGTAATTAAAGAAGTAGGAATATAACTAGGAAAGATTCATATATTTTTTGGCATTTATTTTGCTTCGTCTATAAGTTTTACAAAACGCCCAGGTTGACAATTAAGCATTGAAGGAGTTTTCTGAGCTGCAATTCCTCCACCCAACACAATGGTAAGGTAGTAAGGAATGGGCTGGGTGTGGCCACTTTGTCGAGCCTACCCAAGAAAAATACATGGGGTAGGAGGTTGCAAAGAGAAATATTTACTTGTCCAGATCTCTTCAGAATGAAGATTCCCAGTTGTTGTTTCTGAATGAAATTGATGGTAGGTGGTTGTGCCAACCTATTGTAGATCTGAATCTTTCTTTTCCTAAAATTAAAAAAGAAAAAATGACAAAAATTAAAAAAAAATTAAAAATATTTTCCTCTCATCGTGAAAATAAGTTTACTAACATAATCACAGAAGGATCAACTTGAAAAACAACATGTTGGCAGGAAGATGAAATTTCAATAAATGGGAATGTTTCTTGGTCTTTATACATGCTAACTGTCACCAAGAAGATGCAGGTTTTAAGTGCATGAACTGAGCCCTTATCCAAGTCAGGGACAACTGACACAGATATTTTTATGCAAGCAACACTCAATTCCTGTTGCATTTATTTTTTATTTAGCTCTATTTAGGTATATTTTTGAGGTAAAATTTTTCCCTTCTTCAATTCCGATTTTCATAAATTTCCCTCTATTTTTATTTTTTTTATTCCATGATTTACCACCCTTTCTTCAAGTGGAAACTTTCCCTATACAATTTATTTTTTCCCTCTTTTCCCCTAAAAATTTTCCCCAAATCCCTATTTTGATATGTCCCTCTTGGTGGTTTCACTCTTGAATTACCTATTGTAATTTCATTCCCATTCTAGAAAGTTACCCTTTTCCCACTTATTTTTTCCCTTATGGATCATATTGGAGGATATGATGTGAACTCACAAGTTAGATTGAAAGGCATACATAAATACCAAAGACTGGCGAATAAAACCTTCTTTGGATATTCAACAAATATTTCAAATCCAACCTATGAATTATATTTTATCATAAATTTTTGTTTCCTCTCTCTCTCTTCAGATATACTACAAATGTCCCTAGTGAAGGAATATGTGTTCAGTGTAGGAATTTTCAGTACAAGTATGTTCAGTACAGGAATTTCCAATGCAGGAATGTTCAGTGCAGGATTGTTCAAGTGCAAAAATGTTCAGTTTAGGAATCTGCACTATTGAGTACTCCCGAGTAAAAGAAAAACACATGTTATCATGCAAGAAAAATGGTATTCAGTGAAAAAATGTTTGATATAGTATAGGAATACTTGGTGCAAGAATGCACAGCTAGAAATATTACTCTTGTTTTATGAAATTCTTGTGCAGGCAGAATGACTGCACCACTTTTAGATTATGGCATTCAATCATTTGTATTATGGTTAAACTTTGTTTTATCATTTACTTAAGTAGGAGAGAAATATTTAAAGTACAAATATATCTAAGTTATGAAATATTATTTTTATAGGTACCATGTGCACCTTGTGTGAAATTATGACATGAATGTGGGATGTGTACAATTTACCCGCAATCCAATACTTAACTTTTCGAAAAAATCTTGTCACCTGTTAACGGTGTCCTGACCTCATACCATACCTCGCATGACTGTTATATTAAATCACCACCATAATCGATGCCCTTAACCAATGTTCATTGTTGCTTGTACTTGAGCCAATACGTATCGCATCCATCCCGAGGTTATGATTTTGATGATGGAGCGTGATCATTGGAGGGTGGTCGATATAGCGGCATATGGATAGCTTAGCTATCACAAAAATATTTTTGAAAAAGCCTCTGAATTCTTGTTGTCTGATACTTCTAAGTTTTAGATAGAAGTTGAGTGAATTTGAATGGAGGATGGCACCTTTGAGGATCAAACCTTGGTCCATAAAAGAGGTAGAGAAAATGGCCGAGTACAGGAACAATATTTCACTATTGCCGGAATCCTCGTTCCTGCTAAAATTTGATGGGTTTAACTCAGTTGTGGTGCTAGAATTCACTCAGCCCTTTGATGGGAGCTGAGCCAAGGTGGTATTTCTAGAACTTGAACTTACAGAGGAGTCCATATCGGAGGCCACGGGACTAACAACAGTAGGTGAGAAGTGGTTTAAAAGGGTGAAGCTCAAGAAGAAGTTGTGGCGCTAGTTCATGTTGACAGAAAAAAAAGGTGGATTGGAGGAAAGGATTGCAGTCTAGCGCCATGCCAAGAAAATGGAAGGATGTTGTACATATTACAGAAATTCCTCACTTGTGAAGGTTGCTACTCATTGACCTTTTTGTACCATATTCAAGTGTTACTATATTTTGAGTCAGGAAAGCTTATCGAGTTCCCCTATTTTCTGCTAAGAATGTTAGGTAAAATGTCAAAAGGAATTTAGAAAGGTAAGACGAGCTAAATTGCATGTAAATTATACCATCATTGTTTGATTGCAATTTTAGTTGAAAAGGAGTTGGAGGTTAGGAATATGACCTCGGAAGGATTTTGAAAATAATTACAGGAAAAAGGCACAGTGAAGTCATCAAGCAAGAAGAGTGCAAGCAAGAAAGGAAAACTAAAACCCTAACCCTGCGCCTTACCAAGACCAAGAGAAGAGAAAATTTAGTGCAGACATAGGAGTAGAGACCCATAATTGAAACCCCTTCCATATCAAAGAGAGAAACTCAGAGTTTGGCCAAGAAGAGGACTTCCTCTTCAAAGGAGGATCACGCTTAGTCGACCTCTCTAATAGATTTGAATGATTCAACACCTGATTCACCAAGTCACAACAAAATTTCACTCCTTCATGAGGATATAGCCCACACAATGGTAAATGTAGGCTACGAAGACAAAGAATATGTCACACCCTTGTTGGTTATACTTAGAAAGGTGAAGAAAAGGAAAATGATGCGGACACCTAGTGCAAGTGCAGGAAAAGACCCGACAGTGGGTCAAATGGATGCTAAAGTGTAGGGTAATGAAACCCTTGGTGATATTGAAATGCAGGAAATTGGTGCCTAGGGTAATATCGACATTGATGATACCGGCACATGTCTAGAGTCAACTGCCAAGAAAACTCCTACACAACAAGAATTAGGTGAATAAAACTCCACTCTCCATCTGAACAGTCAGATCCAAGAGCTCAAGCGACATGTTTATGGGTTGGAGATACTAAACCAAACCATGAAAGAGCAGGGGATAGTATAGAAAAAGAAGAATATAGAGCTAACAGAGGAAGGGAAAGAACAAAAACAACAAGTGAAGATATGGAAATTTGTAGCATCAAAGTGCTACGAGGGTCTTAAAAAGCTGACCAAGAGAATCAATAAGGCACAAGGAAATAAGACAAAGACAGTGAAAGTAGGGACCAACATAAAAATATAGGATTGAAGGAAGAATTCTTTCTTTTATTTTTTTTTGCAACATGTAAAGGTTGTGTGAGGACACACAATAATATAGGGATGGGAGGATGTGAGTAGGCTAAATTGCTTCATTTTTAACCTCTATCCTATTCTAAACACATGACCTAAAACCAATGTTTCAACCTTGGAACCCATTCATTCCTGCAATTTTTCCAGAATCATGCCCATTCCTACACTCTCTTTATATTTTCATATTTAAGGCTTATCATGGACTTAATTACTTATTTATGGACTTTATATCTTTAAATTATCTTTGCAACTAATATTTATTTTTTCCTAAAGTATTTTATGAATAATATATTAATCATTGTGGTAGAATGGACGAGTGCAGGTAGGATTCCTTCACCAGCTAGCAGTTCCTGCACTTCCGTCACAACTCATCATCTATGGGGATATTTCATTAAAGATTAGTTCATCTCAAGTTGGGCTTGCAGCGGGAGATAAATAAGAGGATATGAAAGATTAGTACTCTGATTATATGCCTTATATTAGCATTTTGTAACATCGGAAAGGCTTATTTTAAACTGTCGTTATATTTTTGTTACAGTCGTAGCCCTAAGGTTTTCATATGATGTAGAACTATGATAGGAAGTAATTAGCGGTGCTAAAATAATTTTGGTGAATTGTAATTCTTCTAGTATCACCCTCTTTCTAGGGAGGATTCGATCTCATGATGTACATTTCCTTATTCGGAACTTAATACAAAGGACTATGCCTTGTTTTTTTATTTCTGTGTTTAAATCTTATGGTGATGCGTTGTTGAGAAGCTAAGTTTCTAGATTTCGTAATAGGGAAACGAGCTGGTTGGCTAGGGCCCAACCAACCCAACTCATTCTCCCTTGGTTAAATGTGTGTTAATTTAACTCAAATGAAAAGTGTGAATTAAATAATTACTTCGATTCTTTCACAAGTAACAGGTTCGATTTCATTTTCAACTGTTGTGTGACAGATCCGTGGTGTGTAGGTTTAGTTTAGTTTTATTTTAACTGGCATAGTTTTTCCCTTTTCATGCTTGATTTATCTCTGCAAGAATAGTGCAAGTACGTTTCCTGTACTAGTGCATTCTTGATTCTGCCAGTCGATTTCTTTGGTTCATTTCCACAAGTCTGTTTAATTCTTTCCCTTTGCAAGATATTTATTTATTTTTGCACGTTAGTATTTATTTCTAAAAAAGATACTTTCTTAATAGCTGGAGTTTAGAATTAAGAGTTAATTGTGCTTCTATGAATATGGAATAAACGATCTTGTAACATAAGGATCTATGCTTGCACTTAACATTTTTGAGGAAATGATTGAATTTTATGTTAAATTATCAAATGAACCTTTTGAGTTGAAACGATTAAGAAGAAAATCTAATTCATATGAATAACCATAACAGGAACAATCTTACTGTCACAATTAGATAATTTCTTCAATTTCATGGAAGAAGTTTCTTGTTTTTAGAAAGATTTACTTTGACTTTTGAAATCATTTCTTATTTCAAGTTTAAGTTATGTTGAAGCATATTTCTACTTGTGAAAGTTATTTTCAGAGTTATTTTCAGTTTTAAATATATTTCTCTAGCTAACATGTTTTTTACATTCTGAAAATAATATGAAAAATTGGTACAAGGACGCTAGTTTTCCGGTGCAGGAACCTCTGTTCCGGTACAAGAACCGTTATTCTGGTATAGGAACAGAGTGCTATAGCCTAAAGACTTATAGCTCTTGTATGAACGATAAAATATTCAGTACAGGTATGAAACATACTTTCATCATATAAAATTCATTTCAGTACATGCACAACATTCTGGTACAAGAACATTGTTGTAACATGAATGATAGTTTAGTGCAGGAAGGAATATCGTTAAAGAAGACAAACACCTTTAATAGTCTAACTATTATTTTATCATATAACCAAATTTAAGATAATTATAAATAGTCACCTCATCCTTCGGGATTGTTTATAGAACTTTGAGAGTTCCTTTTATTCACTTCCTTGCAAAGTAATTTTCTTCATATTCTAGCACTAGAATTTCCTTGGTATTGTTTGTCTTGTGATCATTCTTTTTTATTCTACAAGATTGTAATTAATGAAGTAGGAATAAAACTAGAAAAGGTTAATACCATTTTTGGAATTTCCTGTGCTTCGCCTATAATTTTTATGAAATTGTTAGGTTGACAATTAAGTGTTGAAGAAGTTTGCTGAATAAAAATTCCTCTAGCAAACACAATCGTAATATGGTAAGGAACAGGCGGGGTGCGGCCACTTTTTCGAGTCTGCCCAAGAAAATCAGATGGGCTAGGAGGTTTCAAAGATATTTAGTTACTTGTCCAAATCTCTCCAGAATTAATATTCCCAGTTGTTTTTCCTTAATGAAATTGATGTTTTTTTCAAGCATGCCAGGGCAGGAAAATAAATGGGGTAGGAGGTTTCAAAGAGAAAGATTTACTTGTCCAAAGCTCTTCAGAATGAAGATTCCAAGTTTTTGTTCCTGAATGCAATTGATGATTTTTGCAAGCATGACAATGTAAGAAAATAGATGGGGTAGGAGTTTGAATAGAGATATTTACTTGTCAAAAGCTCTTCAAAATTAAGATTCCGAGTTATTGTTTCTGAATGCAATTAATGCTTTTTGTAATCATGCTAGTGTAGGTGCATGTCAACTAAGTTTCTTTGGTTATGAAATTTTTATATGATGATGAAATATTAGAAGATGTTATTTTATAGTGGTATGATAATCATACTCTAGGTGCCCTCGGAAATAACTCTCCAATGTGGAGAAATGTTAAGCCATTTGTTGAATGGCTCAAAGGTACCGAGTCTAAATCTGAAGAGGATTAATTAGCAAACTAAATGTGTTTGACCATTTTAAGTTTTGTCATAGAAGAGATTAGTGTAGTTTTTGGTAATTTTTGATGTTGTTCAGTTATGTATATATATGTGTGTGTGTTGATGACATTTTGGTGATAAAGGAGGGTTCATCCCTTAGAACTGCCTCTTCCATGCATCTTCTCTGCATTTCTAGAGTGTTTACATGTTGATCACTCTTATCATCAATATCTTTGAAAACTCCAAGACTTGCTTCAATGAAAGAAAAATTCGCCTCTCATTCCTTCACACGATGGTTTATTCTACACTGTGTATTACTTCTTCTATGCTACTCTTTCATATTCTACTACCTCGTGACATTTCCTTTGCAACATGTGGTGCAATTTCTATTTATTAAAATTTATAAAGTTTATACTTTTATCTTATGAATACTATGGATATTAGTATTTAACTTAGAAAATAAGAATAACATTTTGAAAGACTATAATTAATTTAGTAGATTAGGAATCACTAAAACAAAATCTAAAATCCCTAAATTTGCGACAACATAGTCAATACCCTATCAAAACATAAATAAATTCATTTTCATTTGCAAATATTACTTCCAGCTAATTCTGAAATATGATAAATATGATACCTTTTATGAAAAAATCTAAAATTTAAGTTTGAAATATAGTTTTTATATTACCACATCATAAATTTAATATCATAAATAAAATAAAATAAAAAATTTAATATTATTAACAATTTCTAAAAAAAATCATTTCCCGAGACTAACGAATTTTTCCATGACATCAAGAATTAGTTAAATCCGAATTTGCAATTCCCTCCATCACTTTCATGCACTCCAAAATGTCTCAGATTTTACTTTTTGACAAAATAAATGGAGACAATATTAACTATAATGAAAACATTTAAAAAAAATGAAAACTAAGAATTACATGTGTTTAAAAAGTAAAAATTAAGAGATCCAAGGTAACCTGAAGGAAAAATTAAAACAACAAAGTAAAATAAAATAGAACAAAATGTGTTGCCATATAACAGAGCATCAATGAATTTAAAAAGGGGGACAATACCAAAAGAGAATTCAATCTAAAATCATTGTGAAAATATCTTAAATCAATGAACATTATTATTTATCTAGTTCATGACCATTGCAAGGTGGAAACGATGTAGGTAGTGGCTATTTTTTTTCCCTAAAAAACATGGAGAAAGCCATTGTATTCCCTATGAAACTAAAGTGAAGTCAATAGTTGTGTTTTTATAATATTATCATTTTTTCAAGAATAATCTCATGATTCTGTCATGATAGAGATAGTGGTTTCTTTCTCTGAAAAACATGGAGAGAGCGGGTTCTTTTTAATAAAAAATTAAGCGGACTAGACAATTGCATTTTTAGAATAATGTGATAATTTTTTATTAATATCATCTATTTCTCATGCAGTTGACAAGATTTAATCATTTCTTTATTATTTTCTCAAGATGATGGTGACATATAATTTTTGGCTACATTTTATACCACCAAAGATAAACTTTTTTTATTTAAATGACCATTACATGGCAGCGATGATGGAGAGATTGGTTGCATTTTATGAAAAAACATGGAGGGAGTGAGTACTTTTTCAATCAAACTGAACACTACATTTTTAGAATAATACCATCTTCTTCTAGAATAGTCTTATTCTTGTTTCATGTGATATTTAGACATTGTATTCTTATTTTATTTTATGAAAGTGATGGTTACCATTAAATGTTTGATAGATTTTAAATCAAGGAAGATAATTAATTATTTAATGAATGATTGGTTCAAGGTGGAGAGAATCGAAAGAGTAGATGCTTTTTCTATAGAGCATGGACTATCGACTATGTTTTTAAATCATGTATATAATTGTTGAGGGAATGGATGTCGCAACTTGAAAGGTGGAGATAGTGGATTATTTTTCTGAAAAATAAGAGGGAGTGGGTGCTCTTTTTATGAAAGTGAAGTGGAGTGGGTGACTTAATTTTTAGAATAATGCTATATTTCTCAAAAATAATTTCATAATTTCACCATATTTAAACCTTGCTTATGATGGTGCGGATAATTGTCTACTTGTTTTGTGTAGTGATGGGTGACCTTGTCACATAACATTATTTTGATAATTAAAGCTTGTAGTAATTAGTATTTTTGAATGTGTTAGAGTTGAATTTCCGAATGATTTATTTGCATATGAGACAAGTATGGTAAGTTGTAAGCTCATGTAGGGACGTGCATTTATTCAATTATCATATTTATCCTTAATCGACAATCAGTCTCTTGTATTGCTAATATAATACTCTTAAGTGGTATAAAAGCCGGTGATTCCTTCCCTGCTTAATTATTTTTTACTTTAGTATATTTTTTATGACCTTGCATGGAGTTTCTGTTTTAGTGAGGTCTCAAAAATTTTTTGAGCTCTACATATTTGTATAGGAGATGATGGTTTCAATATATCAGATTTAAATGGAATTTCTTTGTGATTATGTATGGTCAGATTGATTTCGACACCCGCGGTTGTTTCATATAGAGAATGATGGGTTCATTTTTTTCACGAGAGAGAGAGGTTGAGGTTGTTTTTATTACGCCGATAGGCGTATCCCCCTATTGGAAGTAGCATCTTTTGTGATTATGCTAATTAATATTTTTGATTTGATGGTCTAGATTGAAAGATGCCGGTATATTCTGGTCGTCGCCACTCAATCAATGGATCAAATCTACCCCACTAACTTCCTTGCATATCTAAATCACATGTTTAAACCATACTTAAATTAATTTTTTACAAATCTTGATTAAAAATTTACTATACCATTTATTAATTGCCACCTATCAAGATTAACAACTAGAAGGAAACTGAAACATTAAATCTTCTCCAAGTGTTGAAATCGTTCTGCAACGTGTCCCATGCCTTTCACACAAGCCATAGTGGCAGTAAGCGGTGCATGTTGAAATCATTGTGCAACGTGTCCCATACCTCCATAGTGGAGGCAAGCGGTGCGATTCGGGGAGTGGAAGGTTCGGTCAACGAACAGCCAAAAAACTGGGTATACACTTGGCGGTGAAGGCATCATAACGGCCTAACCACATTGGTGCGCACGTTCCCAAGGGTCTCCTCATGCCTCTGGAGAACGTGGAGGAGGGGGACGGGGTTGTAGCCACCGGGGACATCTGGCTGAAGCAGAAGGGTGGTGTCAAACACCATTTCAAGTGGTGCAGTATAGTACTGAGATTTCTTGCCAGCTGTAGAAGAACAAGATGAAGAACATCAAGGGAGTGAAGGCCAAGAAATGGTACATGCCTTTCTATGTCCCGGCTCGTGAGATCATTGTGGACGAGGAAGCTACCCACTCATGCTATGATGGTATAGTGTACCGAACATGCAGATGCTATGATGGTGAACATCCTTTTGCACATGTTGTGGCTACTGCTACAAGTCGTGAAGATGGGATTTGTGAGAAAGAAAATAGAACAAGGTAAGACTTGCAATGACCTACAATTGAAAAAAGAGAAAATTTTTTATTATTTTATTCCAATCGGTACATTCTTTATTAATGAAATCTCTGCTCCATTGAAGCATTTGTTTTTGTTCTTGAAAATCTCATGGTTAATGAATAAGCGACATCAAGGATCTCGTTTGATTAACATGTGAAGGTTCAATATTTGACGGTTATCCTGGAATTGGGACCATTTCACACGTTGAAACCCACACGAGCTTACCAAGATTAGCGAAGCAAGCTTACTGCATTATCCCTCTGTAGAATTCACCATAAATGATGATGTGGAAGACCTTGAGGGTGGACGAGCATGAGGGTGTGCGCTGAACCTAGTAACTTTCTCAAACCTTGTAACCATAACTTTCTCATGGTGTGCGCTGAGCATGAAGGGGTTCTGGGAAGAAACACGTTTGAGAATTTCAAATTTGATATCGCTTGTCGGTTGAGAGTCTGAGATATATTTTCGTTGGATTATGTGATCAGCCTCTGGATAGATTTGTTACAGGTAATATAATTTTTGCTCATGAAATGTGGAGAAGCAACCAAAAAGATACATAAATCCCTCATAAAGTTTGTTGTAATCCATCGTGACGGAAAGATCCTTGCTACATTGAAAAATTCGTGTCTGTCATTGTATTTACTGTGCCATATGAGAAAGTTTCATCACCAGGAGACTTACCTCGGCTTTGAGTCGTTACTGAGCTAGCTTTTGCTACCAGAGTTGGAAAATTTGGCTTCTTTTCAGTTAATCTGAAATGGACTCAAAATTCCTTCTCTTACCATGTATTGGAACAGTGGAATAACCTTCCCTTAATGTCATCGTAAAATATCGCTGAGACAGACAATGTCATTAGTAATGATACAGTGGGAATTGCAACACTCTTCGAAAGGTTGTTCATAAGCCCATATGATGTACTACTAAGCGCATTTTAATAGGATCAAGGAGACAAAGCGGGAGCCGAAGCCAGAGCCGTGGCCATAGTGTCAGCAAGTTTCGACCAAGAACATCAGTAACACAGTCGTCGTCACAACAATTTTTTTCCATCTCTCCTACAATAGGTACGAGCAAACAAATAGATTAAAGGTTGCCACAAGTAAGGATAAATGGTTAATTTTGGGCATTTGAAAGCAATACATTAATTTGATTTCTGGCATGATGTTTCTACAATGCATGTCAATTAGTTTTCAATTATTGGACTCTTCGATATTTTGATAGGCATTTTTTTTAAATGGTGGACTGTTCGATATTTTGATAGGCATTTTTTTAAATGGTGGACTCTTCGATATTTTAATAGGCATTTTTTTTTATGGGATTTTGATTAGTAGCAACTATCTTTGGAATAAATAGAATAATGGCAATTTGTATATAGAGGTTTTGTAAGTTTACCTATACTTTTCACAAACTTAGGAGTGCATTTTTTATTTTATTTTATTTTTTTGAGCTATAATCAACACTATTTAAAAATTAAAATTATTAATCATAATATTATTAAAAATTTACAAAGGCTAATAATATATTTTGATATTAATATTAAAATTAATGTTACCCACTATTAACAAATATTAATATTAATGTCACTCTTAATATTAATTAAATGTTATTGATATTAGTATTAATTAATATTATCAATATTAATATTAAAGTTAATAATAATAATACATTAACTATTATTATACTTTGTTATATATTTATTACTCTAATAATAATTTGTATTAGTATTTGATATTAAATAATTAATATGTAGGAATATACTAATATTAATAAATAAATAAGTTTTATTATTAATATTAATTAATTGGAATAAGAATAAGAATATTATTATTAATATTATTAATATTAATATTAATAAATAATATTAGCAACATTTAGTATTAACAATAATGTTAACAAATTTTAATTTACAATATTATTTATTATTATTATTTTAATTTATTAATATTATTATTATTTATATGAAATAATAAATTTAAATATTTATATTTTTAATATTAAATATTAATTTTAATTTTAATACTAATATTAATTATTCATGTTAATATTGTTAATATGAATGATAATATTAATATTACTTTTAATATTATTAATATTTATAAATTTTAATTTTAATTTTAATTATTAATTTTAATAACATTAAATAATATTATTATGATAATAATCATGGTCACATTCTGGAAATAATAAAAATGAAATTAATAACATTAATATTCTAATATACATTAAAAATAATTTAAATAATAATGATTATGATTTATACTAAAAACTAAATTAATAATGAAAATAAAATTTTAATTATTATTAAAAACAATATTATTAGTAACATTATTAATAATAATAACAATATTATTAAAAACATCATTACTACAATGTTCACGATGTTTATTTAAAATTAATGTTCATAATTTTATTAATAACAATAAGTTTCAAACATGATTAAGGTTTATTAAAATTATTAATAACATTTAAATTATAAAAATAATATTAATAACATTTTATTAATAATATTAATATGATTAATTACATTAATGTTCATAATTGTAATAATAACTATAAGTTTCAAACATGATTAAGGTTTATTAAAATTATTAATAACATTTAAATTATAACAATAATATTAATAACATTTTATTAATAATATTAATGTGATTAATTACATTAATGTTCATAATTGTATTAATAACTATAAGTTTCAGACATGATCAAGGTTTATTAAAATTATTAATTACATTTAAATTATAACAATAATATTAATAACATTTTATTAATAATATTAATGTGATTAATTACATTAATATTGTTAATATAAATCCTATTAACATTAATATTGATAAATAATATTAATATTAATATTAATATGATTAATTACATTAATGTTCATAATTTTATTAATAACAATAAGTTTCAAACATGATTAAGGTTTATTAAAATTATTAATAACATTTAAATTATAACAATAATATTAAAATAACATTTTATTAATAATATTAATATGATTAATTACATTAATATTGTTAATATAAATCCTATTAACATTAATATTGATAAATAATATTAATAATGTTTTCTTTATAATAATAACTATGCTTTTTTATTAATATTCTTTTTTTAATTATATTCACTCTAATATTATGATGATTAATATTATGAATGATATTACTATTGATACCAAAATTAACGCTATTAGTATAAATAGTATTAATATCATTAGTGATAAATAGTATTTTTTAAAAATTGATTCCTAAGATTTATTCATCTCTTTATTAATCATGTGAGTTTCTCATTCATTTGTATTTAAAATATTTATTCCTAGCCTTTACTAATTGGAATTGTTTTTTATAGGTATCCCTTCACCTTGTTGATATCTTATGTTCTTAATATTTTTCTCTTAGGTTCCCCAAATATTGGGGTTTAAATATTAGTCCTAGAGTTTAATACTAATACATGGTCCAATTTCACATTATGAAAAACACTGACTCAATACGAAAATCGACCATGGGAAACAATTGTTAATTAGCATTAGCCATAGTCGATCAATGTCATCCATGATCAAATGTCGCATTCTCACAAATATTGTCTCAATATGAAAATCACCCATGGCCAACCATGGTCATAGTTGGTCCAACGGTTTTATAATATTAACAATCGATTAAGGTTGATTGATCACTTGCGGTTTATAATTTGTTGGGTAATGGTTTTCCCCTTTGGTTCTGATTATTTTGGTTTATAATATTAAACCCTTGGGTTTATTAGTTCTTTTAGTTTATAATATGAACAATCGATCAATGTCATCCATGATCAAATGTCACGTACTGACAAACATTAATATTGTCTCAATGTCAGAACTGTCAGAAAGTCACCCATTCCCAGCCATGGTCATAGTTGGTCCAACATCGCATTGTGACAACAATTGTCTCAATGTTTAAATCAATTCCCTTTTGGTTCTCAATTCCTTTGGTTTATAATATTAAACCCTTGGGTTTATTAGTTCTTTGGTTTATAATATGAATAATCGATCAATGTCATCCATGATCAAATGTCACATTGTGACAAATATTGTCTCAATATGAAAATCACCCATTGCAAACCATGGTCATAATTGGTCCAACGTCGCATTGTGACGAAATTTGTCTCGATGTTTAAATCAACTCCCTTGGGTTCACCAATTCCTTTGGTTTATAATTTTTTGGGTAATTGTTTTCCCTTGGGTTCACCAATTCCTTTGCTTTATAATATTAAACCCTTGGGTTTATTAGTTTTTTTTTTATAATATGAATAATCGTTCAACGTCATACATGATCATATGTCACATTCTGAATAATACTGTCTCAATATGAAAATCACCCATGGCCAACCATGGTTATAGTTGGTCCAATGTCGCATTGTGACAACAATTGTCTCAACGTTTAAATCAATTTCCTTGGGTTCACCAATTCCTTTAGTTTATAATATTAAACCCTTGGGTTTATTAGTTCTTTTGGTTTATAATATGAATAATCGATCAGTGTCATCCATTATTAAATGTCACATTCTGAAAAATATTGTCTCAATATGAAAATCACACATGGCCAACCATGGTCATAGTTGGTTCAAGGTCGCATTGTGATAAAAATTGTCTTGATGTTTAAATCAATTCCCTTGGGTTCACCAATTCCTTTGGTTCATAATATTAAAACCTTGATTTTATTAGTTATTTTGGTTTATAATATGAATAATCAATCAATGTCATCACATGATCAAATGTCACATTCGGCAAATATTGTGTCTCAATATGCATCCACCGCAGCCAACCATCGTCATAGTTGGTCCAACGTCGCATTGTGACAACAATTGTCTTAATGTTAAATCAATTCCTTAGGTTCACCAATTCCTTTGGTTTATAATATTAAACCCTTGGGTTTATTAGTTCTTTTGGTTTATAATATGAATAATCGATCAATGTCATCCATCATCAAATGTCACATTCTGACAAATATTGTCTCAATATGAAAATCACTCATGGCCAACCATGGTCATAGTTGGCTGAACGTCGCATTGTGACAACAATTGTCTCAATGTTTAAATCAATTCCCTTGGGTTCACCAATTCCTTTGGTTTATAATATTAAACCCTTGGGTTTATTAGTTCTTTTGGTTTATAATATGAATAATCGATCAATGTCATCCATCATCAAATTTTCTGAATATGAAATCAACCATGGACAACCATGGTCATACTTGGTCCAATGTCGCATTGTGACAACAATTGTCTCAATGTTTAAATGAATTCCCTTGGGTTCACCAATTCCTTTGGTTTATAATATTAAACCCTTGGGTTTATTAGTTCTTTTGGTTTATAATATAAATAATCGATCAATGTCATCCATGATTAAATTTCACATTCTGACAAACATTGTCTCAATATGAAAATGATCCATGGCCAACCATGGTTATAGTTGGTCGAACATTGCATTGTGACAACAATTGTCTCAATGTTTAAATCAATTCCCTTGGGTTCACCAATTCCTTTCGTTTATAATTTGTTGGGTAATGGTTTTCCCTTGGGTTCACCAATTCCTTTGGTTTATAATATTAAACCATTAGGTTTTATTAATCTCTACTGTTTTTAATATTTCCCTTAGCCTTATTGATCCCTTAGATTTTTAATATTTTTTGGGTAATGGTTTTCCCTTGGGTTCACCAATTCTTTTGGTTTATAATATTAAACTGTCACACCTCCCATTTACACAATTTTTTTTTTTCTCCAAGCATTTCAGGCTTTTAAGCATAGGTTTATCATGAAACCCTAATTCTCTAAACAAGATTCATTTCATCATAACACCATAACCCCAAGAAATCTCTATTAACTTCCTCTTTAACTTATTTTATGTTATTCTAACTCCAAGTATGGAGTGAATGTGTATCATTTTATTTTCTATTAAGGTAGCATATAGCACCTATAGTTAGCCTTTACTTGGATGTTTATTTTCTCTTGGCCATCTGGTCCTTCCTCATGCATTATATACGATGGGTTTGAATTGGTTATGCCGACGAGCATTCTGGACTCCTTTCAAATCTACATGTCCTCGCTTTTCCCAATACGTATATGTATATCCCTTTGATAGTGATTAAAATTGAATTCAATGTACATACTATTATATGACTGACTCTTCTTATGCATTTGGCGGTCAGATGAGGTGGCATTCATAATTGTTTTCAAATCTACGTAGATATGATAGCATATCATTGTACATGAGATTTCAGATCAAATTTTAATGTGAAACTTGATTACGTTATCGATTTACACGTAGAGCGTGTAGTTCAACTCGATTTGAGGTACTTTGTTCATGGCGACGGGGTAAGTCTTCTCCACGTCAGATTTGATGATACGTATGGTTGCGTTGGATGGTTTATACTGGTTTCCATCCCATTCTTTCGTTCACGTGGTAGATCCACGTCGATATGATATTACCATTCGAGCTTACTCGGCTTACAATGGCGCTCTTTTGTATACGAACAGGACGCATGAAATTTATTTCGTATCTTGGCACCATTAATTTTATACGACTGGTTTAATTGCACTCGCCCACCACTAGATCTGTGGCTTGGCTCTTATGATTTTGACAAGTGGACGGTGGCGATCCTGTCGTATTAGGTTTTCTGGGGTCTTTTGAATAATTATATAAACCCTTGATATTGTGTAGAGACAGTTTTCCGCGTTCATCATTTTTTGGGTATCTCTTCACCTGCAAGGTCTTTTCTCTTCATAGGGTTTACTTACCTCAGTTTACGAAGGATATTTGTGGCTTACCGACTCCACTGCGACGCTACTGGGTAATCGTTTATACCTTCGTTTTTTTTTTTTCATTTTATGCTTTAAAGATCAGGCTCGTCGCTCAGAACTTGCCATACTTCGATGCTGAGGAAGTCTTCGAACGTTAATAGGATGAATGTGTTTCGTTCTGGAGATTTTGGTTATACCCTCTGTGCAAAATTTTCGTTGTATTCCATTTCTGATTTATTGTCGACATTGCTCCTCTGTTGATTTCATTGAATGATAATTAATTTATTTTGTTAATACTTTGTAGCGTCCCAATTTACTTGCTTCGCTTCACTTAAGGAGAACGACAGCCATTCACTCGGACATTGTGAGGTTCGATTTTCCTCCTATCTGTACATATATGTTTATTTCCTTCTATTATTATCCTATAGAGTTTCAATTTAATTGATACTCTGTTTACAATTTTTGATTTCAGAGAGCTCGTAGGAACCGAGAATCTTGGTTCACAGGTAACGCCTCTTTTTTATGAGCATTTTCTCCATTCGAACACTTTTCTAGCAACGACACTATTAACTAACTTCTATCTTGACTTGGTTTTTCCACAGGTAACGCAGATTCATTCGTATGCCTTTGAAAGTAGTTATGATCCCTTCAATTTCTATGGATGTTAACCTCGTCTTCCTTGGCATTTCAGGTCGGTATGCCTGTGGGAATACTGTCACCCTCTCATTGCGTTATTTGGTCTGATGTAGAATCATTTCTCTCTTATGATTTTACACAGTGTTCGTTGAAGAACGAGACTCTGTCGGAGTCAGATTGTTAGTATGTTTCGTTCATATGTTGGCGCTCTTTTAATTTTGTTTTTATTGGGATAAGGGTTTCGGTTCTCAGACCCTAGCCTTACAGGCTCAGACTCTTATATAGTGTATTGCAACTTTTGTATATATACAGTCACTTATATTTTTATGTTGCCCTATTTCCAACGAAGCTACGGCTTAATTTTGTATGGACTGTCTCCTGCTTCCTCGCATGGAGTGATTCGTGTATATGATTTAACATAATGGAATTTTTCTTCGTTTACTGTGCTTATCATAGCAGTGACTGTATCTGATATAATTCTGTGTAGAGCTAATATTGTTCAACTGTACAAGATTTCTCAGATATTTATGTTTTGCATGACTTGTATAAGAGACTCTCAAGATTTCTGGAGAGTTATATTTCATTTTAATTTTTCTTTTGATGTACCTGTATATTGATTTCTGTAGCTAGATAAGTTTAACTAGTACTATATCTAGTTATCATGAGCTAGCCCTCTTCCCCTACTCATGGTTAAACTGAAATTACTTTACTAAGATCTGTCTATACATATAATTGCATGCATAGACTTGTGTGTCCATTCTCATATATATATAAAATAAATATGTAGGAAATACCAGGACTATATTCTAGTAGGTTTCAATGCTCTTCTTGTTTTCCATGTTATATATTTCTATTTGGATCTTCTTTTCATTTTCTTATAGCTATTCACATCTCTTGCATACATAGCTCTCTGGTTCTAGGTATTTCTGTAGAACTGGTCATGTTTTGGGATTCATTCCCTTGCTACTTAATTACTTGTTACAACACTACGGTTTTCTACTCTTCCATTTAATCTTGGTTAAGGGAAATAGTAGTTATATTAACTGTTAATGTGTATAACTATGGAAAATATTATACCTCTCTGCTCTTTACTTAATAATTAATTTTGCACTCTATGCATTTACTTTCTCTTTGATCCATTTTTCACAGAAACAGATTAAAGTTACAACTTTGTGCTTCATGAGATATTAGAAATCTCCAGCTTTTACCTTAAGGATTTGTTTAGAGACTTTGGAGAAATTCTCTTTAATTTACCTACTCATGTTCACAATTAGGTGCAAATAGAGCAGAAGAAATTTACAGTAAATTATCTGTGGAGGATATGTATCCTCAGATTTAAACCAACCTTGGTTTAGACTCTCTGTTGGATTCTACTCTACAGAAATTTTCTCTACCACCATACAAAATTTTAAGGGTGAATTCCTTATGATTAATTCTGTTAAAGGTAGTACTAATAAATCTAATACCCTATAATCAATTTTTTTATATGTAGCCAATTCATACCACAGTAAGAAAAAAACACAATGCAACTTAGAGACATACCACTCATGCAGTCGACCAACCTCCCAACCTTAGAGTCCTTCTGTCTCCCAGAACTCACCCCCAAGCTAAGATCACCTCCTAGAACAGATCAACCTCTAATCTGTTTAGGAGCAACTTATTTAAGCTATTTTTCCCCAAAGCCTGTTTCTAATTCTGCGTCCAAAATATCAGGATGATTTTCTTCCTTTTTGCCTAAGATTCCCATTTTTGGGATTCTTTAAAGCTGTTTTTATGCTTTCCTCAGCTTTTCCAGCTTTTTACCTCTTCCCAACTACTTTCCTCATCATTGGGGAAATTTAGATTCTTCCTCAAAAATCTAAATTAGAATAATTTCTTTCAACGATTTTTGAAAGATTCTGGGGAATAGTTGCCTTATCCATCCTCATGGTTTTAGCAAGTGATCTCATAAATCTCATTTTGGTCAATTTGCACACAATCATTTTATTCATTTCCTCAAATTAAATATTTAATTACATTCACAAAATACTTATCCTTTGGGGTCCACTCCCCTTAGGATTAAAGTTCAAATGTCTAGCTTTGAAATTCAAACACATAAATTGGGGGTGTTACATATTCCCCCTCTAAAAATAAACACCATCCTCGGTGTTGTTATTCAACTACTAGAGTTCATTTTTCAAACAAAAATGGATATCTTTCCATCATTTCAGCTTCTCTTTCCCAGGTAGCTTCTTCAGCAGTAAAGTGCTTCCACTGCACCTTTACTCTTGCTACTATTCTGTTTCTCAATTCAATTTCTTCCCGCTCCAATATTTGAAGCGGTTCTGGTAGAAACTCCCCTTCTGGTTCCACCTGTACAACATTCCAATCAACTATGTGAGAAGCATCATGCACATATCTTTTTAATAACGAAACATGAAACACATCATGAACTCTAACATGGGGTGGTAAGGCTAGTTTGTAAGCCACTGGTCCCACCCTTTCTAATATCTCAAAAGGACCACAATATCTAGGAGCCAGTTTTGCACAACTTCCAGCATAAAGTGTGCTCTTTTTGGGTTTAATACGCAAGTACACATGCTCCCCTACTTTAAATTCTCGATGCACTCTTTTCTTATCAGCATAGTTTTTCTGACGATCTTGTGTTGTCTTGATGTTTCTTTGTATTTGTTTGACAATTCTTTCCATCTCTTGTAAAGCATCTAGTCCCAACATTAGTTTATCCTCAGGCTGGCTCCAGCTCAAAGGAGTACGACATTTCCTTCCATACAGTGCCTCAAACAGACTCATTTTAATGGAGGATTGGTAGCTGTTATTATAGGCAAATTCAGCTAAGTGCAAATAATCTTCCCACTTTGACGGTCTATCCATCACATACATTCTCAGCATGTCCTCCAAAATTTGATTAGTTCTTTCCATTTGACCATCTGTCTGGGGGTGATAAGAAGTACTAAAATTAAATTTAGTGCCCATCCCTCCAAACAGTCCTTTCCAAAAAGCTGCTGTAAACTTAGCATCTCAGTCAGAAATAATCACCTTCGGAACCCCATGACGTCTTACTACTTCCTTCAGGAACACATTTGCTACTTGAGCTGTTCCAAAGGTAGATTTCACTGGTATAAAATGTGCAGCTTTTGTTAAAGTGTCCACTACCACCATTACTGAATCATGTTCATGTTTGGTTCTGGGTAATCCTGTTATGAAATCCATGGAAACGGTGTCCCACTTCCATTCTGCTATCGGTAAAGGGTTTAAAAGACCCGCCGGATGCTGATGCTCAACTTTGACTAGTTGACATTCCATGCATCTACTTAAATATTCTGCTACATCTCTCTTCATTCCTGGCCAGAATAACTTTTTTTTCAGGGCTGTTAACATTTTCTGATATCCTGGATGTCCTGCATATGGCTGTTTGTGATATTCATCCAAAATTTCTCTTTTTAAGGACTCCACATTGGGAATATACAATCTGTTCTTATAGCAGATCATCCCCTCTTTGTTTTGAGTGAAATCAATTTTCTCCTTTTTCTGAATTTTCACCAAGAGTGTTTCATAATTTGGATCTTGGTTTGCTGCCTTTTCCACCAATTCTTCCACATCAATCTGCGCACTACTTCCAATGCTATTGATATTCTGATAAGAATTTCTACTCAACGCATCAGAAATTTTATTTTCTTTCCCTCTGATATGTTTTATGTCCATGTCAAATTCATTTAGAAAAGACAGCCATCGGGCTTGTCTAGCATTCAAATCAGTTTGGGAAAAGAAATACTTGAGACTAATATGATCAGTCATCAACGTAAATTTCTTTCCAAGGAGATAGTGTTGCCACATTTTCAAAGTATGGATAACATCAGCTAATTCTAAATCATAAGCACTATAATTCTGTTCATGTATCTTCAATTTCCTAGATTCATATGCAATAACTGAATTCTCCTGCAAGAGAACTCCTCCCAACCCCTCTCTACAGGCATCTATACATACGACAAATTCTTTGTCAGGATCTGCAATCTTCAGTATGGGGGCTGTAGTAAGTTTCAGTTTTAAGTGGTCAAAACTGTTTTGGAATTTTTCAGTCCACTGAAATTTGACACCTTTCCTTTGTAATGACGTGATGGGATGTGCTATGGCAGAAAACCTCTCCACAAATCTGCGATAATAGCAAGCCATCCCCATGAATGATCTTACTGCTGAAACATCCGTTGGGACAGGCCATTCTTTTATAGCCTTTATCTTCTCAGGGTCAACAGCAAGGCCTTGTTCAGAAATAATATGACCCAAATATTGGATCTTATCTTTATAAAATTCACATTTGCTAAACTTGGCATATAGTTGATTTTCTTTTAGAGTTTGCAATACTATCCTCAAGTGTTCTTTATGTTCCTCCTCACTTTTTGAGTAGACTAAGATATCATCTATGAACACAAGGACAAATTTATCCAAGTACTTGTTTAACACACTGTTCATTAGGCACATAAATGTGGCAGGGGCATTTGTTAATCGAAAAGGTAGGACTACAAATTCGTAGTGACCATACCTGGTTCGAAAGGCTGTTTTGCTGATGTCTTCTTCCTTGATTGTGAGCTGGTGATAACCAGTTCTTAAGTCAATCTTCGAAAATACTGAAGCTCCTCTCACTTGGTCAAAAAGATCATCAGTTCGAGGCAAAGGGTATCTATTTTTAATGGTCAACTTGTTCAGTTGGCGATAATCAATGCACATACGAAAAGTGCCATCTTTCTTTTTCACGAACAGCACCGGTGCTCCCCAAGGAGGCACACTTGGTCTGATATACCCTTTATCTAACAGTTCTTGCAATTGCATTTTTAGTTCCATAAGTTCAGGGGGACTCATTCGATAGGGGGCTCGGGAAATAGGTACTGCTCCCGGCACTAGATCGATTGAAAAATCAATCTCTCTTTTGGGGGGGAGATGAGGGATCTCATCTGGAAAAACTTCCTTAAATTCCTTTATTACAGGTAATACATCCAGCAGATTTTCTTCAGTTTCTTGTTGCATGTTCTCCACATGAACTGCATAAACCTGATATCCTTTCCTAGCTGTTATTTTTAATTGCAGTGCTGATATTTGTCTTACAGAGATAGGTTTTGCTCTTCCTTTGAGAGTAAAAGGTTTCCCTTCCTCATCTACACAATGCAAAGTCTTATCCTAGAAATTCATCAAAGCTTTCTTCTTTTCTATCCAGTCCATTCCTATCAGTAGGTCATATGAACCTAAGGGCAGGATGTTCAAATTTACTTCTATTTGGAAATCGTTCAATTTGATTTCTGTTCGGGGCAATTTATGTGTTACCTTTCTCTTAGTTCCAGTGGCTAGCTGTACCAACCATGACTGCTGAAATTTTTCAGCTTTTAGTTTACATTTTTCTACTATTTTTGGACTAATGTAAATCAAAGAAGCACCCGGATCTATTAGAACAGTAACAGCTAGGTCAGAAATCTTACCCTCTATTTCCACCATGGTAGCTTGATGTTCTGCTTGTCAATTTTCCAAGGCTGCACTGATAGTTGGTATATTTCTGGCTATGTCATTTACTGTAGTGGCTTCTCGATCTCTCATAATCATCTGAATATTTCTATGAGGACAATCCCTCAGAAGATGGGGTTCTCCACAGCCCCAACATTTCAAGGGTTCCTTCATTCTGACTGTTCCTTCCTTTTTACTGTCTCCATCTATTTGTTTAGAAGCCACTTGGGACTAAGCAGTTTGACTTTCTTTGGGTTTATTAAACTTTTTCCGCTGATGATCTCTGCCAAAATTCTTCAAATAGGCTGGTTTCTGCTTCCTCCCTTTGAACTCATTCTTATTTACCCAGCTTTTCGCCTGTTCAATTTTTCCTTTGAACTGTTGGTAACATAATCTGGCTTTTCTAACAGCTTCATCCATTGTTTTTGGGTTGTCAAACTCGATTTTCTCTTTGTATACAGCAGGCAAACAATTCAAAAACCTTTGTACTTTTTCCTTTTCTTCCCTTATGTAGGGTACATATCTCAGCAGATTGGTAAACTTAGTAACAAACTCATCGATAGTGAGCTGTCCCAGTCTAAGTTCATTAAATTCCTTTGCTTTGTCATCATAGTAACGCTCATTCAAGTAACGATTTTTGAATTTAACCTGGAAATCTTCCCAAGTAACTGTCTTTTCATCAATGGCATGCACCATATTTGTCTCCTCCCACCACAAGGTAGCCTTACCTTGTAGCTGGTAGACAGCTAATCTGGCCTTCAGATTGCTTTCATATTTATAAAACTGAAAATACTTAATCATATTCAACAACTAGGCTTCAGCATCTTCCTCCTTCTCTCCATCATAGGAGGGAGGTTTGATTTTCCGGAATTCCCCTTGTAATTCCTTTTTCTGCTTATTCTGATGCCTAATAGCATCTTCCTCATCAGACTCATCAGTTTTCCTCTTTCTGGAACCTTCGCCTTCCTGGCTATTCCGTGAAGTTAATTCCCTGATGAGCTTTTCCTGCTCCTCACTGGCTAATGACAATATGTCATTCTGGCTTTTTATCTCAGCCAATTCTTGTTGAAATTCCCGCAACATAGCCATCATGGGCGCATTGGGATCTGGTGCATTTTCCTCATCACGTAGATCAACATAAATTTCATCACCTTCTGCCATCATTTTAGCACCACTGTACACTACATACCACAGATCAGTGAAAATAAAAAAATATAAAAATTTTCCACAAAAATAATTTTATACAGTGAGCACACAGCAACAGTGAGCACAATGTCACCAGCCCAGTTTTATAACGTGAGCTCTGATACCATTTGTCACACCTCCCATTTACACAATTTTTTTTATTATTTTTTTTTAATCCAAGCATTTCAGGCTTTTAAGCATAGGTTTATCATGAAACCCTAATTCTCTAAACAAGATTCATTTCATCATAACACCATAACCCCAAGAACTCTCTATTAACTTCTTCTTTAACTTATTTTATGTTATTCTAACTCCAAGTATGGAGTGAATGTGTATCATTTTATTTTCTATTAAGGTAGCATATAGGACCTATAGTTAGCCTTTACTTGGATGTTTATTTGCTCTTGTCCATCCGGTCCTTTCTCATGCACTATATACGATGGGTTTGAATTGGTTATGCCGATGAGCATTCTGGACTCCTTTCAAATATACATGTCCTCGCTTTTCCCAATACGTATATGTATATCCCTTTGATAGTGATTAAAATTGAATTCAATGTACATACTATTATATGACTGACTCTTCTTTTCGATGCTGAGGAAGTCTTCGAACGTTAATAGGATGAATGCGTTTCGTTCTGGAGATTTTGGTTATACCCTCTGTGAAAAATTTTCGTTGTCTTCCATTTCCGATTTATTGTCGACGTTGCTCCTCTGTCGATTTCATTGAATGATAATTAATTTATTTTGTTAATACTGTGTAGCGTCCCAATTTACTTGCTTCGCTTCGCTTAAGGAGAACGACAGCCATTCACTCGGACGTTGTGAGGTTCGATTTTCCTCCTATCTGTTCATATATGTTTATTTCCTTCTATTATTATCTTATAGAGTTTCAATTTAATCGATACTCTGTTTACAATTTTTGATTTCAGAGAGCTCGTAGGAACCGAGAATCTTGGTTCACAGGTAACGCCTCGTTTTTATGAGCATTTTCTCCATTCGAACGCTTTTCTAGCAACAACACTATTAACTAACTTCTATCTTGACTTGGTTTTTCCACAGGTAACGCAGATTCATTCGTATGCCTTTGAAAGCAGTTATGAGCCCTTCCATTTCTATGGATGTTAACCTCGTCTTCCTTGGCGTTTTAGGTCGGTATGCCTGTGGGAATACTGTCACCCTCTCGTTGCGTTATTTCGTCTGATGTAGAATCATTCCTCTCTTATGATTTTACACAGTGTTCGTTGAAGAACGAGACTCTGTCGGAGTCAGATTGTTAATATGTTTCGTTCGTATGTTGGCGCTCTTTTAATTTTGTTTTTATTGGGATAAGGGTTTCGGTTCTCAGACCCTAGCCTGATAGGCTCAGACTCTTATAGAGTGTATTGCGACTTTTGTATATATACAGTCACTTATATTTTTATGTTGCCCTATTTCCAACGAAGCTACAACTTAATTTTGTATGGACTGTCTCCTACTTCCTCGCATGGAATGATTCGTGTATATGATTTAACATAATGGAATTTTTTTTCGTTTACTATGCTTATCATAGTAGTGACTGTATCTGATATAATTCTCTGTAGAGCTAATATTGTTCAATTGTACAAGATTTCTCAGATATTTATGTTTTGCATGACTTGTATAAGAGACTCTCAAGATTTCTGGAGAGTTATATTTCATTTTAATTTTTCTTTTGATGTACCTGTATATTGATTTCTGTAGCTAGATAAGTTTAACTGGTACTATATCTAGTTATCATGAGCTAGCACTCTTCCCCTACTCATGGTTAAACTGAAATTACTTTACTAAGATTTTTCTATACATATAATTGCATGCATAGACTTGTGTGTCCATTCTCATATATATATAAAATAAATATGTAGGAAATACCAGGACTATATTCTAGTAGGTTTCAATGCTCTTCTTGTTTTCCATGTTATATATTTCTATTTGGATCTTCTTTTAATTTTCTTATAGCTATTCACATCTCTTGCATACATAGCTTTCTGGTTCTAGGTATTTCTGTAGAACTGGTCATGTTTTGGGATTCATTCCCTTGCTACTTAATTACTTGTTATAGCACTATGGTTTTCTACTCTTCCATTTAATCTTGGTTAAGGGAAATAGTAGTTATATTAACTGTTAATGTGTATAACTGTGGAAAATATTATACCTCTCTGCTCTTTACTTAATAATTATTTTTTCACTCTATGCATTTACTTTCTCTCTGCTCCATTTTTCACAGAAACAGATTAAAGTTACAACTTTGTGCTTCATGAGATATTAGAAATCTCCAGCTTTTACCTTAAGGATTTGTTTAGAGACTTTGGAGAAATTCTCTTTAATTTACCTACTCATGTTCACAATTAGGTGCAAATAGAGTAGAAGAAATTTACAGTAAATTATCTGTAGAGGATATGTATCCTCAGATTTAAACCAACCTTGGTTTAGACCCTCTGTTGGGTTCTACTCTACAGAATTTTTCTCTACCACCATACAAAATTATAAGGGTGAATGCCTTATGATTAATTCTGTTAAAGGTAGTACTAATAAATCTAATACCCTATAATCAATTTTTTTATATGTAGCCAATTCATACCACAGTAAGAAAAAAAGACAATGCAACTTAGAGACATACCACTCATGCAGTCGACCAACCTCCCAACCTTAGAGTCCTTATGTCTCCCAGAACTCACCCCCGAGCTAAGATCACCTCCCAGAACAGATCAACCTCTAATCTGTTTAGGAGCAGCTTATTTAAGCTATTTTTCCCCAAAGCCTGTTTCTAATTCTGCGTCCAGAATATCAGGATGCTTTTCTTCCTGTTTGCTTAGGCTTCCCATTTTTTGGATTTTTTAAAGCTGTTTTTATGCTTTCCTCAGCTTTTCCAGCTTTTTACCTCTTCCCAACTACTTTCCTCATCATTGGGGAAATTTAGATTCTTCCTAAAAAATCTAAATTAGAATAATTTCTTTCAAGGATTTTTGAAAGATTATGGGGAATAGTTGCCTTATCCATCCTCATGGATTTAGCAAGTGATCTCATAAATCTCATTTTGGTAAATCTTCACACAATCATTTTATTCATTTCCTCAAATTAAATATTTAATTAAATTCTCAAAATACTTATCCTTTGGGGTCCACTCCCCTTAGGACTAAAGTTCAAATGTCCAGTTTGAAATTTAAACACATAAATTGGGGGTCTTACATAAACCCTTGGGTTTATTAGTTCTTTTGGTCTATAATATGAATAATCCATCTATGCCATCCATGATCAAATGTCACATTCTGACAAATATTGTCTCAATATGAAAATCACCCATGGCCAACCATGGTCATAGTTGGTCCAACGTCACATTGTGACAACAATTGTCTCAATGTTTAAATCAATTCCCTTGGGTTCACCAGTTCCTTTGGTTTATAATATTAAAACCTTGAGTTTATTAGTTATTTCGGTTTATAATATGAATAATCAATCAATGTCATCCATGATCAAATGTCACATTCTGACAAATATTGTCTCAATATTAAAATCACCCAAGGCCAACCATCGTCATAGTTGGTCCAACGTCGCATTGTGACAACAATTTTCTCAATGTTTAAATCAATTCCATTGGGTTCACCAATTCCTTTGGTTTATAACTTGTTGGGTAATGGTTTTCCCTTGGGTTCACCCATTCCTTTGGTTTATAATATTAAACCTTGGGTTTATTAGTTCTTTTGGTTTATAATATGAATAATCGATCAATGTCATCCATGATCAAATGTCACATTCTGACACATATTGTCTCAATATGAAAATCACTCATGGCAAACCATGGTCATAGTTGGCCGAACGTCGCATTGTGACAACAATTGTCTCAATGTTTAAATCAATTCCCTTGGGTTCACCAATTCCTTTGGTTTATAATATTAAACCTTTGGGTTTATTAGTTCTTTTGGTTTATAATATGAATAATTGATCAATGTCATCCATCATCAAATTGTCTGAATATGAAATCAGCCATGGCCAACCATGGTCATACTTGGTCCAACGTCGCATTGTGACAACAATTGTCTCAATCTTTAAATGAATTCCCTTGGGTTCACCAATTCCTTTGGTTTATAATTTGTTGGGTAATGGTTTTCCCTTGGGTTCACCAATTCCTTTGGTTTATAATATTAAACCCTTTGGTTTATTAGTTCTTTTGGTTTATAATATAAATAATCGATCAATGTCATCCATGATCAAATGTCACATTCTGACAAGCATTGTCTCAATATGAAAATGACCCATGGCCAACCATGGTCATAGTTGGTCGAACGTTGCATTGTGACAACAATTGTCTCAATGTTTAAATCAATTCCCTTGGGTTCACCAATTCCTTTCATTTATAATTTGTTGGGTAATGGTTTTCCCTTGGGTTCACCAATTCCTTTGGTTTATAAATATTAAACCCTTAGGTTTTATTAATCTCTACTGTTTTTAATATTTCCCTTAGCCTTATTGATCCCTTAGGTTTTTAATATTTGTTGGGTAATGGTTTTCCCTTGGGTTCACCAATTCTTTTGGTTTATAATATTAAACCCTTGGGTTTATTAGTTCTTTTGGTTTATAATATGAATAATCGATCAATGTCATCCACGATCAAATGTCATATTCTGAAAAACATTGTCTCAATATGAATATCACCCATGGCCAACCATGGTCATAGTTGGTCGAACGTCGCATTGTGACGACAGTTGTCTCAATATTTAAATCAATTCCCTTGGGTTCACCAATTCCTTTGGTTTATAATATTAAACCCTTGGGGTTATTAGTACTTTTGGTTTATAATATGAATAATCGATCAACGTCATCCATGATCAAATGTCACATTGTGACAACAATTGTCTCAATGTTTAAATCAATTCCGTTGGGTTCACCAATTCCTCTTGGTTTATAATTTGCTGGATAATGGTTGTCCCTTGGGTTCAGCAATTCCTTTGGTTTATAATATTAAACCCTTGGGTTTATTAGTTCTTTTGGTTTATAATATGAATAATCGATCAATGTCATCCATGATCAAATGTCACATTCTGACAAATATTGTCTCAATATGAAAATCACCCATGGCCAACCCTGGTCATAGTTCGTCCAACGTCGCATTGTGACAACAATTCTCTCAATGTTTAAATCAATTCCCTTGGGTTCACCAATTTATTTTGGTTTATAATTTGTTGGGTGATGGTTGTCCCTTAGGTTCACCAATTCCTTTGGTTTATAATATTAAACCCTTGGGTTTATTAGTTCTTTTGGTTTATAATATGAATAATCGATCAATGTCATCCATGATCAAATGTCACATTCTAACAAATATTGTCTTAATATGAAAATCACCCATGGCCAACCTTGGTCATAGTTGGTCCAACGTCGCTTTGTGACAACAATTGTCTCAATGTTTAAATCAATTCCCTTAGGTTCACCAATTCCTTTGGTTTATAATTTTTTGGGTAATGGTTTTCCCTTGGGTTCACCAATTGATTTGGTTTATAGTATTAAACTCTTGGGTTTTATTAATATCTATTGTTTTTAATATTGCCCTTAGCCTTATTGATCCCTTAGGTTTTTAATATTTATCCCTTGGGTTCACTGACTCCTTTGGTTTATAATATTTAACCCTTGGGTTTATTAGTTCTTTTCGTTTATAATGTTAATCACACATTCGGTTTATTACTCTCTTCAGTTTAAAATACTAATTCTCAGGGTTTGTTAATTTCTTAAATTTTTCAGTTTAAAATATTAATTCTTAGGGTTTTTTAATCTTTATTGTTTATAATATTCATCCGTTAGGTTTATGATATTTATCCCTTGGGTTCACTGATTCCTTTTCTTTATAACATTAAACCCTTGGGTCTATTAGTTCTTTTGGTTTATAATGTTAATAATCTCGTTGGTTTATTAATATCTTATGTTTAAAATACTGATTTTTATGGATTATTAATTTATTAGGTTTTTTAGTTTAAAATATCAATTCTTACGGTTTATTAATCTCTTGTGTTTTTAATATTGATCCCTTATGTTTATAATATTTATCCCTTGGGTTCACCAATTCCTATGGTTTATAATATTTAAACCTTTGGTTTATGATGACATTAGGTTTGTATTATTAATTATCTCTTGGGTTTATTAATATCTTCACTTTAAAATATTAATTATTAGGGTTTATTAATCTCTTAGGTTTTTTGTTTTTAAATATTGTTTCATATGGTTTATTACTCTCTTGAGTTTAATATTATTAATATATTAATATATATTATAAATAAATATTCAAATATTTATTAATAATGATTATTAGTAATATTATAATATTATTATTAATATATATTATTAATAATATAACCAACTATGATATAATATATATTATAAATATATTATTAGTTTTTTTGGTTTATTAATAATATAACCATCTATGATATTAATATATAAATAAATATTAAAATATTATATATTATTTATATTATTTTTATATTAATAAATATTATTAATATATATTATATATATTTCAAGTTAATTTATAGTATGTATATAGTTAATATTATTAATATATTAATAAATATTTTTAATATATATTATTAATACTTATTATAATATTAATAATATATATAAAATATTTTTGTATATATTAATAATATTATAATATTACTAATAATCATTATAAATAAATATTCAAATATTTATTAATAATGATTATGAGTAATATTATAATATTCTAATATTTATTTAGTAATATTAATAATATTATAATATTACTAATAATCATTACAAATAAATATTCAAATATGTATTAATAATGATTATTAGTAATATTCTAATATTATTAATATATATTATTAACAATATATATAAATAATATTAAAATATTTTAATATTTATTTAGTAATATTAATAATATTATAATATTACTAATAATCATTATAAATAAATATTCAAATATTTATTAATAATGATTATTAGTAATATTATAATATTATTAATAATATAACCAACTATGATATAATATATATTATTAATATATTATTAATTCTTTTGGTTTATTAATAATATAACCATCTATGATATTTATATATAAATAAATATTAAATTATTATATATTATTAGTATTATTTTTATATTAATATATATTATATATATTTCAAGTTAATTTATAGTATGTATATAGTTAATTATTTTTAATATATTAATAAATATTTTTAATATATATTATTAATACTTATTATAATATTATTAATATATATAAAATATTTTTGTGATTTAGCATCATAATTAATATATTTAATATATTAATATTCTTATTAATATATAATATATATATTTCAAGTTAATATAATAAAATTATTATATATAATATTTATTTATTGATATATAAATTAATGTGATGGGTAGTGGATATAGGCCTATCCACCTATATCAACCACATTGGTAAATGTGGTTGTAAATCTATTTTATATACGGCTATGGGCGTATATCAACCACATTAGTAAATATAATGTGGTTGTGCTAGTTTAAGATACCTACCAGTGTTAATAAGTCATCCAATATGTAGAGCTACCCTTTAGTGGTTATATCAAATTTATGAAATTGGTGGGTGCCTCATTCACTACTTGAAAGAGGCATATGTCACTTTTCAGCTTGAAATTCAGTATGCGGCTGCAGGACATCATTCATTTATTACCTTCAATCAGAGAAACCAACCAACCTGTTGTGTCTGCTTTCTCCTCAGGACTGATCCCTATGTGCAGTCATACTATCTTCTCCCATATCAGGCCCAACATCAGCTCATTTTTCACTGTGGGATGAAACCACAAATGATCGGATAGATATTTTCCACTAGCAAAGCACATTAAGAGTTCGTCATGTCCTTGATCGAGTTGTCAAGTAACAATTTATTTTTTTCAATTCCTCGGTTGATGTTACAGTGAAAACCCTCTTCAAAACTGCATTTCCCCTGCATTTCATCACCAAAACCATAAAATGTTTCGGAAACTAGATTCATTTCATCTATAATTTAACTTGTTCGCCTCTCATAGAGGGCCCTCGATGCTCGGTAGATTTTTCAGCCACTTTTTGTATGCTATTCTTGTGTATGGAATTCACTTGGTGTTATTCTTGATGAGGAAGTTATTGTGGTAAAAGATCAACTTCAGATCCGGATTTCTATGGACACAACTTACATGTTTTCCTGGGAAAGCGTTGACTTCTAAGAATGCTTCAAGCCTAGAGGAGATTAAAATCATTCCTCACGTTAGAGCTAACTGCTAGAATTATTGGTGAATGGCAGATGTATTGTTCTATTACTATATTTCTAATTGTTTGGTCGCTCATATACTTGTGAATTAAAAAAAAAAAAATTTAGAAGGTCGATATTTTGTTATCGACATCTGTGGTATATATTTGCATATAAGTGCAACACTCAATTTTCAGAGTACTCAATCCATGTCATATGATCAATCATTGTTTCTTGTCATCTCAGTGCATATGGATTCTGTTAACATATTTGAACTATTCATTGAAAAGCGTGGCGATTTCTGAGGCTTGATTTAATAACCTATCATTGTACGGGTGACAATGAAAGAATATGTACTTCTTCAGAGCAGAGAACAAAAGTGATATTCATGGTAAATTAAGGTTCTATGTTTTTTTTAATTTCCCCTATTCTACATTTTTTTTAAATTTTCCCTTTTTAAAATTATTTTAAAAGGAAATAAGAAAAAGCTACTTGGACTATATTTTTTCACTCGTAAAAAATTATTCACTAGGATAAAAAAGGAATTTCGGCATATTGGCATTTTTCTTGTAGAAATTCTTGGAATTGTTTGACTTGGTAGGATATGATTTGGGAATTCTCTTGTACTAAACCTGTGGTTATGAAATTCTTCCTCGGTTTGCTAGTCATGGAAACCTAGTTCGATTTATGTAATTTTTATCATGCTTTGAAGTATAAAACTATCTATTGTTTTCATCATCAACCCTGTTTTGTTGCAGTTTTGAAACGCATTTTCCATCTTGGTGTTATCAATATAGGTAATACGCTATAGGATCTTCGTGAAAATAAGGTAGAAGATGAACTCCGCAAAGAGATCATTCAATTTTTGTCAATTGTAGCTCTATTGCAAGGTGATAATGCAACAATGCAACACTTAACATTAGGTTGCAAAATTCAATAGCTAAGAACATCCAAAAGGTTTACCATATGTATTCAACCATGGGAAAATACTTCTAGATGCTCGAAAATGAATTTCAGTAGAATATTGGTGTCCTTGATGACTTGGAGGAGGAAGTTGAGTGTTTTCTCGACTCAAGAACTAAAAATTTGAAGAAGCAGCTAGAAGAGAAAAATAATCATGTTATGGAAACTGATTGTTTAAAGGAAACAATGTTGGAGAAATATCAAATTTTGAAGCAAGATTATGATGAAATGTAATAAAAAATGATTGAGAAGTATGAGGTCATTCAAAATATGCGAGAATCTAAGCAGGAACTTGGACTGGTAGTTAGTTGTATTCATAAATTTGAGTTGGATATAGTTGATGTGATGGTGCCAATCTCTCCTTCTTCCACACATGATGTTGTTGAATGCCAAAATACTTATGTGGATGATAATGAATCATCACATGGCTTTGTCACACATAGTTTTGAAAACCATACTACTGGTATTGGGTCTCTATTAGTGATAAAAATGGGATATGCTAGAGGAGGAATTGGGAGGAATAGATAGGAAATTGTTGCACCTATTAACCCTACGATGCAGATATCAATCGAAGGTTTTAGATATGATCCTCCTACTGCCTCATCACCTACATCGAACTATGAGGTGGTTGACTTAAATTATCCCATTAATTGTGATAAACATATTAATGACATGGCTTCTAATTTCATTCTATATGAAAATGTTGTGGCACACAATTTTGAGTCTGAAAAAAAAAACAAAAAACTAAGCCATATTCAGCATCATCATAATAAATTTCAGAAACATCAAAATTATTGGTCAATTAGTAGTCCAACATTTCGATCCTTACACAAGATATACGAATGAATGAATTTTAGACCAATTCCAACCATCAGGATTGTTTGTGGATGGATAAATGATTTTTTTTGGCATCATTTGAACAAATTCTTGAAGAATTTATATCATTGTGTTTCATGATTTGTTCATTGTTCATTGACATTATTCCCTTAGTTGTGCTATAGGGGGGAATTTGTTGACAACAAATACTATTGATTCTTTGTCTTTCTACATTTATGTTTTAGGGGGGGGGATTATATGGTAGCAAGTATTGTTTATTTTATCAGTGTGATGGTGAAGTTGTTAAACAAATTTAGGAGTGTTTTCATACAGTAATTGAGTCGAGTTTCCATATTTGCATGCCTCATCTATTGTATGGTTTTTTTCGTACTTCAACATTCTGTACTTCATGATTGGAGAAGGCCTATATTATTTTCATTTAATGGATCATTATGGGCATCTACAATTTCAGCTCCATGATAATTTTGGCACTAACACCTTTTTGTCTTTTGGGGGGGATTTTTTTCCTACAAGTTTTTCTCTTTTTGTCAACTTATGAGAGTTTGCAAATAGGAACCTAAGAAGTCCTTGTTGTCCAGAACCATTCTTTGTTTTATTTTTTCTTTAGTTACTCCCTATTTTTTTCTTAAGTGGGCGTGTTAGAGTTGTCTTTTTCAACACCTGATTTCTCTATGAACTATGTATGGTGAGCTGTAAGCTCACATAGGGACTTTCATCTATCTAGTTGTTATAATTATCCTTAACCAAAACTGTGTATCCTACATTACTATATAATGGAGGTTTCTAATTTACTATTACATAATCTTGTGATTAATTTAATACACGTATAGAACATAATGATTATAAATTATATTAATGCATAATGATTTTTCTTTCACTTTAGCTTTTCACATTGCAGGATCATTTAGGGTTTTGAATTAGAATAGTTCACTTGTGTGTTTATAAAAATTTTGTTTACACATGTTGATGGAGTACAGGGGTTTATTATTAATTATATGGATGAGGAATAACCATTGAGAATTGTTAATTCAAATTTAAATTAAAAAAATCATAATAAAAAACTGTTACTTTATAGAATAAAAAAATTACATGTACATCTAATATGATTTGAGATTCTTCTAGTTTTTTATCCTTTTACATACTATAAAGAGAATAAGTAGCTCCAAAGGAATTTTCTTTTATCAAAAAATAATTTTTAACTTAAAAAAATAAATCAATTTGTCTAATTTATGATTTAAAACATAAATGAAGAAATGAAAAACTAAGAAAATGCTAATGGGATAATCACATGAACCTTACTTATGCATGTTCTCATGTCTCGTATGCCAACATGGTAAGGGAAACATGCTATCAGTCCATGGTATCTTGGATAATTTCTCTCAATATTTTTAATACGACTTTCAATTTTTGGCACACTTGGAGTATCATTAAATGGTTGATTAAAATGAATATGTTATTATGAAATCATTATGTTAAGACAACTATAATTAAATGATGTGATGAGATAGTTGATAGATGCAAAGATGTAAGGTTGAAGGACTCCATGGTAGTTTCACATAAGGAAGCATTTATAACTTCTAGACATAACTATAATATATAATATAGAAAGGAATGCAATCCTCGCGAAGTGAGTTGTGAGTTAACTCATAAATGAAACATATTGGGAAAAGTATGATTGCATTAACTGGTGATGAAATTTTTAATTCTTGTATTTAATTCATTATGATCATGATGATTCTACCACTTTCTTAGTGGTTGAATTGTATAATGGGTCTTTCAATTTTTCCTTTGTGTTTTTACTTTGACGGTTTGTTGGGTGTAAAAGAGCAGAAGGAAAAGAATTCTAGGAATGAAAAAAAAGGTAAGAAAACCCAAGAGAAGTATAATACCTTGATCAAGAGATATACATAAAAAAAAAAAGTGATATAATAAGTTAAGAGGACATGTTAGGGCCCACTTAAACAAATAACAATCATAGTAACTTCGGTGAAAGTGGAAAGCTTAGGAAATTGTGTTCATTGGATAAAGGTACAATATAATATATTGATTTCTATTACTATTAGTGATGTCCCTATATTAATATAATTAGCCTATTATTGGTGCATATATGAAAAAATAAAAGCATTCTCTTAACATGTACGATGGCATGCTCGAAAAGATGAAAGCATTCATTTAACGATTATGCCTAGAGGGGTAGAAATATAAAAATAAAATAAAAAATTTTCCTATCATTATGGTAGAGACCATTGAAAGATGAAAAAATTAGCAAAAAATATTTAATGGATGGATAGAAATTTTATTTAGTGGATTTTGTTCGAAATGTAATGTGGGAGAAAAAGATAGACCTTGTGAAAATTACTAGTGGGAGGGAAAGACAAGTGGAACTTCAAAAATTAAGAAGCATGCTACTAAAGGTTCAAGAGATGAAAATTTGAATAAATTTTTGTATATTTGTTTCTGGACAATTAGAGGAAAGGGCAGGGGAACCAATAACAAAACTTATTTGATGTTTGGCTTGAAGATGGAGGCTTTTAGGTTATTCCTCGAAGGATTTAGATAATATAAAATAAAATTGTTTCACTGTTTATTGAAATATTTATGACTTCTACTCTTGCCTTATAAATGCTAGTAGTTTAGACAGGATGATATAATTTAATGGAATTATTTTTCCCTAAACCTTGATTATAAAATATTGGAAATGATGATGTCTCTGGCTAACCTAAGTGATGCATGTAGCCAAAGAATGTACAGGCTGTAGGATTAGATATCTATGGTCATAGTTGAAAGAAATATTTGTTTTTGAAAAAAACTGAAAAATATTTTATTTGGAGTATTGTGTATATTTATTTAGAATGGCTCTCCAAAAAACCAGAAAGAAAATAAATTAACAATATAGGGTATATGGTTAAGATATGTTTAAATGAATCTGTCATGGAAAAACCATTACCATAATTATGAATAGATACATATATCACTATTATGATAATATGGAAAAAATTCTAAGTTTTAGGTTCAGGTTAGGTCTATAAATTTTGAGATTAATATTTCACTCTCAAGCATCACAGACTTAGTCCTAAACATGATGAAATAGGACTCAGAGACAAATAGTAATCTTCAATTAGAGGACTCCACTAAGTCTCTGGAATAATTAAGCTGTTATATGATTACATATAGTTGAATATGTATATACTTTATATAATGATAAATGTACATAGTCTTGTACTAGAACAAGAACTTCTCCATTTCCATTTTCTTGAAAAAAGAATATAATATAGTTTTTTGTTATGTATAAATAAAATATGAGTAGATTAAATAAATGTACATGACTACATTTTAGATAAGAATGAAAAATACATTATCATAACTAGAAAAAAGAAATGTTTCCTGAAATAAAATCACAATATTCTTTACTGGTTGTTACATATACACTAAGGCTGATGTTCGGATAAGCATATAATCGATAAATAAATTAATGATACTAATCATAGATTAATTTTTAACACTATACTATGTTGCTTCAATTACTTTATCCTAATTCAATTAATTTAGCTAAATTACATTAGTTGAAGATAGAAAATAAATGCAACTCACAGTAGGAGACAATCAACGCATAACCAAAAGATGCCATAATTTTTTAAACTCTAGGGAAAAACCGACAATCGGGAAAACGCTTTGAGATTATTATTCTATTAGATTTTCATAAAATGTTTAACAGAGAGTATAATGAGTCCATACAAAATAATCAATAATATCAATGAAAAAATATCATAAATATGATCCCAGAAACATTTTTTATCAGATATAGCTTTCCCAATATCAGGTAAACATAAGTCAACTATCAAAATGATACCCTAGATCACGACCGCAAGGAAGGAGATTTATGCATGTCACGAAGAAGCTCCAACCACATAGATGAGCATGTATGCCTTCGATTATGGTTAAAAATTTCTTATGACAATCCTATGGTTGGAAACCAAAAACCCTAATCACACGTGCCAAATTCCAACCCTCCAACTTCAAACTTATACGAACCAAATTTCATGAACTCAGTTTAGACCTATACAAACAAATCCAAGGAAGTGAGAATAATATGCTTTATGAGGATGCCCAAATGAGGTTTAGATCAATTGTATATATAAGCTTGAATGGGTGTCTGGTTTTCTTTATGGCGGATTGGATCAAATGTGACATTGTGGGAATCACTTTGAAAACACACTTGCCCTTGTCTAAATTGAGTGCTTAAAAAGTAAAAATTGGTCCTCTCAAAAAGAGGAATCTAGTCCCACGATTTGAATTTGTCACTAAGCCCTAAATTAACACTCCCTATCATCTAGGGAGGAATTCCAACTATGGAATGTGATCATCATAAGTATCCTACCATCATATCATGTCTCATCTATACTCAACTCTCTTTGTTGAATTATTCTCAAATATAAAGAAGAATAACCATCAAGGAGAAATAACTACCACCATCTAACCATAAAGAGGAAGGTCTAAGGGATACTCTCATGTCATGTCATATAAACATCTTCCACCCCATGTCTAGTAATTGGATTCATTGTATAGGGGAGAAAACATGTTCAACCCTATGTTGATAATTGCAATATATCATTCAGCCTATTTCCCATTGATCATCGTGAAAATGACCCTGCAGAGTTTTGTGGTAGAAGACTTGCATGATAATCAAATTTGGTGAGATACATGACTTACCAAAGTTATGTATGACAAACCCCTAAGCTCTCTCAACCCATTAGCAAGACAAAGAGAGATAATCCCAAAAAGCCCAACTTGTGGGTATGATGCCAACTAGGCTATACTCTCCGTTGACCAATATATGAGAGAAAAAATTTCCACCCTATGGGTAATAGATAGGGGTCATACCCTATTGTCGAGATATCCCTCAACCCTAATATCCCTCCATTGTAATACCTCACCTTAGGAGCTCAAACAATGGGGGAAGAGTCTACTAAGTGTCCTTGATTAGTGATACCCCTTATCATTATGGGTCACATACATATTTCGAAGTTGTTCTATAAAGACCAAGAAAATGCCTTTGGGTAAAGCCTTGGTGAGAATATTTGCAATATCCTCATCTATCGATATATGATGGACCATAATGACTCCTCTCCACACCATGTATCGAATTTAATGATACCGAATATATATGTACTTGGACTTGCCAGCAAATAAGGGATCCTCTGTGAATCAGATCCCACTCTTGTTGTCATAATATATCATTGTACTTCCTATGATATACTTAAATATATATCCAAATATCTTCATCAACCAAAGTAATTTGTATCTAGCCATCTAGAGGCAATGTAAAGTGCCTCAACGGTACTCAATGCTACAAAATTTAGTTTCTCAAAAAATTATCTAGAAATTTTCTTTATATAGACAACATTTCTTACCTAGTCAACTTCAGTATATCGATGAAGTTAAACATCTTCAAAATAATATATCAAACCAAGGGTAATCATTCCATGAAAATATCTAAAAATGTGCTTTGCAGCAACCAAATGTGCATGGAGAGGCCCAATAATGAATTAAATAAACATGTTCGTTGCATAACATATATCCAAATGAGTGTTCAGTAAGAACATCATATCCCTAATAAAAAATTTATACTTAGATGAATTTGCGAAATCGGGTCCCACAATTTCTCCACATATTTTCTTGAAATTCATTTCCATCAGTGTAAGGAGAACTTTCATTCCTTTACAGTAAATATCTCCAAAAATTTCATGATAAATTTTCATTGTGAAAGGAAGATCTCACTGGACATTTGCCACACCTCAAGGCCTAGGAATTAGTCCATGAGTCCAAGTTCCTTCATCTCAAATCCAAATTCTATCTCCCTCTTACACTCCATCATCGCGAGCTCACTACCTATTAAGAATATATCGTCAAAATATAACACGAAAATCATTGACATAACTTGGACTACCTACGTAGAGGTTGAGATCGGCATTGCTTCTTGTGGATCCCAACTTCATCAAGTCATTGTCTATACACGCGTACCATGCTATGGAGGATTTCTTCGAACGATAAAATTCTTTCTTAAACCTTAAAACATGAGTCTTTTGATCCTATACCTGAAATAAAAATTTATTGCATAACGAGCATGCCAAAATCAAAATCCAACTTCTAGCACGTACAACCGATAGTGCATTTAAGGCCCACAAACAGACTAGTTATTTACACCCAAATAATGATACACCTTGCATTTAAAGCCCATAAGAAGGCTGGCTATTTTCATATAATATTATTGACGAACTTTAATCTTAAAACACAATTGTCAACTCAGAACACAATTGTATACTCACCTTCAATTAAATTAAAAGGAAACTACTCCCGCAACCACTCTCTCTATCGAAATGATAAGATTATTCTTAACAAATATGTTTTATTTTTTTGGAAAAACAAATAGCTACTAACTATATCTTCTCCACCTCGCAATGATCATTGTCTCAATAAACAATTATCTCCATTTCTTTTAAATTATGTTTTGGTGTGGTTCCCATTTTCTAACTTCGCTGTTGATGCTGATGCTGTGTTCTATGTAAAGAATTTTATTTTATTTTATTTTACATTGGTTCATATTACTAAGTTGTTTTAATTTTTCCTTCATCTCTTATTTTTTTCTTGTTGAACACATGTGATGTATTAGTTAATTATGTCTTAGGTTTCATTTATTGAAATTTTTTTGTATTATACTTATTATTTTCTAATACTTTATATTTTAGCTTTCATCAATGTCTACATATACTTATTATAATTATTATTGTTTATGTTTTTGCGTTCGTTTGCAAATTTTTTATTTTTTTAACATTTATTAGTTGAATTTCATATTGCTAATCATGTAGTGGATAAAAATAAGAATAAGGTGTAATAAATTTTGGAGTGCATGAATGTGATGTAGGGAATTTGAAATTGGGGTTCAACATGTTCTTGATATCATAAAAAAAATGTTTGGTTTCACTAAATACGTTTTTTTTATAATTTTTTTAATGGAATGAGTCTTTAGATTCTATTTTTGTTTATGATATTGAATTTTATATTGAGCTATATAAAAACTCATCATAGTTATACCATTTTAGAATTAAATTTTAGATATTATATAGAAATGGATCATAGTTATCATATTTGAGAATTAGCTAGAACTAGTAATTGCAAATGAAAAACAAGTTATTTATATTTTGATACCATCCTAACTTTGTTATTTCTATTTGAAGCTTAAATTTTTTTTTAGCTCTTCCAATTTATTGAATCAACTTTTGTCATTCAAACTATAGAAGTTATTTTCTAAGTTATATGCGAATAGTCATACTATTCAGAGTATAAAAGTATATATTTTTTAAATTTTAATAAATAAATAATATTTTTTTGTTTTGTTGTAAATTTTTATTTAAATATTGCATGTTCAATTATTTAGGTTTCAGTACTTTTCTTTTTTCATTCAAGTTTTTTTTCAACAAAACAAACAATATGTGCCTATACAATTTGAAATCAACTCCTTTTAGCAATCAAATCATCTTGTTGTGATTAACCTTTTTAAACATTAATTTTATTTTCAAATTCACACTATTAAAATTTTGAGAATTAAAATCTTTTAAAATTCACATAATTTGAATTTATTATTCATTTTATATTTAAATAAAAAAAAAACTTAATTTGAATTTATTTGAGAAATAAATTTTAGATACCCTCATATAGAAACAAATCATTGATATAATATAAAAGAATTAGCTTGAACTAGCATTTCCAAATGAAAATGAATTTGTTATATTTTGATAACCTGAACTTTTTTGTTTATATTTTTATATTTTACTTTAGTTGCTGGAATCCATTGAATTAATTCCTTCTTTTCAAACTATAGTGTTTATTTGCTAAATTAAATGCCAATGACCATACTATTTAGAAAATAAGAATATATAATTTTTAAATTTTAATAATTAGATAATATTTCTCTTTTTCATATGAAATTTTATTTAAATATTACATGGTTTAAAGTAGTAATTATTTAGGTTTGAGTATATTTTTCTTCTTTCAATCAAGTCATGGCATGATCATTAACATTTATAAAAATTAATTTAATTTTTAAATTCAAATTATATATTAAAATTTAGAGAATTTAAATTTATTATTCAGTTTATCTTTGTATGGCTTAGGTGTTTGGGTGATATGTAGTATTCTTCTCAAGATGTGATGAGAAAAACATATTAAAAAGACCCATATTTTCAAAGTTAAATTATTTTTACTATATTATTTGTCATCCATCTTTATGTACATTTCAAATTTCAATTTTAATTTTATGTAATAAGATTGAGATTACTTATTTATTTATTTATTTATTTAATAATAAAATTGAAAATCTATTTTTTTATTTTGTTTAATTTACATAATAAGATGGAGAATGTATTTATTTTTCCATATAACGTGTTTTGACTTGACCATAATATGGATAATATTTATGATATATATTTCCACCTTAGATAAGAAATAAATGTTAAAATATCTATACATAAGTTTTATGGATTCCAATTCAGTTTGTGTTTGTCTATAGTTAAGTTTGATAATAAGCTTGCAGTATTGAAATATTGAAATATTTTAGGTTTGCATGGATGGGAAAGAGAAGGAATTATATTAGAATAAAATATAGAACTTTTTTATTCTTGTCATCACATTAAGCGCTAAAATAACTACATATTTTCTTAAACATACTAAGCTAAAATAAATAATAAATCCAAATTTATAAAAGTTAAAATATTAAATTAATGTTTAAAAACTCAATATAATAATAGTTTATTTAGGTTAATTGAGAAAAAACTAGTTCAAACTTAAATAATAGCTAGCTTAAGTTAAGTATGCATCATTTAAATAAAAAGAAATTAAATTAAATAAACAAATATTATTAATTTATTAAAAATTTAAATTAAATAAACTTTTACTCTTCTCATATTATGTTTATGAGCATTTAAATTAATAAATAAATGATTAACTTGAAAGAATAAAAATAATTAAATAAAATAAAAATAATTAAATAAATTTTAATTAATACAGAATAAATGATAATAATAAATAAAATTATAAAGCTAATATTTTATTGAAAGACATTCACTTTGTTGCTGTTGAAATGATAAATAATTTAAATATTTAAAAAAAAAATCCCGAAGTAAATGGAAATCATATTAATATCACTGCTACTCCATTTTGATATTCATAATGCAGTTTGAAAAATTAATGTGAGAAACAAAAGTCTAACATAGACACTTAATTTAGAAATTAGGGTTTTTTTCTTAGCGTGGACAGAGAATTCAGATCGGTAGTTTCCTCCCTCCAAATACCCTTATACTAGATTTGTTTTTTTTTTTCAAGCCTCAGGTTGATAATTAACATGAAATCTAAATAAACCTAAAAGAGAATGTTGTTCTTGTGACACACATAAATAATAACATGAAACTAATGATGATAGATGGAGGGAGTGATTTTTATGTTCAACCTTACATCAGTGGGCAAGGAAATTTCTTTTGTAGAATAGTCATGGGCTTTTCGATAACACTCCGTTTGTGATGGTGATGAAAAACCGTGTATTTAAAAGTTGTTTTGTTGTGATGGAAAACCCTGTTATGTTTTCATGAAGGATAAACGTCTTAATCACATTTATTTTCGATGGTGTTAGTCATTAATGGAAGGTAATGAGTATAGAACTATACAAATTATTTGTTAATAATACTTAATGTAGGTAATTATGAGAATTTCTAATGACAAAATTGAGAAAAATTGTAAAGTTGAGAGAAAGTGGATGCCCTAACTACACTGCATAATCTATTTTTTGAAAATGGATATTCTATATACACAATATTAAATGTTTATTATGGTAATCAGTTATTGTTTATTATGATAATTAGTTTTTTTTTAAGAATATTACATTGAGTTGTATGGTGAAGAGTATTTAACTAGCTTAGATTTATCTTAACTTTTCATTTATCAAGCGTCGAGAGGGATCAAATCTCTAGTTGAAAATCTCTCGGAATATTTTCAACTCAAGAGATTTGATTCCTCTTGGCGCTTGGATCTCAAATCTTTAGGTGCAAACCATTCGGAAGGTTTTCACCTGCAGAGATTTTATTTCTCTTGGCGCTTGATAGATCGAGAGTTAAGATGGATCTAGGTTTGTTTGAGTTGTCTGCGACTGAGGAAAATCTATGGAACATAAGATTAATTTTATCAATAATATGTAAATACATATAATATTAATATAATCATTTTATATATGCGAAAGATGTCATATATTTCTCTCCTAATTTAATTTTAAATTTGGTTAGTTACCTAAGTTTGATGATAAATATTGTTAATACTTTAATGATGAAAAATGATGAAATAAAAAATTTGGATGGAAAGTTATAATGTAATAGTGTTTAATGATAGAAAATGTGAATAATAAAAATGCAATCAATTACAAAGAGTATTCATTGTGATTAATATTAAATTATTTTATTCTATTGTTGTTATTTTCACCCTTGTTAGTTTTGTCATCTTTTCATACGCATTATATGAAAAGGACACTTGAAATCATAAACCATTTAAATATTTAGCTCGAGTTGTTGTTTCGCTTTCTCTCCAATATTAATAGGTTGAATTACTATCACATAAAAATCAATTTAAATTATCAATAATTTTATGTGCTTACATTAAAATCAATGGATATTGTTATTCCAATTACTTTAAAATTAATTTGCCATCATACATCCAATTACAGAAAATTAGAAATAAACATCTACATTGAAATCGGTGCATCTAATGAAAAAAATCAAATAAGATTTATAAAATAACATCTACATTGAAATCGGTGCATCTAATGGAAAAAATCAAATAAGATTTAGAAAATAACATCTACATTGAAATAATGCATCTAATGCAAGTAATCAAATAGTATTGGAAATCAACATCTACACTGAAATGAATGCACCTAGTGAAACTAAGAAAAGAAGATTAGAAGCCAACATCTACACTGAAATCAATGAATCTAGTGCAAGCAATAAAATAGGATCAGAAATCACAATCTACAATGAAATCAATACATTTAGTGCAAGAAATCAAATAGAATTAGAAATCATCTATATTTAAATCAATGCATATAGTGCAGGAAATCACATATAATTATAAATCAACATCTACAATGAAATTAATGCATCTAGTGAAAGCAATCAAACAGGATTAGAAATCGCCATTTACACTGAAATAAATGCATTTAGTGCAAGAAATATTATATGATTAGAAATCATCTACATTTAAATCAAGGAATCTACTGCAATAAATTAAATATCATTAGAAATTGACATCTACACTAAAATCAATGCATATAGTGCAAACAGTCAAATAACATTATAAATCACCATCTAAAATGAAATGAATGAACCTAGTGCAAGAAATATTCTTCCCTGTATCCCCCTCAAACTCCATCTCTTTTTCCCTCCCTCTCTCCAGTCTCTCATATCCTATATCTCCCTTTCTTTCCAACCTCTCTCTCTCTCTCTCTCTGCCCTCCAATTTTCTCTCTTCCCCATATCTCTCTTCATCTCTCATCCTTCCTCTCTCTCCCTTTCTATCCTACATCCCTTTCTCTCTCTCTTTGCCATATAATCCTCTCTCTCTCTGCCATATAATCGTCTCTATCTCTATCTTTTCCATATAGTCATCTCTCTCTCTCTCTCAACATTTACACTAAAATCAATGCATCTAGTGAAATAAATCAGGTAGGATTATATATCACCACCCACACTAAAATCAATGCATCTAGTGCCATAAATAAAGTAGGATTAGATATGACCATCCACACTAAAGTCAATGCATGTAGTGCAATAAATTTTTTTCCCTCTCTCCCCCATCCAACTCCATCTGTCTTACTCCCCCTCTCTCCACTCTGTCACATCCTCTCTCTCTCTCTCTCCCTCCCTCTCCCCTTCTTGCCCCTTTCCCTACATCTCTCCTTATTTTTCTATTTATCACACCCCCAAGCATACACACTATCTATCGATTTCTCCCTTGTCACTCCCTCTCTCTCTCTAGTCCTCAATCTCTATGTATTTATTCTTCGCTCCCTCTCCCCACTCCAATTCCATATATTTATCTATCCCTCTCTCCTCCTCTCTCTTAAGTACTCTCTCTCATCCTTCCTCTCTCTCTCTCTCTCTCTCTCTCTCTCTTCCTATTTCTCAATTCCTCTATATTGTCCTCTCTCTCTCTCTCTCTCTCTCTCTCTCTCTCTCTCTATTTAACCTCCAATCCCCTATCTACCCCCATCATTCTCTCTCTCTCTCCAACTATGTTACTATATCTATCCCTTTCCCCTTCTCTATCCTTATTTTCCCATCCTTTCAATCTCTCCTTCTTTGTCTCTTTATCTCACCCCTAAATATACACACTTTCTCTCCATCTCTCCCTTTTAACTCCCCCTCTCTCTCCACTCCCCATCTCTCCATGTATTTGTTCTTCCCTCCCTCTATCCCCCTCCAACTCCATCTCTCTATCACTTACCCTCTCCTCATCTCTCAAGTACTCTCTCTCTTCCTTTCTCTCCTACCTTCCTCTTTCTTCCTCCATATATCTCTCTCTATCTCTCTCTCTCTGACTCTCTCTCTACCCTCCAACCCTCTCACTATCTCCCTCCACCTCTCCTCCTCCCCCCTCCCTCCCCACATGTGTGTCTCCTCGTCTCTCTCTTACCATTCTCTCTCTCTCTCTCTCTCTCTCTCTCTCTCTCTCTCTATTCCTCCTCTCCCATCTCCTTTAGTTTATCCCCATCTCTCCCTTGTCACTCCCCCTATCTATCCTCCTCTATCACTGTATTTCTTTTTTATCCATTCCCATATATATCTAGAGTTAATACATATTAGGGTTACAATTTTTTTTCACGGTATTAATCATGATTTTTCCCATGGTATTTCGACCATAGGCTTCATCTAAATAAAAAATCTTTTTTGAGTGTTCATAAACATAAAGAGGTTTATAGAGTAAATATAAAAAGACGTTTTATTTATTTACCATACCTCTTTTATTTACCATGGAATTTGACCCACGGGCATGGTATATAATTAGATGTTGATTTCTATTGATATTTTATATATTTATATATATTTATCATGTCTCCTTACACCACTTTTATGTTTATTTATTTACCATACTGCTTTTATAAATATTTTTTTTGGTCCATGGTATTTGGGTCATGGTATTAATAATAATTTTTCCTATGGTATTTGACCCATAGGCTTCACCTAAATAATTTTTTTTTTTTAGAGTTTGTAAATATAAAGAGGTTTATGGAGTAAATATAGAAAATGTTTTATTTATTTACCATACACCTTGGATAAGTATAGAAATAGGTTTTATTTTTGTATCATACCCATGATTTATTTATAATTTTATTTATTTACCATACCTAAACCTCTTAGAATGCACCTCACTCCCCAAAGATTTGTTCATGTATATATTTTTAAACTAATAATGTTACTTTCATGCTGTATGTCTATTTCTAAATATTTATACAAATAGTATTAGTTTATTTCAATATAAATATTTTATATTTTGTAATCTCTAATAAACTAAAATGTACCAAAGTTCTAGATTTAAGTATCTGAAAATATTTTTCATCATATACACATTATAAGAAATGAAAACAAATATTTCCAAATATTTTTTGCATTTCAAATTTTTGTGTGTTTGTGATCTCTACTCTATCTTGGCATTACAATCTTGAGAATTATTTAAATTAAATGGACTATAAATTGATGGATACAAACATGTTTTGATGAATATCTTCATGTATTGTCCTTTTAATTCATATAATGGTTCTCTTTTGTCAATTTAATTGTGGAAGAGGATTCAATGGGGTTTCAATTATATTTTCATGCTTTAAGAGAATTATGCACCTTGCAATAACCCAACACTTTCTAGACTACCATTTATGTATTAATTCTGAAAAAGTTGTCCCCACATGGTTTTATTCTACAAGTTCTGAATTAGAAACCATTGTTGTTCATGACGTATCTCCCAAGCATCATCACATACCATCCCACATTCATAATGGATAAGTCATGGGTTGAAATTAGAAAATTGAATTTTGTTAATGGGAATGCTCTATGTTGTGACCTCCTTGGTTGACCACCCAACCAAAATGTTAATGATCCATACATCATGCATTGATGTGTCAAACTTAAATTTTGTTAATGGGCATGCTGTAACAAAAAATATTTTGACTTTCTACATGAATGAGTATTAAAATACTCGATAAGACTACTAATCTAAAAAATCCTTCTACCAAGAGATCATAAGATGAAGAACGAAGAGAAGCACACTTCATTTCTTGAGAAAATGAGCTATACATGAGCCTAATTTATGGGAATAATGCATGCTTGTAACGTTAGATAGAAGATAAGATGTATGACACAATAGATAAGGATAAGACTAAGAATGTAGCTGATAAGATTGATCTGTAAGATTAAAATTTTTAATATTTATTGGAACACTAACACCCCGCCATAAATGAAACATAGGGAGGAAAATAAAGAAAAATAAAAATAGCAAGATTGGGTCCCGACAACTAGGCATTTTTAGGTACCCATGTACAATATCTCAGAAGAAAGTAACAAGGAAATAAAATGAAGAGACGAAGTAAGGATGAACCAAAATGACCCCACAAATAAAAATTCCTTTACTCGGAGCATATGCCGTAACTAAAGAAACCTTGGTGATGCCAAGGACTTTGTAAAAATATCTTCTCATTTTTTTCATTAGGTACATATTCCAAGCTAAGAAAACCATCTTCAATAAGTTAGTGAATGGAGTTCATATGAATGTTAATGTGTTTTATCTGTTGGTTCGCCACATGATTTCTACAAATTTGTATTGCACTTTTATAAGAGTGTATATTGAACCTGTTAAATGCTTAACTCAAGTAATAATTGTCTCAACCAAAGAACCTATTGACTTGCGATAATTGGAGATATATACTCATATTTTATCATAGATAATGCAATTAATTATTGTTTCTCGTAGTACCAAGAATTGGACAAAATACAAGACAAACACCAAATCCAAGGGTGTATTTATGTTCATCCACTAATCGAACTGAGTTAGAACTAATGAAACTGACAAGCTAAGGATAACCAATAGTATACTAAATGAAAAAAATTTAAGTTCCTTGAATATATGCGAGAATATGATTTTCTTCTTTTTAGTGACTTTGATGAGGATATTGAGAAAATATATAGACCAACCTGACTACATAGGAAATTTCAGGTCAAGTGTGTGTCAAATAAAGTAGACTACCAATGAGTTGGCGATATAATTTAGGATCAACCCTAGGAATGGTATAACTAGCAGTAAAATAACACCAGACCTAAAAGGAGTAGGTGAAGCCTTACAATTGTCGACGTCAAAATGTTGGAGTAAATCAAGAGCATATTTCTGTTGGAAGATGGTGATTCCTTTTGAATATTGATGAAACTAAAAGCTAAGAAAGTAGTGTAGAATAGCAAGATATGTCATAGAAAATTGTCCCATCGATGATTTCTTAACATTGTGAATAATAGGAAGCTTAATAAATTTCAAATTTTATCAGCGCTGTTGGAGATCTAGGCGTAGGCATAGCTTCCCCAACCCCTTATTCAACCACCTTAGTGGGTTGATCTCGATCGCATGGGCCCTCCGAAGGAGATCCCGGAGGCGGCCACTCCTTCTGATCACGCTTCTACCTTTTTGGCGCTGATCATCGCATTGAATCCACCACAACCAAGGCCAGCAATTTCCAAGTTTATCAAAAGATTGGATGGGATCCAGGAAGTCTCTCTACCTCCTGTCATCCATTGAATGGAAGCTGTCTCCCATGCATAAAAATGACTCATTGGAAAATTCACAGGCCTCTGGCCCTTCCCAAAGATAGTCCAGAAATGGATGGAAAACAATTGGTTGGAAAATATAAAAGGGAAAATATCTATCAGATTATGTGGCAGGGGCTACTACACCTACCGCTTTGGGGCAAAGGAAGACAAGGACCTGATATTCAGGAGCAGGCCATGTTTCATGGATACCAGAGATATTTATCTCAACAAATGGACTCTAGACTTTGATCCTGAGCTCGATGTTCCCAATGCTATTGTATTTTGGGTCTGTCTTCTTCATCTCCCCCTTCAGTGCTTGGGGGATGAGTCCATTAGAGCAATTGGGAACATTGCTGGAAATTTTATTGACAAAAGCGTGTCGAAGGACAACATGCAAGCTTGTGCAAGAATCTGCATAGAGGTAGATATTATGGGGAATTGACTTCCAAAGGTGATCAAGCTAAAGGTGGAAAATTGGACTCATATTTAGCAGTTGTACTATGAACAACTTCCCTTCAAGTGTAAGGTATTCTATGAATACAAAAAAAATTCTAATAGATGTACAAAATTTATTGAGGTTGAAAATTATGACCCAAAAACACAATGGGAAGTTATAAAAAATGAAAATTCTATCCGAAATCCTAGAAACACTGGTGCCCCATCAGCCCCTCCACCCTCCCATTCTTTCAACCCCATTGTTCAACCTCATCCAGATCCTTTCCTAAACCTTCTCCAAACCCTCGATCCTCCCTTCATCTCTTCCAATCCATTCTCCTCCCTTGCGTCCTCAAAAGAGGATACCCCTCAACCTTCCATCCCCTCTCCCCAGCCAGATTCCATCCTACATCCCTCCCCTTCCAAGTCATGTCCACCATCATCATCAAATGAGCATTCATCAGCTCTGATTGTCACCAAAAATGTAGCCAGGGACCTGGGGGGATGTTTTGGAAACTCTTAAAAAAACATGCCCTCAAGGAAAATTAACCAAACACCATTGAGATGAAGCAGCTAAAAAAGACAATGTCCTTGGAATGCAACACCCAATAGAAACTTTCATTGGAGGGACTATAAGCAAATAAGTCAATCAACGTGAACCATGAGGGAAGACACGGTCACAACCTGCATTCCTGAAATAATGAAATCATTCACTTCGAACTATAGGGGATTAGAGCAGCCCTCTAAAAACAATGCCCTACAAGACCTTTCCAAACAAGAAAAGCCTGACATAGTTCTCCTCCAAGAAACCAAACAAGGAGACAAAGACATGGGGAATATCATAAATAAAATGAGGAATTATACGGGCACCATGGTGGAATCCAGAGGTTCTTTGAGAGGAATAGCCACTATTTGGAACTAGAACACTTGGAAACAACTCATATTTTTAAAGACTCATGACTGGATTAAAGTCAAACTCTAGAAAAAGCATTAAGATGTTATGATAACTGTGTACAAAATTTATGGTCCGAACCATTATAGAGACAAATAATTGTGCTGGAGTGCTTTGAAAACTGACATAGACAGTGAGGAAAATTTAAATATCATCATTGGAGGGGATCTAAATTTGGTCTTGCTTGCCAATGAAAAAAGAGGAGGAAACTTTAACCGTGACCCTTCAAGAGAGCAGTTGGAAACAATTATTGAAGAACACGACCTGGTGGATATAATTCCTCAAAACTAAAAATTTAATTGGAGGAATTGAATAATCAAGGTCGGAGACATTATGGAAAGGCTTGATTGATTTCTTATTATTCTCTCCCTCATCTCTCATTTTTATGTGGCCACCTCTATCATTCTTCCATGTTCTGCCTCAGACCATTATCCTGTCACCCTTGTCTTCGGTGATTAGTCCTCCCTTGGGCCTCTCCATTTTCGATTCAATCCTCTTTGGAGTGATATCTTCAAAGCTAGACAGTTAGTGAGAAGCACTTGGCAACAACATGTAGAGGGTTATCCAATGCACATCTAGGAGACAAAGTTGAACATGGTGCACACTGCTCTCAAAGGATGGGAAAAAATCCATTATAGGGAACAAGACATTATCAAACATGACAGTAAGAGAAAGATTGAAACCATCAAAACAAACATCGATACTCATGGAGTGAGCAAATAAAATCATGCTCGGGAAAAATAGATTTATTGAAACTTGTACAATACAAACAGAAAAGAAGAGGAAAAATGGAGGCTAAAATCTATAAATCTCTGGATGAAGGACGAGGATAAAAATACCTTTTTTTTTCACAAGAAAGATACAATGAGAATGTCAAGGAATAATATCAGTGTTATAAAATATGAAGAAGGAAATATGCATACAGATCAGGAGACTATTAAATCAGCAACACATAGCCATTACAAGAATCTTCTATCCGAAACTATGGAGCGCAAGGACTACATTGATTTCTTGGCTCATACGCCTCAACTCATTACGGATGAGATCAGTTCCTCCCTCACCAAGGATATCGAGGAGGTTGAAATTCTCAATTCACTTTGAATATTCATCCTCACAAACCATCGGACCCAGATGGATTCACCATCAACTTTACTTGGACCTTCTCATATGTCATTAAAAAAGACCTCACCAAAATGATTTTATGGGTTCTGATGCAGGAGCATCTGAACTTAGCCACCAATGTGATAATATGTTCACATGTTGTGGCTAATTCAAGAGGAATTCAAAATTAGCATTAATATTTCACTTTTTATTTATTTATGAGAGTAGTTAGTTGTTTTTATTTTGTTAATTAATTAAGAATAAAATTAGAAATTGATTTCCTTCCTTGCGTGGAAATAGGGCCAGGTAGGGATAAGAACTTAAAAATAGGGAGGCATTGGTTTTTTGGAGTAGTTCGAGAAGAAATCTATTGTAAGAAGAACAGTTTCACATTGAAGTATAAATAATAGGGAAATAGAGAGGAAAAAATAAGAGCTCCTAGAGTGAGTTTGACAGTGTGAAGATTGCAAGTGGAAAGGGAAAATAATGAAATATTTGTCCCATGGGAAATCAATATAGTTATTATTCTATCACTCCATGTTTTTATTTTGCTTATTGAATCTACAATAACAAATATGCAATATATGAGTGTGTTAATTGAGGGATCATATGTGCAACTCGAACAAATGCCAATGATGAAATCGATCTCAGATTGGAAAGCCTAAGATTGTAGGTGGTAGGTGAAAGCCAAAGCTGTAATAGGAGCAGCGTAGAGTGGCAATCAAATGCTATAGACTGGAATGCCAGTAGGAGTGCAGAGGCAGCAGAATGTTGAACGGAAGCATTAGAGACTGATTGGAATAATACCATAAAGACCAGTTGGGAAATGGAAATCAATTACTATAGCCCCAAATATGTATTACACTCCAGCCGGTGTCGATATTTCAAAGTATTGTTGTAGAAACCACATTGTGTAATATGTGGTTTGTAATTGTATAACAATGGTTACAAATTCACAATTGCGTTAGCAGTAACTCAAGTTCATGCCAAGATGGCATTCGCTCCCTTATGCCAACGCTATCTATCTGGTAATAGTTCTATTAAATATTGTGCTGACATTTGCATTAGAATACCCACATACGTTGATTAAGTAGGAGGCTAATAATGCAAATATAAAATCAGAGATTTAAACCTCGGCTTATATAGATTGCATCCTCTACATTTTGTATTGTTTTGAGAGTTAAAGTTGCGCATTAAAATTGAAAATAACAAATGTATAAAATTTTTATGGAACAAGTGTAGAGGGTATAAAATCCATCCTTGTGGAGATTTTGATGTTTTGTTTTTCTGTATAAAATAGGTTTTTGCTCCACTGAATATTTATCATGCACATTTGTTCACCGCATCAAATTTTGGTATCAGAGCCATTGAGTTGTTCTTGAGAATTACATAGAATTCCGCCCAGAAGGGGAGATGTAATAGGCTGATGGAGACCTATAGAAAATTTCGTTCTACTATAATAAATCCGACACCTGCGTACAAGGATTGAAACAATGGAAAATACTGAGAGGAGGGAAACAGATGATGGAATTTCTAGTGCAGATGAAGAAGAAACTGCCAAAGAAGAAATAGAGGAAAAAAGTGAGGCAACTAAAGTTATCAATATGCTAGCAAAGGCCAGTGGCAGAGCAAAGGTAGAAGTACCTTTCTATGATGGAAACCTTAGTGTGGAGGTAATAATGGATTGGATCAGTTCATTAGACAAATAATTCGACTATGAAGAAATTGATGACAAGAAGAAAGTGAATTTTGCAGCCACGAGATTGAAGGGTCATGCAGCCATGTGGTGGGATGAAATACAATTGTCCAGAGAAAGAAAATGGAAACCCAAAATCAAGTAATGTGATAATATGGTGAGTAAACTGAAAGGTAAGTTCATGCCGAAAGATTATCAATTAAATCTTCTTAGACAATTGCAAAAATTAAAGCGGAAAGGGATGACTTTCAAAGAATATACTGAAGAATTTTATAAGTTGAGTATTAGAGCAGGACATGTTGAAGATGACATAGAAAAGGTAGCTAGATATATAAATGGTTTAAGATATGAAATATAGGATGAAATCAACTTATTAAATTTGAAGACGATTGAGGATGCCTATCAAGCAGCTTTGAGGGCAGAGGATAAAATGTTGCGCAAACAAAAACATAGAAATAGAGGCAAGAGTCCGGCAAGAGGAAGAGGAACGTTTAAGTCTAGTTTTCAACACTCCAAAAATGAAGCAGAAAGTTCGAGTAATAGAACACCACAGATAGGAGAATTTGGTCACTGAAGGTTTGTGCCCAGAGGTAGAGGTCGAGGAAGAGATATTCGGTGCTTTACATGTGGTGATTGGGGACATGGGTCATGGGATTGTCCTCACAATAGATCAAAAACCCAAGGAAATGTGAATGTTGCTGAAACAAAATAAGAAATTCCTCAGATTGTAGCCAAAGAGGAACCACCTGAAGCCGGAGAATCCTTGTTGTTAAAGAGGATGTTTCTTAAGGTAGGTAAGGAAGGCGGAGAACCAACTCAGAGAAAAAATCTGTTTAGAACTATATGTAAGTGAAAAGGTAAGTGTTGCAAATTGGTAATTGATAGTGGAAGTACTGATAACCTTATTTCTACAGAAATGGTGGACAAATTGAAGTTAGAGAAAACAATACACTCCACTCCTTATAAAGTATCATGGCTCCAAAAGGCCATCAAATTATTGTAACTGAACAATGTAAGGTCGAAATCCAGATTGGTACTTATAAGGATGTTATTTTCTGTGATGTAATGACGATGGATGTATGTCACATATTGTTAGGAAGACCTTAGTAGTTTGATAAAAAATCCATACATGATGGCAGAATAAACACTTATACTCTCAAGAAAGATGGGAAAAATCATACACTGCTACCATTGAAAGTTGAAGCTGACGATGAAGCGCCTGGAAACAACGTTATGTTGATGAGTGGTAAATATCTGTTGCAAGAAGTCGAGGAGATGCATTTTGATATTGTAGGGAGACCCAAGGTAATTTTAACTTCTACAAATTTAGAATATTTACCTGAAGAAATTTGAAATATGTTGAATTATTTTTCTAATATTATTGTGGATGAGTTTCCAAATGCGTTACCGCCAATCAGGAGTATTATTCACCACATTGATCTAGTACCTGGAGCAAGTTTGCCGAATAAAGCAACCTACAGGTTAACACTGCAGGAAAATGCCGAAGTTGGAAGAAAAGCACAAGAGTTAATGGATAAATGAATAATAAGAGAAAGCCTTAGTCCATGTGCCATACCAACAGTACTCAATCCAAAGAAAGGGGGTGAATGGCGCATGTGCACAGATTCTAGAGCCATAAATAAAATCACCATTAGGTATCGTTTTCCTTTACCAAGAATGGATGATTTAATGGATTGTTTGAGTGGGTCGACATATTTTTCTCAGATATATTTGAAGAGTGGGTATCATCAGATAAGAATTTGAGAAGGGGATGAGTGGAAAACTCCATTCAAAATAAACAGTGGTTTGTATGAATGGTTAGTAATGCCTTTTTGACTTACTAATGCACCCAGTACATTTAGGAGGTTGATGAATGAGGTTTTCAAGGAATATGCAGGAAATTTTGTAATTGTTTAACTTGATGGTATTCTCATTTTTAGTTGAAGTAAATAAGAGCATCTGGAACACCTTAAATTAGTCATAAAAACTTTGCAGAAAGAAAAACTGCTAATAAATTTGGAGAAGTGTAGTGTTATGAAGGAAGAACTAATTTATTTGGGATTTTTACTCTTTAAGGAAAGATTGAAAATGGATTCGGAAAAAATCCAGGAAATCATGAATTGGCCAACTCCTAGAAGCATATTTGAGGTAATAAGCTTTCATGGTATTGAAAGTTTATACAGAAAATTTAGCTGAAACTTTAGTCAGATTTGTGCACCCATTATTGAAACAATCAGAGAAACTAACCCTATGGTGCAGATATCAAGCAAAGGTTTTAGATATGATCCTCCTACTGCCTCATCACCTACATCCAACTATGAGGTGGTTGACTAAAATTATACCATTAATTGTGATAAACATATTAATGACATGGCTTCTAATTTCATTCTATATGAAAATGTTGTGGCACCCAATTTTCAGTTTGAAAAAAACAAAAACCAAGCCATATTCACCATCATCAAAATAAATTTCACAAACATCAAAATTATTGGTCAATTTGTAGTCCAACATTTATATCCTTACACAAGATACACGAATGAATGAATTTTAGACCAGTTCCAACCATCAGGATTGTTTGTGGATGGATAAATGATTTTTTATGGCATCATTTGAACACATTCTTGAAGAACTTATATCACTGTGTTTCATGATTTGTTCATTGTTGATTGACATTATTCCCTTAGTTGTGTTATAGGGGGGAATTTGTTGACAACAAATACTGTTGATTATTTGTCCTTCTACAGTTATGTTTTAGGGGGGCTTGATAATATGGTGACAAGTATTGTTTCTTTTATCAGTGTGATGGTGAATTTGTTAAACAAATTTAGGAGTGTTTTTATACAGTAATTGAGTCGAGTTTCCATATTTTCATGCCTCATCTGTTGTATGTTTTTTTTCATACTTCAACATTCTGTACTTCATGATTGGACAAGGCCTATGTTATTTTCATTCAATGGATCATTATGGGCATCTACAATTTCAGCTCCATGATAATTTTTTCACTAACACCTTTCTGTCTTTTGGGGGGGAGTTTTTTCCTAAAATTTTTTATGTTTTTGTCAGCTTATGAGAGTTTGCAAATAAGAACCTAAGAAGGCCTCGTTGTCGAGACCCATTCTTTGTTTTATTTTTTCTTTAGTTACTCCCTATTTTTTTTCTTAAGTGGGGGTGTTGGAGTTTTCTTTTTAAACACTTGATTTCTCTATGAGCTATGTATGGTGAGTTGTAAGCTCACATAGGTACTTCCATCTATCTAGTTGTTGTAATTATCCTTAACCAAAACTGGGTATCCTACATTACTATATGATGGAGGTTTCTAATTTACTATTACATAATCTTGTGAGTAATTTAGTACACTTATAGAATGTAATGATTATAAATTATATTAATGCATAATGGTTTTTCTTTCACTTTAGCTTTTCACATTGCAGGATCATTTAGGGTTTTGAATTAGAATAGTTCACTTGTGTGTTTTTAAAAATTTTGTTACACATGTTAATGGAGTACAGGGGTTTATTATTAATTATAGATATGAGTAATAACCATTGAGAATTGCTAATTCAACTTTTGATTAAAAAAAAATCATAGGAAAAAAATGTTACTTTATTGAAAAAAAAAATTACATGTCCATGTAATATGATTTGAGATTCTTCTAGTTTTTTATCCTTTAACATAATATAAGTAGCTCCAAAGGAATGTTCTTCTATCAGAAAATAATTTTTAACTTAAAAAAATAAATCAATTTGTCTAATTTATGATTTAAAACATAAATGAAGAAATGAAAAAGTAAGAAAATGCTAATGGGATAATGACATGAACCTTACCTATGCATGTTCTCATGTCTCGTATGCCAACATGGTAAGTGAAACATGCTATTAGTCAATGGTATCTGGGATAATTTCTCTCAATATTTTTAATATGACTTTCGATTGTTGGCACATTTGGAGTATCATTAAATGGTTGATTAAAATGAATATGTTATTATGAAATCATTATGTTAAGACAACTATAATTAAATGATGTGATGAGAGAGTTGATAGATGAAAATATGGAAGGTTGAAGGACTCCATGGTAGTTTCACATAAGGAAGCATTTATAACTTCTAGACACATTAACTATAATATATAATATAGAAAGGAATGCAAACCTCACGAAGTGAGTTGTGAGTTAACTCATAAATGAAACATATTGGGAAAAGTATGATTGCATTAACTGGTGATGAAATTTTTAATTCTTGTATTTAAATCATTATGATCATGATGATTTTGCCACTTTCTTAGTGGTTGAATTGTATAATGGGTCTTTTAATTTTTCCTTTGCGTTTTTACTTTGTCGGTTTGTTGGGTGTAAAAGAGCAGAAGGAAAAGAATTCTAGGAATAAAAAAAAGTAAGAAAACCCAAGAGAAGTATAAGACCTTGATCAAGAGATATACATAAAAAAAATGATATAATAAGTTAAGAGGACATGTTAGGGCCCACTTGAACAAATAACAATAATAGTAACTTCGGTGAAAGTGGCAAGCTTAGGAAATTGTGTTCATTGGATAAATGTACAATATAATATATTGATTTCTCTTACTACTAGTGATGTCCCTATATTGATATAATTAGCCTATTATTGGTGCATAAATGAAAAAATAAAATCATTTTCTTAACAACTATGATGGCATGCTCGAAAAGATGAAAGAATTCATTTAACGATTATGCCTAGAAGGGTAGAAAAATTAACAAAAAATAAAAAATTTCCTTGTCATTATTGTAGAGACCATTGAAAGATGAAAAGTGAAGTGGAATAAAAGAGGGTTGAAAAAAAAATATAGCAAAAAATACTTTATGGATGGATAGAAATTCTATATAGTGGATTTTGTTCGAAATGTAATGTGGGAGAAAAAGATAGACCTTGTGAAAGTTACTAGTGGGAGAAAAAGAGAAGTGGAACTTGAAAAATTAAGAAGCATGCTACCAAAGGTTCAATAGGTGAAAATTTGAATAAATATTTGTATATTTGTTTCTTGATAGTTAGAGGAAAGGGCAAGGGATCCAATAACAAAACTTATTTGATGTTTGGCTTGAAGATGGAGGCTTTTAGGTTATTCCTAGAAGGATTTAGATAGTATAAAATAAAATTGTTTCAGTGTTTATTGAAATATTTATGATTTCTGCTCTTGCCTTATAAATGCTAGCAGTTTAGACAGGATGATATAATTTAATTGAATTAATTTTCCCTAAACCCTGATTATAAAATATTGGAAATGATGGTGTCTCTCGCTAACCTAAGTGATGCATGTAGCCAAAGAACGTACAGGTTGCGGGACTAGATATCTATGGTCACAGTTGAAAGAAATATTTGTTTTTTAAAAAACCTGAAAAATATTTTATTTGGAGTACTATGTATATTTATTTAGAATGGCTCTTCAGAGAACTACAAAGAAAATATATTAACAATCTAGGGGATATGGTTAAAATACGTTTAAATGACTCTGTCGTGGAAAAACCATTATCATAATTATGAATAGATACATATATCGCTATTATGATAATATGGAAAAAACTCTAGGTTTTAGGTTCAGGTTAGGTCTATAAATTTTGAGATTAATATTTCACTCTCAAGCATCATAGACTTAGTCCTAAACATGATGAAATAGGACTCAGAGACAAATAGTAATCTCCAATTAGAGGACTCCACTAAGGCTCTGGAATAATTAAGCTGTTATATGATTACATATAGTTGAATATGTATATACTTTATACAGTGATAAATGTATATTGTCTTGTACTAGAACAAGAACTTCTCCATTTCGATTTTCTTGGAAAAAGAATATAATATAGTTTTTTGTTATGTATAAATAAAATATGAGTAGATTAAATAAAAGTACACGACTAAATTTTAGATAAGAATGAAAACTAAATTATCATAACTAGAAAAAAGAAATGTTTCCTGAAATAAAATCACAATATTATTTATTGGTTGTTACAGATACACTAAGGCTGATGTTCAGATAAGCATATAATCGATAAATAAATTAATGATACTAATCATAGATTAATTTTTAACACTACACTATGTTGTTTCAATTACTTTATCCTAATTCGATTAATTTAGCTAAGTTAAATTAGTTGAAGATAAAAAATAAATGCAACTCACAGTAGGAGACAGTCAACACATAACCAAAAGATGCCACAATTTTTTAAACTCTAGGGAAAAACCCACAATCGGGAAAATGCTTTGAAATTATTCTTCTATTAGATTGTCGTAAAATGTTTAACAGAGAGTATAATCAGCCCATACAAAATTATCAACAATATCAATGAAAAAATATCATAAATATGATTTGAGAAACATTTTTGATCAGAGATAGCTTTCCCAATATCAGGTAAACAAAAGTTAACTATCAAAATGATACCCTAGACCACGACCACAAGGAAGGAGATTTATGCATGTCGCGAAGAAGCTCCAACCACATGGATGGGCATGTATGCCTTCGATTATGGCCAAAAATTTCTTATGACAACCCCATGGTTGGAAACCAAAAACCCTAATCACACGTGCCAAATTCCAACCCTCCAACTTCAAACTTATATGAACCAAATTTCGTGACTCACTTTAGACCTATACAAACAAATCCAAGGAAGTGAGAATAATATGCTTTATGAGGATGCCCAAATGATGTTTAGATCAATTGTATATATAGGCTTGAATGGGTGTCTAGTTTTCTTTATGGCAGATTTGATCAAATGTGACATTGTGGGAATCACTTTGAAAACACACTTTCCCTTGTCTAAATTGAGAGCTTAAAAAGTAAAAATTGGTCCTCTCAAAAAGGGGAATCTAGTCCCATGATTTGAATTTGTCACTAAGCCATAAATTAACACTCCCTATCATCTAGGGAGGAATTCCAACTATGGAATGTGATCATCATAAGTATCCTACTATCATATCATGTCTCATCTATACTCAACTCTTTTTGTTGAATTATTCTCGAATATAAAGAAGAATAACCATCAGGGAGAAATAACTACCACCGTCTAACCATAAAGAGGAAGGTCCAAGGGATACTCTCATTTCATCTCATCTAAACATCTTCCACCCCATGTCCAGTAATTGGATTCATTGTATAGGGGAGAAAACATGTTCAACCATATGTTGATAATTACAATATAGCATTCACCCTATTTCCCATTGATCATCGTGAAAATGACCCTAAAGATTTTTGTGGTAGAAGACTTGCATGATAATCAAATTTGGTGAGAAACCTGACTTACCAAAGGTAAGTATGACAAACCCCTAAGCTCTCTCAACCCATTAGCAAGATAAAGAAAGATAATCCAAACAAGCCCAACTTGTGGGTATGATGCCAACTAGGCTATACTCTCCATAGACCAATATATGAGAGAAACAACTTCCACCCTATGAGTAATAGATAGGGGTCATACCCTATTGTCGAGATATCCCTCAACCCTAATATCCCTCCATTGTAATTCATCACCTTAGGAGCTCAAAAAAGGGGGGAAGAGTCTACTGAGTGTCCTTGATTAGTGACCCCCCTTATCATTATGGGTCACATACATCTTTCGAAGTTGTTCTATAAAGACAAAGAAAATTCCTTTCGGTAAAGCCTTGGTGAGAATATTTGCAATATGCTCATCTATCGATATATGATGGACCATAATGACTCCTCTCCACACCATGTATCGAATTTAATGATACCGAATATATATGTGCTTGGACTTGCCATCGAATAAGGGATCCTTTGCGAATCATATCCCACTTTTGTTGTCATAATATATCATTGTACTTCCTATGTTATGCTTAAATAGATATCCAAATATCTTCATCAACCAAAGTAATTTGTATATGGCCATCTAGAGGCAATGTAAAGTGCCTCAACGGTACTCAATGCTACAAAATTCAGTTTCTCGAAAAAATATCTAGAAATTCTCTCTGTATCGACAACATTTCTTACCTAGTCAACATGAGTATATCCATGAAGTCAAACATCTTCGAAATAATATATCAAAACAACGGTAATCATTCCATGCAAATATATAAAAATCTGCTTGGCAGCAACCAAATGTGCATGGAGAGGCTTGATCATGAATTAAATAAACATGTTCATTGCATAACATATATCCAAATGAGTGTTCACTAAGAACATCAGATCCCTAATAAATTTTTTATACTTAGATGAATTTGCCAAATCGGGTCCCACAATTTCTCCACATATTTTCTTGAAATTCATTTCCATGAGTGTAAAGAGGACTTGCATTCTTTTATTGTAAATATCTCCAACAACTTCATGATAATTTTTCATTGTGAAAGCAAGATCTCACCGGGCCTTTGCCACACTTCAAGGCCTAGGAATTAGTCCATAAGTCCAAATTCCTTCATCTCAAATCCAAATTCTATCTCCCTCTTACACTCAATCTCACTACCTATTAAGAATATATCGTCAAAATATAACACGAAATTCGATGACATAACTTGGACTACCTACGTAGAGGTTGAGATCGGCATTGCTTCCTGTGGATCCCAACTTCATCAAGTAATTGTCTATACACGCGTACCATGCTATGGAGATTTCTTCAAACGATAAAATTCTTTCTTAAACCTCAAAACATGAGTCTTTTGATCCTGTACCTCAAATAAAAATTTATTGCATAACTAGCATGCCAAAATCAAAATCCAACTTCCAACATGTACAACCGGCAGTGCATTTATAGGGAGGCTAGTTATTTACATCCCAATAATGATACCCCTTGCATTTAAAGCCCATAGAAAGGCTGGCTATTTTCATCACAATGATAATATTATTGACGAACTTTAATCTTAAAACACAATTGTCTACTCAAAACACAATTGTATACTCACCTTCAATTAAATTAAAAAGAAACTACTCCCGCAACCACTCTCTCTATCGAAATGATAAGATTATTCTTAACAAATAAATTTTCTTTTTTGGAAAAACAAATAGCTACTAATTATATCTTCTCCTCCTCACAATGATCATTGTCTAGATAAACAATTATCTCCATTTCTTTTAAATTATGTTTTGTTATGGTTCCCATTTTCTAACTTCGCTGTTGATGCTGTGTTCTATGGAAAGAATTTTATTTTATTTTATTTTACATTGATTCATATTACTAAGTTGTTTTAATTTTTCCTTGATCTCTTATTTTTTTCTTGTTGAACACATGCGATGTATTAGTTAATTATGTCTTAGGTTTCATTTATTGAAAAAAGTTTGTATTATACTTATTATTTTCTAATACTTTGTATTTTAGCTTTCGTCAATGTCTACATATACTTATTACAGTTATTATTGTTTATGTTTTTGCAGTCGTTTGCAAATTTTTTATTTTTTTAACATTTATTAGTTGAATTTCATATTAATAATCATGTAGTGGATAAAAATAAGAATAAGGTGTAATAAACTTTGGAGTGCATGAATGTGATGTAGGGAATTTGAAATTGGGGTTCAACATGTTCCTGATATCTTAAAAAAAAATGTTTGGTTTCGCTAAATGCGTTTTTTTTTTTATAATTTTTTTTAATGGTATGACACTTTAGATTCTATTTTTGTTTATGATATTGAATTTTATATTGAAATAAATAAAAACCCATCATAGTTATACTATTTTAGAATTAAATTTTAGATATTATATAGAAATGGATCCTAGTTATTATATTTGAGAATTAGCTAGAACTAGTAATTGCAAATGAAAAACAAGTTATTTATATTTTGATACCATCCTAACTTTGTTATTTCTATTTGAAGCTTAAATTTTTTTAGCTTTTCCAATTTATTGAATCAACTTTTGTCATTCAAACTATAGAAGTTATTTTCTAAGTTTTATAGGAATAGCCATACTATTTAGAATATAAAAGTATATATTTTTTAAATTTTAATAAATAAATAATATTTCTTTGGTTCGTTGTAAATTTTTATTTAAATAATGTATTTTCAATTATTTACGTTTCAGTACTTTTCTTTTTTCAATCAAATTTTTTTTCAACAAAATAAACAATATGTGTCTATACAACTTGAAATCAACTCCTTTTACCAATTAAATCATCTTGTTATGATTAACCTTTTAAAACATTAATTTTATTTTCAAATTCACACTATTAAAATTTTGAGAATTAAAATCTTTTAAAATTCACATAATTTGAATTTACTATTCATTTTATATTTAAATAAAAACAAAACATAATTTTAATATTTGAGAAATAAATTTTAGCTACCCTCATATAGTAACAAATCATTGATATAATATAAAAGAATTATCTTGAACTAGCATTTCCAAATGAAAATGAATTTATTATATTTTGATAACCTGAACTTTGTTGTTTATATTTTTATATTTTACTTTAGTGTTTTTTAATCCATTGAATTAATTCCTTGTTTTCAAGCTATAGTGTTTATTTGCTAAATTAAATGCCAATGAACATACTATTTAGAACATAAGAATATATATTTTTTAAATTTTAATAATTAGATAATATTTGTCTTTTCCATATGAAATTTTATTTAAATATTACATGGTTTAAAGTAGTAATTATTTAGGTTTGAGTATATTTTTGTTCTTTCAATCAAGTCATGGTATGATGATTAATATTTATAAAAATTAATTTAATTTTGAAATTCAAATTATATATTAAAATTGAGAGAATTTAAATTTATTATTTAGTTTATCTTTGTATGGCTTAGGTGTTTGGGTGATATGTAGTATTCTTCTTAAGATGTGATGAGAAAAAAATATTAAAAAGATGCATATTTTCAAAGTTAAATTCTTTTTACTATATTCTTTGTCATCCATCTTTATGCACATTTCAAATTTCAATTTTAATTTTATGTAATAAGATTGAGATTATTTTTTTATTTATTTTTTTAATAATAAAATTGAGAATCTATTTTTTATTTTTTATTTTTTTTAATTTACATATTAAGATGGAAAATGTGTTTATTTTTCCATGTAACGTGTTTTGACTTGACCATAATATGGATCAAATTTATGATATATATTTCCACCTTAGACAAGAAATAAATGTTAAAATATCTATACATAAGTTTTATGGATTCAAATTTAGTTTGTGTTTGTCTATAGTTAAGTTTGATAATAAGCTTGTAGTATTGAAATATTGAAATATTTTAGGTTTGCATGGATGGGAAAGAGAAGGAATTATATCAGAATAAAATATACTATAATTGACATGAACTTTTTTATATTCTTGTCATCACATCAAGCGCTAAAATAACCACATATTTTCTTAAATATACTAAGCTAAAATAAATAATAAATCCAAATTTATAAAAGTTAAAATATTAAATTAATGTTTAAAAACTTAATATAATAATAGTTTATTTAGGTTAATTGAGAAAAATCTAGTTCAAACTTAAATAATAGCTAGCTTAAGTTAAGTATGCATCATTCGAATAAAAATAAAATAAATTAAATAAACAAATATTATTAATTTATTAAAAATTTAAATTAAATAAACTTTTACTCTTCTAATATTATGTTTATGTGCATTTTTTTTATTTGTTAGTGCAAGATCACGCAGCTTTCACACTCTCGGCGCGGGTTCCAACCTCCTGGCTACCACTATAACCTCTAGAGCGAAACTCGGATAAGACGAGACTTGAACTTGTGACCTGCTTAACAGCACGAATGCCTTAACAATACATCCGTTGGCCACTAGACCATGCCCCTGCAAACTATGTTTATGAGCATTTAAATAATAAATAAATAATTAATTTGAAAGAATAAAAATAATTAAATAAATATAAATTAATACCGAATAAATGATAATAATAAATAAAATTATAAAGCTAACATTTTATTGAAAGACATTCATAAAAATCTGAAGTAAATGGAAATCAAATTAATATAACTGCTACTCCATTTTGATATTCATAATGCACTTTGAAAAATTAATGTGAGAAACAAAAGTCTAACATAGACACTTAATTTAGAAATTCAGGCCCTTAGCGTGGACAGAGAATTCAGATCGGTAGTTTCCTCCCTCCAAATACCCTTACTAGATTTGTTTTTTTTTTTCAAGCCTCAGGTTGATAATTAACATGAAATCTAAATACACCTAAAAGAGAATGTTGTTCTTGTGACACACATAAATAATAACATGAAACTAATGATGATAGATGGAGGGAGTGATTTTTATGTTCAACCTTACATCAGTGGGCAAGGAAATTTCTTTTGTAGAATATTCATGTGCTTTTCGATAACACTCCGTTTGTGATGGTGATGAAAAACTGTGTATTTAAAAGTTGTTTTGTTGTGATGGAAAAACCTGTTATGTTTTCATGAAGGATAAACGTCTTAATCATATTTATTTTTGATGGTGTTAGTCATTAATGGAATGTAATGAGTATATAGATGTATAAATTATTTGTTAATAATATTTAATGTAGGTAATAATGAGAATTTCTAATGACAAAATTGAGAAAAATTGTAACGTTAAGAGAAAGTGGATGCCCTAACTACACTGCATAATCTATTTTTTGAAAGTGGATATTTTATATACACAATAAAATATATCAGGTCTATTATGGTAATTAGTTATTGTTTATTATGATAATTAGGTTTTTTTAAAGAATATTATATTGAGTTGTATGGTGAAGAGTATTTAACTAGTCTAGATCTATCTCTAGTTGAAAACTTCTCGGAAGATTTGCAACTCAAGAGATTTGATTTCTCTTGGGGCTTGGATCTCAAATTTGTAGGTGCAAACCACTCGTAAGGTTTTCACCTAGAGAGATTTTATTTCTCTTGGCGCTTGATAGATCAAGAGTTAAGAAGGATCTAGGTTTGTTTGAGTTGTGTGTGACCGAGGAAAATCTATGGAACATAAGATTAATTTTATCAATAATATGTAAATACATCTAATATTAATATAATCATTTCATATATGATAAATATGTCAGATATTTCTCTCCTAACTTAATTTTAAATTTGGTTAGTTACCTAAGTTTCATGATAAATATTGTTAATACTTTAATGATGAAAAATGATGAAATAAAAAATTTAGATGGAAAGTTATAATGTAATAGTGTTTAATGATAGAAAATGTGAATAATAAGAATGCAATCAATTACAAAGAGTATTCATTGTGATTAATATTAAATTATTTTCTTCTATTGTTGTTATTTTCACCCTTGTTAGTTTTTTCATCTTTTCATATGGATTATATGAAAAGGACACTTGAAATCGTAAACCATTTAAATATTTAGCCCGAGTTGTTGTTTCTCTTTCTCTCCAATATTAATAGGTTGAATTACTATAACATAAAAATTAATGTAAATTATCAATAATTTTATGTGCTTACATTGAAATCAACAGACACTATTATTCCAATTACTTTAAAATTAATGTACCATCATACATCCAATTACAGAAAATTAGAAAGAAACATCTATGTTTAAATCGGTGCATCTAATGAAAAAAATCAAATAAGATTTAGAAAATAACGTCTACATTGAAATAATGCATCTAATGCAAGTAATCAAATAGTATTGGAAATCAACATCTACATTGAAATGAATGCACCTAGTGAAACTAAGAAAATAAGATTAGAAGCCAACATCTATGCTAAAATCAATGCATCTAGTGCAAGCAATAAAATAGGATCAGAAATCACCATCTATAATGAAATCAATGCATTTAGTGCAAGAAATCAAATAGAATTATAAATCATCTATATTTAAATCAACGCATATAGTGCAGGAAATAACATATAATTATAAATCAACATCTACAATGAAATTAATGCATCTAGTGAAAGCAATCAAACAGGATTAGAAATCACCATTTACACTGAAATAAATGAATTTAGTGCAAGAAATATTATATGATTAGAAATCATCTACATTGAAATCAAGGAATCTACTGCAATAAATTAAATATCATTAGAAATTAACATCTACACTAAAAGCAATGCATATAGTGCAAACAATCAAATAAGATTATAAATCACCATCTAAAATGAAATGAATGAACCTAGTGCAAGAAATAGTCTTCCATATCCCCCCCTCAAACTCCATCTCTTTTTCCCTCCCTCTCTCTAGTCTCTCATATCCTATATCTCCCTTTATTTCCAACCTCTCTCTCTCACTCTCTCTTTGCCCTCCAACTCTGTTCCTATTTCCCTACCTCTCTCTCTTTCTCTCTCTGCCCTCCAATTTTCTCTCTTTCCCATATCTCTCTTCATCTCTTATCCTTCCTCTCTCTCCCTTTCTATCCTACATCCCTCTCTCTCTCTCTCTCTCTCTGTCTCTCTTTCCCATATAATCCTCTCTTTCTCTCTACCATATAATCCTCTCTATCTCTATCTTTTCCATATAGCCATCTCTCTCTCTCTCTCTCTCTCTCTCAACATCTACACTAAAATCAATGCATATAGTGAAATAAATCAAGTATGATTAGATATCACCACCCACACTAAAATCAATGCATCTAGTGCAATAAATAAAGTAGGATTAGATATCACCATCCACACTAAAATCAATGCATCTAGTGCAATAAAAATATTTCCCTCTCTCCCCCATCCAACTCCATCTGTCTTACTCCCCCTCTCTCCACTCTATCACATCCTCTCTCTATCTCTTTCTCTCTCTCTAAAAAACTATTTCTATATCCCTCCCTTTCCCCTTCTCCCCCCTTTCCCTACATCTCTCCTTATTTTTCTATTTATCCCACCCCCAAGCATACACACTATCTCTCCATTTCTCCCTTGTCACTCCCTCTCTCTCTCCAGGTCTCACTCTCTATGTATTTCTTCTTCCCTCCATATCCCCACTCCAACAACATATATCTATCTATCCCTCTCTCCTCCTCTCTCTTAAGTAATCTCTCTAATCCTTCCTCTCTCTCTCTCTCCATCACTCTCTTCCTATCTCTCAATTCCTCTCTCTCTCTCTCTCTCTCTCTCTCTCTCTCTCTCTCTCTATTTAACCTCCAATCCCCTATATACCCCCATCATTCTCTCTCTCTCTCTCCAACTATGTTACTATATCTATCCCTTTCTCCTTCTCTATCATTATTTCCCCCATCCTTTCAATCTCTCCTTCTTTGTCTCTTTATCTCACCCCTAAATATACACACTTTCTCTCAATCTCTCCCTTTTTACTCCCTCTCTCTCTCCACTTCCCATCTCTCCATGTATTTCTTCTTCCCTCCCTCTATCCCCCTCCAACTTCATCTCTCTATCACTTACCCTCTTCTCCTCTCTCAAGTCCTCTCTCTCTTCCTTCCATCTCTTCCTTTCTCTCCTACCTCCCTCTATCTTCCTCCATCTCTATCTCTCTCTCTCTCTCTCTCTCTCTACCCTCCAACCCTCTCACTATCTCCCTCCATCTCTCCTCCTCCCCCCCCCTCTCCACATGTGTGTCTCCTTGCCTCTCTCTTGCGCTTCTCTACCTCTCTCACTCATCTACCTCTCTCTCTCTCTCTCGCTCTCTCTCTCTCTCTCTCTCTCTCTTTATTCCTCCTCTCCCCTCTCCTTGAGTTTATCCCCATCTCTCCCTTGTCACTCCCACATCTATCCTCCTCTATCACTATATGTCTTTTTTATCCATTCCCATATATATCTAGAGTTAATATATATTAGGGTTAACAATTGTTTTCATGGTATTAATAATGATTTTTCCCATGGTATTTGGACCATAGGCTTCATCTAAATAAAACATCTTTTTTGAGTGTTCATAAACATAAAGAGGTTTATAGAGTAAATATAAAAAGAGGTTTTATTTTTTTACCATACCTCTTTTATTTACCATTGAATTTGACCCACGGGCATGGTATAATTAGACGTTGATTTCTAATGATATTTTATATATTTATATATATTTATCATGTCTCTTTACACCACTTTTATATTTATTTATTTAACATAATGCTTTTATGAATATTTTTTTTGGTCCATGGTGTTTGGGTCATGGTATTAATAATAATTTTTCCTGTGGTATTTGGCCCATAGGCTTCACCTAAATAAAACTTTTTTTTTTTGGAGTTTGTAAATATAAAGAGGTTTATGGAGTAAATATAGAAAATGTTTTATTTATTTACCATACACCTTCGATAAGTATAAAAATAGGTTTTAATTATTTAACATACCTCTAATTTATTTATAATTTTATTTATTTACCATACCTAAACCTCTTAGAATGCACCTCTCTCCATAAAGATTTGTTCATGTATATATTTTTAAACTAGTAATGTTACCTTCATGTTGTATGTCTATTTCTGAATATTTATACAAATAGTATTGGTTTATTTCAAGATAAATCTTTCACATTTTCTAATCTATAATAAATTAAAATGTACCAAAGTTCTAGATTTAAGTATTGAAAATATTTTTCACCATATACACATTATAATAAATGGAAACAAATATTTCCAAATATTTTTTGCGTTTCAATTTTTTATGTGTCTGTGATCTCTACTCTATCTTGGCATTACAATCTTGAGAATCATTTAAATTAAATGGACTATGAATTGATGGATACAAACATGTTTTTGATGACTATCTTCATGTATTATCCTTTTAATTCATATAATGGTTCTCTTTTTTCAATTTAATTGTGGAAGAGGATTCAATGGGGTTTCAATTATAATTTCATGCTTTAAGAGAAATATGCACCTTGCAATAACCCAACACTTTCTAGACTACCATTTATGTATTAATTCTGAAAACTTTATCTCTGCATGGTTTGATTCTACAAATTCTGAATTAGAAACCATTGTTGTTCATGACACATCTCATCATCACATACCATCCCACATTCATAATTCATAATTCATGGGTTGAAATTAAAAAGTTGAATTTTGTTAATGGGAATGCTCTATGTTGTGACCTCCTTGGTTGACCACCCAACCAACATATTCATAATCCATACATCATGCATTGGTGTGTCAAAATTAATTTTTTTTAATGGGCATGCTTTAACAAACAATATTTTGACTTTCTACATGAATGAGTATTAAGATACTCGATAAGACTACTAATCTAAACAATCCTTCTACCAAGAGATCATAAGATGAAGAACGAAGAGAGGCACACTTCATTTCTTAAGAAAATGAGCTATACATGAGCCTAATTTATGGGAATAATGCATGCTTCTAAAGATAGATAGAAGATAAGATGTATTACTCAATAGATAAGGATAAGACTAAGAACGTAGCTGATAATATCAATATGTAAGATTACAAGTTTTAATATTTATTGGAACACTAACACCCCACCATAAATGAAAAATAGGGAGGAAAATAAAGAAAAAAAAACACCAAGATTGGGTCCCGACAACTATGCCTTTTTAGGTACCCATGTACAATATTTCAGAAGAAAGTAACAAGGAAATAAAATGAAGAGATGAAGTAAGGATGAATCAAAATGACCCCACAAATAAAAATTCCTTTACTCGGAGCATATGTTGTAACTAAAGAAACCTTGGTGATGCCAAGGACTTTGTAAAAATATCTTCTAATTTTTTTCATTGGGTATATATTCCAGGCTAAGAACACCATCTTCAATAAGCTAGTGAATGATGTGAATATGAATCTTAATGTGTTTTATCTGTTGGTTCTCCACATGATTTCTGCAAATTTGTATTGCACTTTTATAAGAGTGTAGGTTGATCCTGTTAAATGCTTAACTCAAGTAATAATTGTCTCAACCAAATACCTATTGAGTTGTGATAATTGGACATATATACTCATATTTTGTCATAGATAATGCAATTAATTATTGTTTCTTGTAGTACCAAGAAATTTGATAAAATCCAAGACAAAAACCAAATCCAAGGGTGTATCTCTGATCATCCACTAATCGAACTGAGTTAGAATCAATGAAACCGACAAGCTAAGGATAACCAATATTATACTAAATGCCAAAATTTTAAGTTCCTTGAATATATATGAGAATATGATTTTCTTCTTTTTAGTGACTTTGATGAGGAGCTTGAGAAAATATATAGACCAACCTGACTGCATAGGAAATGGCAGGTCAAGTGTGTGTCAAATAAAGTAGAATACTAATGATTTGGTGATATAATGTAGGATCCACCCTAGGAATGGTATAACTAGCAGTAAAATAACACCAGACTGAAAAGGATTAGGTGAAGCCTTACAATTATCGATTTCAAAATGTTGGAGTAAATCAAGAGCATATTTCTGTTGGAAGATGGTGATTCCTTTTGAATATTGATGAAACTAAAAGCTAAGAAAGTAGTGTAGAATAGAAAGATATATCATAGAAAATTTTCCCATCGATGTTTTCTTAACATTGTGAATAATAGGAAGCTTAATACATTTCAAAGTTTATCAGCGCTGTTGGAGATCTAGGCACAGGCACAACTGCCCCAACCCCTTCGTCAACCGCCTCAGCGGGTCGATCCTGACCGCATGGGCCTCCGAAGGACATCTCAGAGGTGGCCACTCCTCCATATCATGCTTCTACCTTTTCGTCACTGATCATCGCATTGAATCCACCACAACCAAGGCCAAAAATTTCCAAGTTTATCAAAAGATTTGATGGGATCCAGGAAATCTCTCTACCTCCTATCATCCACTGAATGGAAGTTGTCTCCCATGCAGAAAAAGGACCCATTGGAAAATTCATAGGCCTCTGGCCCTTGTTGAAGACAATCCAGAAATGGGTGGAATGTAATTGGTTGGAAAATATAAAAGGGAAAATATCTATCAGATTATGTGGCAGGGGTTACTACACCTACCTCTTTGGGGCAAAGGAAGACAAGGACCTAATACTCAGGAGCAGGCCATGTTTCATGGATACCAGAGATCTTTATCTAAAAAAATGGACTCCAGACATTGATCTTGAGCTCGATGTTCCCAATGTTGTCCCAGTTTGGGTCTTTCTTCTTCATCTCCCCCTTAACTGCTTAAGGGATGAGTCCATTAGAACGATTGGTAACATTGTCGAAAATTTTATTGACAGAAGCGAGTCGAAGGACAACATGCAAGCTTGTGAAAGAATCTGTGTAGAGGTAGATATGGGGAAATGACTTCCAAAGGTGATCAAGCTAAAGGTGGAAAAATGGATTCATATTTAGCAGTTGTACTACGAACAACTTCCCTTCAAGTGTAAGGTATTCCATGAACACAAAAATTTTACTAATAGATGTACAAAAGTTATTGAGGTTGAAAATTATGACCCAAAAACGTAATGGGAAGTTATAAAAAAGAAAAGTCTGTGTGAAATCCTAGAAACAATGGTTCCTGATCAACCCCTCCACCCTCCCATTCTTCTGACCACATTTTTCAACCTCATCCAGATCCTTCCCTAAACCCTCTACAAACCCCGGATCCTCCCTTCATCTCTTCCAATCCCTTCTCCTCCCTTGCGTCCTCAAAGGAGGATACCCCTCAACCTTCCATCCCCTCTCCCCACCCAGATTCCATCCTACAGCCCTCCCCTTCCAATTCATGTCCACCATATTCCTCAACTAAGCCTTTATCAGCTCTGATTATCACCAGAAATGCAACCAAGGAGCTGGGGGATGTTTCGGAAACTCTTAAAAAACAGGCCCTCGAAGAAAATTAACCAAACACCATAGAGATGAACTAGCTCAAAAATAAAATTCCCTTAGAACGCAACACCCAATAGAAACTTTCATTGGAGGGACTATAAGAAAATAAGTCAAACGACGTGAACCATGAGGGAGGACACAGTCACAACCTGCATTCCTGAAATAATGAAATAATTCACTTCGAACTATAGGGGATTAGAGCAGCCCTCTGAAAACAACGCCCTACTAGACCTTTCCAAACAAGAAAATCCTGACATAGTTCTCCTCCAAGAAACCAAACAAGGAAACAAATACATGGGGAATATCATAAATAAAATGAGGAATTATACGGGCACCATGGTGGAATATAGAGTTTCTTCGAGAGGAATAGCCACTATTTGGAACTAGAACACTTGGAAACAACTGACAGTTTTAAAGACTCATGACTGGATTAAAGTCAAACTCCAAAACAAGCATGAAGATGTTATGATGGTTGTGTACAACATTTATGGTCCGAACCATTATAGAGACAAATAATTTTGCTGGAGTGCTTTGAAAGCTGACATAGACAGTGAGGAAAATTTAAATATCATCATTGGAGGGTTAAAGGAGGCAAATTTAACCCTGACCCTTCAAGAGAGCAGTTGGAAACCATTATTGAAGATCACGACCTGATGGATATTATTCCTAAAAATTAAAAATTTACTTGGAACAATTGAAGAATCGGGGCCATAGACATTATGGAAAGTCTTGATTTATTTCTTATTATTGTCTCACTCATCTCTCATTTTTATGTGGCCACCTCTATCATTCTTCAATGCTCTGCCTCAGACCATTATCCTGTCACCCTTGTATTCGGTGATAGGTCATCCCTTGGGCCTCTCCATTTTCAATTCAATCCTCTTTGGAGTGATATCTTCAAAGCTAGATAGTTAGTGAGAAGCACTTGGCAAAAACACGTATAGGGTTCTCCAATGCACATCTAGGAGAAAATGTTGAAGATGGTGCATAGTGCTCTCAAAGGATGGGGAAAAACCCATTATAGGGAACGAGACATTATCAGACATGACACTAAGAGAAAGCTTGAAACCATCTAGACAGACATCGATACTCATGGATTGAGCAAATAAAATCATGCTCGAGAAAAATAGCTTTATTGAAACTTGTACAATGCAAATAAAAAAGAAGAGGAAAAATGGAGGCTCAAATCGATAAATCTCTGGATGAAGGACGATGATAAAAACACCTCTTTTTTTCACAAGAAAGATAAAATGAGAATGTCAAGTAATAATATCAGTGTTATAATAGATGAAGAAGGAAATATGCATACAGATCAGGAGGCTATTAAATTAGCAGCACATAACCATTACAAGAATCTTCTATCCAAAAATATGGAGCACGAGGACTACAATGATTTCTTGGCTCATATGCCTAAACTCATTACGGATGAGATCAATTCCTCCCTCACCAAGGATATCGAGGAAGATGAAATTCTCAATGCACTTTGAATCTTCATCCTAACAAATCACCGGACCCAGATGGATTCACCATCAGCTTTATTTGGACCTTCTCATATGTCATTAAAAAATACCTCACCAAAATGATTTTATGGGTTCTGATGGAGGAGCATCTGAACTTAGCCACCAATGTGATAATATGTTCACATGTTGTGGCTAATTCGAGAGGAATTAAAAATTAGCATTAATATTTTACTTTTTATTTATTTATGAGAGTAGTTAGTTGTTTGTATTTTGTTAATTAATTAAGAATAAAATTAAAAATTTATTTCCTTCCCTGCATGGAAATAGGGCCAATTAGGGATAATAACTTAAAAATAGGGAGGCATGGGTTTGTTGGAGTATTTTGAGAAGAAACATATTGTAAGAATAACAGTTTAACATTAAAGTAAAAATAATAGGGAAATAGAGAGGAAAAAATAAGAGCTCCTAGAGTGAGTTTGACAGTGTGAAGATTGCAAGCGCAAAGGGAAAATAATGAAATATTTGGCCCATGCGAAATCAATATAGTTATTATTCTATCATTCCATGTTTTTGTTTTGTTTATTGACTCTGCAATAATATATATGCAATAGATGAGTGCATTAATTGAGGGAACATCTGTGCAACTGGAACAAATGCCAATGATGAAATCGATCTCAGATTGGAAAGCCTAAGATTGTACGTGGTAGGTGAAAGCCAAAGCTGGAATAGGAGCAGCGTAGAGTGGAAATCAAATTTTGTATACTGGAATGCCAGTAGGAGTGCGGAGGCAGCGGAATGTTGGACGGAAAAATTAGAGACTGCTTGGAATAATACCATAAAGACCAGTTGGGAAATGGAAATCAATTACTATAGCCCCAAATATTTATTACACTCCAGCCGGTGTCGACATTTCAAAGTATTGTTGTAGAAGCCACATTGTGTAATATTTGGTTTATAATTTTATAACAATGGTTACAAATTCACAATTACGTTAGCAGTAACTCAAGTTCATGCCAAGATTGCATTCGCTCCCTTATGCCAACGCTATCTATCTGGTAATAGTTCTATTAAATATTGTGCTGACATTTGCATCAGAATACCCACGTACATTGATTAAGTATGAGGTTAATAATGCAAATCAAAAATTAGAGATTTAAACCTCGGCTTATATAGTTCACAGACTCTACAGTTTGTATTGTTTTGAGAGTTAAAGTTGTACATTAAAAATGAAAATAACATATGTATACAAATTTTATCGAACAAGTGTAGAGGGTATAAACTCCATCCTTGTGGAGATTTTGATGTTTTGTTTTTCTGTATAATATAATTTGTTTCTCCACCGAATATTTATCATGCGCATTTGTTCACTGCATCAAATTTTGGTATCAGAGTCGTTGAGTTGTTCTTGAGAATTACAGAGAATTCCACCAAGAAGGGAAGCTAGAATAGGTCGAGGGAGACCTATAGAAAATTCCGTTCTACTAGAATAAATCTGACACCTACATACAAGGATGGCAACAATGGAAACTACTCAGAGGAGGGAAACAGATGATGGAATTTCCAGTGCAGATGAAGAAGAAACCACCAAACAAGAAATAAAGGAAGAAAGTGAGGCAAATAAAGTTATCAATATGCTAGCAAAGGCCAGTGACAGAGAAAAGGTAGAAGTACCTTTATATGATGGAAACCTTAGTGTGGAATTAATAATGGATTGGATCATTTCATTAGACAAATACTTCGACTATGAAGAAATCGATGACAAGAAAAAAGTGAAGTTTGCAGCCACGAGATTGAAGGGTCATGCAGCCATGTGGTGTGATGAAATAGAATTGTCCAGAGAAAGAAAAGGGAAACCCAAAATGAGGCAATGGGATAAGATGGTGAATAAACTGAAAGGTAAGTTCATGCTAAAAGATTATCAATTAAATATTTTTAGACAATTGCAAAACTTAAAGCAGAAACGGATGACTTTCAAAGAATATATTGAAGAATTTTATAAGTTGATTATTAGAGCAGGACATGTTGAAGATGACATAGAAAAAGTAGCTAGATATATAAATGGTTTAAGATATGAAATAAAAGATGAAATCAACTTATTAAATTTGAAGACAATTGAGGATGTCTATCAAGCAACTTTGAGGGCAGAGGAGAAAATGTTGCGTAAACAAAATCAGAGAAATAGAGGCAAGAGTCCGACAAGAGGAAGAGGAACATTTAAGTCCCGATTTCAACACTCCAATAATGAAGCAGGAAGTTCGAGTAATAGAACACCACAGAGAGGAAACTTTGGTCACAGAAGGTTTGTGCCCAGAATTAGAGGCCGAGGAAGAGATATTTGGTGCTTTACATGTGGTGAGTGGGGACATGGGTCATGGGATTTTCCTCACAATAGATCAAAAACCCAGGGAAATGTGAATTTTTTTGAAATAAAAGAAGAAATTCCTCAGATTGCAGCCAAAGAGGAACCACCTGAAGCTGAAGAATCGTTGTTTTTAAAGAGGATGTTTCTTAAAGTAGCTAAGGAAGCCGGAGAACCAGCTCAGAGAAAAAATATGTTTAGAACTATATGTAAGTGAAAAGGTAAGTGTCACAAATTGGTAATTGATAGTGGAAGTATGGATAACCTTGTTTCTACAAAAATGGTGGAAAATTTGAAGTTAGAGAAAACAATACACCCCACTCCTTATAAAGTATCATGGCTCCAAAAAGGCCATCAAATTATTGTAACTGAACAATGTAAGGTTGAAATCCAGATTGGTACTTATAAGGATGTTATTTTATGTGATGTAATGCCGATGGATGTATGTCACATATTGTTAGGAAGACCTTAGCATTTTGATCAGAAATTAATACATGATGGCAGAAGAAACACTTATACTCTCGAGAAATATGGGAATAAGCATACACTGCTACCATTGAAAGTTGAAGCTGACGAGGAAGCGCCTAGAAAAAACGTTATGTTGATGAGTGGTAAATCCCTATTGCAAGAAGTCGAGGAGATGTATTTTGCTATTGTAAGGAGACCCAAGGTAATTTTAACTTCTACAAATTTAGAATATTTACCTAAAGAAATTCGAAATTTGTTGAATGATTTTGCTAATATTATTGTGGATGAGTTTCCAAATGCATTACCGCCAATCAGGAGTATTAGTCACCTCATTGATCTAGTCCCTGGAGCAAGTTTGCCGAATAAAGCAGCCTAAAGGTTAACACTGTAGGAAAATGCCAAAGTTGGAAGACAAGAACAAGATTTAATGGATAAAGGAATAATAAGAGAAAGCCTTACTCCATGTGCTGTACCAACAATACTCAGTCCAAAGAAAGGGGGTGAATGGCACATGTGCATATATTATAGAGCCATAAATAAAATCACCATCAGGTATCATTTTCCTTTAGCATGAATGGATGATTTAATGGATTGTTTGAGTGGGTCGACATATTTTTCTCAGATATATTTGAAGATTGGTTATCATCAGATAAGAATTCGAGAAGGGGATGAGTGGAAAACTGCATTCAAAATAGAAAGTGGTTTGTATGAATGGTTAATAATGCCTTTTGGACTTACTAATGCACCTAGTACATTCAGGAGGTTGATGAATGAGGTTTTGAAGGAATATTCAAGAAAATTTGTAATTGTTTAACTTGATGGTATTCTCATTTTCAGTTGAAGTAAATAAGAGCATCTGGAACACCTTAAATTAGTCTTAAAAACTTTGCAAAAAGAAAAAATGCTAATAAAATTGAAGAAGTGCAGTTTTATGAAGGAAGAACTAATTTATTTTGGATTTGTACTCTTTAAGGAAGGATTTAAAATGGATTCGGAAAAAATCCAGGCAATCATGAATTGGCCAACTCCTAGAAGCATATTTGAGGTAAGAAGCTTTCATGGTATTGCAAGTTTCTACAAAAAATGTATCCGAAGATTTAGTCATATTTGTGCACCCATTTTTGAAACAATCAAAGAAACTAATCAACCATTCAAGTGGACAGAGGCAGAAGATCGAAACTTCAAATTGCTGAAGAAAAAAATTATCGAAAAACAAGTTTTAGCTTTACAAAATTTTGAAAAGGTTTTCTAGGTTGAAACTGATGCCAGTGGAATTGTCACTAGAGTAGTTTTAAGTCAAGAGCAGAAACCAATAACATACTTTAGTGAAAAACTGAATGAAGCAAAGAATAAATATTCATCTTATGACAAAGAGTTTTATTCTACTATACAGGCTTTAAAAAAATGGAGATATTATTTGTTGCCAAAAATTTTTGTGTTAAATTCTAATAATCATGCATTACAGTTTATAAACAACCATCCAAAATTAAATCTAAAACATGCCAAATGGGTAGAATATTTGCAGAGTTTCACTTTTGTAATCAAACATACGAGTGGTAAATTGAATAAAGTTGTTGATGCTTTGAGCTGAGTGAACTTAATTATGCAGGAATTACAAGTTGGTGTTATACGATCCGAGGAAATGGTTGACATGTATAAAGATGATGTAGAGTTCAAAGAAATTTATGCAGCTGTAAAAAATCTAGTAGTCAAGAATAGAATCCAGTTGTTGGACTATCTTATCCAAGGAGGGTTGTTATTCAAAAGTAATAAATTATGTATTCCTAAATGTTCTATGAGGGAAAGAATAATCAAGGAGAAACATAGTGGACACCTACCCGGACATTTTGGACAGGACAAGACCTTTTCTCAGGTAAATACTTTTTATTAATGGCCAAAGATGAAAACTGATGTTAAACGGTTTTTGGAAAAATGCATGATTTGTCAGCATGCTAAGGGGAAAAGTCAGAATATAGGATTGTATCAACCATTACTAATACCCGAACAACCATGCAATGCAATTAGTATGGACTTTCTTTTGGGTTTCGCAAAAACTCAAAGGGGAAATGACTCCATTTATGTTGTTGTGGATAGATTTTCTAAAATGCTTATTTTATTACACGCAAAAAAAAAGTGATGCAACACATATTGCTAGTTTTTTCTTTAGAATTCGTGAGATTACATGGATTACCTATAAGTATTGTGTCTGAAAGGGATACCAAGTTTGTGGGACATTTATGGAGAACTCTGTGGAAGAAACTGGATACCAACCTTAGTTTCAGTTCAGCATATGATCCTCAAATGGATGGATAGACTGAGGTAGTGAATAGAATTTTTGGAAATGTTTTGAGAAGCTTGGTGTATAAAAATCCTAAACAGTGGGATTTAGCCCTTTCTCAGGCTAAGTTTTCTTACAAGGATACTCCAAATCGAAGAAATCATATGGGTCCATTCCAGATTATTTTTGGAATGTATCCAGGAGGTGTGTATGAACTCAGAGATCTGGGAAAGCAAGAGGTAAGGAGCACAAAGGCTAAAGAGTTTGCAGAACAGATGCAGAAACTACAAGAAGATGTCAAAAACAGATTGCATGAAAGCGGTAGAAAATACAAGCAAAGAGAGGATATGAGGAGGCGAGAAAAGGAATTCCAAGGGGGTGACTTAGTCACAGAATATCTAAGAAAAGAAATATTTCTTGTTAAAACTTATAATAAATTAAAAATGAAGAAGATAGGACCATGTAAAATTATAAGGAAATTTTCTTCAAATGCATATGAAGTTAAATTTCCAACAGGAATTAGAATATCACCAATATTCAATGTTGAGGATTTGTATCTATACCAAGAACCATAAGAAGAACCAAAATGGGACTACACAACAGAAGAAAAACTGACAGTAAATTGGGAAGAGAAGATGCCCAAAATAGGAAAGAAGGAAGTTGAAGCCATTTTGGAGAAAAGAGTATCAAAGGAAACCAGGGGTCAAACCTATTATCAATATTTAGTCAAATGGAAAATTCAACCGGTGCAAGATGCCAATTGGATGACTGTAGCAAAGCTACAAAAGTTTGGAGTAGATCCTGAAACATTGAGGAATCATTTTTCTTCCCCGGGAGTCTCATGTAGAAGCATCTGAACTTACCCAGCAATCTGATAATAGGTTCTCATGTTGTGTCTAATTTGAGAGGAATTAAAAATTAGCATTAATATTTTATTTTTTATTTATTTATGAGAGTAGTTAGTTGTTTGCATTTTTTTAACTAATTAGGAGTAAAATTAGAAATTGGTTTCCTTCCCTGCGTGGAAATAGGTCCAAGTAGGGATAAGAACTTAAAAATAGGGAGGCATTGGTTTGTTGGAGTATTTCTAGAAGAAATCTATTCTAAGAATAAAAATTTCACATTAAAGTATAAAAATAGGGAAATAGAGAGGAAAAAACAAGAGCACCAAGAGTGAGTTTGACAATGTGAAGATTGCAAGCGCAAAGGGCAACTAATGAGATATTTGGCCCATGTGAAATAAATATAGTTATTATTCTATCATTCCATGTTTTTCTTTTGTTTATTGACTCTGCAATAATATATATGCAATAGATGAGTGCGTTAATTCCAGGAACATATGTGCAATTGGAACAAATGCCGATGATGAAATCGATCTTAGATTGGAAAACCTCATATTGTGTGTGGCAAGTGAATGGCATGGCTTCAACGTGAAAGCCAAAGCTGGAATCAGATTAGCGTAGAGTGGCAATCAAATGTTGTAGACTGGAATTCCAGTAGGAGTGTGTTAGCAGCGGAATGTTGAACACAAACATTAGAGACTGATTGGAATAATACCGTAAGAACCAATTGGGAAATGGAAATCAACTACTAAAACCCCGAATCTGTATTACAGTCCAACCAGTGTTGACATTGCAAAGCATTGCTGTAGAAACCACATTGTGTAATATGTGGTTTATAATTGTATAACAGTGGTTAGAAATTCACAATTGTGTTAGTTGTAACGCAAGGGGATGCCAAGACGGCATTCGCTCCCTTATGCCAACACTATTTGTTTGGTAATAGTTCTATTAAATATTGTGATAACATTTGCATCAGAATGCCCATGTACGTTGATTAAGTATGAGGTTAATAATGGGAATCCAAAATCAGATATTTAAACCTTGATTTATATAGATTGCAACCTCTACATTTTGTATTGTTTTGAGAGTTAAAGTTGCGCATTAAAAATGAAAATAAAAGATGTGTAAAATTTCTATGGAAGAAGTGTAGAGGGTATAAACTCCATCCCTATGGAGAGTTAGATGTTTTATTTTTTTGTATAATATAATTTTTTTCTCCATTGAATATTTCTCGTGCGCATTTGTTCACTGCGTCAGGTTCAAAAGAAAAAAAAAGATCGGGGGAATTCACAAAATCAACATTCCTTTCTCTCATTCCTAAAGAGAATCGTCCCTCTACCTTCTCTAGATTCAAGCCTATTTCCCTTTGCAGTTCATCGTAAAAAATCATCACCAACATTGTGAATCATAGAGGAAGAACTCCCTATGAGGATACGATAATCCACATATGAAACTAGAATCAATAAATCAAAGACCTCTCTTTTAGTGTAGATTGTTGGATCATAATGAAAACGATTGAACCCTAGGGAAAGCATAAAATTATACATCTTCTCGTACCAGGCTAAAGGAGATTTTTTGAGACCATACAATGAGCGCTTGAGCCTGCAAACAAGTGACGGATATTGCAAAAAATAAGGCGGTCTCTCGATGTAAATCTTGCCATGTATATTATCATGAAGAAAATCACTCTTAACATCCATTTTGTAAACTTACGAGCCTTGGGACGCAGTAAGAGAAATTACAAGATGAATAGAGTCCATCTTGGTGACATGAGCGAAAGTCTCAGAATAATCAATTCCTTCAACCTCTAAAAATAGCTTAGCCACAAGATGTTACTTATGCTTATCTAAAGATTCATCTGCTACATATTTGGTTTTGTAAACCAACTTTCAACGAAAAAACTCTCATCCCTTTTGAAGAGGAAGAATATCCCAAGTATGTTTCTTCATCAAAGAAGAATAATCTTCTATCATGGCAGCTTCCAAACAAGTTTGCCAACAACATCAGAAAATTTTTATGGATCCTCTTAAATGACATGAATCAAAGAGATATTCCTTCGAACTGTGGTTGATTTGGGGTTATATAACCAAAATAAGCTAAATTAGAGCCAAATATATTATGATTCTTTCTCTTATTAAGACTTCTCCTTAAGGAATTATCGAGAACAAGATGCTCATGTTTGAGTTATGCTTCTGTTGATGGAAGATTTTATTTTGGTTGAAGAACTTCAATAGATCTTTCTTCTTCCACCAAATCTATAAAAGTGTCACAATGACTAGAACCATAATCAACAAATGAACATGAGGTAGTATCGGAAGAAGATTATCCTCGACTTATATTTTCATCAAAATGAACATATACTCAAAAAAAAACTTCCTTAGAGTTAGGGTGAATGAGTCGATAATCTTTCATGTCCTCATAGTAACCAAAAAATATCAACTTCTTAATTTTCTTTTCCATGGATTTTCATTTTTCATCTGGAATTAATGCCCAAGCAGGACTACCAAATACCCTAAAAGAAGATACGTCAAGTTTCTCATGTGTCCAAGCTTCCATTGGAGTCATATTTTGAAGTGCCTTATGAGAATTCATTTTTTGAATTTAGTTATTACAATTAACGGCTTCAACACAAAATGAATATGCAAACTTCTTGGATTGTGTCATGCAATTATCCATTTCCTTAAGTGTTCTATTCTGCCATTCAACTACACCATTTTCCTAAGTGTAGGGAATAAAAATTTGATGACGAATTCCATTTACTTTGCAAAATTTTTGAAATACCTTGCTCACCTATTCCCCCACATTATCTTTGCGTAGATTTTTAATGGAGTAGGGATACTGTTTCTCAACAAGAGCTTTAAATGTGTTGAAGGTTGCAAATAATTCCCTCTTGTACTTAAGAAAATACACCCAAGAGTATTGTGAAAAATCATCAATACAAGTTCATGCATATTTGGCCCCTGAAAAAGGAGTTGGAAATACCATTAGATCACTATGCACAAACTCAAGAGGTTATTTTCCCCTTGAGGCTTTCTCTTTAGGAAAGGGATCTTGGTGTTTTTTGCCAAGGGAAAAACCTACAAACACTCCATAAATTCATGAAACCTTAGGATGACCTGCAACCAGATATTTATAATTGAGATCACCAAATATTTCATGCAAAAGCCTACTCAATGAATTAGAATGAGTTATAAAAGAATAAGCACAGGAAGGCTGAAAGTAGACAATCTTATATAATCTAGAACCATGACCATATTACTGAATACAAACACTGATTCTAGGATCATATAGCTCTACAATGGTTACTTAAGTTAGAGAAAATTGTAGAGTTTTCCCATCACCAGAATGACAAATCTAATAAATGGACAATAAATTTGTGGAAATTTCAGGGACTAGCAACCAATTGTTAATGCACACATGTATCATATGTAAAATTCCTAATCACATGACTTCAAGTTGACTTCAAGTTTTTTAGATTCACCAACTACAACTTGTGAGATGCTTCTATGATATTTAGAGGGAAGAAAGTCTTTAGAAGGATTTATATGATGTGAAGCTCCAGAATGACGTATCTAATTGTCTGTACATTTATGTATGAATTGGGATGAAATAGAATATCCCTTTCCTATTGAAATATTGTGCTTCTTCATGAACTCTTCTAAGGAATTTAATTTTATCCAACATCTCCCTTTATTATGCTCTTATTTGCCACAAAAAGTGCAAATTTCATCTTTTTTGGTCTTCTTCTTTTCTCGTTTTTTGTTTTCTTTTAAGATGATTATTCATTCTTAGAAACCGGGGGAGAAGAATTAGTATTATTCTTAGGCTTGGAGGGATACTCACAAGCTTGTGAATAATTTTTCTTTGTTTGAAATCGATCGTTCTGCTTACCTTTGGAGTTATGAGCCACCAAATCTTGATTTGAAGAGCCGAAGAGAACATATAATTGCTAGAGATTAGATTTTTCTTATATGAGATTATCAAAAAAATATATCAAATTTGGGCATTTGAAATTTTTCACTGAGAACATCCATTTATGAATAGAAGGTAGATGCAAACACCTAAAAAAATACCCTTTAATTTTGAAAAATTTTGTAAAATGCATTCACCATCATTTTTCTCCTTTCCACATGCTTTTAATTGAGCCAACAAAGACCCGAATTGAGCTATATAGTCTTCAATAAAGGCATGCTCACAAAGTAATAAGGATGATAATTTAGTTTCCAATTATAATGCATGAAATTAATTAAGGGGCTCCAAATATAAAAGCTAGTTTTTTTCTGAAATTTCTTGGGTAGTTTCACATTCTTCAAGATGAAATAATAGGTTGTTTGAAATATGCAATCCAATTAGCCCCATTCCTTGATCTAGTTTGTTCTTGTAAGAAAAATTTTCAACTTATTTTTTAAAATTCAATTGGTTTTAAATTAATGATGGATTAATTAACTCTATTATCGTTAAATTCACCATAATATCAAAACTCAAAATTTTAGAACTATTGCAAAATCACGAAAAAAAATTGCATGAAATCTATTTTATATTAGTAAAAACAATGCCATGAAATGCCAATAATATTTTGCCAGATTCTCCTTTTTACCCCGTCAATAATTTTTTCCCAATTCTTCTTTTACCGAGGGAAAAAATTCCAATAATTTTGAGGCTTTTTTTTAAGCTGGAAAGATTTGTCAAAAAAAATCCAAAGAATGTCAAAATAATTTTAATGCGGTCTCAAAAAAATTAAACCCTTAAAAAAAAACTTTTACCCACACGATTTCCTCTTCTTTTTAAATTTGTGGGAAAAATTTCTCATGTTTTTAAAGCCAAAACAACAAATTCATAAATTCTTTTCTCCATTTTTTTCTAGGCAAATTCAAAAAATTTAAATTATCCATAACAACAGATTCATAAATTTTTTTCTTTTTTTTTTCTTAAAAAATCATGGGCAAATTCAAAAAATTTAAATTAATTATGGAAAATTTTGTTAAATATCAATGGATACTTTGAGAACTTACAGTAAATTCATAGATTCGGAGGCATAAAAAGCCTCCAAGATCTTCTCTGGTGGCTTCAAGCAGTAAACAACACACTTTAAAACCCAACATATCTAGACCCAAAACTAGATATTAAAATTATATTAAAATTTTTAAAATAGATATAAAAAGGATGATAGCGGAGCTTGCAGTATAGCTCTAATACTATGAAGAGTATTAAAATACCCAAGGATCAAACTATAAATCTAAATAATCCTTCTACCATGATATCACATGATGAACAACTAAGAGAAACACTTCATTGTTTGAGAAAATGAGCTATACATTATCCTAATTTATAGGAACAATGGAGACTTCTAACTGTAGCTAAATGATAAGACTCATCACTCAATACATAAGGATAAGACTAACAAGGGAGTTGCTATGATCGTTATATAAACTTAAAATTTTCAATATTTATTAAAACTTCAATATTTATTGAAACTCTAACACTACACTCCTCTACATCCACCAAAGCATTGACACAAAAACATTATCCCTAGCTCCACGAAATTGTGGAGGAAGAAGTAGGGTTATATCAATATATTAGAATATCCCTTTAAATGACCATTATGGGGAATAGCAAATTTATAGTTTCCATATTTGAAGAAACTATTCCATTGCATAGAAAATTACGACTTTTTTTGCAAAAACAGTGTTTTCACAACTTCTTGTATTTTGGATATATTATTTTCTAAAATAGTTTAAACAATATTTTATTGTTATAGGATGCATATATATTATAATTCAAGATTTTGAATTATTTGGCATGGTTCCCTGTCACCTAAAGCTTTTTCATATATATTTTTAGGGATTTGAAGAATGGTGGTATGCTAGCAAGCTAATGTGAAAATAAATAATATTATTGATGGGATGTATATGCATTTTGTAGGAACTTTAATTGAAGGTTCTAGTGATTTTTGAATTTATTATTGTGATAACTCAATGTTGCTATTTTATAAAATACATGGCTATTTTTAGAATATTTTGATTATTTTTTGAACATAATGGTTGTGGATTCTTGGACTAGAAATAATTGATTATGTAATTAAATTCAAAATGATCGATAAATTATTTCACTTTTGGAAATAAATTTGAAAGAGAATATGAGTATGAGTAATAGAGAGTCTTGATATTCTATAAAATTGGTAGGTGGTCAGGTACACATAGTGGAACCTCATAAATATTCTCCTAAAAATGCAACAATTATTTCAACAATAGCATAATGGGAGACAAATATTATCGTAAGTGAAATTACAACTTAGGTAGAGATAAATGCCAAGTTGGGTGAAAATAACAAAAAATCATATCAAGAGAGAAAGTTGTGTTGATAAGGAAAAATAAAAGTCGTTTCCTAATTGAAAATAAATAAATATGATAGCTAATTGAAGGGTTGTAGATTCTAAAAGAAAGAAAATGCTAAGAAGAAATTTGCAGGTAACTGTTGAACGTCAAAATTGTTCTTTCTTTGACATCCTTTCTCATCACTTTCCCTACCTTTTCATAAATCCAAAACTCAAATCAATGATAAATGACATGTTTCATCTCAAGAAAATGCATTTGAATGGTCTCTATTTTATATTTTGATGTTTCTTGCTATTTGAATGAATTTTGTAACTCAGCTATAGAACACATGCTATTCTACAGCTAATTTTTGTTTCCACAACTACTTTAATGGTTTGACAGGTTCTGAGGAATTAATTAAGGAATGAGTCACATGAGAATCCTTATAATGATCCAGGCATGGATCTTGTCCTATCCACCTCTTTGAGTTCGATAGAAAAAGGTTCCTATGCTTGTGGTCAAAGTTCGGTCAAAGGACGTGATCCGAGAATGAAAGACTCTCGATTTTCTTTAAATACCTCCAGAAAGTTATATTTATATTTGTTTAAATACCGGTTGTTTGAAAACCAAAAGAAAGTCTTAATTTTGTAAACATTGTGTATGCTTTCAGATTATATGAAGGCTAGGTTCATTTGTTCCAATTCCTTCAAGATGCACACATAATCTACCAGGATTTCAACTTGTTCTGTTGTAGAGGGCCCCTGCACAGAAAGAAGGTTTCATTAGTTGTTTTTAGTATAATTTTATTAGCTTTGTTTTGTTAATTCAAAATTAAATTTACATTGCTTTGTAGTTGATCCTTAGATTAAATTGTTTATTGTTTCATAGATTAGATTTATTAATACTTTCTCAGAATTGGTTTTAGAATAACTGCATAATATTTTGTGTACCAAAAGCATCTCAAGAAAGTAGTTCTTCTATTTTCCAAAATTGGAGTATGTTTGAAGCATTAGAGTATAAAGTTCTCTTATTTTTCTTTACATGTTTTTATATTGCTCTCCTAGATTAAATTCTCAATTAAATGTATAATTAAATTCTTACTAAAATCATATCAAGAAGATGAATTTTCCATTCTTCCAAAATTGGATGATTGATTATTTAGTCATACAATAGTTGAGTTTCCTTCACATGTTTCTATACTGCTTTCCTAGATTAGATTCTTAGTTAAATGTATAATTAAACGCTTGTTCAAATCATATCAAGAAGATGACTTTGTAATTCTTCCAAAATTAGATGATTGAGTATTTAGTAATATAATAGTTGAGTTTCCTTTACATGATTTTTAATTGCTTTCTTAGATTAAATATTTAAGTTAAAAGGATAATCATTTTCTTGTTAAATAATATCAAGAAGCTCACTTTGTCATTTTTCAAAAATTGGATGGTTGAGTATTAGGTCATACAATTGTTGCCTTTCAATTTCTTTGAATTTTCTTTCCATTTATATTATCATTGTCATTTCAATTTTTAATCATAGGATTTATGCTTTAGATCCATGGATTAGAATTCGAATAAGGCAGATTAGGATTAGCTTTAATTCCAAAAAGATCAAATTCATTAGAATAAATACTCTGTTTTTAGATTAGATTCTAACCATTTAAAGTTTGATTCATTTTAATGCAAATTAGAATATTTAAAGAATATTTCCTTTTATTATTTCTTTCAAAACCACTTTTGGACATTAAGCTTGATTATATTTAGTTGATTCATTTCATAGTTCTCGTTTCTTAAGATTAAATCCTTCAGACATAAAGAAACAAAACCCCCCGAAACAATTTTAAAACATACACAATGAAGTAAGAAGAAGCTTAACTAAGCATATATAGTGCACCAAACTTCACGAGATTACTAATCTTGGCTGATGATTTAGGATAATAAAGTTAAGTGTGACAAATGCATTTAGTATTAACTAGTTAAATGACATTTTACTATTTCCTTTTAAAATAAAAACTGCGACAATTATTATTGATGGAAACGTTATTCATTTTTTTATTTAGAAATAAAATTGGTTACGGAATTAGTTCCATAAAAACTAAAAATATGATGGTAAAAGTATTCCAAGAACTGAAGGTTGGTTGGGATAGTTTGAATAGTTACCTATTCCTATAAGGATATGAAGTGATCCCAGTGAAGAATAGGGGTTTTGTTCTAGGACTGCGGAGAGAGTGAGAAATTTTCATGAGGCAGTAGAGACCAGTGGAAAAGACTCAACATTCCTGAAATTTTATGATATTGAATAGACTTGGGGTCCTAAGCTCACAGCACAAAACTATTGTCAACCTGTACCTTTTAGGTGTGGAGCATGAGGGAAAGAGCATGACGTAATTGCCTCTCTTGAAGGTTGGGAGGACATCAACAACGAACTACTTATCCAGATAAGTATTTGAGTATACAGTACACTATAATGAGGAGATGATATTACTAAATATGGTGCTTCGTTAGAAGCGAGGGCTTTTAAAGTAACTTCGTGTAGAAGATTGAGTTTTCTGTATTTCTATGATTAAAATGAGTTATTTACAGTTTCAATTATTTATATGTGAAAATATTTTCTTTGAGTTTAATTAAATAAGCTATTTATAGATTCTGTGATTTATATGAGAATATAGTTACTGTAATTTTTGAGTTCAGACACTGTGTAATATGTGAAAAGGAAACATAGAAAGATCAATTAAACAAGGAGCAGGGGCTACTGTAAACATTAATATAGGGGTGTTGTTTTTATTTGATTTAAAAGAGAAATAAGAATGTTTGAAGGGGCTCGGGCCTAAAATACTAAAATCTGTAAATAAATATCACCTATTTAGGCAAACTGTTGGTTCTGGACTCGAGAAGGAACCCTCGTAGTCTGCAACACATTGTTTCCCCTATCAAGAATATACATAGACACAGTAAAGAGTGGTCTGATTACTCAACTAAAAAGTATAAAATAACCCTGTAAAGACATTGTTTATTACCCTTCACTTAAACCGAGTAAACTCTGCAGAAAACAAGATACTGCAAATTAGGAAAGAAAACGACAGTAAGATTAATAAACAAATTAGAGTGCATACAAATCATATTATTCCAAGTTTCTTATTGAAGGACGATTTCAGGAAAATTGGCAACTATTGGGCGAAATACCGTGAACATGAATACATGAGAAAACCATTAAAATGTTTTAAAAATTCTAACCAGAATGCGTAAAGGAATTAACACCATGTTAAACATGGGAAAACTAGTAAAAAGCCGAACAATGAACAATAATGTATTAATCCGAGTATTTATACATCAATAGTTCATACAAGAAACTCAAATAATTCAACTGAGACCGAAGAATTTGGTTCAGGAGAACCCAATGGGATTTAAAACTAAATTTTGAATATAGAATTACATCTAGTATAGAAATAAAATTACAAGTAAATACTAGTTCTAGCTTTTCTCAAGCTAACCGAAAACCACCCAGATGGTGGTGTGGTGTTGAACTATTGAATTTAAATAACCATAGTTAAACCAAGTTTTCCGACCAAGTTTTCGACCCAGAAATTCAGATGTAAGTCTACCAGGAGGAAACAAGGAGAACTGTTATCAAACTCTACCATTGAACGAGCAGAATAAACTCAGAGAAACGAAGAGGAGAGGGTGTCTGCATTCCAAGAGATGGGAATTATAAGCAAGGGCTGAACAGTAAAACTGGAATTCTGACTTAAGTAAAAACGATACAAGAAAGGAAATGAGTATATTAACCTGGTGATAAGGAAGGACTCCTTCACATGCCACTAACCTCGAAATCTGGAAATACCGACACAGAGAGTGAGGGTTAACATTATAAAACCTTGCTAGTGGAGTCGGCACAATAGAATACTGAAACCCATAAAATTATTAGAAGGAAAAATCAAGCAAGGATTTATATCTGTGTTGAAAATCGAAAGAAGACAGAGTTACCAAACAAGCATTGAATCCAGAGAAACTAGGAGTCAACTGTGATGGCATTAAATGAGAAAACTCCATTACCAAATTGAATACCATGCAAATATTCTACCCAAATTTTGTTAACACCAATGGAACAGAGATAATTCTCCAAGCACAAGACCATGATGAGGACCAATACCATTATTTAAAGCTGTTGAGACTGTAATAGAGGCGAAAAGGATGGTTACCACCTTCGGAGGTTGCAGACCAATTCGACATGCTGCCAGAGAGAATACTGGGAGAAGCGTTTAGGGTTAGGGGTATACCTAGACCATTTCCCACCAAAAATACCCATTGTTGATCTCAAAAGGATCAGACAGATATCATTGTGGCAAGTGTCAAACGAAGGACTACAACGTAGATCTCACAAACATCTGAACCATGAGTCTGAGAAAAATAAATTTCAGAGTACTTAGTAAGGATCAGGTAGTACAAGAAATCAATTGAACAATGGATGCTCATATGATAACAGCTGTGGATTTTATACCATAGTTAGAGTAACACGTATACACACTAATTCCATCGTATTTACATAAACTAGAAACAAGTGTTATTTATATATATCAAAATAAGTGCAATACCTAAAGTATCGTAGGTGTAATTAAGACTTGAAGTTAAGGTTTCAAATGTATTTTTAGCTGTATACGTGGGGAAAAGTAGATATTGTAATTCTTTATAATTAGATATATCAAATAGTAAAAGGAATTTTTTTTTATGGTAAGTTTCTTTTTAACTATGCTTCGATGGGTGTTATAAGTGGTATCAGAGCAGCATTCGTATGTTGGGACCCTAAGGGTAAACTAACAAAAGATAAGAATAACAGGAAACATCATGAGAACGGGGTCAACATAACAACCACCATAGAAGATCGGGAACCCCAAACATGACCAGAAGTGAGCCCTGGTATGTGGGTTCAACTAGTGTGGATCAGCACCAGCAAACAAGTAGACTACTTAAGGAATAGGAGCAGCAAAAAGGAATATTTTTTAATACAATATAGAAGCTATAGAAAGAAATGGTGCAGGTTCGAAGTGATAACAAGCGTTTGATGCAAGAGCAAGAAAAGATACTCAAAATTTTGTCATACAAGAAGAATCAGGGAAAGGAACAACCCAGTGCTGATAGAGACATGCAAGAAGCTAATGAGCGACAAAAAAGGGACCACACCACTGACAGAGTGGAAAAAATATCTTCCCAGTGAAGCAACAAGAAAAAAAACTATAATGAAGTAGAGTCTGATAATTTTTCGGATCAGCAAGAAGTTAAGAAGCAAAAAGTGGAGTTTCAGGGTGAGTTTTTGAAACATAAACTGACCAACATTTGATGGTGAAGCAGAGGAAGTGGCGAAGGTTTGGCTGAAAAATATAAATAAATATTTCCAAGTGTACGAGTACACCAGCAACATAAAAGCCAGATTGGCCATATATCAGTTAAGGAAAAAAGCCCCCCTGTGGTGGGAAGAAGTAAACAATGTTCGTAGCATTAAGGAACAAGATGTTACCTAGGAATCATTCGAGCAATAATTTAAAGATAAGTATTTAAAAAAATGTTTCTATGATGAAAAATCTAAAGAATTTGATGACTTGAAGCTGGGATAGATGACCATGGATGATTATATTACCAATTTCACCTCTATGTTACGATATGTTCCATACCTTAGAGATGAAAAGGCTAACGTTCAAAGATTCCTAAGTAGTCTTCCAACCCACATGAAGGAGAAAATTGAATTCATAAATCCCAGAACTATGGATGAAGCCATTCATAAGGCACGAATGTGCTACCAGTAGTGCAAGGCAAAAGGGGAAGTGGGAAAAAGTTGGTAGCCCAGAAAAGGATAGAAAAGTAGCTCAAACTTCAAGGGCACCAAAAATAATAATTTTAAGAATTTTGCACGAAGTTATGTAAGTAAGCAGTTTGGTAGAAATCATCAAAGAACTCGATGAGCAGCTGAAGAGAGGCCTACGAAGGCTTCTAGCAAGCCAGAACAAGGACAACTGTCCAAGCCACCTCTACAGTGTTGCGGGTGTGGTGAGGCACATTATAACAAAAATTTCCCATAGCGAGCAAGATGTGAAACAGTTGCAAATTTACAAGAGGCTTCTACAGTAGGTGATGTCTCTCGAAACATACCTGGTATCAATGCAACGTTGGAGGATCGACAAGCAGATTATCAGCCAACAATGATAGATTTGGAAGGTAAGTTATTATCTCAATCTGTTTCTATTTTGGTAGACCCTTGGTGCAAGTCTAAGTTATGCTAATCCCAAAATAGTGGAAATATGTAAATTGAAAGGAAAAAAATTCAAAAACCCTTGGCTGGTACAGCTAGCCGCAAGAGAAAAAGGAAAAGTATCTTCCAAAATTCCAAACTGCACATTGGAAATTGCAGATCAGTAGTTAAACGTAGACTTGAAGATACTGCCATTAGGGTCCTATGATGTTTTTCTGGGTATGGATTGGCTAGAAAAACATTGGACCTTAGTGGACTGCAAAGAAAAGATCATTTATTACATAATGCAAGATGACACACACAATGAGATTCAGGGAATCAAGAAACCCCTATATCTACGTCCTATTAGAGCATCCCAAATGAATAAATGTATGAGGAAGGGATGTCATATTTATTCTATCTAGGTGGGATATGCTAATTCCAAGGAGAAGTATCCTATAATGGATAACATACTAGTGGTACAAGATTTCATGGATTTCTTTTCGGAATACACACCTGGATTACCACCAAGAACAGATATTGATTTTACCATTGAAATAATGCCAAGAGCATCAACTGTGTCAGGGGATCCTTACAGAATGAGTGTTCCAGAATTAACTGAATTAAAAATATAGTTAAAATAACTGTTGGACAAAGGATATATTCGTCCAAGTGTGTCTCCTTGGGTAGAATGAGTGTTGTTTGTAAAAAAAAAAGGACGACGCCATGTGAATGTGCATGGACTATAGAGAGCTTAACAAGTTAAGAGTAAAAAATAAATATCCTTTACCAAGGATTGATGATATGTTCAATCAAGTGAAGGGGGCCACATTATTTAAGATCTAGATATCACCAAATCCGAATCAAGGATGAAGACATTTACAAGACTGATTTCCATACCAAGTACGAGCATTATGATTTTATGGTGTTACCATTTGGGTTAACAAATGCGCCAGCAACATTTATGAGATTAATGCATGGTATATTCAATCCTTTTATGGATAACTTTGTACGTATATTCATTGATTATATTTTAATTTATTCTAAGAACTAGGAGGAACATAGAGAACATCTAAGGATTGTGCTGGAAATGTTAAGAAAACAATAGCTATACGTTAAGTTCAACAAATGTGATTTATTTAGAATATAAATCCACTACTTAGGCCATTTTATTTCAGTAGAAGGGATTTTTGTTGATCCAGTGAAAATCAAGACAATCATGGAATAATGGGTACCCCAGAATGTGGTGGATATTCGATCCTTTATGGGATTGGTTGGGTATTATTGAAGGTTTATTGAAGGATTCTCTAGAATTGATTTTGCAATTACCTTGCTTGCAGAGAAAAGAAAAAATATTTAAGTGGAATATTGAGTTCCAAAACAATTTTGAGAAGTTGAAGCAGCTATTGACCATTGCACTAGTGCTGAGGGTAGATGACCCCAACAAATAATTTGAAGTTTGTACAGACGCTAGTAAAGAGTGAGTTGGGGCAGTTTTATCTTAGGAAGGAAAGGTAGTGGCTTATGAGTCAAGAAAGCTGAAGAAACATGAACAAAGATATTTAGCCTATGATCTAGAGTTAACAACAATAGTACATGCACTACGGGTATGGATACACTACTTGTTGGGTAAGAAATTTGAACTAAAAAAAAATCATAGTAGCCTAACTAGTTATTTCAAGCACGCTGATTTAAAATGTAGATAGGCAAGATGAAATGCCTTCTTAAGTGAGTTTCATATGGACATCTAGCACATGAAGGGTATGGAAAACTGGGTGGTTGATGCTTTAAGTAGAAAGATGCATTGTGTTTATGAGCTTTAATATAATTAGCTTGAATGTAAATTCTTGGATTAAGTAAAAGAGGAAGCACAAAAGGATCCTGAATATCAATTCCTATGGCAGCAAATTGAAGAAGCCAGAAATCAGGGAAACACTTCTGAATATGGAGTTAATAAATAACAAATCCTAACCTTTAGAGGAAATTTGTATGTGCCAAACCGGGTGGACCTAAAGGAGCTAATCATGAATTAATATCATCAAAGTAACTATGCAGGACACCCAGAATACCAAAAAATGTTAACTTCTATTAGGAAAAAATATTTCTGGCCTGGTAGGTGTAGAAACATTGCTGAATATTTAAGAAAATGTTTGGAGTGTCAACAGGTAATGGTGGAGCATCGACATCCCACAGGATTGTTGCAGCCCATACCAGTACCTGAATGGAAGTGGGAGGTCATAGCCCTAGACTCCATTACAGGTTTACCATGGTCAAAGAGGCACAATGACTCCATCATGGTGGTAATATATAGATTGAGTAAATCTCCACATTTTATACATGTACAGTATACTTATAAGTCTGTATAGATAGAAGATATTTTCATGAGAGAAATATTTATATTACACGGCATTCCAAAGACTATTATTTTGGACAGAGGTGTGAAGTTTACTTCAGCATTATGGGAAACTTTGTTTACAGGTCTGGGGATCCAAATAAAATTTAGCAGTGCTTATCATCCCCATACAGATGGCCAAACAGAGTGTGTAAACTAAGTTTTGGAAGACATGTTGCACATGTACGTAATGCAACAACCAACCAAGTGAGACAATTACATACACCTAATTCAATTTTCTTATAGCAATGGTTACCAGGAGTATCTTAAGATGATTCCTTTCGAAGCTGTATATGGGAGGGAATGTCACACATCTATAAATTGGAGCAACCCTGAAAAGAAAATAATGCTGAGACCGGAAATGTTGGCTGAAATGGAGTCAGAAGTAAAGAATATCAGACAAAACTTGGAAGATGCACAAGATCGACAGAAGATCTATGCAGATAAGAAAATAACATATTGAGAATTCGAAGTGGGTGATCATGTTTATGTAAGGATCAAACCCAAGAAGAGTACTTTGAGGTGGGCCTCTTGTGCCAAGTTAGCTCCCAAGTTCTGTGGAACCTTCCCAATTTTGGAAAGGGTAGGACCTGTGGCATATCAGCTAGCTTTACACAGCCACATCCGAGTACATAATGTGTTCCATGTGTCCCTGTTAAAGTGATATGTGCATGATCCGTAGCACGTAATTCATTGGCAGAATATTTAGGTAGGATAGAATTAGGAAATCCTTACTTGAAGCATGAATTTTTTATGAAAATTTCACAAGAGACTTTTTTGATTGGAGGTAAGGCTGGACGGCAAGTTTTTGGTCGAGCCTCAACGCATACTCAATAGGAGATAAATTATGCTCCAAAAGTGAGTCATCATCCAGGTTAAAGTGCAGTGGAAGCACTTCAACTCGGATGAGGCTACTTGGGAGGATGAAGGATTTGTGTATGAGGCAGACCTAGAGCTATTTTCTGAGTTTTAGTAAAACACCAAGGATGGTGTTACTTCCAACGGGGAATTTGTGACAGCTAAATTTAGTATTAACTAGTTTTTAACTAGTTAAATGACATTTTATTATTTCTTTTTAAAAGAGAAAATTAGACAATTATTATTGCTGGAAAAGTTATTCCTTTTTTTATTTAGAAATAAAATAGGTTATGGAATTAGTTCCATAAAATTTAATTATCTAATGGTAAAAGTATTCCAAGAACCGAAGATTGGTTCAGACAGTTTGAACAGTTACATGCTTCTTTGAGGATATGAGGTGATCCTAGTGAGGAACAGGGGTTCCGTTCTAGGACTGAGGACAGAGTGAGAAAGTTTCCTGAGCTGGTAGAGACCAGTGGAAAACACTCAGCATTCCTGAAATTTTCTAGTAATGACTGGACTTGCGGTGCTGAGGTCACAACAGAAAACTACTGTCAACCTATACCTTTCAGGTGTGGAGCATAGGGGAAAGAGTAGGACATAATTTCTTCTCTTGATGGTTGGGAGGACATCAACAGTGAATGCTTATCTAGATAATTATTTTAGCATACAATACACCTTAATGAGTAAATCATATTACTAAATATGAATACAGAAATAGTGCTTCGCTAGAAGAAAGGACTTTTAAAGTACCTTCGTGTAGAAGAAAGAGTTATATGTATCTCTATGGTTAAAATGACTTATTTACAGTTTAAATGATTTATATGTGAAAATATTTTCTTTGAGTTTAATTAAATAAGTTATTTACAGATTCTGTGATTTATCTAAGAATATAGTTCCTGTAATTTCTGAGTTCAGACCCTCTGTAATATGTGAAAAGGAAACATAGCAAGCTGGATTAAAAAAGGAACATGGGCTACTATAAATATTAATATAGGGGTGTTGTTTTTATTTGACTTAAAAGAGAAATAAGAATGTTTAAAGGGGCTCATGCATCAAAGACGAAAATCTGTAAATAAATATCACCTATTTAGGCAAACTATTGGTTCTAGACTTGAAGACGAACACTCAGAGTCTGGAACACATCGTTTCCCCTGTCAAGATTATACATGGACACAGTAAAGAGTGGTCCGGTCACTCAACTAAAAAGTAGAAAAGAAACCTGTAAAGACATTGTTTATTACCCCTTACTTAAACAGAATAAACTCTGTAGAAAACAAGATACTACAAATTTGGAAAGAAAATGATAGTAAGATTAATAAAAAAATTACAGTGCATACAATTCATATTATTCCAACTTTCTTATGGAAGGACGATTCCAAGAAAATTGGCAACTACTCAGAAAAATACCATGAACTTGAATACATGAAGAAAACCATTAAAATGTATTAAAAATTCTAACCAGAATGCATAAAGGAATTAATACCATGTTAAACACGGGAAAAACTAGTAAAAAGCCGAAAAATGAACAACCATGTATTAATCCGAGTATTTATACATCAACAGTTCATACAAGAAACTGGAATAATTCAACTAAGACCCAAGAATTTGGTTCGAGAGAACCCAATGGGATTTAGAACTAAAGTCTGAGAATAGAATTACATTTGGTATAGAAATAAAATTACAAGTAAACATTCGTTCTTGGTTTTCTCAAGCTAACTGAAAACCACCCAGATGGAGGTGCAGTGTTGTACTATCAAATTTAAATAACCATAGATAAACCAAGTTTTCCAACCAAGTTTTTAGCCCAACAATTACGATTTAAGTGTACCTAGATCTAATAGGGAGAACTGTTACCGAACTCTACCATTGAACGAGTGGAATAACCTCAGAAACACGAAGAAGGGAGGGTACCTATGTTCCAAGAGATGGGGGTTATAAGAAAGGGCTAAAGAGTAAAACTGGAATTTTGAGTTAACTAAAAGTGAGATAGGAAAGGATGTGAGTATATTTACCTAGTGATAAGGAAGGACTCCTTCACATGCCACTAACCTCGAACTGTGGAATATCGACACATATGGTGAGGGTTAACATTACAAAACCTTGCTAGAGGAGTCAACACAATAGAATACTGAAACCCAAAAAATGATTGGAAGGAAAAAGAAAGCAAGGATAGATACTTGCATTGAAAACTGGAAGAAGACAGTGTTACCAAGTATGCATTGAATCCGGAGAAACTAGTAGTCAAATGTGATGGCACAAAATGAGAAAACTCCATTACCAAATAGAATATTGTGTAGAGATTCTACCCAAATTCTATTAACACAAATGGAACATAGCTAATTATCCAAGCACAACACCTCGATGAAGAGAAATATCGTGATTGAAAACCGCTAAGACTGTAATAGAGGCGACAAGGTTGGTTGCCACCCTTGGAGGTTGCAGAGCAGTTCGACATGCGACCAGAGAGAATAATGGGAGAAGAGGTTAGGGTTAGGGGTATACCTAGACCCTTTCCATCCCAAAATACCCATCGTTGATCTCAAAAGGGTCGAACAGAGATCATTGTGGCAAGTGTCAAAGGAAGGACTACAACACGAATCTCACAAAGATCTGAAACATGATTCTGAGGAAAATCAATTTCACAGTACTTAGCAAGGATCGGATAGTACCATAAATCAATTCAGCAATGAATTCTCATGTGATAACAACTGTGGATTTTATACCATAGTTAGAGCAACACGTATACACACTAATTCCACCGTATTTACATAAGCAAGAAACAAGTGTTATTTATATATATCAAAATAAGTGCGATAACCAAAGTATTGTCGGTGTAATTAAGACTTTCAATTAAGGTTCAATTGTATTGTTAGTTGTATACGTGGGTAAAAGTAGATATTTTAATTTTTTGTAATTACATAAATAAAATAGTAAAAGGAATTTTTTTTTTTTTTTTTTTTTTATTTTTTTTTTTTTATTTTATTTTATTTTTTTTTTATGGTAAGTTTCTTTTTAATTATGTTTCCATGGGTGTTACATTAAGACATTAAATTGGATGAAATTTTTGACACCGTTTTTGGGGAAGTGTAATTAGGTATCCTTATTTCTTACATTTAAAAAAAATAACATGCGTAGAGAAAGATATTTTAGGGGTAGATTCAGAGATAGAGGCAGGAGTTTAATTCCAACAACAACACTCATCCCACCTACACCACATAGTGCTACATCACCATCTCAAAACCATATTCCATACTTCACTAGAAATAGACTCCTTGAAGTTTTAAGGTAAAAAATTCAACCAGGAGGATCTCCTACTTCATCCACTGAGGTAGTCTTAGAGGAAGAAGATCCTAGATCTCCAACATAAGGAGCAGCCTTTTTCACCTCTACAGGAGAACACATTCTAGCTGAAGAATTAGAAATTCCTAGTGAGGAATAAAAAGAAGAAACTTTCTTCAATATCCCATTGATAGAAGAACAAGGGGAATATCAATTAACTCGATAAATAGAACATTATATTAGCTCTGAGGAATATACAATGGCAGGAGAAGGAGAAGGATAAGAAGAATTTTAAATAGAGAAAATGTACTATTTCGAGGAAGAAGAGGTGGAGGACAAGGTAGAGGGAATAGAGGAGGAGGTTAAGGAAATAGAAGAAATAGGGAAAATGATAATTCTTTTGGATTTCCTATAATTGATGAGGATACAAATGCCACAATGAAAAATATTTCACCTTCCATTCTTCCAAATTTCCATGGATTAAAAAGTGAAGATCCCAAAACCTTTCTGTTTGAATTTGAAGTTTTGCGTAGATACTATCACTAATTACAAGACTCTAAAAAACTAAAGCTATTTCCTGCGACACTTAAACGAGCAGAGTTAAAATGGTTCATGGGTTTAGTCGCACAATATATTAGAACATGGAATGATATGAAAAGAGAATTTTTAGAAAGATATTTGGATTATTGCATACGTATTAATTGGAAGGATGAAGTATTAAAGATGATGCAAATAGAAGATGATAACCTGGAGGATCTAATTGAAAGATTAAAATATAACATAAAAAGAGCTAAAATGGAAAACTTAGATGAAGATACTTTAAAATATATCTTGTTAAAATACATTAGAGAAGAATGGATATACATTATCAGCATGATGGGGAGGGGAGACATCTCTCAACTCACATTACCTGAAATTGGTGAATTATGTATTCATCTCTCAAGGGGAAAATCAAGAACTGGGAAAATTACAAGAGATCCTTCTCTCTCTAGAGTGAATAAATCTGCAACTGGAACAGTAAGTAGGGCTGAAATTGGAAATATGCTTGATGAATTTAAAATATATATTTAAGGGAGTCTCAGTGAATAGATAGACACCCTTAAATTAAAAAATAAGCAGAAATCTGAAACTAATACCTTAACTGTTTTATGTCCTAAATGTAGAAAGAAGCATGCCTTAAGAGAATGTCCCCTTGATATAAAAGTTATAGAGACCTGTATGATTTGCTCAGAAAATCATCAAACAAAGAGTTGCCCTTTGATTCTAGGTCTTAAGGTTGTTTCTAAGGAATAAGTACTTCAAATCTAGTAGAACCTCTTTTCTTTGTCTTTAGAAGACCATGGCAGGGGCCACAAACTCAAGTTTTTAACAACCAGATGTATACTAAACCCCCACCAAATAATTAGAATTCTTGGCAGTAGCCTCGGTCCCAACCTCAACCTTCAGAACAATGAATGAAAAATCCATATCGTAGATATTCTCAATATTACCAATATCCTCCATCCTATCCAAACTATCCTCCCTAACAATTTCCATAACAAATTCAACAACCCCAACTCCAAAACCAAAACCCACAACTTTCATTACCATTTCCACAAATACCAAACCAACTCGTGCCCAGCCATTTCCAAACCCAAATAATAAAAATTCTCAAAATTATTACACTATAGAAGGACAATAATTTCCAACCTACATTATTAGTCCACTATATCTTAATGATGTTCAACTTAGATTTGGTAGAATATTAGAAAGGAAAAAGCCTTCTGTTTTCATTCAAGAACGGGATAATTTTGATTGAGAAATTTCTCTACAACAAAATAAAAGTTTTGAAGAAGGGACATCTCTTCAACAGAAACAAAATTCTGAAAATGAAAAACAAGGAAAACCAATAAACTCAACTCCTATCATAGAGAAACCATCAGTATCTATTTCTAACCCTCCTTTTCCTGAAATATTAAAAGTTGATAGAGGGGTAGAAAAAAAATAATGTTTCCCAATTATGATTTTCTAGATGAATTGAAAAATGTCTGTATCAAATTCCTTTGCTAGAGACCATTAGAGAGATTCCAATTCTAGCCAGAAGAATAAGAGAGTTCAGCATGAAGAAACGAGGAAGAAAAATAAAAGAAATAAAAAGAATTCAATTAGTTGGAAAAATTGTAGACATTATGATGGGAAAATTTTCCATACAAAAATATTTAGTTTGCGGAATTTCAGTTGTAAAAACACATATCAATGGTATTGAGATTACAAATACATTAATTTATTTAGGAGCAACCATAAACATCATGAGCAAACAAACCATGGAACAAATCAAGCTTCCAAATCTTCAGTATACATTTACATCACTGCAATTAGCAAAGGGATTAGTAATCAAGCCAGATGGTGTATTAGAAGAAACTTAAGTATCGTTAGAATCTTGGGATTATCTGGTCGATTTTATGATTTTAACCCCCAAGAACAATATAGGAGGACATCCACTAATATTATGAAGACCTTGGTTGGCTAATACTGATGCTTTCATTAGTTGTAGATCTGGTGACATGTATATCTCTTATCAACAGAGAAATTCACTTTACATCCTCTAGGAAAATCAATCACATAAATAGAAGATGAAGAATTGATTGATGATGAAAATGATATACCTCCTCTCTTTACTATTTCTTGTATTAGTGAAGATAGTCAAATCTTAAATTGAATAGAAAACTTTGAATCATTTCAGAATAGGAACATGATCATTTTCAAGAACAATGCAATATTGAATACTTGTTATCTAGGGAGATGTCTTTATATTCGATGGAAGAATTTGATAACTGTACGGTTGAAATATTTCCGAGAAAAAATTTGAACATAAACAAAAACTTGGAAAGATTACAACAAGAAAAGTTAATCAAAACATTACAGCAACATTCTTAGGCCTATGCATGGGAATACACTGACATGAAAGGAATTAGTCATGAGAATTTTATACATCACATCTACATTGAGTTAAATTGTAACCCTATCAGACAACCTCAAAGAAGGATGAATCGAAATCTTAGGGAAATTGCGAAAGAAGAATTGCAAAAATTGCTGAACGTAAACTTCATTTACCCAAATTCAGATAGTCAGTGGGTTTCTCCCTTGGTGATTGTACCTAAAAACAATGGTAAGTGGAGGGTATGCATTGACTATAGAGAGTTGAATAAAGCTACTCTATAAGATCATTTTCCATTACCTTTCATATATAAAGTATTGGATACATTAGGAAAGAAGTATTTCTAATTCTTTGATGGTTTTAGTGGTTACAATCAGATTCAGGTAGCACCTAAAGACCAAGATAAAACCACATTCAGCCGTCCATGGGGAATCTATGCCTACTGGGTACTTCCTTTTGGTTTGTGTAATGCACCTGCAACATTCCAAAGGGAAGTATTATAAAAAATTCTGATCTAATACATGACTGTGTGGAGGTATATATCGATGATTCTATAGTTTATGGGAATTCATTTGAAGAAGCTTTAGAAAATTTGGAAAAGGTTCTTAAAAGATGTAAAGCAGAAAATCTTTTATTAAGTCATGAAAAATGTTTTATGATTTTTAGTAAGGGAATTGTTTTAGGACATCACATTTCAGGACATGGAATTAAATTTGATTCATCTAAGGTTGAATTAATCTCCAAATTACCAATTCCAAGTTGTCAAAATGATTTTAGAAGTTTTCTAAGATTCATAGGGTATTATAGAATATTTATAGAAAAATTCACTAAAATAACATCCCCACTCTTCAAATTTCTTAACAAAGATTGTGAATTCAGTTGGAATGGTGATTGCCATTTGGGATTTGAAACTTTAGAAAAAAATAAAATTCTGAAGCACCCATCTTAAGAGGTCCAAATTGGAAACTAACTTTTCACATTTCAATAGATGCTTCAGATATAGCTCTGGGAGTTGTATTAGGAAAAAAATATTTAATCCCTATTCCATCTACTACACAAGCAAAAATTTGACTCCTGCTAAGCTAAATTACACTGTAACTAAAAAATAATTTCTAGTTGTTTTACATGCTATCAACAAATTTAGACATTATATCACCGAAAATGAAACCTTTATTCATACCGATTATTCCACAATTAGATATTTAATGAATAAATGTATTAGTAATGGCAGAATCACAAGATAGTTATTACTCCTGTAATAATTCAATATCACCATTATAGACTGACTTGGAAAACAAAACACAGTTCTTGATTTCTTGTCTAGAATTCACAATTCTAAAATGATACTCTAGTAGAATATAATTTTCCAGATGAATATCTTTTGGCGATATCTACTAAATCTCCTTCGTTTTCATATAGTGATAATTACTTAGCCACAAGAATGTTACCTACATACTTGTTTCCTATAGAGAAAAGAAAAATTATTCAAACAAGTGCATTGTACTCATGGGTTAATGATGAATTGTGTCAAACAAGTCCATATCTCATCATCAAAAGGTGTGTTCGAGAAGATGAAATTTCTGATATTCTCAAGGCATGCCACGATGAACCTTGTGGTGGACACTTTGCTGATAAGAGAACTTCCTATAAAATCCTTCACTTCGGATATTATTGGCCATTCATCTTTCAGGATACCACGGAGTATGCCAAAATGTGCGACAAATGTCAAACAATGGGGAAATTTGTTCCTACAGATGAAATTCCATTACAACCTCAAGTACTCGTCAAACCATTTCAAAAATGGGTCCTGGATTTTGCTGGACCAATCAATCCACCATCTAATCAAAATAAATATATTCTCGTATGTACTGATTATGTCACTAAATAGGTAGAGGCTAAATAACTTTCTTTAGCTAATGAAAATGTTGTAGTTGGTTTTCTCTTTGAGGATATTTTCACTCATTTTGGTGTCCCAAGAGAAATTTTGAAAGATCGGGGAATTCAATTTAAATCCAAGTTGGTTTAGAAGCTTGTGGAGAATTACAAGATCAAACATAGAAAATCCACTCCATATCATGCACAATCAAATCTTCAAGTGGAGTCTACCAATAAGGTGACCGAAGGAATTCTCACAAAGATTGTACATCTACATAGGAAGGATTGGAAAGATAGGTTTCTTGAATCCTTATGGGCCTACCGAACTACATGGAGGAATATAACATGACATACTCCATATGAACTTCTTTATGGGAAGCAAGCCCTATTTCATATAGCATTTCAGATCCAAACCTTCAAGATGGTAGTCCAATTGGGGCTTGACTTATCAGAAGCCTAGAATCACAGATTGGTGCAACTTAATGACCTTGATCAAATCATGAAAGATGCAGTTCAAAGAACTAGTCTAGTCTAGTAGAAAAGGTCCAAATGGGATGATGAATATATAAAGGAGAAAAATTTTCAACTAGGGGTTGAGAACTTTTGTTCGATTCAATGTTCAAAGACTTTCAAGGAAAGTTTCAGACTCATTGGCTAGGGCCTTATGAGATTGAAAAAGTCTTTGAAAATGGAGCAGTCGGGATAAGGAAAATTGATGAAAAAAAGGCATCTCTACTTGTGAATGGACATCGATTAAAAGTCTATCATAAGCCGGGTTTATCGTAATTTTCCAAGATAATACATGATATGAAGTTAGTGAAGAAGAATCCTTCTTCTTCCCTAACTTAGTCTTATTTTTATTTTTCATATCTAATATATATATATATATATATATATTATTCAAAAAAGATATATATATAAGTATGAAAACCAATCAATTATTGGCATCCTTATACAGAAAATATATGATGAAAATAAGAGTTCTGACATCCTATTTTCTATTCCATTCTAAAAATCCCAAAAATATTTGTTACCTTTATTTTTCTAAATTAATAAAATAAGAAGTTACAGAACTACTTCCATTCTACAACTATCATTCCATTATGTAGTTAACATTACATTTTGCAGCTGATAGCACATTCTGTAGCCCTGTTACATTTTTCTTACACCCTATTGAATCAAGAATACTAAGCACAATAAATTAAGAACTCCATTTGAAGATCATCATGCCGAAGGATACCTGAAGATTCAACATCAAAGAAATAACAACAAAAGCTTAGTTCTAAATGTATGCTACATAATGTTTTTTAAATAACAAGATCAAAAACATTACCATATATAATGTAGATGATCACATTCAGCCTCAATATGTCATCATTTGATTTTATTTGGACTCACATCATGTCATAAATCGACCAAATCATCTGCATCATATCTCATAATGATCCATAACGAATTTTCCGATTTATGATTAAATGGCCATATCCTAATTCCTTAACCTATTCATCCATGTTTCTTAAAACCCCATCAAGTATTCATTTCACTCATATTTCCCAATAAACCCTCAATGTCCTTAACCATATACGCAACCAAATTCATTTCACACACAGAAGAACAATTATAAAGGCTAAGACTCTTCACGACATAAGACATGTGTTTGATAGTCAGGACTGAACCAGTGGGAGATAAATACATGGAGGTTTATCCTCAGATCAGAGAGATGCTACAGAACGTTAAGTGGCTCAGGTTTATAGAAAATTTTGATGAATTCCACAAGGAGTTCACTAAGTCTTTTGCGAGGTCTTTCGACGGAACAAAGTTATAAAGAGGAGACATAAAATTTTCAATGATCGAGGCCTTCATAGCTGAATCTACAGAGCTCCCAAGAGTTGGTGAGAGATGGTTTAAAAAAAAAAAAATCACAGTGAAGCATGGAGACTTTTCCTCGAGAATCTAGGTATGTATACTTTTTTAGAATCACAGCTCATAATCTCCACAGTTCTCATTTTTAAGTCTACGTTTCGGGTCTAAAACAAGACCCATCATCAGGACATTCTTGTTTTAGACCTGAAACGTAGACTTAAAAATGAGAACTGTGGAGATTCCAAGCTGTGATTCTAAAAATATAAACCACAGAAATCTACAATCCATCATATGTATACTTTTTTTTACAAAAAGGGTATTCCTAGCTCAGCACTCGAGAACAAATGGAGAAATATGCTTTTAATTTTACATAATTTTATCACATACGAAGGAAGATTTGGCTGCATTTTTGTTTATCATATTCAGTTGTTGATGAAATTTTTGGATGATGGAGAAATAAACATCCCTTTATTTCTACTGAATAGTTTAAAAATTATGTCCACAAATGTACAGAAGAGAATTCAGTATATAGACAACACTATGCACCATCATGGGTTGGTAAAAATACTTCTTAAATTTCATTTTAAAAGTATAGGAGGATCTTGGGATATTTTCCTAATTATAAACCATTTCCAAGATGAGCCTAATCACCATAGGCAAGACAAGATTAAAAAAATTAGAAGAATGAAGAATGATACAAGCATTGAGGACAGACCTTCACCTCCAGTATAACAAGATGAAGAGGAACTTACCCTTGCGGAATCGATGAAAAATAAGAAACAGGGAGGAGTTAAGACAAGAGGTAAAATAGAAAAGAAGAGCAAGGTCACAAGTGAAGAAAACTTAAATCCTCCTCAGGCAAGGAGAAACTATAGACTCTGAAAATCCATGAATAAAACACATTCACAAGAAACAGAGTTAGTGAATTTAGAGGAGGAATCTCAAGTGTCATCACCCATCAACGTCTCTCCTCCACATAGTCCTACAAATTCTCCTGTACACAATTTTTAAGGTAGTACAAGCATAAGATCTCCATGCATTGACCCGTCACGACTAGAGATATATGGCTATATAGAGTCATTGGAGAAAGGAAATGCAGTAGTAAATCCATGTATGCAAGAACATCCTATTAGTCCATAATAACCTATGGTTAACACCGTCAAGCAAAAAATGTATGAGCTAGAGTTACGGAATAGGCACATTACACAAGAAAATGAAGCTTTAAAACAACTGAAGCAATTGGAGAAAGTCAGCAGTGATAACACCATCCTACATTTAGGACTATGGCACAAAAATAGCATAAAGCTAAAAAGGAAGAACAAATCTCTAAACAGGACAATCAGCAATCTCAAGTACAAACTCCCTATGAGGAATTCGAGGATGGTTGTTACCTCAAGGAAAAGAAAGAAGAGAAAAGTGGATTTATTGGCAGAAGTGTCTAAACAAATGCAATAGGAGAAGGAAGTTCACATTTTTTATAATTGCATGAGGACATGCAATGGCTTCTTAGTAGGGCTATGCTGAACCTAAAAAATGTTCTTTCTCTGACATCCTCTCTCATCACTTTTCCCTACCTTTTCATAAATCCATCACTCCAATCAATGATAAATGACATGCTTCATCTCAAGAGAATGCATTTGAATGGTATCTATTTTATATTTTGATGTTTTTTTTTATTTGAAAAATTTTTGTAACTCAGCTATAGAACACATGCTATTCTGCAGCTAATTGTTGTTTCCACAACTACTTTAATGGTTTGATAGGTTTCCAGGAGTGAATGAAGGAATGAGTCACGTGGGAATATTTACAATGATCCGCACATGGATGTCGTCCTATTCGCCTGTTTTAATTCGATAGAAAATGGAGCCTATGCTCGTGGGAAAAGTTGGGTCAAATGACGTGATTCGATGTAAAGTAGAAAATCAAGATTTACCTACTCAAATTTTGTTGCTATGTTTTAGTTTTAATTTCCATCTATAGGCGGAAATACCTCCAGATAGTTACATTTAAATTTTTTTAAACACCGGTCGTTTGAAAACCGGAAGACAGTCTTAATTTTGTGAAAGTTGTGTATTCTTTGAGAATATGTCCTTTCATAATACAAAGACCATGTTAATTTATTCCAATTCCTTCTTGATGCACGCATATTCTTCTTCGATTTCAACTCATTCTGTTGTAGAGGTCCTTGCACACAAAGGAGGTTTCATTAGTTTTTTTTAGTTTAATTTTATTAGCTCTGTTTTGTCAATTTGCAGTAAAATTTACATTTATTTGTACCTGATCCTTAGATTAAATTCTTTATTATTTCATAGATTAGATTTATGAATGCTTTCAGAGAATTGGTTTTATAATAAATTGTTGGGAAAAATACTGAGAGGGGGGCGTGAATCAGTATTTAGAGAAAACTAAAACTTTTTACTTTTTCATGCTCTAAAACCCATACGCTACTTTGCTGAAGCCAACTAGCGTATACACGCGGATATCCTTCATAAAACTCGCGTATACCCAGAGATCTAATTATGCCATTAGTTCTTCACTTATATCATTCCATTCATTCATTCATTAGATGTTCAATAAACTGTAAACATGTGCAGTAAGAACAGAATAAATCATCACACATAAGCAACACACATGAAAACCAGGATTTTAGGTGGAAACCCAAGTCGGGAGAAAACCACCGCCGTCGTTGTCTCAGCCTTCAATATTTTTTATTATAGAGAAAACATCTTACAACATACAGGGGTGGTGCGTACTCTACCAGCACGCAAGCACCCACCGCGCTCGTTTACCCTCACTCGGAAGGGAGCTCCGACCCCCCGACTCGTTTACCAAATTTCTCCGGAAGGGAGCTACGACCCCCCCTCGATCTCGTTTACCGGCCTTACCAGCCTCACCGGAAGGGAGCTACAACCCCTCAAAGACCTCTACGGACCACGTTTCATAAATTTTCACACTGAATCCAAAGCTTCCTTTAGGACACCACTTGCAGGTCACGTTTCATCATATTTTCAGACTGGACCCACTCCATACATTTAAGCTCAATTACACAAACTGTGACCGATATGTACAACTCAAAACCTGCATTACGTACCGCAATGTTATAATGCATTAGACATTTCTTACCACAGACTTCAGCAAACCCTAGTTTGCATACGCGCTTTCCTTTCACCGATGTCGCGTATATACGCGCTTCCGTTCACATAAACCAGCGTATACTTCTGTACATATTACAGATCTAATTTCATTGCGCATACGCGCTTTCTCTTCAGCGAAGCCGCGTATATACGCGCTTCCTCTGTGGCGAACTAGCGTATGGTTCTTCAGACATTTAGGTCATTGCAATTCTTCAGAACAGATACATCACACAGATTTAACCCTTTACTTCAGACAGATGTTCGCCTTATCTCAAATCTAATCACTCCATAGACAAGATCTAGCAACACAAGCACATTTCAGATCTAGATCCCCTTCTTCATCATTGGTGCATCATTCATTCAGATTTATCATTCAAGTGTAACCCTTTCCATTCAGATCTACTTCAGAGTGAAGTATTTATTAAGCTCAGAGATCTTGCACCCACACCCATGATTTGCACAATGAAATTCTTCTCCTTATATAGGTTTACCCAATTTCAATACCATGAGCCAAAACCACATTACTTCCGATGGTATTCCTGGACGGGGTCATTTAGGCGAATCATTACCCAATACAATGGGTCAATACCATGGTGGTTACCTCGATTTTACCGAGGAGCACGTTCTATACGCGACTTGACACGTTGCTTCCCCGCGCGACTTCTCCTAGACATATCCGCGTCTGCCTTGAGACATCCTCTTTTCATCAAATATTTAGCACATGCTGAATTTCTTTCTTCATTGCCTTCTGTACTCACTATAGATACATCAGTTTTAGTTCATCAAGACATATTCTATCAAGCACAACTTCATCCAGTAAGTTGCCATTATCTTCATCAAGAGGATTGCCTTTCAAGGACAACATTCATCATCATATTGCTAACAAACGTCATTTACCAAGTCCATCACGTCAAGAATAACTTCATCAGGTGGATTGCCATCAAGGACAACACATGTTAACAGTCGCATGTCTTCATCTTCATTCAGTGGGTTGCCATCAAGGACAACACTGTGATCATATTGCCAAAAATTTCCCCCTTTGGACTTGATGGAAACCATGATGGTGTTTGATCACCACAACAGATAGATACATTGATTATAACCATTATTCAAACACCATGATACTCTCCCCCTTTGACATCAAGGGCAAAGGGTGGATCAAAACCAACACACTCTCCGCCTGTTCTCCTCATGTAGAAGAAGTGTTCTGCAGATCTGATGTATACTGAAGTGGCCAAGCTCCCCTTGAGTTCATGCTGAATCTTCAAACATGTTTTCCAATGAATTACATGACTCTATGAACGTCCTATCACCAAAGACTCATCCTTACATCAAATATCCAAACAAGTGGATTTACATATGAGGCTCAAGTACCCAACCAACTGGGTTTACATATTTCAACTCAACTACCCAACCAAGTGGGTTTACAAATTTGACTCAGCTACCCAACCAAGTGGGTTTACAAAATTTGTCAAGTCCTTACATGACTGAAAATTACAATTTTACATCAAGGGTCTCAACAAGACCTTTTAATCAAAATAAAAATATGACCATTTATGACCAAGACCAGAGAAACCTCAAGAGAGATCATATATCAGAACCACTATAATTCCAACAATGCATTATACTTAGCAAGACTAGGGCTCCCCCCGAAAATGTGCATCCGAACATCCTTTCCATATGACTAAGGCTCCCCCTTAGTTTGTGTATCGTGAACACTTTCACCAACAAATCATCAAGGCATCTTTATCAAAACATTAGAAATAGAATTATGAGAACTGGAACACCACCAGAGATATCAAACGGTATCAGAGATACCAAACAGCACTGCAGCTGTGCTGAAGAGAGCTGACTCCAAACAGAAAAATGTCAGCAATCAGACATACGCGGTTTTCTGTGCATGAACTCGCGTATATACACGACTGTGTTTTAGGAAATCCACGTATCCAATGCCATCTTCTATATTTTAACCATATATGATCCTCTTGTGAGAAAAAGACAGTGTTCAGCGTCTTTCTGGGATATTTGAATGCTTCCCTGGACTACAGATAGATATAACAGTGTAGTTGTGTCTTCAAGCGTCATCCAACGCATTAGTAACCAAGCCTTCATATTTTGGCAAAAGATCAATACAATCTTTCCAAGAGATTATCATACCAAAACAACATCTTCAAATATGTGTCAAACAATCATCCATGTGGTCCAATATCATCAAGATCTTCAAGATTTTATATGTAGACAAAAGATCTCAACCATAGTAACAAACTCTGCATGATTTATTTCTGAATCAAACGACTTCCAACTCATCCATGTGTGAGCACAACAGATACTTATCAGCAACCAGGATTCAAAATCTCATCATAATAAATCATATACCAAGTCATCATTAAGCATGAGTATCACAATAACCAAGAATAAGCAGTCATATTGCCAACAATGCAATCATTAGTATTCAACCTGCTGCTCCCCCTGAACTAGAGCTCCTCCTTAACTAGTGCAACCTGAATACCTTTATCAGCAAGTCATCAGCAACAATCTCTGCATGATCTGTCCTTATCTCTGACTTATAAGACTTTCATCTCACCAACGAATACTCTTCATCATCAAGCAACCAGGACTCATCCATAATCTTCAACATAAGTAACCAAGTATCATGTCTTCATTATTTAAAAAAGAGAAATTAAGCTGATATAGAGTCAATAATACAGTTATTAACAATCAGACTGTTACTCCCCTTGAGCCTCTGCTCCAGATCTTCAGCTAGCATATAAATTCTCTTATCATCAATGCATACGCGACTGTGTCTGATGAAACTCGCGTGTATGTTTTAATTTTGTTAATATTAATCCGCGTATGGAAAGTGAAGCATAGAAAATTTTCATCTTCCTCTTCATTTCCTCCTCGAGTTTTGTACCTCATTTCGTACCTTTCCTCTTTTGTCACTCGTATGCGCTCGTCGTAAGTAAACATAACCAGAAAAATCAAATCAACCATGAGAGTCATCATACATTGCTCCCCCTGTGACGATATATTACTAAATCTCATAATGTATCCCACATCATTCTTGCAGCCAATAAGAGAAGTAAGCTTCAGAAGCGGATGACTGCAGTAGGGTCAGAATTCCTTACGTTTCTGATTGGTCCTCCTTCTTTTTCCAAATTTGCTTGAACTTCCTAACTGTGTGTTGAAAATTTTCCACTTTCTCAGATCTGTTCAACCTGCATTCCTTTTCTACATGTCCATACTTGTTACAAGAATAGCATCTCATGTGTCCAGAGAAATAAGCATAAGGATCATAGTGTGTTTCTCTGTTCTTCCTTCTATTGCAATCAGCTGCTTTATGTCCATACTTGTTGCATGAAAAACAATGTCCCTTGAAGCAACCAGAGTACCTTTCTGAATAGAATCTGTTTGATTGTGACTGAAATGATCTGCTTCTGCAATTTGCTGCAACATGCCCATAATTATGACATTTAAAGCATTCAATATTATTGAATGATTTCCTTTGAGTGTTCATGTTTGTTGGTTGACCTTTTGTCTCTTTCACCACTTCTGGTTTTGCTTTGTCATCCTTTGAATTCTTAGCACTTCCTTGTAAACTAGATTCTCCTTTGACCGTTTCATGAAAACCAAGACCAAGTTTGATAGAAGGAGACCTTGATTACTAAGAATAAATAATATTGTCCATAATCTTAGTACTTTCTTGAAACCTCAAACAATCCTTTCTCCAACTTACCTTTGAGAACGTTTACCTCAACCTCCAGGGCTTGACATTGCTTTGTCATGCTTTCCTCTTTCCTTCTTCCATATTCTACTTGATCCTTCAGACTTAGAATCTCTTCTTTTCAGAGATATGATTTCTTCTTCAAGTCTTACATTCTTCTTATTTGATTTGTCCAGGTCTTCTTTGAGGGAAATGATCTCTGCTTCAAGTCCATCCTTTTCAAATGATTGTAGAGGTTCCTCATTCTTCTTACTTGATGCTTCAAATTTTTCTTGTAGAGAGATGATTCCAGCTTCAAGACCTTCATTCTTCCTTTTTGATTTTTCCAAATCTGTTTTTAGAGAAACGTTTTCTGCTTCAAGTCCTTCATTCTTCTTATTTGATTCTTCAAGATATGCTTGCAGAGAGATGATTCCAACTTCATATCCTTTACTTCGATTGTATACATCATCGAACATCCTTTTCAGTCTAAAAACCAAAGCTTTGGAGGCAGAATCCTTCTCATTAAATATTCTTTGTTGATTTTTGATAACTTCTTTTAAATCCACAACATTACTTTCACTATCTACATCATTGCTTGCACATATAAGACCACAAGGACCCCAATCACTATCAGATTCATCTTCGTCAATTTCTGCTATACAGGTTTTCTGAGACATCTCCTTACTTTGAGTAGCCTTCTTCATTTGCTTCTTTGCCATGAGCGCTTGTAGAGCTTGGTCAGAATCTTCTTCATCTTCACTTTCACTATCATAATCTTTGCATATACAGGTAAGTGAAATACAAGAACAACGATCAATACCTATTTCATCTCCTTCAATTTCTGCTATACATGATTTCTGTGGCCTCTTCTTTCCTTGAGTAACCTTCTTCTTTTGCTTCTTTCCCATTGCGACAGATCTCCTTCAAGAGATCAAGCTTCTGCAGAAGAACCTGCTCTGATACCAATTGTTGGGAAAAATACTGAGAGGGGGGGGTGAATCAGTATTTACTGCATATTCAAAACTTTTTACTTTTTCATTCCTTTAAAACCCATACGCTACTTTGCTGAAGCCAACTAGCGTATACACGCGGACATCCTTCATAAAACTCGCGTATACACAGAGTCTAATTATGCCATTAGTTCTTCACTTATATCATTCCATCATTCATTCATTAGATGTTCTATAAACAGAAAACATGTGCAGTAAGAACAGAATAAACCATCACACAAGAATCACACATGAACACTGTGATTTTTAGGTGGAAAACTGCTCTGGAGAAAACCAATTACCAGCTTGCTCGGCCCTTCAATATTTTATTATTATAGAGAAAAGATCTACAACATATGTGATGGTGCATACTCTACCAGCACGCAGTGCACCCACCGCGCTCGCTATCACCCTCCTGAAGGGGAGCTCCGACCCCCCGACTCGCTACTCACGCCCCCCCGGGAGGGAGCTACGACCCCCCGATCTCGCTACCACCCCCCCACCGGAAGGGAGCTACAACCTCGATCGAAGGCTACAACCCTCAGCACCTCTATGGACCACGTTTCATCAATTTTCACACTGGATCCAAAGCTTCCTTTGGGATACAACTTGCAGGCCACTTTTCATCATATTTTCAGACTGGACCCACTCCACATATTTAAGCTCAATCATACAACCAGACTGATACAGACAACTCAGAACTGCAGAATACAGATATCAGTAACACAACAGAACAAATTAGACATTTCTTACCACAGACTTCAGCAAACCCTAGTTTGCGTACGCGCTTTCCTTTCACTGATGTCGCGTATATACGCACTTCCGTTCACACAAATCAGCGTATACTTCTGTACAAATTACAGATCCAATTTCATTCCGCATACGCGCTTTTTCTTCAGCGAAGCCGCGTATATACGCGCTTCCTCTTCGGCGAACTAGCGTATGGTTCTTCAGAACTTTTATGTCATTGCAATTCTTCACAACAGATACATCACTTTAGATTTTACCCTTTACCTTAGACAGATGTTCGCCTCATCACAGATCTAATCATTCCATAGACAGATCTAGCAAATACAAGCACATTTCAAATCTAGATCCCCTTCTTCATCATTGGTGCATCATATATTCAGATCTATCATTCAACTGTAACCCTTTCCATTCAGATATACTTCAGAGAGAAGTATTCATTCAAGCTCAGACATCTTGCACCCACACTCATGATTTGCACAATGAATTTCTTCTCTTTATATAGGTTTACCCTTTTTCAATACCATGAGCCCCTTTTTCAATACCATGAGCCAAAACAATACCATGAGCCCAAAAATACATTACTTCCGATGGTATTCCTGGACGGGGTCATTTAGACGAATCATTACCCAATACAATGGGTCAATACCATGGTGGTTACCCCTGATTTTGCACTTTATGAGCGCTTTTCCCCATACGCGACTTGACACGTTGTTTCCCGCGTGCATACGCGACTTCTCCTAGACATATCCGCGTATGCCTTGAGACATACTCTTTTCATCAAATATTTAGCACATGCTGAATTTCTTTCTTTCTTCATTGCCTTCTGTACTCAATGTAGATACATCAGTTTTAGTTCATCAAGACATATTCTATCAGGCACAACTTCATCCAGTAAGTTTCCATTATCTTCATCAAGAGGGTTGCCTTTCAAGGACAACATTCATCATCATATTGCTAACAAACATCATTTACCAAGTCCATCACGTCAAGAATAACTTCATCAGGTGGATTGCCATCAAGGACAACACATGTCAACAGTCGCATGTCTTCATCTTCATTCAGTGGGTTGCCATCAAGGACAACACTCTGCATCATATTGCCAACATAAATGTGTAATATTTTGCTTACCAAAAGCATCTCAAGAAATTAGTTCTTATATTTTCCAAAATCAGATTATGTTTGAAGCATTAGAGCATACAATTATCTTAGTTTTTTTACATGTTTTTATACTACTCTCCTAGATTAAATTCTCAATCAAATGTATAATTAAATTCTTACAAAAATCATATCAAGAATACGACTTTTTCATTCTTCCAAAATTGGATGGTTGAGTAATTAGTCATACAGTATTTGAGTTTTCTTCACATGTTTCTATACTGCTTTCCTAGATTAAATTCTCAATTAAATGTATAATTAAGTTCTTGTTAAAATGATATAAATAAGATGACTTTGTCATTCTTCCAAAATTAGATGATTGAGTATTTAGTCATATAGTAGTTGAGTTGCCTTTATATGCTTTTTAATTGCTTTCTTAGATTAGATATTTAAATTAAAAGTATAATCAATTACTTGTTAAATCATATCAAGAATATGGATTTGTCATTCTTCCAAAATAGGATGGTTGAGTATTTGGTCATACAGTAATTGCTTTTAAATTTCTTTGAATTTTCTTTCCATTTAGATTAGCATTGTCATTTCAATTTTTAATCATAGGATTTATGCTTTCAATCCATGGAGTAGACTTATAATAAGATAGATTAGAATTACCTTTAATTCCAAAAAGATAAAAAACATTAGAATAAATAATATATTTTTAGATAAGATTCTAACCATTTAAAGTTTGATTCATTTTTATTCAAATTAGAATAATTAAAGAACATTTCCTTATCTTCCTTCCTTCAAAACTAGTTTTTAACATTAAACTTCGCTACATTTAGCTGATTCATTTCATACTTCCCATTTATTAATATTAACTCCTTTAGACATAAAGAAACAAAACACCCCAAAAAAATATAAAGACATACACACTAAGCATATATAGTGCACCACACTTCATCAAATTACTAACCTTAGTTGATGATTTATGATAAGCAATTTAACACATTAAATTTCCTAAACAATAATCATTATAACATATCACTAAGGAATACAGAAGAGGTTGCTATTGTTGGATGGAAGAACTCTGAGTTTGAGGAGAGTTGTTGGTTAATTCAATGTGTTTATCATATTCTTGTTGAATTATAACTAGCAATTGCACCACATGTTGCAAAAGAAACGCCGTAATGCAATAGCATAGGAAAGAGTAGCCTAGAAGAAATAAGTTGTTGCATAGAAAGAGCCATTGTGAAGGAATGAAAGGCAATTTTTGCTTCCATGCAAGCAGGTCGTAGTGGTTTCAAAGATGTTGATGATAATAGTTATCAACCCAAAACTTTTGTTATAGATATCGAAATAGGAAATTGTGGGTGAAACATATATATAAACCAACACAATATGTTCACATATATATATAAATTTTTTTATAGATCTTGAAATAAGAAATTTAGGGTGAAAATTATTTGGTGATTAATAATCCTCTAAAACAAGCATGAAATGACCATGTAATAAAGAGAATTTTTATTAACACAAATGGAGTTTACTGTAAGTTCATGTACATATATTGGAGCGCTAATTTTATGCTTGTCAAAAAATTTATATTGTATATGAATAACAATAGTCTTGGTATCCAAGAAAGTGAATGTCATTTTAATATAGAAACATTTTTGGAAGGAGATATTGTTGTTTATGTTATAGTTTATTTTCTTAACTCCAAACTAGGTTTATTATTTCTCTATATACATAAGAAACAAAAAAATACGAATTAATTTCACAATTTTAAGTTATAGTCTTATATTTTATAATTACAAATCTAGTTTCTTATTAAACTATTTTACACACATCTATTTATTCAAATAAATTATATTGTGAATATGTTTTCTGCTATTATTTGATTACAAAATTATTGTATTCCCTACTAATTAAAAAAACTTTATTAATAAAGAATTGAATACAGATCCTTATAGCATTAGATATATTTAGGAACATTTGATTTTACACTCTGATCTCCCCAGCATGGGTGGGGGTTTCAAAAATTGGAGAGTAAATAAAAAATTTTGGAAGTTATTAATGGATGTTGTAGAAAATATTAAAGCACAATATTAATTTTACAAGATTGAAAATTTTCTAAATATACCTTAATATTTTTTTAAAATAATTTGATAAATCTACTTTATTAACATATATTGGCCAGACAAACAGTGAAGACACTTCTTATAACCTCAAACAAAATGACCATATCACAAAAATATAATCTACTTTATTAACATATATTGGCCAGACAAACAGTCAAGACACTTCTTATAACCTCAAACAAAATGACCATATCACACAAATAGAATGATTCTTCAAAGAGAAATAATTTTCTGACAGCCAACAGATTTTCAATAAAACATGCTAATTAATTATTTTTATAATTAATAATAATTTAAAATGAAGTTAGAATTTATATTTTAATCTTAGTAATGGAAGATGTATAATAAAGTAAGTGTTTTTTATGCATATTATGAAATGATACCTATAGAAATTTATAAATCATTTAATTTATATGATTGTGCTAGAATATAAAATAAACATATATACATTTTAAAAAACATGTAACAAGATTTTATGGAGATTTACCTACAACTCATTTTAAATATAACTTTAATTCATAATACATTTTTTTAATTAATCAATTTAATTAAAAAAATAAAATATAATTATTTTTTGACATAATCTCCACTTTTAATACTACTTCTTTCGACTACGTTCCCTCTCCTTATTGGTGGAAAAGTTCCCCGCAGGCAGCAAGCGATCCAGAAAACTACCTTACACATAATAGAATATTGTTTTACGTTTCATTCACCACTGTTACGCTATAAATCCAAGGTTGGTTCCACACGGGCCGAGCATAAATTCAATAATGTTCCGCGGCGTGGTGGCAAAAATCAAGATCGATGGGAGCTGTCATATGGGCATTAAGCTGCCCAACCTCGTAATGAGGCGAGGTGGTCTGCTCATTCCTGCAGCTACCAGTCTGATCCCCATCGCTCAGAATCAATATATGAGGGAAGGGGATAACGTATAGGAGGGATGTAGAACATTAACAATGAATGCTAAATCCAAGGTTGGTTCCACATGAGCCGAGCATAAATTCCATCACGTTCCGCGGCGTGGTGGTAGAAATCAAGATCGATGGGAGCGTAGCAAATTTCTGCTATCATATGGGCATTAAGCTGCCTAACCCCGTAATGAGGCGAGGAGGTCTTCTCATTCCTGCAGCTACCAGTCTGATCCCCATCGCTCAGAATCAATATATGATGGAAGGGGATAATGTATAGGAGGGATGTAGAACATTAACAATGAATGCCTATCCAATGAATGCTTTCTTTCTTCGGGTGGGTGGGAAGAGGAAGATTTTATTGATGAAGGTCATCGTGGATATTTTCTCTACACGGATGCAACCTATGCCCATGTATCCACATGCCTGGATTTGATGGAACTGCATCTTGATATAGAAGGTATGTCGGGCGAAGCGCTGGTGGGGAAGCTGCTTCTTTGACCGGATCAAATGAATCCTTACCTTCCTATTTAGAGGTTATTATATAATGCATATTTTGCTCATTCACAAACATCGCAAACAACACAGGCACATTGAGAATTCAGAAGTTCTATAAAATATAACATTTATAAACATATTTATGATAATTTTTTAATATATTATAATAAAATAATATAATATATAATATGAGAATAATCAATTTAGATCCATCTTAATTTTAGATTTTATAATTATTTATTTCATTTTATTTGATATTTATGCAATTTGACTATGTCAATATGTTTAAATGTTATATAACATTCTATATTTTTAGTCTTTTTCTATTTTCCAATCATAATATATTTCAATGATCTCACTATTATATATTTTTATCTCTTTAAAATTAATTTTATTTCTTGAAAAAGCTTAAAATATGAAATGGGGATTGATTTTGATTTTTTTTTTAAAAGAGTAACACATACATTTCATATCGACATCAATGATGTCATATAGATTTTAAAATTGCATGTTAATTTCATTTCTAAAAATTTATTTTCAAAAGAAAAACAACATACTTGTTTTCAACAAATTCGTTGGGGAACATCTTTGTTTGCACGGGGAACCTTTATTTTGATTCAGAATTTTCCATTTGATACTGTGCTCAGGTGTTTTCGCAAACTTTCGCCAATAGTGCTTATCTTCACTAAAAAAATTTCATTCAATGCTAGTGATGTGCTCGCTCGCTTCGAGGTGATTTCACAAGTTTCATCACCTTCAGCCGGATGCCGAGGATTCCTGGAATTCGATGTCTACATTTCAACGCTCAACTTCCTGTCCTTTTCACCAAGCATTTCTTATTGGGAAAATTTTTGAATTCCAGCAATTTGACCATCCTGGCAAATTTGCCTCTTGGAAGACGACGCATGGATAAATTTTAAAACTCTGGTGTGATACTGTATAATGATGCTCCGGGCACCAGCTATTGCGGATTATCTTAATTATTTTGTAAAGTTTGTCATGTATGTTTTGCAACCCTTTGTGTGTATAATATGCAAATCCTCGATCCAAACATTTCACGGGATCAAAATCAACCTTTAAGATATGGAGACCTTAAGATATGGATACCTAACGAGTCAGCAATCTGTAAACCTATAATCTTTACAACTTTTCTAAGCAAGCTGCAGGAAATTGAAAGGGGAAAAGTAAGACTTTATGATAAAAACAAAGGAAAACACTACTACATGTGGAGTGTTTTAAGACATTTTTTTAAGACAAAAGAAATCTTTTGTCTTAAAAAGTCACTTTTTATTTTAGTTATTTTATATTAAAATTTAATATCAATTGAATTGTCTTAAAGATAAAATTTAAGACAAAAATAGTGTAAGACAAAAATAGTTTGAGACAAAACTTTATATTTAAGACAAAAACTATTTGAGACAAAAATATTTAAGACAAAAACAATTTGAGACAAAAAAAAATTAAGACAAAACTTTATATTTAAGACAAAAACAGTTTGAGACAAGAACATTTTGAGACAAAACTTTATATTTAAGACAAAAGCATTTTGAGACAAAAAAAAAATTTAAGACAAAAGCAATTTGAGACAAAAAAATTTAAGACAAAATTTTTTATTTAAGACAAAAGCACGTTGAGACAAAAATATTTAAGACAATGGCGACTTAAGACAATGACAATTAAGACGAAACCCATTTAAGATAGTTAGCTATTAAGACAAAATTATTATCATAAGTTTGCATTGAATATCCATGAGTGGATAGTGGATAATTATATTTTTTATTTTTAAAAATATATATTCAAACCACATGAAATTTGATCATGTCATGATATTTATTTCTTTTATATTATAATTTTCTTTTTTCATTAAAACCACATTCTAAAAATATAATAAATAAATAATATTATTTTTTGGTTGGCCACTCAAGGGGATTTGAACTTTGAATCTCATGTTGTAACATAATATAACTTCATAACAAGGTGATTGTCAATTGAGTTACATTCCATGAACTAAAATTGTTTATTTTTTTAAATATGTGCAAAAATTTAAACTAGCAATTGCACCAGATGTTGCAAAGGAAACACTGTAAGGCATGAAATAGTGAAGAATCTTGACATATAAGAAATCGTTGAATGATAAAAATTAGTAAACAAAACACTATTCAAAAAAATATTCAATGAAGAAGCCTCATTAGGTACAAGGGATGAAAATTTGGTTTTCAAATAGTAAATTGGCATTTGACATTCACCTATGAAATATCATATTATTCGAAAAATGTTATGGGCACAATAACATAAATAGATTGTTGGGGGTATAGAAATGATGCAGTTGAGTTAGTTGTTGAGGAAGTATTTCCTGATGAAGGAGAAGGTAGTGGTCCTTGAGGGAGACAAGTTGTCAGCTTCATGATTAGGGGTTGTTGTTAGCTTAAATTTTGCGAGTTGCCTTTTTTTTGGGTGTGCCACAACCTTGATCTTGCTGATAATTCATCAGATGGCTACTAATTGAATTCCTCCTCGGATAGCTTATCTACTAATTGATTGAGCTCATGATAAATGTGGGTGAAGGATGACCATTCTAGCTCCTGAATGCACGGCCAAATTTGAGACATCAGGGATTTAAGCTGCATATTTTACTTATAAAACTTGCATTAGCCTGGTCAACAACTATTTGAGATTCTCGTCTCTTGCAAACTCTTTAAATTACCACAAGCACTTTCCAAATAAATAAAAACAAACAATGATGATAACTCAACCTTTAAATTGGAACCAAGAGCTGGAGTATAGCTTATATGAATGAATTGAAATGAGTTTATATACAAAACATAGTGAAGAGCAAGAATAATCAACATATAAGGAGAAACATACTTTTTTAATGAGTTCACCTGGAGATTCTCTGATAATTTGAGTGGGATTTCTTTCAAAATTCCTACAAGGTATGTTTTTGATCAGATGTACGAAAAAACATGAGACATTATAGCTACGTAACTTGATCTTGTGGGAAAAATAAATTACTTCACCTATAAAAATTTATTATGAATACCATTTTCGTGTGATCTCAAGATGTGGGTAAAAGTGCATTATATAAGAAAATAAAAATGTTCATGAAATTCCCATGAAAGTGAGTGCATTGATCGATTTTAAGTTTGTTGTTCCATGTTGGTCTCTCTATTGTAGAGTTGTGGGATAGTTTTATCATCTGACTAAATTATATTCAATAAATAATCTTGGACTTACCCTAATATTTGAGGAGTAGTGCATTTTTATGTGCAACTGTATGGTCTACGATCTCCTAATTGTGAACTATGTATAACATATCTAATTGGATGTTAGCCAAAGTTTTCTATAGGTACAACATACCCAATTTTCACCCTCTGAGCGTTGTCTTGCCCATGATCACAACAACTTCTGAGGACAACTATAATCAGGCCACTTGCAATGCTTCTTCTAGATTTTAAAGGAAACACCTCCATGAAGAAAAAATAAATAAATAAAACAAGAAAAAATGTTTTAACAATTTAGTTAGAAAACAAATAACAACCCTCTTGAGGTGGAAAATTCTAGCCCAATTGAAAGAAGCGAGAAAACTCAAGGTATTATAGAGATAAATCAGGACAATTGTGAAACTTTTTCAAGGATGCAACAAGAAATTTTTCTGTACGTAATAATAAAATATTTTCAAATGAGAAGAAACCACTGTGGGCATGCACAAGAAGAAGAACCAAAGAAATCAAATTTAATAAAGGAAGCACAACCACCACTCCAAATTCACTTCTCTAAAACATATACAACCGCAATAAATCCCACTGAAGCTTACAAATTTATGAAGCCCTAATTAACTTACTAACAAATTCAACAAGCCAACATGCTACATTTTGTTGAGTCACCCCCAAATCAATTACTAACTATTGCATGAATGTACATTTGTTTGTAATTTTATTTAAAAGGTTGAAATTCTCTCAAGAGCGTAAAGAATATATCCAAGACTTAAAAAATGGAAATTTTGCCTACCTCCACAAGGTATCATCACACCCGGATAGGTGACAACATACAAGTCTAAATCTTCTACCTCTAAGTCTTAATGGCACTTCAACATGTCAATAACATACTTTCAACAATGCTTAATGAGTTTTGTCTATTGGCTAAAGAGATGTACATCCATCCATCCAAAAATAAACATCTCAATTAATCCAACACCATAAATTGTGCTAAATAGTTCATCATGTTATTTCAAATATTACAATATGGTCTTATATTAGCTCACATATTCCTTGAATAGTTGAAAGCCAAACTGCCTTAGCATAGTAGACCAAAAATATTTGTACTCTAAAAGACAACAAACTAAAATAGGAACTTTAACTCTGATCCAGACACTTCATTCTTAGCAACATGATATCTAATGAAGATTATATGTGGAAAAAAAGGCTTCATATATTTTCTATCACATGTCAAACCGAGTGAACAAACACATGCATATAACACATCAGAAATAGGGTTCACAGATCGACTTGTATTATATGGTTTCAAACCCTTCTTATCTCCTTCAAGGGGGTTTCTTGAGGTCTTCAAAAAGACTTCCTTTTGCTAACCAAATGGATTGTTTCTTTCACACATGTATGGAAACGTAATTTCCAAATCATATTGTAATAGATTCATAAGGTGATATTATTGATATTAACTACACCTTATTTGTAAACATAATTTTTATTGTAGGGGTTGGTACCTTTCAATTGGATGTGGTTGGTGATGTGAAGACTACTCAACCTCTAGTAAAGATTCATACTAACCCTAACAAGCTTATGGATGCTTGTTTACAAAGGGAGACGCCTCTAAAATTAACCCATTAGATTCCGTGTTTGTTCATGCTAATTATTGTTCTCAACTTTCCTTCTCCAAGGAGTTGAGACTATTTGCTTCATTTATTTTACATGGCCCGGTGAAAGAAGAAGAATGGAGATTGTCTCCACATCTTTTCCATTTCGCTAAGTAACAAATAAAAAGAGTAAAATTTTATAGCCAATAGACTAATAACCTCTTGATACACCTTTAGTGAGCTATGCATAGCTCTCACCTATCACTGTAGCTCAATGAAATGACATCTAATAGCTCCAAGGCACAATTATAAATGGACTAGTTGTGAAGTTGTTAAATTATCACCTCCAAATGTTCAATTATCATGAATTTTGGGGGAGGGGGATCTTTTGATGTATTGAACGGGGCAAGGGCACATAAGGGTAGCATGGATGGGTAGAAGTGAGAGGTTCAAGCATGGTTTACTGAGATCTATAATCCTAACATTAGAGAATGAGAAGGAGCCTTAGGGCCTTATGGCATAGGGGCTAAGGGACCTATAGGTAAGGCAATGAGAGAAATTGATAGGGGAAACCACAATAGTTGTGACAAGGGGATTAGGGGCCACATTATCACAACCCATACGCACTTAACCCGTAACCACTAAAATACCTATCCCTTTAACCCAAAAGCCACAATCCCTTAACCCCTACACCCATAACTCATAACAAATTAACCCCTTGATCCCTTAAACCCCAAGCCACTAACCCTTTAACCCCTAACCCCTAACTTAGAATCCTTGAACCCCATGAACCCTAATCCCATATCCTCCTAAACCTTGATCCTTAACTCATAACCCCTAACCCCTAAACTCATTAACCCCTAACCCCTTAACTCTCTGACACCTAAATACCATAACCCTTAGGCACTTAACCCCTAAATCCCCTGATATGTAAGCCCTTGATAATTAATATTTGACCCCTGAATCCCTTAACCACTAAGCCATTAATCTCTAACCCTTAAACCCCCTATAAGTCAACCCCCTAACCCCCAACCCTTTACCCTTTACCCTTAACCCCTTGCTCCTAAACCCTTAAACCCCTTAACTCCTATAACCGCTTATCCTTTCTCCCAAACCACAGGTACTCCAACACTAACATTCTTGGGCATATTATGCTTTTTCCTGCTGACCGCTCCAAATACAACCTATAAGAACTAGTAGGGTCCAAGGAAAAGAGCTACAAGTTCCCCAAATCTTATCTACATTTTATGGACAATCACACTTCACCCAAATGTCCTCCACATATTTGCCTTGGTATATTGGAGTTTGAAAAATACATTGGATGCCACAAGTAATCCTAATCATAAGACTCAAATTTCCTAATGACTAGGAGGCCTTAAAAATCAAACAACATCTTAACTTATGCCTAAAATTACTAAAATTTCCTATCGCAAATATGAAATTAGAAATGCTATAAAATTATAGGGAAATAATGAAACCAACTTCCTCTTTTATAAATCTCTAAGACCTTCTCGAGGACAAATACAAAATTTTGAAATAAATTGTTAAAATTATGCTCTTGCATCAATAGCTACCAATGTATCCTTGTAGGCCACCCCCTTTAACAATAGTAATACCATTGTCCTTTAACTAGAAGGAACTCCTTACATAATTCTCTCTTAGATCCCCTTAACCCATTGCAATGATTATCTTTGATTCCTACCTAGTTGCAAGCACATTTTGAAGAAATTTAGCATATTCCTGGTTGAGAATTTCAATAAGTATGTGATTTTGTTGACATCTTGTGATTGTCCCGTATGTGAATATATAAAATCATTTTTTTGTACCAGTTTAAGGATTGATACCATCAAGTGTGTGCGCTAAAATGGATGGAATGCTAACTATGTCTTGTATATATTGTAATGTAAATGAATAATCTCTTTTGGAAAAGGCCCCACTCATGATGTCATTTCGCAAATTCTTGCACTCGCCAATTGTGGTCAGATTTTAAGGTGCCATGTTCTCATAAGGGTAAACCTACATATCCATCTCTTTAAATGCACACAACACACATGTTGGCTTGATCTTGTGCCCGTTGTGGGGAAAATTTTGTTGTAGTGGAACCGCCAAACCAGATTTATTTGGGTTGACCCTGATTTGAAAGGTAGATTTATAAATGTTCTGCACAATACTTATATAAAAAATATGTCGGGTTATCCATAAATTTCCTGAGAGAAACTCCCCAACACAACAATTAGAATACTTTTTGCAGCCAAAGAGATTAACTGTTACTAGTTCTTTTTCAAAACTAGTACAAACTATAGACAATCCAAAATGCCTCATTTTTGGGCTATCAATATAGTATCCATTTAAATAGACACAAGCATAGGTTAATAACAAATACCTAACACAATCTCAATGAAATACTGTGAGTAGAGAGAGCCACAGTTATATATCTGGTTTAGTCGAAAATGGATTGATATCTTCCTCAATGTGGACTTCCAGCTTGTTTTCCACTTCTTCAATCAAGTCATGGTTGTCTTGGATGCCCTTGTGACAGTCTAAAACTAACAACTCCAATGCCATCAACTTTATCCCAGTGACCTCCATTTCGTTCAGTTCTTTCAGGCCCTTCTTGTTTTTGATTTCTCTCTTCCAATTTATAAACACATACAAAAAAGCATTGACAGACCTCTTTCTTTAATGAAATGGATACAACATAAATAATTATCCATGGAAAAAACTTCTCGGGGTCCTACAATGGCTACAATGTAAATACTTCTCCAATGGCCACAACGTTAATGCTCCCTTGTGTTTCCCTGACAGTCCCTAACACTTACTAGCACATGTTGGCACACCCTGGCACTTGGCACATCTTGGATGCATGTCGCCCTGACACAATAACATGACTTAGAACTGACTATCATACCATGTTACTCCCTCTTAGAGACACCTAGAACTTTCTAACACTCCCTGTCACACACTCTTATTCATTCATTTATGCATTTTGACCTAGTGCTCTATTATGTTTTCCTGGCACTCCCTAACACTCCTTAGCACACATTGGCAAACCTTGGCACTTGGAACATCTTTGTATGTTTCCCTAGCACTCTAACATGCCTTGGAAATTCCTATAATACCATGTCACTCCCTTCTTAGCACACCTGGAACTGGCTGATACTTCATTTCCATGCATTTGAAACTAGTGCTCCCTTGTGTTTCCCTGACACTTGGCCCTCACACTCCCTAGCATGTGTTCATGCCACACCCTAGCCCCTGGTACATCTTGGAATGCCTATCATGCCTTGGAACTACCTAGCATGTGTTAGTAGTTCTAGGAATTTCCTGCCACACCTTGGTATTCCTTAGCTTTCATGTCGTCATAGATTGCCTTTCTTTTTTTGCGACTTGGGAACCCAACCAAGTCATTGGAAAATCAATGTTGTGCCCAACCCAAAGTTTCCCTTTGTTTGAAACTAATTTTTCCAATCCTTTATGTAACCTTAGGCTTACCTCCTACAAGTCTTATTTTGGCCTTCTCCTAACACGATTTATCCTTGAGACACTTGGAATTCGTTGACACTACTTGGCACACACTCTTATTCGTTCATTTCCATGCATTTTGACCTAGTTCTCCCTTGTGATGTCCTGGCACTCCCTAATACTCCTAAACATCCATTGACACTTTCTGGCATGTGTTAGCATGCCTTTTAAATCCTTGGCATGCATCAACACTCCTTAGTTATCACGCCCTCATAATTACCCTTACTTTTTTTGGGACTTGGGAACCCAACCAAGTCTTGCCTTAACTATAACAACTTGACCAAGTTACAGTTACAACAACTAGATTGTTCCTTGTTCACCTAAGAAATGACTATAAAACCTAACCCATTTAACCCCCTAAACCCCTAAACCCCTAACCCATTTAACCCCTAACCCCTTAATCCCTAATTCCCGAACCCTAACCCATTTAACCAACTAAAACCCTAAAACCCTAACCCATTTAACACCTAAAATCCTTAACTGCTAAATCCCCTAACCCCCTAGACCTTTAAAACCCTAACACATTTAACCCCCTAAACCTATAACCCCTTAACCCCTAACCCCTAAAATCCTTAACTACTAAATCCCCCATCCCCCTAAACCTCTAAAACCCTAAACTCATTTGACCCATAAACCCTAAACCTCTAAACCCCTAAACCACTAAACCACTAACACTTAAACCCCTAACCCTTTGACCCATAAACCCCTAAACTGTTAACACTTAACCCATAACCCATTAACCCCTCACCCCTAACCCTTAAAATCCTTAACTGTTAAATCCCCTAAGCCCTAAGCCCTTGGAGAGGGTGTGCTCAAGGAGGATCATTCTAGGAAACTGTGGTAGATGATCACTTCATAATAAATCCATACTTGTTTGACATATCGGGCTGAGAAGTTTACTCGTTGCCTCTCAATCAACTAGTTAATGTATGCTTGTAATTGTAAATGGATCTTCCAACTAGCACAAGCTTTACTTGTAATTTATTAAATACACTATAGGCAAACACCTTATTATGGAAGCATCTCTGGTTTAAATCTCTACCCCTATAACCCCCCTTCAACCCACCAACAATATGTGGATGACACTCTTCTTATGGGCTCTCCCTTGGTCAAAGAAGCCCTTTCCTTCCAGAATATTCTTGTTGATTTTTCCCAGGCCTTTGGCACCTCTATAAATAAAGCCAAATCAAAACTCTTCTTCCTCAATACCTCCTAGTCCATTCAACTCAACATAGCTCACATTATAGGCTTTCAGCTTATCTCCTTCCCCTCCAAGTACCTCAGAGTTCCCCTGACTGATAAACCCCTGGCCAAAGCCAACTGGGAATCTCTGGTCACCAAATTGAAAACAAAAAATATTTCCAATTGGACTTTCAGGTCCTTAAATCTCCCGGGCAGATTAGTCTTGGTCCGCTCAGCCTTGCAAGCCATTCCTCAATACCAATACTCAATCATTGCTGCTCCCAAATCTATTTCAAACCAAATCAAAACCATTCAAAGAGAATTCTTATGGAAAGACAAAGAGAACAAGGGAAAATGGGCCCTAGTAGCCTTGGGAAAAATCTGCAGACATAAAAAATATGGGGGGCTTGGTCTGAGAGACCTAGACTTGTTGGGAAAATTTATGGGCGCCAAAACTTGGTGGAGATGGATCATCAACCCCAACACCTCTTAGGCAACACTTTGGAAGGAAAAATATGCCCCATCTCACAACCCGAAGTCTCTAATCAGGTTCCCTAGCAACCTCAAAGGTTCCTCGGTTTGGAACCAAGCTTGGGAGAACAGAGGAATGGTCCAAAACCATTGCTTTTGGGAAGTTCGAAATGGTGGGACAACACTGTTTTGGGATGATGCATGGGAGAAACGCCCTCATCTCAATCAAGACCAATTCCAAAAAATCCGAACTCATATGGACAACCACAACAAAAGGCTTGTCAAAGATTTATGGAAAAACAAAGAAAACATTGAATGGAGGGAATGGCTCGAGGCCCCTGAATGGGTCCAGCAAAATCGCCCTTAGGATTGGACTAACCTAGCTGACGAGCTAAAGAAAAGGTAGATTCAAAGGGACGATGATCCGGACAAGCTAAGATGGGGCTCTAATGTGGCTGGCCACTTCAACATAAAAGAAGCCTATGGCTTCTTATCTAACTCCACTCACATCCCCACAAACAACAAATGGAACACTCTCTGGAAGCGTAATCATTGGCCCAAAAACTTGCTCTTTCTTTGGTCTATCATGCACAAAATCTCCGCATATTATTCTCTCTAAGCTATTTCCAGTTATTAAATCCCCTTATTTGAACAAATGTTTGGCATTAGCCAAGCTCTTTCCTATGAATTATGCTTCATGTTGCTGGCAAAGCCAAAGGAGTCAACATATATGAATCTTGTTTTGCCTTGATGATCTCAAAAAATCCTTCCAACCCCTGTTTGCCCTGGATTTCCTTTCGAGGCTCCATTAAAGTTGAGTTTGATGAAAACTTCTAGAGGAGGTTTGAAGATCCTGATGGTGTCCCCTATGTCAAGGATAGCTTTCCAAGAAGCTGAGGAGACCATGCTAGGCGCTAGGTGGAGGCCCTGCAGTATTGTTGCTTCTTGAGGAGAAAAAATCCAGTTTGAGTTAAGTTTAACCTGGATTTTCTCAAAGAATGTCGTGTCCCATAACATTCCCAGCCCTCCCGAGGTGCCTCTAGAGGAGACTATGACAACTCCCCCTTTTCCCCAAAATTGTTTTCTTTTATGGAGAAAGTCCATTTCCTTCACTTTGGTCTCCTAGATGAGAAGAATGTCGGGCCTTTCCAACCTTACTAGATTTTTCATTGCTTCTTCTTTTAGGTTGCTACCCATCCCTCTATAGTTCCAAAAGACGATCTTCATTACTTCCTTTTTTGAGATGAGAGGGCTCCTTTAGAGCCCTGGCTTTGATTTATGTGTGCTTTAGGGTTTTTTGTCGACATCTTTTTTAGGGTCGGCTGGGTCCCCTGCAAATTCTCCTTGTAGGTTTCTTGTTATCTCTTTTCCCTGGAGGATTTCCATCCCTTGGTAGATCTCCTGAGCCAAGTTTGGGGGTCCCCAATTTCTCATTCTTTCTCTGACTCCTCCGAATCCTGATCTTCCCCCACGGTGACTGAGTATTTGTCTTTCAGCGTTCCTCCAGGATATTCGCCTATCTTCAATGTTGCTAGGGTTTCCTGCATTTGGAGGTCCTTTTGCATGTTCCGTGGATTGATTTCTTGGACTTCCTCTGTCTCTGAACTCAAGGATGCAAAGATGTTCTCTTAGCCTTTCTGGGAGGGTTTGGCTTTAGGAATACTCCCTATGGGTGCTAAAATTCCCTTTGGTTTCTCCGTTGTCCCTAGCTTAAGGCTCGTTCTGGGTTTCTTGGCTTGCTTCCATCCTTCTTCTTTCTCCTTTTCTGGGGCTGCATTTTTGGGATAGTTCTTGGCAAAGTGGCCATACTCATGACATCCGCGACATTTGAATGAAAACTAGTCGTAATCTAATTTCTACGGATAGGACTAGTTTCCCATCGTTAGCTTGATGGCTTCTGGCAGCCCAAATTTGTTTTATTCATCCACCACTTCTTAATTATTGCATTTTGACTAAAATCCTATTTTTTCCTCTTTAATGCATGTGCTTCCTCCATCGCACCTTATTCCCTTAGTTACTCAATATCAGTCAATCCATTCTAGGTCAACTCCAAGCATTCTTGCTTGCACTTCCATGGTTGGAGAAATAAAAGGCACATAATCCTCTTCCACCACAAAATTATTTATCCATGTCACGATCTCCTTAACCAACCTTTTATAAGCTACTTTCTTGTACTACTGCTCTTCCCTTGACTTTAAAGAACTAGTTCAACTCTACTACAATCTCAATATTCTAAATCTATATGGTAATTAACCCAAATATTTTTTGCTCTTGAGACTTTCTGATCAAAATACTACAACAAAACCAAATTATGGGATAATTATCCATGTATTATCCTTCTCAAAGTTTATAACCAAGGTATCTTGGAATCTAGCATGCTTCCCCACCTTTTTAGTCTAGAATTTATCAGTAATTTGCATAGGTAACGTCATCAATAGCGAGAGAAATTGCAACAATTAATTTCCTTGGTGTAGAGGTATTTTAATTTTTAACATTTAACATAAATTTTAATTTTCTCTAGATTCTACAACAAATTTGTAGTGGAGGAAGGAATCTATCTTTGTTAGTAAGTGGAGGTGTCTTTATAGTCACCTATTTGAGCAAAAATTTCATCATAGATCTAACAAAGATTGCATCATGGATCTAGCAAAGCTAGGGTTAGGCCAACCAAATTATTTGGAATACAACTAAGTATGTTTTACGCTATCTCAGAGGAACTACCCAGTTTGGACTATGGTATAGAGGGAGTGAAGCTGCGTGGCTTAACATATGAAAATTGGGCGCGGATTCCATCAAACCGAAAGACTAAATCAGCTGGAATTTTTAGTGTTGGGTCCTCATTTGTTCCTTGGTACAACATGAATCAAATATGTCTGGCACTTAGCTCAGTAAAAGCAGAATACATGGCTACAAGTCAAGCATCATGTGAGGCGATATGGATGATAAAGATACTTATTGGATTGTTTGGTTAGATGGTGGATCCAACTGTGATCTACTGTGATAATGAGAGTTACATCAAGCTCTCTGAGAATCCTATATTTCATGATCAATCCAAGCATATAAGTATATGGTATCACCATTTATGGGATTGTGTGCAGAGGCAGATAATGTTGCTACACCACATTCCGACAAAGGACAATATGCTGACATTTTGACAAAATATTTTTCAATAGGGAAGTTCAAGTTCCACAGGTTCAAGATAGGGGTGGTTGATAATCTCTTTCTTGTTCAGAGGGAGTACTGAAAATGTAGCAATAAATTATCAATTTTATTTTTCCTTGATTAAATTGAGAAAATTTGAATTTTCACACTAGTAGCATGTATACACATATGCATATATGTGATATATATCGCGCTTGCTTCATTGCTTCAAAGGTTTTAGCGAAATTCCCAAGGGCATTCCCTAATCCAACCAATGTCTTGTTATCCCAAATTTCCTTGGATGCTAATACAATAAAATCCAAACCAAATTTGTCATGAATCCCTCCTTGTCAGGGAAAATTGCTTCGTCTAGAATTAAAGGTAGAGGCCACTTGAGTTGAAAAAGTATGGAACATTCTCAAAGACCAAATTCCAGTCTTATATGCTAGTAAAAACCACAGTAAAAAAGCATTTTTCTCCTAGCTCCAGTTTAATGCGCCCCTTCGGTTTTTTCCATAATCAATTTGAGTATGTGTTTGCATTTTCCAACATCAACTTCAAATAATCGAGCTAAATTTGATAGAATACTTTCACTTAAAAATTACTTATGTACACCCTAATGATGCAAAGAAAGTCAAGTTAACCCCTTTTTCTTCCCAAAATTAGATTCTCATAATCCCCCATATCTCTCACACAATAGGATTTAGGTCGATTTTCAAAGATATGACTGAATTTCCATCACTCTAATTTCCTATAACCAGATCAAGTTGACCTTTTAGCACTGTTGTAGAAGAAACCATGTTATTTGTATGTAAAGAGGAAACCTTGAATCTTTCAAGGTAAAAGATGAAAAAACACTCACCAAGAAATTTTCATACAACAATCCTATGCTCTTGTGGTTGGCATACACAAAACCATACAATGTCATATGCACAACCATCATAATCTATCGAAAGGGTTTACTAGGGAATAAACTTGGGCAAGATCAACTCCTCAAATCCAATCAATAATAACTAACAAGTTATAGTTATTTGGTTTTGTTTGAGTAAGGAAATGTGATGGAGCTTTAATCACACCATGAATTTGTCACTTGGAACCCTGAATTGACCATGAAGAATGGGGATATTTGGGTTTGTGACTTATTCTTTGTTTGATTCTAGCCCTTTGTTAAAACATTAAAATTACAAGTAAAAAACCCAAGTGTGTGTGTGTAACCAAATGGTTTGAAAAGTATAATTTAGGCCCTAACATGACCACAAATGGCACAAATTTCAAAGGGTGAGAAAAATTAATGTTATTGTTTGAAGGCTGGTGTTCTTCATCGTGGTTAATTTCTATTCTTTGTATCAAAGACTACAAGCATAGCTAGTTTTGTGTTTCATGTGTTTGTGTACTTACCTCTTCATTTCTTTTTTTTTTTAAATTAAATATGAATGTTTCTAAGTTGAGGTTAGACCATTCCTTATTGACTTGTTATTTAGTATGAAGAGGTTGGAATAAAATAGTGGTGAATGTATCATACATGTTGTCTCTTCCTTTATATAAGTGGTAGCTTCATTCATTATGTAATGGATTTGGGTGTAGATGTGGGTTATAAGTGAGGATGGACCTTTCTTCATGTGAAATTTTCTTTTTGAAATGAACCTTATTCTCTTTGAGTAGTAGTAGGTTTAGTTTTTTACCATCCTACCTATGAACATCCAAGCTCATTAAAGGTAAGGAATATTGACATGAATAAATGAGTTTCTTGTGCCCAAAGTTACTCCATTTTATAACCATGGGAAGTGCTTGATTGGGTCTTATGAGATTTTTAAAAGTACCAACCCCATATCTTGTGAAAAAGTGAATCTAGCTCTAGACCACTAGATAATCTAAATACCTTTGTATTAAGAATTATGGAGAAGCATATTTATTGTGAAGTTGTCTCCAACTCTTCTATCATGGAAATAGAATCCACAAAAAAAAATTCTTCCATTGCCAACTCTTCATGACTAAATTATGATAACAATTCAAACTTTTCACATGATGAACGAGGATGCCTTTAGTTCATGCATTGTGGATGGTTACAATGCTACAATGCCCAATTTTTGTTAATGAATAATGGTTGTAAAGTGAAAATATTCTATTTATATGTCATTCAATTTTTTGTTTTATGTTGACCAAATTTTTCTTTACCAATCATACATAGTTTAACTTACACATTAAATTTTATTATTTTAATTAATTTATTTTTTTTAACATTCCCTCTGAAATTTTGCTTTGCTTTTGCGCTGAGCTGGTAAGGAAAGCTTCTTCCTCTTTCTTTGCGCTACAATGAAAAGTTTCTCATCTTAAACCCTTTCCTGCCACTTTCTCATCTTGCATCACAGTTTCAGCCACTGAGAAAAAACATATTCCTATGTTAACATGGATTCTTGGTCGTAGGTGATTGTGGGCACTGGGTGGACTTAATTTTCCTTAAATACTGTGAGAAAACCTATTCCTTTGTTAACATGGATTCCTGCTCATAGGTGATTTTAGGCGGACCTCATTTTCCTTCAATAAGGAAAAATCTTCTTCGGGTTTTCTTCACCGGTAAGATTCTTAGCTGGATTTTGTTATTTTGTACAGGCATAGGTTATAAAAATGTTGTTACATGGCTTACACTCGAGTTTTCATGCTTTCCAATACTTAATATTGTCCAACTTAACTTCTTATCTTCTTCAGAAGGCTATATGGTAAAAAAAAATGGTAATATACAAACAAAAAAACTTAAGCATAGTTAAGGTGCTTTTATTTTTGGAACATTAAACCCTGCAGAGAAGAAATTTACTGTTATAGGACACGTTTTCTTAGTAGACTTTTTAACATCACTAAAGCAATGTTGAGATCGTGGAGAAGCTTTAACATACCGCTGTAGGTAGGGCTTCGATTTAGTCTTTTCGAAGAAGTGTTTTTATCTGAATATATAATTTTAGAATCAAACACAACCTGAAAATCAAGCACGTCAGTCTCTGTTTTCCTCTTATTCTTCTTACTATTCCTGAGATTGTTAATTTTTACTGCATGGAAGTTTTTTAAAATCTTCAACTTTCCAGAGTGAATGCTCTTTATATTTGTTTAAATAGAAGAAATGTTGCCAAATTTTCTCCGAGGGTTGTTGCCGTGAAGGAGAAATAAGTGAAAACGACATCCCCTGTAGTAAAAGGAATAAAGTAATGGTTATAGGAGGGGATAGTTACTGTGGATGGGTAACAACTTTGCATCTTTCAAACAGAGGATACTAGGTTGCGGTTGTTCATAGCCTTGTCTGCAGGTTGTTTGACCAGTAGCTTGGGATTGACTCTCTAACTTCCATTGTTGTTTGACCAGTAGCTTGGGATCGATTCTCTAACTTCCATTGTCTCAATTTAGAAGAGATGGAAGTAAGTCTCTAGCAAACATCTTGACCTCTTTGTGAGAGATGTTTGTGATTTTGATTTCCTTGTAGAGACTTTCGAGTCCTTTGAACCCGAGGCAGTCATACACTTTGGAGAATGGAGGTCTTCTCCTTATTCCATGATAGACAGAGGAAGAGCAGTCTATATTCAACATAAAAATCTGATTGGATTCATGAATGTGCTTTTTGTTATCAAAGGATTCAGCCTAGAATGCCATTTGGTTAAACTGGGTACCGTGGATTATTTTCTAGGTAGCCAAATAATAAAAATTCACACCTGCGTTCGTTGCATCTATGAGATGTGTGTTTACCACATAGTTACCCTTGTGAGCTACACGTTTATTGAAGAACATTGAGTTGTATTGAGTAGAATTTGCAGGAGTGAGGCAGTATGAAAATTTGTGACCTATCCTGTGGCATAACGGTGAAATTAATGAAGAATTACCCCTATCAAGCCTCATTATTACAGCCTCTGTAAAGCCTTGACTATTCAATGCACACCTAAACGAAGAACCTTCGAATTTTGAAGCCATCTTGGGGAGCTAGTTATAATTTTGAAGCCACAACTGTTGAGTTACCTTTATAAAATTGAATTTATAAAGCCCTCTTCGATGGCTGGCTCCTAACACCAACATGATCCAAATGTGTAGTCTAACGAGGATGCAATTTCACAAGTGTAATTAATGTTACAATTTCTTTTAGAAAATAATGGAATTTTTGGGATTTTTGTGAGAAAATTTTGGAAATCTCAATTACAAACTTTAATTATAGACGGGCTGGTGTTATAGAGAATCTCTATAACACCTCCTCCTTATAGAAATACGCAGAGCCCCTTCTGGAGGCCCTGCGTTCAGTTTCAGATTCAGAAAAGGTATAATCACAATTGAATTCAATTTTGAAATTTTGATGAAATTTTGACTCTTTATCATATTCAACAACACAGAGGTGGTTCTGGTGGGTCATGGCCTGGAAGGCATGTGTTTGGCCTATGCCTCTGAGATTTTTGCATCTAAGATTGCTGTTGCAGTTTACTTGGCAGCCCTCATGCTACCAGAGGAATTCAAATCTTTGGAACGGCATATGAATAAGGCAAGATTTTTCAGACTTTATGGTCAATTCTTTTCATAAATACCCATGTCATGAATTCTGAATACCTGTTTCAAATTCCAATGGCTTTGGGTTTCATTAGAAAACCAGGATATTTTTTTGTTTTTTTTGGAAGTATTCAATATAGTATTATAAGTTATTATTCTGGTTTGAAAAGTAATATATATAGAATATAGACAAAAATTCAATGAAAAATACATGTAATTTATGGTTATAAATGGTAAATTTTTAGTTAATATCATTCATTTATTATGAAATTTTAATTAAATGGCAACTGTTTTTTAAATATCTAAAAAAATATCAATTAGCTAAATTTAACCCCCGTGTCATAAATTCTGATATATATTATTTTTCTGGGATCATAACAGATAGAAACCCAGTTGATAAAGAGTAAGGCTTCCATATGTTCCATCAATTTGTTCTCCAAAGATTCATGCAGAGAGATTCTCTATAACACCAGCCATGCGAAAAACAAAAACAATGGTCCTCCCCGGCATGATCATGCAGAAGAGACTGTGATCACAAACAGGCCTGAAATAGACACTGCAGCACCATTTGAATCAGTAAAAGAGTCAGTTACCGTGTTTAGAGGAATAGGAAAGCACAAATTTTGAACATGTAGAAACATCAGTTTGTTAATGTTGAGGTTGAGCTTTATAGGGTGCAAAAAGAGTGCCCTGAGTTAAAAAAAACAACTAAGTGCAGCAGAAGATGTGAAGGAGAAAGTTCTGAAGGAGCTGGATTGAACAAAGAAGCTCATAAATGATTTAATACTGAATTTGGTAAGACTAGAGACTGCAAAACAACAGCAAATTCTGTGGCCTTGTTTGGACTGCAAAGGGCTAATCTGTGACAGCGCAGGCCTGTTCAAGGCATTTCCAGGGACAGTGAGGGTCAGCAAGTGAGGTCTGGGTAGCAAATAGCCCTGAAACCCTATCTGAGGCATGTGGCCCACCTTGAAGAGACTGTGGAAAGCGAAATTGTTTGAAGGGTAAATCTTTGGGGCAGCCTAGCCCTGAGGCCAAATCTGAGGCAGCGGCCCATCTTCAAATACTAGAGCAGGAAGTTTGAATTTGGACAGCAGATCTCCAAAGGAACCCTTTGTGACAGCGAGGGCTTGCTTAAACCTTGCTGAGGTTGCAGACAACCCCGGAAGGGGTCTTTATGACAGCAGCCGATCCGTAACGTAAATTCATCATTCTTGAAGTTCTGTTGAGGTCAGAAGGTATATCTGACCTGGAAACTGTGGCACCAGGCCCTCCTGAGATCTAGTTTGGGGTGAAGGACTATTTGGGGAAGCATAGGCTAGCTCAAGGATTTTTGGAGCATGAGCTCACATTTTCTAAGGAAATCTGTGTACTAGCTATGGAAGGGTTGTTGCCTTCCCACTCAATTTCAATTCTTCATCTCGAAAGCTTCTTGTAATATTGTTTTATATGTAACTAGATTACCTGTTATTGAACTGGAAAGTGAATAGCAACATCTTTATTTTGTCTAGGAAGTTGCTTAGGAAAGTTTGACTTCAAGAAACAACTGAAAATAATTATTATTACATATTTGATTGTATAAGTGAACGCGTTAGTATCGAATATAAGGATCCCGCGAGAAAAAACTGAGATAAATGAAGTCCAAATCTAATAGAATCCCTGAATATTTGCACGGAGTTGTTTTTATTTCTGTTCTTTGGAATTCAATGCAAAATAACTTGCAGATGAATTAATTTGGCATTGTTTGTAAGGGAAGGGATTAACTCTTTGGATTTTCCACGAGTCTTCATGGATTTTCCACCAGTGCTTCAACTTTTACTCCAAACCAAAATAAGTACTATCTGAAGAGACTTTGATGTATTTTATACACGATCCATCCTGTTTCCTAAAGTCAACTCCGTGTTTGATTCTGAATCTATTTTCTCAAGCAACTCATGATAGACTGACCGTTATACATAATGATCTTAATTTATTTATTTTTTAGTTCACCCTCACTCTATATAAAGACGTACCGCTCCGTTTGTCTAACATAAGCACAAGTCATAAGACTGATTATTGGAGAGAAGAAGCGAGAAATCGAGAATATCAGAGTCAGGATCTAAGCAAACATGTGGGGAGAAGTACTAGTAGGATTCGCGGCTGCTTTTGTAATTTGGTTTGTATTTTCTCTACTTTTCTGTAAAGGCAGCAGTGATGGATGTCAAGGAAATGGAGAAAACCCACTTCCTCCTGGTAATATGGGATTGCCTTTCATTGGCGAGACTTTGCAATACGTTACTCCTTTCAAGAGCTCCACCATTGGACCTTTTCTTCATGAAAGGATGTCAAGGTATAACAAAATATCCTCAAACTGCGTTAAAATGTTTTTTAGTATTTATTGTTCTAGCTTCACTGATCTACAGCTTCGGTAGGGTGATCCATCAATGCAAATAAAATTCAGGGAGGGGCTTAGAGCATATTGTTGTATGAATTTCTTTGTCAATGGTTTCAGTATTAGCATTCTTCAGTATTGGGCATTCTTAATGGTTGGTTACTCTGAAAGAGCAGGAACCATGATTGGGCAGGGCAGATTGGAACCAACCAATATCCCATGCATGGTTTTAATCTTGTTCATCTATAAATTATAGTTCATGTCAGTTTTGGACAGAGGACCAATGGGAGATAGATAATGAGTGGTGGCAAGGATCAGGAATAATGAATATTAGGTTGGGACCAATGAGCGTATTCATGATTTCAACTTTTCCATTCCCAGTTCATTACCTGCAGTCATTAGCAGACAGTAGGATATTTAAAAATTCTTTAGCTTTGGCAATACATAATTAAATGTGGTTGGGTAGTGTAGGATAGTTAAAAGATTCTTTAGCCTTGGCAATACATAATTAAATGTAGTTGGGTAGTATAGGTCCACAGTTAGATTTAAACTAAACGAATTTAAATTTAAAGGTGGGTGTATACTGCCAAATTGCATTTATTATCTTATATTTCAGAGAAATATGTATCGCCAGATAATAATGAACCCACTAGGATAATGGTTTTTTAGCCTTGGCAATAGATAATAATTTAAATTTAAAGGTGGGTATATAAATTTAAATTTAAAGATGTCATGTATATACTGCCAAATCTCATTTATTATCTTATACCTCAGAGAAATATGTATAGGGAGATAACAATGAACCCACCAGGATAATGGTTTTTTATCCTTGGCAATAGATAAGGATGGCCCTACGAAGATAATGTCAAGTGAGTGTGGTGGGAAGGGTGGTTATAGATAGGTTTAAATATTATGTTATGATGGGTTTGTAAAGAGATTATTCACCTTGATTCTTCATAATAACAGGTAAATGTTGTTAGTGGACTTAGCTAATACCTAATACCAATTTAGTACAACAAACCTCAGAAAAAATGGATAATGACTACCCTAAAGTACATGAATCATGAATGGGTTTGTTGGAACTAAGTAACTCAATCTTGGTTTCAAGTTGGTCGGAGCATGCTAATTCTGAATGCAGAATCAATATGACAATTATCTGTATGAGATAGTCAGATGTTTAAGAATTGTTGTAATCTTAGCAATGGGTAATGATTGCTTAGCTTTTGTATAGTTTTGAATTTGATCTGACTTCCCAAATGAACTGAACATGTATGGAGATGTATTCAAGACAAACATATTTGGGCAACCTACTATCATAACGACGAGTGCAGAAAGTAATCAGTTCGTTTTCCAAAATGAGGGACGATTGTTTAAATGCGCTTATCCGGCTGGCTTTGTGAACATAGTAGGAAAGTATAACATTCTCCAAACTCACGGATCGATGCACAAAACGCTTCGCCAGCTGAGCTTAAATCTAGTGGGCTTTGAAAATCTCAAGGACAGATTGTTTCCGGATGTGGAGACGCAAGTTATTAGAAACCTTAGCAAATGGGAGGACGGTAGCATTATAAACTTAAAAGGACGAAGTTGCCAACGTAAGTGTTATTGTTTAAGTGTTATTTGAATATTTTGAAAATTTAGTGCAAGTTATATTTCTAAAATTTGCAATCAAACATTGTGCAGTTTTTAGATTCCAGGAATATTAAGGATTTTTTAAGATTTTATTGAAGAATTTGATCTTAAAGAAAAGGTCAAATAGTTCAGATTCTTAAAATATTCTCCCATGAATACTTTCAGTTTCCATGATTCTTTAATTCCTAAATTTTAGTGATTAGATTACACAATAGCTCATTCTAGGTTTCACTATTTTGACCAGATAACATTTATCATGTTGATGAACCGGCTCATTGGTTTTGGCTCGGAGACTGCAGAATTGAAGATACTCATGCAGAGGTTTGAAGAATTTATGTCAGGATTGTGCGCGTTGCCTATCAAGCTTCCTGGCACTACTTACACGAAGTGTTTGAAGGTCACACCCAGAACCCAAATCAGTTCGAAAAGGAAGTTTATATATAAAATATTTTACAAAATTTTATAAATCATTTGAAAAATTAAAACTATCTTTATAGTTTCTGTTTCATTATTTATATTTAAAAATAAGAACCATTATTTAGTTATAAATAAATAAATATTATTTATCATATCTCTATGTTATATAATATTGTGTAAATTACCATATAGTCAAACTATGTTATATAACATATTGTGTAAACCATATGGTCAAACTATGTTATAAAATATTGTTTAGACTATATATTCAAAATTCAAAATAAATATATATGATTTAATGCTTCGTGTAATATTGCAGGGCCGAGATCATGTGACCAGGACTCTAGCAAATATTATTTCTGAGAGAAAGTCTGGGAAGAAGGTCTGCCAACACGGACTTCCTAGATAAAGTGCTAGAGTATCAAGCAGATCATGACGACGAGGAGTTTAGCAATGCTGTCATCGTCGATTTCCTCTTTGCATTTCTCTTGGCAGGATATGACACCAATTCCATCGCAATGACCATGGTTGTTCAATATCTCTCAGAGAAGCCCAAAGCTCTTCAACAACTGAGGGTAAGTTCAAAATTTTAATGTTTCAGTCTTATCAGTTCAGTGTATTGTTATTGTAAATATCATAATAATGTTGGATCATGTGCAGATCTAATTTAATTTGGACGGATACAAAATTTTGAAGCATACTTTTCTAAAATATAATTAAGGAAAAGATGATGTGGGATTTTCATATTTTTGACAAATTTTTATTATTTTTATCGTTACAATTCATATAAAAAATTTATTTTGCAAACAAGAAAACTGGGTGGATTGCACCTCTAGATCAAACTAACTTTTTCAAATTGTATATTGTGTAGAGAGAGCATGAAGCTATCCTCCTCGCTAAAAAATAGAAACAGGAAAAGATGTTGAACTGGGAGGACTACAAATCCACGGAATTTACACTAAGTGTAATAATCTTTAGATCCTGACCATTGCAGATTTATTTGAGGTACACTGGGATGAAAAGTTCCTCCTAACCTTTATGTGTGTTGAAACAGGTGATAAAAGAGACATTGCGCCTGTCAAACGTAGGACCCTTTTTGTTTCGAGAATGTGTACAAGACACAGAAATCAAAGGTAGTTTTAGGGTACAAATTTAATTCAATTTTTTAATTGATATTAACTTTTAGATATATGAGAGATACAATATTCCATCACCACCATATTTTGACTTAGATATATTATTTTAAATCTATCAATGAATTATATTAGAGATACATTATTTTATATTTATCAATGAGTTATATGAGAGATATAGTTGATTTGACAAAACTAAACTGATATGCCACATTGATTAAGCAGGATACTGAATTCCCAAGGGGTGGAAGGTCGTTGCGTGCACAATTGCTGTTAGCCATGATCCAGCCATTTTTCCCGAGCCTTCATGTTTCAATCCATGGAGATGGCAAGTAAGTGATATTTAAATGATAATTAATATTAATATTATAATTCACTCCATTTCCTTTCTGACTCATGGGGCTTGATCTGGGCTACAGGCAGGCCTGTGGTAGCAAAGAGGCAACGAAATATGGCTGATTCTTGAGGCTGGTTCTAAGGTCAGACTAAAAGTATTAGGATAATAGGGTTTGTTGATGCATTAGCAAATGCAATGTATCTAAAACTGTATTGTGCAATTTGGAAGGGCTATGGGTTTATAACCCATTATGTACTGCTGGATTGGTTTCATGCATATCAGTTGGTGGAATTAAATGCTGGTTATACTGTTTATTGTATTCAATATTGTCTCCATTTGCAAAAATTGAAAGAACACTGTGATACTAGTTAGAATAAAAATCTTGCCGTGTGCTCTTTTCAACCCCAAGGGCAATTCTTCCCCAGGGATATTACACATCCAATGTAAAGTCAATGTGATAGCACTAAAGCAATTCCTAGAACAATACTCAAAGCAGATAAAGAGAGAATTTAATACCTAAGTGTCTACCTAAAAAGCCAAATATCTACCCAAAAAAACATATAAAAGAAGGCGCAAGTCCAAGAAAGTATAAATGCAAGAAAAAAGAGAGAATGTCAAGCTCTGTGGAGGGTAGCACTAGCACTGGCTCTTAGAGTTACAGCTTACAGTAGAGTTCAATCTAGAGCTAGAGCTAATACTGATTACCAAGGATGTGTGAGGCAACAAAACAGATTCCTCATTAGAGTTAGCAATACTTGTAAATGGTCCAATGCATAGCAAATGATATCCTCTGATGAGTCAACGATACTTAGAGGGCCTGACCATATGATCAAAGCGCAAGCACAAGAAATGGAAGCCTAACTCTCCTAACATCCAAGGTAGTGGAAAAGAGATTCTTGATAGAAACCTGGTTGCTCAAGCGATCCTAAGTGGTGGAACACTGGACAAGGGCAGTTTATATTGGATCTATCTATGTTGAGAAATATAGCTTGGACAAGAACTTCCACATATGTTCAGGGTGAACGTGTCATAAGTCTTATATTTAGATGTTGAGTTTAAAGAATATTTAGTGCATTAATGACTTAGACTATAAGCTTAATCTCAATCAGATATCTCACCAAGAGATTAGGGTTTTGGTAAACTATGGTTTCGATGAAAAGTAAAAAGATAATTAAAATAGGTTCAAACACAATTCTTATCAGACGGGACAGCAACTGGAAGGGAACAAGAAAGGAAAGCGCATTAGTTAGGAGAAGAATTACCATACCACAGGCTGTACAACAAATACTCATAACCATACAGACCCGTACAGTGTCATACCATATTGAATCGCAAGTCATACAACCATACAACAAGGTATATAACAACAATTGGTGTTTGCTCAGTTCCTTGCACGTTGTACCTCTCTAGCAGGCCATACAACTCAAGTTGGGGTGGATTTGTTTACCATGCAACTACTAGGATTTAGTAGCTCTGTAGATTGCCTTGTTAGCATTAATTAGTTGAATGATAAGCAGATTTGACAGAGAAAATTACATGCATAAGTCTGAATTATTTTATGCTTCTTCTATTTACTATTTTCAGCTACTGTGTGATTGTTGCAAGAGTTATTTAATTAATAGAATATTAAGACAGTGATCACCCAGGAATAGGGAAATCAACAGGGTATCAGAGCTTTTCACTAATTAAGTTTCTCAAGGGTTTCAAAGTTTGTGCTTACCTATTTATAGGATATAGGATTTTGTGCAATAGATCTTACGGATGGCATCAGCTAACCTCATATTTGAGAAATGATTGGAAGGTGCCTAAAGATCCACGATAGTTCGCAACTTAGAAGAAGGAAGAGGAGGGCAAGCAGATGATTATTGATACAATAAAGGAATATTTGATTCCTCACGTATCCATGAAGAAATAAGTTAAAATATGTTCTACTCCCAAATGGAGAACATAAACAAAAAGATGATATTGTCAAACAAACCCATATCCATAAAGATGACCACATTAGACATAGTTACTAGTTACCTATTGAAGATCATGAAGTTTCATGATCAACTTAAGTTAGTTGGGGAGAAGAGTGAAGACGCATGATGAACATGGCATTAAATGGTTTCTCAGCTTCATGGGAACCGTTTTTCAAGGACATCTCTGCTCATGAGCATATTCCCACCTTTGTGAGGTTGTAGAATGACTATCTAGGAGACCCAAATGGAGTCAAAGGCCAGCAATAAGGGCAGTGAAAATAGCCAAGCCCTATTTGTACAGGAAAAAAAGGGTAGACGAAAAGGACCCAGCAAGAATAAGGAGTCAACCTCAAAGCTAGGGAATATTTTGAGCAATGTCAAGTGCTTCATTTGCCATAAGCACAAGCAACATGCATTTCAATGTCCAGATAAGAAGGCCAAACGGCAGAGAATTAGGAGCAGGCACTCTATAACCCAGTATGGGGCAGATGTTGTCATATATGATAAAAAACACAAGTACATTTTAGAGTAAAAAATACAAGTCACCTTTAGAGATGCTAATACCACAACAGGCAAGTTGAATCCCCAGAAATTAGGAAGACTAAATGCAGAGTACAAGACAGTAAATGGCATTAAGGCGACTGATTCTAGGGTGCATGGGAGCCCTTCAAAAACTGACCACAACATCATAAATTATTAATTCCTGGGATATGATCAAAGAGTAAAAATAATGGCTAGGAGCTAACACCACAACAGGCAAGTTGAATCCCCAGATGCGCGGCTTTAAAGAATGTTACCTCCCTTCTACCTTTGACAGAAAGCCAAGTGAAAATGTTTTTAGTTTTCTTAATGAAGTTATGTTTTAATATGGTTGATATGCTTAGGTTCTGATTCACGGTGTGTGGGTATAATGAGTGATCTTTTCGCCAATGCCTTCGCCTTAGTTTTTTTCACAAAGCCTTATCCCTGTGGATAGTGTTACATTAGTCGATTCAATAAGGCCATCCTTTGGCGCCTTTCTATATTTATGGACTGTTGATGCCTTGGGTTACTTGCTGGAGGCAACTTTCATCGTAAGGTATATCAATATTATTATTGTTTTAAATGGTTCAAAGAGGTTAATAATAATATTAAATAGCTATTTTGAAGATGACTCTTGCTTGGACAGATTTTGTGGTATCTTTAGTGCCCATTTTTAGTCTTGACAAAATTTATTTTTGGCTTTTTGGGTTGGATTTGTCTCTGGAGTGGACTTTTTCTACCTGGTTTATATTCGTCATGGAGTGATTTTCAAATTTGATATTCTTTTTGGGTCTGGGTTATCACTTGTGGACTCGTGAGATGCAGGAACTAATATATTTTCTTTCATTTATCGAAACTTTGCATTTTCTTCATGTTATTTGCTTATATGTGATATATCAAAGACTTGATTTATCCCTAGCCTAGAAAAATTGAGCACAAGACTTCCCTCTACACAGGGATGTCATGGATCTTTCCAGCTTCTTGATAGGCCATACTCAAGTAGTCTGCTTCAAATCTGAATATGTCCTTGATTCTTACGTAACCTGGATTTAGAGACTTGATCCTTGCTGCTCAAAACATTTGAATTTTCCTCCAGCTTCTTTATTTTACCGGGCTTGGTGACAGTGATGTTTTTTCAAACTATTTTTGTTCCATACAACACTTGGGAAATGCTACAGTTCAAATGAATAGTAATTTTGTCTTATAATAAATGTTTATTGCCATCTCATAGGAAATTAACGACTTCTGGCACACTTAGGCTGCTAATTTTATTGCAATCATTTTTTTTGATATAATTTAGCACCATGTTTTTTCATACCTTGTGTTTTAATACAGACATTTATTGAAGCTTTGTTTACCCACAATCAAATTGATATTTCCACCTAGAACCGAACTATTACAAAAGCTTGCTACAAAATGTTAATTCACTATTACCATTTTGTTTAATATGTTACTTCTATAGCCAGGGTTTTTTGCAAATCTCTAGTAAGGAATGCAAATGCACCATTGCTAAAATGCATTAAGGAGTTGCATTGTTCAGAAAAAATGAAACGTACATGGTTTTTCTTTTACTGTTGCAAAATTTTGATTTCATCTCACAACTTCAATTTTATAGATTATAATAGGATGTCATAATTTAAGTACTATACCTTGTGGTGTCCAGGTGGTATAAACTAATTCAAAAACCCTTTGAGAAAGGTGATGAACGTGGTTTGAATCTAGTTCAAGCTAACTTGAGGCCCTTGATTTTGTGAAGGACAAAAGACAATACTGCAAAGAGGGAAGGTATGAGTGTAGAATTGGGCTTTCACTTGGCCTTTGATGTCCAGTCCCTTTGAGTGATTTCTAATATTTGTTCATGAATATTCAGACTCATTCTTGTTCTTCCTCCTACTGATGTACAAGTGATTGAGTGTGAGTTTACTAAAGCTAAGAACAAATTTTATACATCTTTGTATAGAAGATCTAAGGCAAACACTTCTCTGATCCATGGAAAGGAAATATAATAATAGTTTTTATTCATTTTTTTTGTGTTGATTTTGGTTTGACTTAAAAAATCTATGGTGTTATTTCTATTTACACGTCCAGTTTGATCAACTTGTTGAACAAGGCAAGGTTCTTCACAATTATGCATCTATTATGGAATTTATTTTGAGGTTGTGCCTATTGTGAATGTCCTTTTCTTGTCATGAGGTAAGTTCTACTTTAGAATGTCCTTCATAAAATGATTTTTATTTCCCTTTGTAAAATTATTTTTATTGAAAAACATTATGTTGAGCCCCAAACATCAAGATTTTTAATTGTCTTATGAGCTGTTATATGTCAGAATTTGTTCTAATTGCTAAGTTATCAACAACTGTGGTGATACACAATGACAACAGCGGGGCTAATACACAAGAGTGTTCTAATTCGAATAAGATGGCATGGAATTTGTTCTAATTGCTACTTTATCAGCAATTGGGGTGATACACAACAATCATCTGATATGTATAAGCAAGCAAGGCGTTTTCTTCTAGGAAGCCAAATGTGTGTTAATGGAGATTCTAGTTCTATATGTTCAAAAGATTACATTGAAGAAGTGGTCAAAGAAATTAGTAACGGTGAATGAGGAGAGTGCCCAATCTGTCTTGAATGAGTTGATGATGCAGTGATGGTTTGTTGTGTACATCATATGTGTCATTAGTGTCTACTAGCAAGTTGGTGTAGCTCTTTGAGCAGTGGTTGTATTGCTTGTGCTAATTCTAGTTAATTTTCTTTGTATGGCTAGATTAATTTGTTTGTAGATTATTGTTTATTATTAGATTTTTGTGCAAGTCAAGCTGCAAGGGTGTCGCACTGAGCTAACTCGTTTGCATGATTATATATTTTACAAGGATTATGCCATCATGTGTTGAACTTTTTTTAAAAATCAATCCCTATTATACAATTTCAAGGACTTCCATAACTCCTCACATAATTCTGTAAAGAGTGCTAGCTCAATGGAAGAGCACCTGTCATGCAGGAGGTTGGTGGTTCGATTCCACTGTACTCTAATATGAATTATTCAATAATGTTGTAGATTTTTTTAATTAAATATTTTTATATTGATTTATTTTAATGGCGAGATATTTTTCTGGATTCATTGTTTTATATTGTCTCTAGAGAGACAATAGATAGGATTAAGGACATTGTCTCCATAAAGACATTATGTCTTTAGTTCCAACTATTGTCTTTATAGAGACAATAATTTGAGACAATTACCCAAAAATTGTCTTAAACCCCCCTTTGTGTTGTAGTGCTACTATTGTCTCTAGAGAGACAAAAATGAAACTGTCTCTGGAAAGACAAAAATGCTTGTGTTATGTATTGTCTTTATAGAGACAATATTTTAAGACAATTTAATTTTAAGACAATTTAATTTGAGACACCCGCTTAAAGACAATATTGAAGACAATACACAAGTTTTATTTTGTCTCAAGTTAAGACAATTTACCCAAAAATTGTCTTAAATATTGTCTTAAAACCCCCCTTTATGTAGTAGTGAAAGTTGGCGTGTTTCAGATAAGAAAAAGTGCAAGTGCGTGAAAAATTGCTTTCCAAAAATAAAGAAGATTGAATGTAAAGGCAACTGCTATGAACTGTGGTTATATGTACTATTGAATAAGGGGTCTCAGGAAAAAGGTAACTGAGTCCAATAAGTTGAATATTTAAATTATCACGCCCCGTGTTCAAGGATCCAAAGTCCCAAATGTTTTCCCTGCAACAACGCAACAATAAATGAACACAAATCAGAATTTTGTTTTTAATTATTGAGGAGTGGATCAAGAAAAATACCTGAAACTGAATCTTCAAACTCTTCGTCCATGAAAAGCAAGCTTCGTTTACTTTACTTTAACCTGGGGCCGAATGGTAAGGCAAGCCATGCAAAAAGAAATATTTCCAAACTGACTACAATACAAAGGGTCTCCTGCAGTTGGTTTTACCACCAACACAAGCGAGCAATGGCATGCTGATAGATACGTCTGATAGATATGTAATGCTGATGGATAGGTAATTTGGGGCAGAGCAAATACCTTGCAACTGCTTTGCAACTGTTGCCACCGGTTAGTGTTGAATCAATGGTTGTGCATAATATAATCGTCTAACATAGGATCTAATGGTACAAATTAGGACAGAAAGGCAATTAGAAAAGTTGTTTTCAAATAATAACGACTTACGGCGTAATTATCATTATTAACTATTTATAATTTTATGAATTTAGTTAAAATTTATTAATTTCCATGGATGGTAAATAAGAGATTTTGTCAAAGATTATCATTCCATGTAAAATAGTATTTTATATATATTATAAAGTAATAAAGTCGAATGTTTGATTTCGGATAATTTATTTTGTATATATATATATAAGTGAGTTAATTATGAAACCTAAACATATAGTGGTTGACCATATATTAAGAGTGAGGTTCTACAGTTCGTATGTATACATAAGGGAAAACCGATTGTAAAACTCTTTCCTGTTGTTAGAAGAATTAAGGTTGAAGGTAAAATATAATCATAATAAATTAGTATAAGATTAAACTAGAAAGTAGAGAAGATGAAAATATATTTTACCATTAATATATTTGAGATTAAATATGGACAAGAATGCTATAGGTAAGAAAACATGAAATATATAAATATTTTTTAAAAGAATTAAATAGATAACTTCAGTGAGTGAGTCTTTTTATGATTCACTATCTAAATTTTGGAAAATATCCCAAATATTTATAATAGCATAAAATCATCATCATTATGCTATAATTGAGCTATACATTAAGTAAAAATTAGAGGGTAACGATACATAATAAAAATTACATAAATATCATACAAATTATGTGTAGAAAATAACCATTCAATGATGGTCAAAAAACATAAATTAAATTGGATGATTCTGCTAAGGGTAAAATAGAAATGGGAAATGTATAGTTAAAGAAGAAATATATATATATATATATATATATATATATATATATATATATATATATGTGTGTGTGTGTGTGTGTGTCTTGCTTCTTTAACTATATATATATATATATATATATATATATATATTCAAAGTTTGGTCAAAGGACGTGATTCGATAATGAAAGGCTCTCGATTTTATGTAAGGTAGAAAATCAAGAGTTAGCTACTTCAATTTTGTTTCTATGTTTCAGTTTTAATTTCCATCTATAGGCGGAAATACCTCCTGACAGTTACATTTTTTTTTTAAACACCGGTCATTTGAAAACGAGAAGACAGTCTTAATTTTGTGAAATTTTTGTATGCTTTGAGATTATTTTCTTTCATAATACGAAGACCATGTTAATTTATTCCAATTCCTTCTTGATGCATGCATAGTCTTCTAGGATTTCAACTCATTCTGTTGTAGAGGGCCCTGCACAGAAATGAGGTTTCATTAGTTGTTTTTAGTTTAATTTTATTATCTTTGTTTTGTCAATTCGCAGTAAAATTTACATTTATTTGTAGCTGATCCTTAGATTAAATTGTTTATTGTTTCATATATTAGATTTATGAATTCTTTCGGAGAATTGGTTTTAGAATAAACGTGTAATATTTTGCTTACGAAAAGCATCTCAAGAAAGTATTTCTTCTATTTTCCAAAATCGGATTATGTTTGAAGCATTAGAGCATACAATTATCTTAGTTTTCTTTACATGTTTTTATACTACTCTCCTAGATTAAATTCTCAATCAAATTTATAATTAAATTCTTACAAAAATCATATCAAGAAGATGACTTTGTCATTCTTCCAAAATTGGATGGTTGAGTATTAGTCGTACAGTTTGAGTTTTCTTCACATGTTTCTATACTGCTTTCCTAGATTAAATTCTCAATTAAATCTATAATTAAGTGCTTGTTAAAATAATATAAAGAAGATGACTTTGTCATTCTTCCAAAATTTGATGATTGAGTATTTAGTCATATAGTAGTTGATTTGCCTTTATATGCTTTTTAATTTCTTTCTTAGATTAGATATTTAAATTATAATTATAATCAATTACTTGTTAAATCATATCGAGAAGATGGCTTTGTCATTCTTCCAAAATAGGATGGTTGAGTATTAGATCATACAGTAATTCCTTTTAAATTTCTTTGAATTTGCTTTCCATTTAGATTAGCATTGTCATTTCAATTTTTAATCATAGGATTTATGCTTTCAATCCATGGAGTAGACTTAAATTTAATTCCAAAAAGATCAAAGACATTAGAATAAATACTCTATTTTTAGATTAGATTCTAACCATTGAAAGATTGATTCATTTTTATTCAAATTAGAATAGTTAAAGAACATTTCCTTATCTTCCTTCTTTCAAAACTAGTTTTAACAGTAAACTTCATTACATTTAGCTGATTCATTTCATACTTCTCATTTATTAATATTAACTCCTTTAGACATAAAGAAACAAAACCCCCCAAAACAATATAAAAGCATACACACTAAGCATATATAGTGCACCACACTTCATCAAATTACTAACCTCAGTTGATCATTTATGATAAGAAATTTAAGACATTAAATTGCCTAAACAGTAAGCATTATAACATACCACTAAGAAATACATAAGAGGTTTCTATTGTTGGATGGAAGAAGTCTGAGTTTTGGGGGCGTTGTTGGTTAATTCAGTGTGTTTATCCTATTCTTGTTGAATTATATTATCATTATTAATTATTTATATTGTTATGAACTTAGTTAAAATTTATTCATTTACATGGATGGTAAATAAGAGATTTTTTCAAAGATTATCCTTCCATGTAAAATAGTATTTTATATATATTATAAAATAATAAAGTGGAATGTTTAATTTCAGCTAATTTATTTGGTGTATATATATATATAAGTGAGTTTATTATGAAACCTAAACTTAAAGTGGTTCACCATATATTAAGAGTGAGGATCTAGAGTTCGTATGTATACATAAGGGAAAGCGTATTGTAAAACTCTATCCTCTTGTTAGAAGAATTAAGGTTGAAGGTAAAATATAATCACAATAAATCAGTATAAGATTAAACTAGAAAGTAGAGAAGATGAAAATATACGTTACAGTTAATATATGTGAAATTAAATATGGACAAGAATGCTATATAGGTAAGAAAACATGTAATATATAAATATTTTTGAAAACAATTAAATAGATAACTTCAGTAAGTGAGTCTTTTTATGACCCACTATCTAAATTTTTGAAAACACCGCAAATATTTATAATAGCATAAAATCATCATCATTATGCTATAATTGAGCTATACATTAAATATAAATTAGAGGGTAAGGATACATAAGCAATATGAAATAAATATCATACAAATTATGTGTAGAAAATAACCATCCAATGATGGTCAAAAAGCATAAATTAAATTGGATGATTCTGCTAAGGGTAAAATAGAAATTGGAAATGTATAGTTAAAGAATATATATATATATATATATATATATATATATATATATATATATATATATATATATATATATATATATATATATATATATGAGTTTAGCTATATATGTTATATATTAATAGTAGGGGTTCATGGAGAGTTAGTTTTCATAACTCTGGATATTGGACTATAACAAAAAGGTTTATTATAAGAAATAATAGCTCACATGGGATACATATGTCTATATGCAAAGATAAGAATAAGAATCTAGGAATCTAAAAAATATTTGTTAAACTAATTTTTGAATAAATAAGGTGATATCTCAATATCTATTAAATATAATATAAGAGAAAAACATGGATGTGGGTATAATTGAATATTTAGATAAGAAAATTGTGGAGAAACTATCTCTTCCAACTATAGTAGTCACTCATTAATATAGAAGTAATAGAGTCACAAAATTTCTATTGTATAATCCATGCATAAGTTAAAGAGAATGAATGTATACAACTTATCCAAATAATTGGTATTCATATAAGTTCCCATATTATAAATACAACAGAAGTCAATATGGACCAATTTCTACAAGAGAATAAGTGCATTTATAGGATTTTAGATTTTCTAACAATATATGCATAAAACAAGACATATTTCCTTAGAAATTTAAATCCATCTTAGAAAATAAATAGAGAAATTCTCATAATTCTTAACTCAAATCCCTAACAACGACATTCCAAAACAATAATTACAATTATATTCTAGACATGTATTCATAAAGAAAGTGTGGCCTACCTGTGAGAAAAGAAGATGAATTTAGACACAAACAATGAAAGGAATCACAAAATGGAATGAATTAACACTTACAAGACTCCATTATCTTGGTATACTTATGACAAGGTCAAAAACAAAAACTTCTTAGAAACCTACATCATGGGTAATACATTAAACATCATCACTTTGATAAAATAGTGAATGAAAGAAAGAAAATATGCATGAGAAGGGAGTTAAATCCCGAAGAATGATCTATTCATAAGATATTATAATAAGAAACTATATATGCATTTCAGAGAGGCGTTGAAGTATTAATATGCAAAATAAAGAAAAACCTAGAAACTAAATCTGTGTTAAATAAAAAATTTCAAGTCATAATAACACACTTCCTTGGAAAATTTCTATGCTAGAGTATGAAAACAGTATGCTGAAGATTTACTGTTAAAACCCCAAGAAAATATATGACAAAAAAGTAATATTTATATGAAGAAAAATGCATAAATAAAATGGAAATTATCCGAGCTTACCCTATTATGATAAAGGCATGTCAAAAAGACAAGATATAGATGTGATTTCCACACAATATTCTTGCAGATTAGAATATGAATACACTAACCTGAAAATCATATAAAAAATCTAAAACCCTTGTAGAAACTATAGAAATACCCATGAAAGGAAATGATTACCTGAAGGGGAATCTTTGTGATGGTAAATGTATATGGTAATAAAGAAGTATGAAGGGAATTCTTAGGTTTGCTATAATAATTCCTCCTTATTAACCTGCATACCAACATGTCACATCCCAATCTAATTCATAAAGAATATAAATGATTTAAGGTAAATACCACTTGCAAGAGTTAAATTTTGTATTGAATAAAAGCTATTTCATTTCAAGTCGAATGTGAAAACTATTTTCTTTTCAAGCTCTTTCCTTCATTACCAAGACATAAATTTTTTAATTGAGCAATATTATGATCACTTCCAATAATAATATTTCAAGTTTACTTCTTTTCTCTTGATGTATTATGGTCTTAAGGTCTCATAGTTTATTCCCCTACAATAGGCTACATATATTTCTTTTTATTTCATTAAAAAATGTTTCTAACTTTTTAAACTTTGTATTCATGATCATTTCAGTAGTTTTCACAAGATATGTAAACCTCTATAGCACATACAATTACACACATCAACCCTTTGATGCTCACCGTAATATCTCCATACCTATTGAATTCAAGATGTTGATTTTTTAACTATGGTCGATACTCATAATGAAAATCCAGTCACTTGATTTAATTGTATTTATTACTATGAAGCATATTTATAAATTTTTGAGATAAAATAAATATTTATTTTCAGTCAAAGTCCCATTGCGACTTTTAAAATATGTAAATTTCAATTTTATATAGGAAACTTTTCGCTCCAAAAGTGACATTTTGGCTTCACTCCAAGTTTTTTCGGCCTTGGGCAAGAGACATGTCCATTCACCCTAGATATACTACTATATAAAGGTTTCTTGAGCTCCTCCATTTGGAAATTAAAATTCTCACACACGGGATCATGTTTGGAAAAAAGTGAGCAAAGGAAAAGAACTGTGAAGAAAGATGAAAATAAGGTTGAGATTTCCTCTCACATCTCTCCCTCTATAAAATCATGTGTGTGAAGTAATATATCTCTTTCTAGTTCAAATATTTCATGGACAATTGTTGAAGGGGTGAATTGTTTTGGGTTACTAGGAAAACTGCTGTAGGGCTAAAATTCTAGGGCAACTAGCTATTGTAGGAAGGTCGAAATTCAGAAGTGCATGATCAAGAGAAAAGTAGAGGATCATATTCTTTGACTTGATTTGGAGCAAAAGACAAGGTTTGACCAAAATTCTATGTGTGTCTCTCATTTAACAAGAATAATTTCTCTATTGAAAGGGCTGCACCACTTTTCCCCATAATGGATTTTCTTAGGGTAAATATTGTCTTATGTTTTCTCTTCTGATCTCTATTATTCTACTATTATTTATGGTTGAATTTATAAAATAAAATTATTGAATGATATATTGGAATAAGCCAAAAGAATATGTACATCAAAAGTAATTATTGAAATTTGAGAAATATTTTTCTAACACTAATTGCACTCAGAAAATCAACATCGGATGACAACCTTGGACAGGGAAGAAAGGAACATTAACATGAATTTGATAAAACCCTAGAAATAATTTTATGCAAGTTTTTCTTGCAGATTAGTTTTGATGGCTACATCTATGAAATATAAAAATAAGCTAGAGGGAGTGTCAAACATCAAATACTGGAATGCTAGAGTATACAATCTTCTTTCCAAGAACAAAACTTTGGATTCAATTACTGGGAAGATTGTTGACAAGAAAATGATGCAGGAAATCAAGAGTTCAAGGAGGGTTATTGCAATGCTACGAGCATCATAGTAGAATCCATTTGGGATCGTTTGGTTCCTTACATTGCAAAATGTGATACCTCAAATAAGATGTACAATGCCCTAAATATTTCTACATTATCAATAATGTTGGTTAATCAATGAGCTTAAAGAATGAACTTTTAAGTATAGGGATGACTAACAAAAACACTGTGGCATATTACTTCGTAAATATTTCTCAACTAAGAGATTAGATTTTAGCAATTGGAGAATCGATCTATGATCAAGAACTAGAGATTACAATAGTCAATGGTTTTCCTAGATCATGGTATAAGCAGTTGGAAGGAAGCTCCTACATTTGAACAACTATGGGCATCGGGTGCTCAAGAAGAATCAATATTAATGAGCAAGGATTGGAAAAATGAGGAAATCAAATCACTTGCAGATTATTTCAATAAAAATGGAAAGAATAAATTTGGATCTCAACACAAAAAATTAGGAAAGGGATATTATTCCTCTAAGAAGAAGAAAGACTTACGTAATATACAAAGTCATGGTTGTCAATCGTATGGATATTTCAAGAATTCGAAGTATATATTGTTAGAGTGAGCATATATTCTTCCTACAAGATATGTTAGCTATGTTTTTTGACATGTGTGGTGTGCCAACATGGTAAGAGAAACATGAAACTACCTCTTATTTTCATCTCCTAATTGAACCCAAATCTACTCTACTTCACTAGGAGATTTGGCCTATTTACACTAGCTTAATCTAGCAAATCCTAGCCTAGCCTTGCAATTGATATACTGCTGATATGGGTTTTAAATTGTTGGAATATTCATATAATTGGAAATATTTTTTTGTATTTAGGAGCTACGATTCTCCTACCTCTTCTTTCTCTCCAATAAAAGTGGGTGTTTCGAGCATATTGAACTCTCCTTGGAGTTTTGCTCTATTTTTCCTTCTTAATTTGGTAGCTTTGACCAAAATTTTATGTGTATCTTCTTCAATTTCAGTTTTTTATGGCTTATTTTTAAAATTATCATGCTCAATTTTAACATTTCTCTATTTTAAGTAGTCATTTATGCCCTCCTCTACCTCTATATATAGAGTTTTTAGGGTTGAATATCTAGTCATCTTGTTACATAGTTTTTCTTCATTTATGCTTTATTTAAGAAAATTCTCATTGCTGGCATTAATTTTGGCTAACTCATGCTTCATGTTCTTTTCCATTTCGAGAATTTTGGTGGTTGGAGGTGAATTTTCATCTGATAGATGAACCAAAATATTCTCTCCTTCACTAGGATATCTAACCTATTTAGACTATCCTAATCTAGAAAATCCTAGACTACCATTTCTTTACCTACCTGAACCTATCCTACTCTACCCTACCCTACTCTAGCCTAACATAGCCAATACTATCATTTCCTAGCTGAGCCTAGCATAGACTGGCCTAGCCTACCCTAGCCTAGACTAGCCTAGCCTACTCTAGATTAGCCTAGTTTTTTCTAGCTTATCATACTCTAGCCTAGCCTATTCTAGCCTATCCTAACCTAGCCTATTCTAGCCTATCCTAACCTAGCCTATTCTAGCATAGCCTAGCCTACCAAAGCCTATTTGAACCTAACCTAACCTTTCATACTCTAAGGTAGCCTATGTTAGAAGATCATACGTTGTCATAACTTACTCTAGCCTAACCTTGACTACTTTAGCTCACATTAGCGTACCCTACCCACGACTATCCTCGCCTAGCATAACTTACTCTATCCTACCATAGCCTACTCTAGTCTAATGTATCTTAGCATAATCTAGCCTATTCTAGCCTATCTTCTCCTAGTATTGATAAATCGACCCTAGCTTAGCTTAGCATACATTATCCTATCACATCCTAGCATAACATAGCCTATCCTAATATAACCTACTTTAGCCTAGCCAACTCTAGTCAAGCCTAGAATATCCTACTTTATCCTAGTATAGCTAACCTAGGCTACTGTAGCCTAACCTAGCCCAACCAAGCCTCCTTATTCTTAGCTTATTCTATCCTAGCCTAGTCTACTTTGTCTTGGCCTAATCTATTCTAGTTGATTTTAGCCTAGCCTATCATACTCTATCTTAACCTACTCGAGCATCATCTAATCTAGCTTAGAGTATCCTAGCTCAGTATAGCTTAGCCTAGCCTAGACTATCATACTCTTGCCTAAGATAGCCTACTACAACATAGCATAGCATGGCCTACTCTAGGATAGCCCAGCCTATAAAACTCTAACCTAGCATATCCTTCTTTAGCATAGCCTACTCTAGCTTAGCCTATTATAACCTAGCTTAGCTTAGCCTACTCTAGCATAACATAACATGGGCTAGCCTACTCTAAAAAATTTAACCTAGTCTTTTCAAGCCTAGCATAGCCTATCATAGCATGATCTACCCTAACCGAGGCTAGTCTAGATCATAGAATGTTCTAGACTAGCCTAACGTGGCTTAATCTAGCCTAATTTAGCCTAGCCTACTCTACTATAGCATTTTATACTCCAACATCGCTTACCCAAGCATACTCTATCCTATCCTAACTTACTTTAGGTTTTCCTATCCTATCCTAGCCCACTATAGTGTATTCTACTTTAGCTTGGCCTACTTTAGTGTAGCCTTCTATAGCCTAGCTTAGCCTACTCTTACTCGACGTAGACTAGTTTAGCTTAGCCTAATATACTGTAGCCTAGCTTACCCTAGATTATGATAGGCTACTCTAGCACCACCTACTCTAGCCTCAAATAACCTAACCTACTTTACCATAACCTAGGCTACTCAAACGTATCCTAGACTACTTTAGCCTAGGTTATCCTAGCATGCCCTAGATTACTCTAGCATAGACTAGCCTACCCTACTCTAGCCTAGGTTAGCCTAATATATTATAGCCTACTCTAACATAGATTACTCTAAAATAACCTACTCTAGCCTCACCTAACCTAGCCTAAATTTCCCTACTCTAGCCTAGCCTAGCCTAGCTTAGCTTACTCTATCCTAGCCTAGCCTAGCCTACTCAATCCTAGGTTAACCAACCCTAACCTACCTTACTCTAGCATAGCCTACTCTAGCCTAGCCTAACATGATTTGGACTAGCCTAGCCTAGCTTACTCTAGCCTAATTTAGCCTTGCCTATCCTACCCTACTATAGTGAAATCTACTATAGCCTATCCTACTTTAGTGTAGCCCGCTCTTACCCGACGTAACCTAGTTTTGATTAGCCTAGTCTACTCTAGCCTAAATTTTCCTATCTTATCCTAGGCAACTCTATCGTAGCCTACTCTAGCCTAAAATATCCTGACCTACTTTAGCATAGCTTAGGCTACTGAAACCTCACCTAGCCTACTCTAGCATAAGTTATCCTATCATACACTAGCCTATTCTAGCATAGTCTAGCCTACACAAGCGTATCTTAGTGTGCATATGCTAGCCTACTCTAAATTATCTACTCTAAAATAACCTACTCTAGCCTAGCTTAGCCTAATCTAGCCTAGCCTTTCCTAGCCTAGCCTAGCCTAGCCTAAATTTCCCTACTCTACCCTACCCTAGCCTAACTTAGCTTACTCTAGCCCAACCTACTTTAGCTTAGCATAGCCTAACGTACCCATGCATAGCTTAGCCAACCCTATCCTACCTTAGTCTAGCATAGCCTACTCTAGCCTAGCCTAGCTAGCCTACTCTATGGTATCATATCCTAACCTATCTTACCTTAGGCTAGACTACTGTAGCTTAGAGTGCTCTTACTAGTATACCCTTGCATAAGCTAGAGGCTAGCCTATAGTAGCCTAGCATAACCTACTCTAACATAACCAATCCTTATCTACCCTAGCCTAGCCTACTTTGGCTTAGGCTACTCCAGCCTAGCCTTCTCTACCCGATCTGACACTAGACTAGTCTAACTTAGCCTAGTCTACTCTTTCTTAACTTAACCTAGCCTAGCCTAACCTAACCTACCCTACTCTAGCATACCCTACTCTAACCTAGCATAACCTATTATTTCCTAATGTAGCATACTCTTTCATAACCTAGCCTACTTTAGAATGACCTATCCTTTCCTACTCTACCCTAGCTTAGCCTAGCCTAATCTACCCTACCCTAGCAAGCCTACTCTAGTCTTGCCTAGCTTACCCTAGCCTATCTTCCTCTACTGTGGACTTCTCTAGCCTAGCCTAGCATAGTCTACTCTAGGTTAGCCTAATCTCACATGGTGTAGACTAGCCTACTCTCTCCTATCCTAGCCTAACCTATCCTAACCAAGTCGACTCTAACCTAGCCTAACCTAGGCTACTCTAGCATTTCTTACATTGGATATCTTCCTCTATCCTAGCCTAAAATAATCTAGGATACTTAACCTAGCCTATTATTTCCTAGCCTTGGTGACTCTTTTCTACCCAATCATACTCTAGCCTAGCCTAGCCTACACTAGCCTAGCCTAGCCTAGCCTACTATAGTCTACCCTAGCCTTCTTTACTATAACCTAGTGTTCTCTAGCCTAGATTTCTCTCAGCTTAGGTTAGCCTACTCTTGGTCAGCCTATCCTAGCATAAACTATATTAGCCTACTATATTATAGTCTACCCTACCCTAGCATAACCTACCCTAGCCTAGTCTACTTTAACTTAGCCTACTTAGCCTAGCGTAGTCTACTATTTCCTAACCTAGCTTACTCTTTGCTACGATAGCATGCCCTTGCTTAACTCAGCATACTCTAGTCTAACCTACCCTACCCTACTCTACTATAGTCTAGTCTAGCTTACTCTAGCCTAGCCTACTCTATCCTAAACTACTCTAGTCTAGCCTACTCTTGCATAACCTAGCGTAGCCTACTCTAGCCTAGAATAACCTACTCCAGCTGACCCTATCCTAGCCTAACCTATTATACTTAGCCTAGTCTACTCTAGTCTAGCCTAACCTAGCCTAGCCATACCTACCCTATCCTAGCATAGTCTATCCTAACATTGTCTACTCTAGCCTATATTAGCCTCTAGCTCACCATATCCTAACCTAGCCTAGTCTACTCTATCCTAGCTTAGCCTAACCTAGCCTATCCATACGTACTCTATCCTGGCATAATCTATCCTAACGTATTCGACTCTACATTATTCTAGCCTAACCTAGCCCAGCGTTTCTTATTGTAGCCTAGCCTAACCTAGCCTATCATAACATAGTCTAGGCTAGCCTAACGTAGCCTACAAGAACCTAGTATAACCTAGCCTACAATTTCCTAGCCTAACCTAACCTATCCAAGCCTAGCCCAGCTTACCCTAACCTAGCCCACCCTAGCCTACCCTAACCTTGCCTAACCTCGTGTAGACTAGCCTAACATAGCCTAGCCTAGCCTGACCTAACCTGACCTTGCTTAGCCTTGCCTAGCCTAACCTATCCTAACCTAACCTAGCCCAGTCTAGCCTAGCCTAGCCTAACCAAACCTATCCTACCCTAGGCTACCTTAGGCTACCCTAGCCTTTCCTAACCTAGTCTAACCTAGCCTTACCTAACCTAGCCTAACCTAACATAACCTAACCTAACATAGGCTATCCTAACCTAAACTAGCCTAGCCTAGCCTAGGCTAGCATAGCCTAGCCTTGCCTAGGATAGCCTAACCTAACCTTGCCTTGCCTAGCCTAACCTAGTTTAGCCTAGCCTAGCCTAGCCTAGCCTAGCCTAACTTAACTGAACTAAAACAAAACTAACCCAACCTAACCTAGCCTAACCTATCCTAACCTATCCTAGCGTAACCGAGCCTAACCTAATGTAGCCTAACCTAACATAGCCTAAACTATCCTATCCTAGCCTAGCCTAGCCTAGCATATCCTAGCCTAGTCTATCCTAGCCTAGCCTATCCAAACCTATCCTAGTCCAACGTAGCCTACAGAGCCTAGCCTAACCTACCCTATCTTAAACTAGCCTATCCTAACCTAACCAAGCCTAACCTAGCCTAGCATAACCTATTCAAGCCTAGGCTAGCCAAACCTAACCTAACCGATCCTTGCCTAGCCTAACCTTCCTTTACCTAGCCTAGCATAGCGTAACCTAGCCTAGCCTAGCCTAGCCTGGCCTAGAATAACCTTGCCTAGCCTAGCCTAGAATAATCTTTCCTAGCCTAAACTAACCTAGATTAACCTAGCATAACTTAACCTAGCCTAGCCTAATCTATCATAGCTTAACCTAGCCTAACTGAACCTAACCTAACCTTCCCTACCCTAACCTAGCCTAGCCTAACCTATCCTAGCCTTACCTAGTCTAGGTTAGCCTAACCTACCCTAGCCTTACCTAGCCTACCCTTGCCTAACCTAACATAACCTTTCCTAGCGAAACCATACTTATCCTAGCCTAACCTCGCCTAGCCTACCCCAGCTTAGACTAACCTAGCCTAACCTATCCTAGCCTAACATGTCCTTGCCTAACATGTCCTTTCCTAGCCTAGCCTAGGCCAACCTAGGCTAGCCCAACGTAGGCTAAACTAGTCTAGCATAAGCTAACCTAGCGTAACCCAACCTAGCCTAGCATAAGCTAACCTACCCTAACACAACCTAGCCTAGAATAAGCTAACCTAGCTTAACCTAGCCTAGCCTAACCTTGCCTAACTTAACCTAGTCTAACCTAACTTAACCTAACCTAACCTAGCCTAGCCCAATGTATCCTAGCATACCATAGCATAGCCTTTCCTAGCGTCGCCTAGCCTAGCCTACACTATGCCAACCTAGCCTAGCCTAACCTACCCTAAGCTATCCTAACCTACCCTAACCTATTCTAGACTAACCTACCCTATCCTAGCCTAGAATATCCTAGCTTTTCTTATCCTAGCTTAACCTAGCATAGTCTAGACTAGCCTAGCCTAGCCTAACCTACCATACCCTACCCTACCGTACCATACCCTAACCTAACCTAACCTAAACTAGCCTAACCTAAAGTCCTCTAGCCTAGACTAACCTAGCCTAACCCAAATTTACACTGCCTAGCCTATCCTACTAACCTAGCCTAGCCTAAAATAGCCTAACCTAACCTACCCCGGCATAGCCTAGCATGACCTAGCCTATCCCAACCGGAGCCCAGCCTAGCCTGACCTAGGCTAGCATAACCTGACCTAATGTAACCTAGCCTAGCCTAGTCTAGTGTACCCTAGCCAAACCTAGCCTAACCCAGCCCCGCCTACAATATCCTAGGCTATCCTAACCTACATAAACTAACCTAACCTACATAGCCTAACCTAACCTAACCTTACCTAGCCTAAGGTTTCCTACTTAGCCTACTTAGCCTAATGTAACCTAATTATCCTACTTAACCTAGCCTAACCTGGCCTAATTAGCCTACTTAGCTTACCTAGCCTAGACTAACCTAACCTACTTAGTGTAGCCTAACGTAGCCTAGAATTGCCTACTCTTGCCTAGTCTAACCTAGTCGACAATAACCTAGTTTATCCTAGCCCGCTCTAGCCTATCCTATCCTAGCCTAACTTATTCTAGCCTACCTTAGACTACCCTAAGCTACCCTACCCTTGACTAACCTAGCCATCACTCGCTTAGCCTCACCTATCTAACCTAGCCTAACGTAGCCTAACATAGCCTAACCTAGCCTCACTTATCCTAGCCTAGCCTACCCTAACCTAACCTACCCTAGTCTCGCCTATCCTGGCCTACCCTAGCCTACTATAGCCTAGCCGAGCCTAGCCTACTCTAGCCAAGCCTAGCCTAGCCTAGCCTAAGTTCTAACCTAACCTAGCCTAACCTAACCTAACCTGACCTAACCTAGCCTTACCTTAGCTTACCAATATTAGCCTAACCTAACCTACCCTAACCTACCCTAACCTAACATAACCTACCTAGCTTGCCCTAGCCTAGCCTAGCCTAGCCTAGCCTAACCTAGACTAGCCTAGCCTAGCCTGACCTAGCCTAACATAACCCAACATAGCCTAGACTTTCCTAGCCTGGCCTAGCATAACCTAGCCTAGCCTATCCTACTAACCTAGCCTAACCTAACCTAATCTAACCTACCTTAACCTAACCTAGCCTAACTTAGCCTAGCCTAACCTAACCTAACCTAACATATCCTAGCCTAGCTTAGCCTAACCTAGCTTAACCTAACCTAGCATAAACTATCCTTGCCTAACCTAACCTACTTAACATAACCTAGCGTAGCCTAGCCTAGCCTATCGTGGCCTAACCTAACCTACTTAACATAACCTAGCCTATCCTAGCCTAGCCTAGCCTTTCCTAGCATAACCTAACCTAACCTTCCCTAGCCTAAGATAAGCTAGCCGACCCTAACCGAACCTAGCCTAGTCTAACCTAGCCTCACCTAACATAGCCTAGCCTAACATATCCTAGCCTACTCTAGTGTAGTCTAACCTATTCTATCCTAAGCTAGCCTACTCTAGCTTACCTTAGTCTATCCTTTAGTAGCCAAGGCTAGAGTCCTCTAGCTTACCTTAGTCTACTCTACATTAGGGTGTCCTAGCATACTCTAGCTTACCCTAGCCTACTATAAAGTAGCCTAGATGGTTTTTTTTAAGCCCTCCATAGCTTAACTTATTGTAAATTTCCCACCATAGCTTAACTTATTCTACCCGTATGTAGCCTAGTCTAATTTAGTCTATCCCAACCCACTCTAGCTTAGCCTAAAAATCTTAGCTTGGCCTAGAAATTTAATAAAATATATATTCAAAAGGAATCTTAACTTTATTAGTACAATTAATTTTATCATATATATTATCACTTTATATTATATAAATTCAAACAATATTTCTTTATACATTTAAGTTATTTTAATTAAAAAAAATATACCACTAATAAAGTAGAGTGAACTTAAATAATATATGAAATATTTCAATTTGAAAATAATTTTAAAAAATAAATTAGACTAAACCATATTGATAAAGAAATAATTCAAAAAAAATAAAATATTAAAATCTATTAATAAAAACTAAAATATAAAAAAAATTATCTGAAATAAATTAAATGTGTTGCAAACATAAAAATCACTTGGCCTACGACCATCAACTTCAATAGGTATTCATCTAACCACAAACCCGAGTTGACCCTACAATCTCTATTCATATACGATTTCCCCTTCGGTCTCCTTTTTGTAATGGATACAGTGCTCAAGTGAAAATATTAAATCAGTTATTATGACAAACAGCATAACACAGAGGAATATACTGGTGATTCGATTGCTCTGCAACCCGAAACCTTACTGGTCTTGAAATCCTTACAACCGAAGGATTCTTTCTCCATGGATTATGTACCCATTATTGTTTTCGTTACCTTTCATAGACCAGCAATTTGTTTTTGTTACACCGTTAATTAGCCAGGGTAAATTGTACCATACTCCCGACAACTTCTTAAGAGATCCTTATTTTAAGGTCTTAAGTTTAGTATTTTTCTTTTTTATAGGTGTTTACAGGGTTTCACCATGGAGGACCTCCAACCAACTTTCAAGTATCTGGCTACTAATTTAATTTAATTTATCTCCAATAAAAATGGTGGACACATAAAATTCCTTTAGAACATTTAGGAGGCAACAGAGCTTTACATTCAATAAAAATTGATGATGCACTAGATAATAGGGCCATACCTAGAACTGGAATTGGAATTGGGATTTCATTTCATTTCTTCAGCGAACATTAGAAGCGCCATCAAATGAACTGTATCATTCATTTATTTTTCAGCTATATTAGCGACCTTTTTGCAACCCAATAATTTACAATTAAAACAAGCCAATGGAATACAGAGTGATGCGATTAAATGGAATGGAATTCCATGCGATTACCATGTTGAAGAAAGATGATCATTGATTTGCATGAGCTCGAAAATTGTTTGTGGATCAGAAACCTCATTGAAGGTCTAGAATGGGCTTCCTCTAGTATGCACAAAAAACTGATCTTCAAGACTCTTATCACTTACTTTCTATCAAAATCATAATCTCGCCGCTATCTTTCCAGAGACCTTCACCATGAAATTTGCGTCCATAAGAATTCTTTGAGGCTTGACAGCTAGATGAATAATGTAAGCCACGCCATGAGTATTGCCCACGTGATGATATTGAATCTAATTTCTTTGTATGAGTATTTACTCATCATCGCTTCAGACATTCTATTCATAGCTCCACTTAAAAGCTCTGTCCTGGATTCTGGTTTCGACTTCCGCCAAGAAAATAAAAAACACTGATGCTACAAAAAAACCAACTGCCACTTTGTAAGAATTACTGCTATGTTTCGAGGTCTTCGGATTTCTGATCATATCAGTACTTCACGCTTTAAAATTTTCTCACTAACTCAGACTCAAATCACCAATAGCCTAGCCTAACCTAACCTATCCTAGCCTAGCCTAGCCTAACCTAGCCTACCCTAGCCTAACCTAGCCCACCATAGCCTAGCCTAACCTATCCTAGCCTAACTTAGCCTCCTGTAGACTAGCCTAACATAGCCTAGCCCAGCCTGACCTGGCCTGACCTAGCTTAGCCTCACCTAGCCTAACCTAGCCTAACAAAACCTAACCAAGTCTAGCCTAGCCTAGCCTAACCAAACCTAGCCTACCCTAGGCTACCTAGCCAACCCTAGCCTTTCCTAGCCTAGGCTAGCCTACCCTAGCCTAACATAACCTTGCCTAACCTATCCTAACCTAACCTAACCTAACCTAGTCTAACATAACCTAACCTAACCTATCATTCGCTAATCCAACCTAACCTAACCTAACCTACCTAACCTAACTTAACCTAACATAGGCAAGCCTAACCTAGTTTACCCTAGCCTAGCCTAACTTAACCGATCCAAACCCTAACGTAGGGTAACGTAGCCTAACCGAGCCTAACATAACCTAGCCTAAGCTATCCTAGCCTATCTTAGCCTAGCCTACCCTAGCCTACCCTACCGTAGCTAAGCTTATCGAAACCTAGCCCAGCCTAGCCTATCCAAACCTATCCTATTACAACGTTGCCTATAGAGCTTAGCATAACCTACCCTAGTCTAACCTAGGCTATCCTTACCTAACCAAGCCTAACCTAGCCTAGCATCATCTAGCCTAACTTAGGCTAGAAAAATATAACCTAACCTACCCTTGCCTACCCTAACCTTTCCTAACCTAGCCTAGCATAGTGTAAGCTAGCCCAGCCTAGCCTAGCCTAGCCTAGACTAACCTTGCCTAGCCTAGCCTTACATTGCCTAGCCTAGACTAACCTAGCTAACCTGGCATAAATTAACCTAGCCTGGCCTACTCTACTCTAGCTTAACCTAGCCTAACCGAACCTAACCTAACTTTCCCTAATCTAACCTAACCTAGTCTTACCTAGCCTAGCCTAGCCTAACCTATCCTAGCCTTACCTAGACTAGCCTATCCTAACCTATCCTAGCCTTACCTAGCCTACCCTAGCCTAACCTAACCTAACTTAACCTTTCCTAGCCTAACCATAACTATCCTAGCCTAACGTTGCCTAGCGTGCCCTAGCTTAGACTTACCTAGCCTAACCTGTCCTAGCCTAACATGTCCTTGGCTAGCCTAGCCTAACCTACACAAACTTAACCTAGCCTTGCCTTGTGTAACCTCGCCTAGCCTTGCGTAACCTCACCTAGCCAACCTAGGCTAACCTAGCCTAGCATAAGCTAACCTAGCCTAACCCAACCTAGCCTAGCCTAACCTAGCTTAGCCTAAACTAGCCTAGCCTATCGTAACCTTTTCTAGCCGAACCTTTGCTAGCCTAACCTTAGTTAGCCTAGCCTAACCTTGCCTAACCTAGCCTAGTCTAACCTGGCTTAACCTAACCTAGCCTCACCCAATGTATCCTAGCATAACATAGCATATCCTAGCCCAGCCTAGCCTAGCCTAGCTTAGCCTACACTACCCCAAACTAGCCTATCCTAACCTAGCCCAATGTAACCTAGCTTAACCTAGCCTAGACTAACCTACCGTAGCTTAGACTATCATACCATAGAATATCCTAGCCTATCCTATCCTGGCCTAACCTAACGTAACGTAACCTACCCTACCCTACCCTACCCTACCCTACCCTACCCTACCCTACCCTAACCTAAACTAAACTAGCATAACCTAAACCAATCTAGCCTAACCTAACCTAAACTAGCCTAACCTAAACTAGCCTAGCCTAGCCTAGCCTATCCTACTAACCTCGCCTAACCTAAACTCTCCTAATCTAACCTACCCTGGGCTAGCCTAACATAACCTTGTGTAGCCTAACCTTACCCAGCCTAGCCTAGCCTAGCCTAGCCTGACCTAGCTTAGCCTAACCTAACCTAATGTAACCTAGCCTAGCCTAGCCTAGCCTAATGAAACCTAGCCTAACCTAGCCTAGCATACCATATCCTAGGCTATCCTAACCTACATAAACTAGCCTAACCTACATAGCCTAACGTAACCTAACCCTACCTAGCCTTAGGTTTCCTACTTAGCCTACTTAGCCTAGCCTTACGTAGCCTAATTAGCCTACTTAGCCTAGCCTAACCTAACCTAATTAGCATACTTAGATTACTTAGCCTAGACTAACCTATCCTAATTAGCCTACTTAGCCTACTTAGCCTGGCCTAACCTAGCCTAGTGTTTCCTACTAGCCGACAATAACCTAGTCTAACCTAGCCTACTCTAGCCTATCCTAGCCTAGCCTAACATATTCTAGCCTATCCTAGCGTAGCCTACGTTAGGCTAGGTTATCCTAACCTAAATAAAATAACCTAACCTGCATAGCCAAACCTAACCTAACCTTACCTAGCCTAAGGTTTCCTACTTAGCCCACTTAGCCTAGCCTAACCTAGCTGAATTAACCTACTTAGATTACTTAGCCCAGACTAACCTAGCCTAATTAGTCTACTTAGCCTACTTAACCTAGCCTAACCTAGGTTAGTGTTGCCTACTCTAACCTAGTCTAACATAGCCTCCTCTAGCCTATCCTAGCCTAGCCTAATTTATTCTAGCCTATCCTAGTCTAGCCTACTTTAGACAAGCCTAAGCTAGCTTAGCCTTGACTAACCTAGCTTTGAATCACCTAGCCTCACCTATCTAACCTAGCCTACAATGTCCTACTCTAACCTAGCCTACTCTAGCTAATCCTAGCCTAGCCTAGCCTAGCCTACTCTAGCATATCCTAGCCTAACATAGAGTGTCCTAGCCTAGCCTAGCCTAGCCTAGCCCCACCTCGCCGAGCCTAGCCTAGCCTAGCCTAGCTAAGCCTAACGTAACCTAAACTAACCTAACCTAACCTACCCTACCCTACCCTACCCTAGCCTAACATTTCCTATCCTAGCCTAACCTAGCTTACCCTTGCCTAACTTAACCTAGCTTAACCTAACCTAACCTACCCTACACTACGCTAGCTCAGCCTAGCCTAGTCTAGCCTAGTGTAACCTAATCTAGCCTAGCTTAACCTAACCTAACCTAACCTAGCTTAACTTAACCTAGCCTAGCCTAGCCTAGCCTAGCGTTTCCTAGCCTAGCCTAGTCTAACCTAGCCTACCCTAACCCAACCTACCTTGACCTAGTCTAGCCTAGCCTACTCTAGCCTATCCTACCCTAGCCTAGCGTAGTCTAGCCCAACCTAACCTAGAATATCCTAGCCTAGTCTAGCCTGGCCTAACCTAGCCTAACTTATCCTAGCCTAGAATAACCTAGCCTAACCTATCCTAGCCTAGCCTACAATAGTCTACACTAGCCTAGCCTAACTTAATCTAGACTACCCTAACCTAGCCTACCCTAACCTATCCTGACCTAGCCTAACCTAGCCTACAATAATCTAGTCTAACCTTATCTTCAATAATATAGTATAACCTAGCATACTCTAGGCTACCCTAACCTAGCCTCACCTATCTAGCCCAGCCTACCCTAACCTAGCCTAGCCTGGCCTATCTTGGCCTAGCCTAGCCTAGCCTACCCTACCCTACCCTACCCTAGCCAAACCTAGCCTACCCTAGCCAAAACTAGCCTACCCTAGCCTAGCCTAACCTAGCCTAGCATAACCTCGCCTACCCAAGCCTAGCCTAACATGCCCTAGCCTAACATAACCTAGCGTAGCCAATCTTATCCTATCCTATCCTCGCCTAACCTAACCGAACCTACCCAAAACTAACCTAACCTACCCTTGCCTAGCCTAGCCTAGCCTATCCTACTGGCCTAGCCTAACCTAACCTAACCTAACCTAACCAAGCCTAGCCTAACATAACCTAGCCTAGGCTAGACTTGCCTAGCCTAGCCTATCCTACTAACCTAGGCTAACGTAACGTAACCTAATCTAATCTATCTTAACCTAACTTAGCATAACCTAACCTAACCTAACCTAACCTAGCCTAACTTAGCCTAACCTACCTAACCTAACCTAACCTACTATAGCCTAGCCTAACCTAGCTTAACCTAACCTAGCCTAACCTATTCTAGCCTAGCCTATCCTAACATAACCAAACCTAACCTTCCCTAGCCGAATATAAGCTAGCCTACCATAACCGCACCTAGCCTACCCTAACCAAACCTAGCCTATCCTAACATAGCCTAGCCTAACATAGCCTAGCTTAGCCTACTTTAACTTAGCCTACTCTAGTTTACTCTAACCTATTCTAGCGTAAGCTAGCCTACTCTAGCTTACCTTAGTTTATCCTTTTGTAGCCAAACGCTAGGCTCCTCTAGCTTACCTTAGTCTACTCTACCTTAGGGTGGCCTAGCATACTCTAGCTTACACTAGCCTACTAGGGAGTAGCCTAACTGATTTTTTTTTCAAGCCCACCATAGCTTAACTTATTGTACCTTGCCCACCATAGCTTAACTTATTCTAAGTTAGCTTAGCCTGAGAATCCTAGCTTGGCCTAAAAATTTAATAAAATATATATGCAAAAAAAATCTTTACTTTTATAGTAGAATCTAATCTTATCATATATATTATATAAATTCAAACAATTTTTCTTAAGTTATTTTAATTAAAAAAATATACCATTAATAAAATATAGTGAACTTAAATAATATATTAAATATTTCAAGTTGAAAATCATTTTAAAAAATAAATTAAACTAAACCATATTTATTAAATATTTCAAGTTGAAAATCATTTTAAAAAATAAATTAAACTAAACCATATTTATAAAGAAATAATTAAAAAACAAAATAAATTAAAAACTATTAATAAAAACTAAAATATAAAAAAGATTATCTTATATAAATTAAATGTGTTGCGCACATAACAGTCGCTTGGCCTAGGAAGAACTTCAATAGGTATTCATCTAACCACAAACCTAAGTTTACCCTGCAATCCCTATTCATATACGATTTCCCAGTCGCGCCCCTTTTTGTAATGGATACAGTGCTCAAGTGAAAATATTAAATCAGTTAACATGACACGCAGCATAATACATAAGAATATACTGCTGAACCCATAGCTCTGCAACCCGAAACCCTACTGGTGTTGAAATCCTTACAACCTAAGGATTCTTTCCCCACTGATTATGTACCCATTATTGTTTTCGTTACCTTTCACAGACCAACAACTTGTTTTCGTTACACCGTCAATTAGCCAGGGTAGTATGTACCATACTCCCCGACAACTTCTTAAGCGATCCTTATTTTAGGGTCTAAGTTTAGTATTTGTCTTTGGGTTTCATCATGGAGGACCTCCAATCAGCTTTCAAGTATCTGGCAGCTAATTTAACTTAATTTATAGCCAGTAAAAATGGTGGACACATAAAAGTCGTTTAAAACATTCAGGAAGCGGCAGAGCTTTACATTCAGTAAAAATTGCTGATACACTAGATAATAGGGCCATACCTGGAACAGGAATTGGAATTGGGATTTCATTTCATTTCTTCAGCGAACGTTAGAAGCGCCCTCAAATGACGTGTATCATTCATTTATTTTTCAGCAATATTAGCGACCTTTTTGCAACCCAATAATTTACAATTAAAAAAAAAAACAAGCCAATGGAATACAGAGCGATGCGATTAAATCAAATTCCGTGCAATTACAATGCGGAAGAAAGATCTGCATGAGCCCGAAAATTGTTTGCGGTTCAGAAATCCTCATACAATTGAAAGATCTATAGGATGCCCTTCGATTTGAAGATTTAAGTGTGGGCTATGGGACTGATATGAATATCTTCCATGAATTGAAGCAAAAGTAAAAGACAAAGAAAATTAATTAAAAAATTTAGTCATCTTACGAGTATATTGCTGATAATAAAGAATTAATGGATGAATATACATCACCCCCGATTTACTGCGACGGGATGGTCCATTCTCTTGCAGAGAATGAACCTGCATCCGGCCCTTCTCTCCTTCCAGCATCTGCACTACCGCCCTCATCGAAGGTCATCCTCTACTATGCACAGAAAACCGATCTTCAATGGGCATCCTCGCTTGCTTTCTATCAAAATCATAATCGAAATTCTTGTCCGGAAGAATGTTCTGAGGCTTGACATCCAGATGAATAATACGATATTGAATCTAATTTCTTTGTACATACGATATTGAATCGCCATCACTTCCGACATACTGTTCATAGCTCCACTTGAAAGTTTTGTCCAGATTCTGGTTTCGACTTCCGGCAAGAAAATAAAAATCACTGCCGCTACGAACAAACCGACTCCGACAGCCACTTTGTAATAAGTACTGCCATGCTTTGAGGTCTTCGGATTCCTGATCATATCAGTACTTCACGCTTTGATGAAAATAAAGTTGCTCTCGTTTCAAAGTCTCTCACCGGCTCAGACTCAAATCACACAGAGAACATAGATAGTTGAGAACGAAATGGTGAAAAATTATAGGACTCGAGATATATATATCTCTGGCGCTTCTGGAACCGTCCATCTGATATACATATTTGAGGCGCCTACCTCCTCTGCAACCATCCACCGAATCCCTGCTGTCCGTGTCAAGTTTCTGCAACGATTACTTCAACAGGGCTTGCAGGCCAGGGAAGATCATCCCTGCTGTCCATGTCAAGTTAATTATGTTTTTTTTCTGCAACAGTTACTTCAATTCATAGCCATGGTTGATAGAAGCAGAGATCATGACTTGAAGGGCCCCAGTGCTGCCACTACTACACCAAAGGGCATTTTAATACATTTGTTTAAGACAAAAGAAATCTTTTGTCTTAAAAAGTCACTTTTTATTTTAGCTATTTTATATTAAAATTTAATATCAATTGAATTGTCTTAAATATAAAATTTAAGACAAAAATAGTGTGAGACAAAAATAATTTGAGACAAAATTTTCTATTTAAGACAAAAACAAATTGAGACAAAAATATTTAAGACAAAAACAATTTGAGACAAAAAATTTAAGACAAAAAAATTTAAGACAAAAGTATTTTAAGACAAAATTTTATATTTAAGACAAAACGAATTTGAGACAAAAATATTTTAAGACAAAACTTTATATTTAAGACAAAAGCAGTTTGAGACAAATATATTTTAAGACAAAAGCAGTTTGAGACAAATATATTTTAAGACAAAAGCAATTTGAGACAAAAATATTTTAAGACAAAAATTTAGATTTAAGACAAAAGCACTTTGAGACAAAAATATTTAAGACATAACTATATATTTAAGACAATGGCGACTTAAGACAATGACAATTAAGACAAAACCCATTTAAGATAGTTAGCAATTAAGATAAAATCATTAGCATTGGGAAGTTTGCATTGAAATATCATGAGTGGATAGTGGATAAAATTATATTTTTTATTTTTGAAAATCGATATTCAAACCACATCAAATTTAATCATGTCATATTTATTTCTTTTATATTATTTTTTTATTATTTCATTAAACCACATTCTAAAAATTTAATAAATAAATAGATAAAAAAATATTATTTTTAGGTTGGCATTAACTCAAGGGGATTTGAACTTTGAATCTCGTGTTTTAACCATAACTGCTCCAACACTAATATTCTTGGGCATATTATGTTTTTTCCTGCTAACTGCTCCAAATACAACCTCTAAGAACTAGTAGGGTCCAAGAAAAAAAGCTACAAGTTCCCCAAATTCGATCTACATTTCATGGACAACCACATTTCCCCCAAATGTCCTCCACATATTTTCCTTGGTGTATTGGAGTTTGAAAAATACATAGGATGCCACAAGTAATCCTAATCATAAGACTCAACTTTCCTAATGACTAGGAGACCTTAAAAATAAGAAAACATCTTAATTTATGGCTAAAATTACTAAAATTTCCTATCCCAAACATGAAATTAGAAATTCTATAAAATTATAGGGCAACAAGGAAACCAAATTCCTCTTCCAAAAATCTCTAAGACCTTATGGAGGACAAATACAAATTTTGAAATAAATTGTTGAAATTATGCTCTTGCATCAACAGCTACCAATGTATCCTTGTAGGCCACCCCCTTTAACAATAGACGTAATACCAATGTCCTTTACCAGCTAGAAGGAACTCCTTACATAATTCTCTCGTAGATCCCCTTAACCCATTGCAATGATTGTCTTTGATGTCTACCTAGTTGCAAGCACATTAAGAAGCAATGTAGCATATTGCTGGTTGAGGATTTCGATAAGAATGTGATTTTGTTGACATCTTGTGACTATCTCATATGTGAATATCTAAAATATTGGATGTATATTGTCACCCTGACACTATAACATGACTTAGTATTTCCTATCATACCATGTCACTCCCTCCTCGAGACACCTAGAACTCGCTAACACTCCCTGTCACACACTCTTATTCATTCATTTATGAATTTTGACCTAGTGCGCCTTTGTCATGTTTTCCTGGCACTCCCTAACACTCCTTAGCACGCATTGGCACACCTAGGCACTTGGAAAAACTGTGTATGCTTCCCTAGCACTCTAACATGCCTTGGCACTTCCTAGAATACCGTGTCACTCCCTTCTTAACACACCTGGAACTGGCTTATACTTCATTTCCATGCATTTTAAACTAGTGCTCCTTTGCGTTTCGCTGACACTTGGCCCTCACACTCCCTAGCATGTGTTCATGCCACACCCTGGCATCTGCCACATCTTGGCATGCCTATCATGCCTTGGAACTGCCTAACATGTGTTAGTACTTCTAGGAATTCCCTGACACACCTTGGTATTCCTTAGCTTTCATGTCATCATAGATAACCTTGCTTTTTTTGTGACTTGGGAACCCAACCAAGTCATTGGAAAATCGATGTTGTGCCTAGCCCAAAGTTTCACTTTGTCTAAAACTACTTTTTCCAACCCTTTATGTAACCATAGGCTTACCTCCCTCAAGTCTTATTCTGACCTTCTCCTAACACACTTTATCCTTGAGACACTTGGAATTCATTGACACTACTTGGCACACACTCTTATTCGTTCATTTCCATGCATTTTCACCTAATTCTCCCTTGCAATGTCCTAGCACTCCCTAACAGTCCTCAACATCCATTGACACTTTCTGGCATGTGTTAGCATGCCTTTTCATTCCTTGGCAAGCATTGACACTCCTTAGTTATCATGCCCTCACAATTACCCTTACTTTTTTTGAACTTGGGAACCCACCCAAGTCTTGCCTTGAATATAACAACTTGACCAAGTTACGGTTACTACAACTAGATTGTGCCTTGTTCACCTAAGAAATTACTATAACCCCTCACCCATTTAACCCCCTAAACACTAAACCCCTAACCCATTTAACCCCCTAAACCCTTAACCCCTAACCCCTTAAACCCTAATTCCCGACCACTAACCCATTCAACCCCCTAAACCCCTAAAACCCTAACCCATTTAACCCCCAAACCCTAACCCCTAAAATACTTAACTGCTAAATCCCCTAACCCCCTAAACCTCTTAACCCCTAACCCATTTAACCCCCTAAACCTCTAACCCCTTCTTGTATTATATGGTTTCAAACCCTTCTTGTCTCCTTTAAGGGGGTTTTTGGAGGTCTTAAAAAGGACTTCCTTTTGCTAACCAAATGGATTTTTTCTTTCACACATGTATGGAAACGTACTTTCCAAATCATATTGTAATAGATTCATAAGGTGATGTTATTGGTATTAACTACACCTTATTTGGAGACATCATTTTTATTGTAGGGGTTGGTACCTTTCTATTGGATGTGGTTGGCGATGTGAAGAATACTCAACCTCTAGTAAAGATTCATACTAACTCTAACAAGCTTATGGATGCTTTTTTACAAAGGGAGACCCCTCTAAGCTTAACTCATTGGATTCTTTGTTTGTTCATGCTAATTATTGTTCTCAACTTTCCTTCTTCAAGGGGCTAAGACTATTTGCTTCATTTATTTTACATGGCTCGATGAAAGAAGAAGAATGGAGTTTGTCTCCACATCTTTTCCATTTCGCTAAGTTACAAAAAAAGAGTCAAATTCTATAGCCAATAGACTAATAGTCTCTTGATACACCTTTATTGAGCTATGCATAGCTCTCACCTATCATTGTAGCTCAATGAAATGACATCTAATAGCTCCAAGACACCATTATAAATGGAATAGTTGTGAATTTGTTGTTAAATGATTGCCTCTAAATGTTCAATTCTCATGAATTTTGGGGGAGGGGGGTCTTTTGGTGTATTGAGCGGGGCGAGGGGACATAAGGGTAGCATGGATGGGTAGAAGTGAGAGGTTCGAGCATGGTTTACTGAGATCTACAATCCTAACATTAGAGAATGAGAAGGAGCCTTAGGGCCTTATGGCATAGGTGATAGGGAACCTATAGGTAAGGTAATGAGAGAAATTGATAGGGGAACCCCCAATAGTTGTGACAAGGGGATTAGGGGCCACATTATCACAACCCATACACACTTAACCCATAACCACTAAAGTCCCTATCCCTTTAACCTCGAAGCCACAATCCCTTAATCCATATACCCATAACTCATAACAAATTAACCCCTTGATCCCTTAAACCCAAAGCCATTAACCCCTTAACCCCTAACCAATAACTTAGAATCCTTGAACCCCATAAACCCTAATCCCATATCCTCTTAAAGCTTGACCCTTAACCCATAACCCCTAACCCCTAAACTCATTAACCCCTAACCCCTTAACCTTCTAACACCTAAATAACATAACCCTTAGGCACTTGACCCCTAAATCCCCTGACATGTAAGCCCTTGATGGTTAATATTAACCCCTAAATCCCTTAACCACTAATCCATTAACCTATAACCCTTAAACCCCCTAACCTTCAAATCCCATAAGCCCTAACCCTTTACCCTTTACCGTTAACCCCTTGCTCCTAAACCCTTAAACCCATTAACTCCTAGAACCCATTACACTTTATCCCAAACCATAGGTGCTCCAACGCTAATATTCTTGGGCATATTATGCTTTTATCTGCTAACCGCTCCAAATACACACTCTAAGAACTAGTAGGGTCCAAGGAAAAGAGCTACAAGTTCCCCAAATCCGATCTACATTTGATGGACAATCACATTTCCCCCAAATGTCCTCCACATATTTGCCTTGGTGTATTGGAGTTTGAAAAATACATAGGATGCAAAAAGTAATCCTAATCATAAGACTCAACTTTCCTAATGACTAGGAGGCCTTAAAAATAGAAATAAAAACATCTTAACTTATGCCTAAAATTACTAAAATTTCCTATCCCAAATATGAAGTTAGAAATTCTACAAAATTATAGGGCAACAAGGAAACCAACTTCCTCTTCTATAAATCTCTAAGACCTCATGGAGGACAAGTACAAATTTTGAAATAAATTGTTGAAATTATGCTCTTGCATCAGTAGCTACCAATGTATCCTTGTAGGCCACCACCTTTAACGATAGTAATACCAATGGACTTTACCTAGAAGGAACTCCTTACATAATTCTCTCTTAGATCCCCTTAACCCATTGTAATGATTGTCATTGATGCCTACCTAGTTGAAAGCGCATTAAGAAGCAATGTAGCATATTCCTGGTTGAGGATTTCGATAAGTATGTGATTTTTCTGATATCTTGTGACTGTCCTGTATGTGAATATATAAAATCATTTTTTTTGTACCAGTTTAATGATTGATTTTCCATGAATTTTAAACTAGTGCTCCCTTGTGTTTCCTTGACACTTGGCCCTCACACTCCCTAGCATGTATTCATGCCACACCCTAGCACCTACCACATCTTGGCATGCCTATCATGCCTTGGAACTACCTAACATATGTTAGTACTTTTAGGAATTCCCTGACACACTTTGGTATTCCTTAGCTTTCATGCCATCATAGATAACCTTACTTTTTTTTGCGACTTGGGAACCCAACCAAGTCATTGGAAAATAAATGTTGTGCCCAACCCAAAGTTTCCCTTTGTCTGAAACTACTTTGTGCAACCCTTTATGTAACCATAGGCTTACCTCCTACAAGTCTTATTCTGGCCTTCCCCTAACGCACTTTATACTTGAGACACTTGGATTTCATTGACACTACTTGGCACACACTCTTATTCGTTCATTTCCATGCATGTTGACCTAGTTCTCCCTTGCAATGTCCTGGCACTCCCTAACACTCCTCAACATCCATTGACACTTTCTAGCATGTGTTAGCATGCCTTTTCATTCCTTGGCACACACTGACACTCCTTAGTTCTCATGCCCTCACAATTACCCTTAATTTTTTGGAACTTGGGACCCCAACCAAGTCTTGCCTTGACTATAATAACTTGACCAAGTTATTGTTACTACAACTATATTATGCCTTGTTTACCTAATAAATGGCTATAACCCCTCACCCATTTAACCCCCTAAACCCTAAACCCCTAACCCATTTAACCCCTTAAACCCTAAACCTCTAAACCTTTAACCCCTAACCCCTTAAACCCTAATTCCCGACCCTAACCCATTTAACCCATTAAACCCCTAAAAACCTAACCCATTTAACCCCCAAACCCTAACCCCCAAAACCTAACCCCTACCCCCTTTAACCCCTAACCGCTAAAATCCTTAACTACTAAATCCCCTAATCCCCTAAACCTTTAAACCCCTAACCCATTTAACAACCTAAACATCTAACCCCTTAACCCCTTAACCCCTAACCCCTAAAATCCTTAACTGCTAAATCCCCTAACCCCCTAAACCTCTAAAACCCTAAACCCATTTAACCTCGTAAACCCTAAACATCTAACCCTTAACCCCTTAAGCCCTAATTCCCAACCCCTAACCCATCTAACCCCCTAAACCCATAAAACCCTAACCCATTTGACCCCCAAAACCCTAAACCTCTAAACCCTTAAACCCCTAAACCACTAACACCTAAATCCCTAACCCCTTAACCCCTTAACCCCTAAATTTTTAACTCTTAACCATTAACCCATTAACCCCTCACCCCTAACCCCTAAAATCCTTAACTTCTAAATCCCCTAAGTCCCTAATCCCTAATCCCTTAACCACTAGCTCATTATTCACCTAACCCCTAACTGCGCCTAAATCCCTTAACCTCTAAGCCCCCAATCCCTAATCCCTTAACAACTAACTCATTATTCCCCTAACCCCTAAATGTGCCTAAATCCCCTAACCCCTAACCCCCCAATCCATAACCCCTTAACCACTAACTCATTATTCCCCTAACCCGAATCCCTAATCCCTTAAATACTAACTCATTATGCCCCTAACCCCTAAATGCGCCTAAATCCACTAACCCTTAAGCCCCCAATCCCTAACCCCTTAACCACTAACACATTATTCCCCTAAACCCTAAACCTCTAACCCCTAAGCCCCTATTCCCCTAACCCCTTATTATACCAGGCTCGTGGTGCTTTCTTGAGGCCATACAAGGATTTTATCGCTTACATGCTTTATGTTCCTAACCCTTCACAAAAAATCCTTCTGGTTGGGACACAAAAACATTCTCTTTCATATCTCCATTCAAGAAAGCAGTTTTTACATCCATTTGATTGAATTTCCAACTTTTTGAGTTTCTAGGGCAAAGAATGTCCATATGGTATCCCATTTTGCTATGGGGGAAAAAAGTATTCTCATAATAGACCCCTTCTTTTTGTGTAAAAACATTTGCCACAAGCCTAGATTTATTCTTTTCAAATGAGCCATCTGTTTTATAATTTTTTTTTAAAAATGTTAGCACTTAATTTAGCAAGGGTCGTAGAAGGGGTTCCAAACGGAATACTACTAGATCAAGTGGAAACAATGGGACAAGGACCCATTGTCACCTCATTCAATTTCCCCTGCTCTTTATGCACTTTCACTGATGGGAGGAGTCTCGGTACAGGGAAATTACTAGAATGATGAGACCAATAATGATACACAATGTGATTTCCAATGCCCATTCAAAGAAGAGGATTAGATAATAGGTTCCCTACTTTAGAAGCAAAAGAAGGACTCTCCAAGAAAGGCTCGAGGGAAAGATGACCTCGGGTTTAGGAATATTAAAAAATGATGAATGCCTAAGATCAAAACTTCCAAAATCCCTCTCTTGTGATTGACGTGTTTACACCTCCTCAAGACACCTAGAACTCGCTAACGCTCCTTGTCACACACTCTTATTCATTCATTTATGCATTTTGACCTAGTGCTCTGTTATGTTTTCCTGGCACTCCCTAACACTCCTTAGCACACATTGGCACACCTTGGCACTTGGAACGTCTTTGTATGCTTCCCTAGCACTCTAACATGCCTTGGCATTTCCTAGAATACCATGTCACTCCCTTCTTAGCACACCTGGAACTGGCTGATACTCCATTTCCATGCATTTGAAGCTAGTGCTCCCTTGTGTTTCCCTGACACTTGGCCGTCACACTCCCTAGCATGTTTTTATTGCATCCATACAAACAACAACCTAAACCATGGCAGATGATCACTTCATAATAAATCCATACTTGTTTGACATATCAAGCTGATCAAGAAGTTTACTCGTTGCCTCTCAATCAACTAGTTAAGTTATGTATGCTTGTAATTGTAAATGGATCTTCCAACTAGCACAAGCTCTACTTGTAATTTATTAAATCCATTATAGGAAAACACCTTATTATGGAAGCATACCTGGTTTAAATCTCTACCCCTCTAACCCCCCTTCAACCCACCAATAATATGTGGATGACACTCTTCTTATGGGCTCTCCCTTGGTCAAAGAAGCCCTTTCCTTCCACAATATTCTTGTTGATTTTTCCCAGGCCTTTGGCACCTCCATCAATAAAGCCAAATCAAAACTCTTCTTCCTCATTACCTCCTAGACCATTCAACTCAACAAGAGACATAGACCCAGACCCAGAAAAATATGCATACCTAAAAAAGATGGGGGGCTTGGTCTCAGAGACCCAGACTTGTTGGGAAAAGTTATGGGCGCCAAAAACTGGTGGAGATGGATCACCAGCCCCAACACCTCTTGGGAAACACTCTGGAAAGAAAAATATGCCCCATCTCACAACCTGAAGTCTCTAATCAGGCTCTCTGGAAACCTCAAAGGTTTCTCGGTCTGGAACCAAGCTTGGGTGAATAGAGGAATGGTCCAAAACCAGAGTGTTGACAGTGTTAGCTGTACAGCTGAAATTTACATCCATCGATTATGATGTCACTTGATACTAAAGGAAACTGGGGCGGCGACATGATATTAATCGATGCGATGGTACATGCAACTATTGAGGCAAAGAGTCATGGCCCACCTGAATAAATTTGTGACCCAACCAACTAGGAACAACCTTTCCAACATCCTAGCCCTAGGGAACCTCCCCAAATTCCCTAACCCTCTGTGCCCAAGCCCTAATTTCCACCCATAGTGTTTTCAAACCATGTGCTCAGATCGTCAAGTAGCTAACACCTCTCTTAGCCTCCTTAGAGAATCTTTAGTATCCAAACTCTTTCAACTTTATTCCTCTCCTCTCTCCCCAAAACTTCAACAAACCCAAACAATAAGAATTAATACATGATAAATAATCAAATGATTTTAGTTATTTAATCAAAGTAAAAGAGTCATGAGAGGGCCAAAATTAATTTAATATTAAATTATTCATAACGCTATAGTTAAAAAAATTATCAAGCTTAATCAATATTAATGCTAATCATAAGCTTAATCATTAATAAATGCTTTAGCATAATAAACCATAGAATACTAACATATCCATGTGAGTTATGTATATGTAGATAACATACACATACCTTGTATGTATAGTAATAATATCAACAAGAAATTACCAAGCAATCAATCTTCTATTAGGTAGGATAATAACTAATCATAACATAAAATGGTTGGGGAGTGGGTGTTACAAATGGCTCCCTTATATTTATCATATATATCTTATATATTATTAATATGTGTCTATTACTTAGTAAATGAACTATTGTTCATTTCATTTTTCAAAGAATATTTTTCTCTCACTCACCAATGTATTAAACGTTGTAAGGGTGGCTGGTACATTTTCAATACCTATATTTACTCCCTTTCTTTCTCTTCAAATAAAACACAATAGTAACTAGAAACTAAAATACCAACTAGTAACCCTAAAAGAATCAATAAAATTTTATATCACGAGCTCTATGAATTCTTTTTTAAGTTATATTTTTATCGTAAATTGTGTTATTGAAATTTATATATATAGCTTTATTTTTGTGGAGGTTATGCAGGCATACATCACTAATTTATTCAAATTACATCTTAGTAGTGGGTGTTGAAGATCAAAAGTTTTAGTTGTTGTGAATTTTTTTCCATCTCACAAAAAAGAAACAATTCCAATTCGAATAAAATCTATATCATCTTGCTCCTTGAATTTATAAATAGTACCTACCAATCTTTTATGGCTCCACCTGCAAATCTTCTTATGCCTTACTCCACTTGTTTGTATTTTTTTCCTAATTTACTTGCTTGCATTTACTATTTTTTCCACTTGCTTGGATTTATAAATATTACAAGCATGACATGTCTTCTTTATGCCTACATGATATAAAGATACAACAACTCACACTAGAGATACAAATTGATTCAATGCAAATTTGATTTCTTATTATCAAAACTTCGAAATTGAATAAATAATATTCAATTTAAACCTTCATTTTTGTTAATAAAAAATAATATCATTTCCATACTATTTTGTAGATAGTGTATTATATATACCATGCACCAGTTATTAAACTCATAACTTCAGAAAAAATAATATTATTTATATGTTCAACATGTACCAATCATTAAACTTAAAACTTATAATTTATATGGCAAAAGATTTTTGTAATCATTAGAAAATTTATATGCTCTACATGCTCCAATCATTATGCCTATAATTGATATAGCAAAATATTATTATACTCATTAAACCTATAATTTTTATTAGAAAATATAATGTTATTTATCCATATAATCATTAAAATCATTTGAACCATTGGATCAACTACGTTTTAAAAATATATAACACAATCGTATAGGATTGCATTGGCCCTGGGCCGAATCTTTATCAATTTTTCTAACCAATAATCCATTGGCCCGGGGCCGAATCCTTATTGCTATTAGCTCTTAACTAAACTTTGGACACTTTTTTATTAAAAACATTGAAATAAAACTTGACATGGCAGCCCGTCGTTGTTGGTATTGAAACATTTTAACATAATACTGTTGTTTACAATCGACCCTCTTTCCAATCAAATCCAAAACACATATTCCATGTCAAAGTTAGTTTAATATTGAATATGGTTATCAGGTCTTAGGTATATCTCTGTATTAAAAATTTGATTCGAAGAAAAATCAGGGTTTGTTCGATCCAGAGCTTAATCGGCTTTTGTCAACATGAAGTATCAGGTGGCGTGTCGATCATTTGTTGATTTCGCAGGCTGAACCAATTGGAGAGTAGGCTGAATCTGGTGGTTGAGCTCTCAGCTATAACCTAAGGTCTTGAGTGCGGTAATCTTTGCCTCTGTGCACCTTGGCTCTCAAATACTACTTATTTAATCATATATTCTCCGCCCCTAGTACAGTACAGTGAAAGCTTCTGAAAGCTTTCCCTCACAAATGAAGCCGTCCACATCGCACAGTCTTGCGTGGCCACCCAAGACATCCCATACAGCCTTCACAAAGCGGTTAATCCTGCGTGTCGGCACAGTAGCGATCAGCCTTAGTTTTAAGGGGTTGCGATGGAGAAGCATGGAGCTGTGATTCCTTCATGGAGAGCGGGAAATATTATTTGGCGCCAAATTTTCAGCGAAAGGGTACAACGCAGCTGCTTCAAGGTTTAGTTTGGAGTTAGGGTTTATATAACTGGGTTAACATCTGATCAACAAGCACAGGTTCACAAGTTGGAGAGATTACATAATTTTCTGGAAGCCCTAGATCAAGGTATTTAAGTTTCTTTCTGCTTTCTTTCCTTGCTTGTACGAAGGTTGGATATGTTGGAAATATCTCTCAAATTTTTCATTGGTTGCATCTTTTTCAAGACTAGGATGGAGGAAATAGAGATTTTGGTTATTCATAGAAACAATTAAGTAGGGAATTTCAGCAAAGTAAAATTCAAAGGCTTTTCTCTACCAAAAACAATGTCACATCCAAATTTTGAGATGTGCTCCAATAAGATTTTGTAAAATATGTTTAATATATGTAATTAAGATCATATTGTGATATGCAAGTTTATTGATATGCAAGTAATGCAATAGGAACAGTGTAATGCATTGAACAGAACAATAAACTTCATTAAACCTCCTGTCCTCTGTATTATGGGTTCTATGAAGCATAACATGAAGTTGGTAAATTACAGATCTTGGCATAACATGAAGTTGACAGGTTAATTATGCTTAGTGGCAACTTAGTCTTGATGATAGATATTGTAACTGAGATTGATCCAATCAAATTTGAAGGTCCTCATCTTGTATTTCTTGCCAAAAGGCCATATGAGATTCATGACCTTGCCTCCAATGCCCTCCACCCAGTTAGCGCTGATCTCTATTGTATAACCTCCCACAGTTTCCTTGTGCATTCTTCCCCCAATATGATTGGTTGCTTATAGTATTACAAAGTCCTTGACTCCATTGTCAGATAAGGTATTTGTTGCCATTATTCCTGCAAACAAAAAGATCATAACCTACTCTGAAGCCTATACTTAATTACCTGTGAAGACTGGATAAGGTATTAAGTACCTGACATGCCTTCTCCCACTGTTATAGTGGTGGCAGCACCCACAGACGAAGAGAACAAAAATGTGCATACGAAAAATACAAGACATAAATTATCACTGGAGTAAGCCATGGAGACTCCTCAATGTAGAAATAATACTCTGTACTTTATAATAACACTAGGAATAACAGAGTCCTAGGATTGATAATGCATTGAATGCTTGTGAGTAAGAGTTCTATATATTTATATAAGTTCAATGTGATATCAAGCTCAGTTTTCTTCCTTTAAAACGTAATGCCAACATTGTCCTGTTGCACTACATTTGAAAGGGCGACCCTGGGATGGAGTGAAGGGACATGTTTTTAGCATGTGCAGGTGTGATAGAATCCAATGCAATGCAAATGCAATATTATGACTGTACATGAACTCTAATCATATCTATCTACTTGGACAAACTTTAACATTATGAAGTTTGATGTTTGAATATTTTTATTTGAAAATTCACATCATACTTATGTGTTTGCATTCTTTTAATATATAAACAAAATAATAAAATACTCAAGCAATATGGGGAATTCTGCATGTAATACGTATATGTTTGCATTTCACCTCTACATCTTGCATGAGGGAGCCATGAGTATCATGGACTCCTTCCATCACTATATTATAAAGTTCCTCATTGATGGAGGAATGCCTGTTTGACAAGGTCTTTCCCTAGTAAGGCAATATAACAATGAGTAGAAAATTTTGGTATCCCCCTTGGGCAGGGAGGACAATTTGAGTCCAACCTCTTAGCTATTGAGGCTAAGCGTAAGCCTAAGCTCTTGTACTGCAATGTGGGTTGTTTTAGTCTCGTTAACCTACATTATGCAACAATGCGCATGTTTTGTTCTGTATTTTAGAAGAGAGGCTACATAACGCTAGGTTTACAATTTAGATTTGTTTCATGTGTTCAAAACCTTTTTTTATTCCATTTTGTGTTTTTTTGTACATTTATAGATCGAAGCATAAAATGATATTTGATATATATTGTATTGATCTGTTAGACAAACAAAAGCTACAGTGGGGAAACCTTTGCTACATAGAGGGTTTCTAACAGCAAGAAATCCGAGCTAATAACAAGATTATATGATGGTTTGATAAACTGTAAGTGGAGATTACATCACAAAATTCAAACGGCAAACAGGTCTATGAAGAAGTCCAGAAACACGGAATTGTCCTTTTTTTATTTATTTAATTTTCAATATACTATGCTACAGAAATAAGGAGCAGCAAATCAGAACACGAACTATAACATCTACTGTAGAGTGAAAAAATGTTGATTGATTCATAAAGAGTGATGGTACAAAGTATTTCACAGATTTACAGTCCTTTCTCACTGCCACTGGAAGCAAGGTTTCAGTGCTCCGTCTGTGTCTATGTCTGCGTCCTATGGGACTGCAGATTTATCTGATTTTCATCCCCACTCTCTTCCCTCCAGGGAACAGATATTATCAAAATCAAAGAAGGAATTTTTGTACCCATTTCATTAAAACTGTTTTTTGATGACTCCTTTTGCCAATGTGGCCTCAATGGTTAGGTGTTTACAATTTTTGGACAGATCATGTATGGTGTGGATTTTTTTAGGTTGTTACTGAAAAAATACTCGTATATTAAAAATTTCAAATACTGTATGAGGCATCACCCTCTTTCCAACCAAGACGGAATAACCAACATACCAAATCAGGTACCATATTAATAATGTTTGATGTTCTTCTATAGGAAAAATCTATAGCAGGTACCTGAATCAATGTGGGTCTTTCTTTTCATTGTCTGCGCTTTTTAGACTCTCGCTTGAATGGGTTGTGCCCAATTGAATCTGTGAGAGTATTCATCTATGTCCACTGTTCTATCATCCCATACACATTGACTAAATGTGTTATGGATAATGTCTAGGCTACCTATTTGGCCTTTTTTTTCTCTCTTTTGGAGGTGTTGGTGAGCTGACCTGGAGGCTTGTAACGTTGGATATTTGTCCCTCTTCCATTCTAAATCCAACTTAGCTTGGCACTCTAGACCGAAAAATGATAAAATTATTGTATGCATTAAGTGGAAAATGATCGAATTAGTGTTGTCTTGTCAGTGCCGGGGGTATATTCTATGCCTCATACAGGATTCTAAAAAGTTATGTTGTAGTAAATCTGATCCAGTGTTGTGTCTATTGGTTTGGAATTATGGTTTTAAATATTTAAAATAGTTTTGGTTTGAAATCTGGTTTATTAGGTGGAGCGGTTTGAAGTTTATAAATTTGCTCTGTTTGCTCTTTAACTTGTTCTGGTTTTTCATTAAAATAGTGAGATGAAGGGAAAAAAAACATGAGAGAATTAAGCCCTTAAAAAATCCCACTCCATTGACAGTGCTGTGATCATACCTGAGAAACACATAACCTGTTGAAACATCCTGAGATCTACGGCCCTGTGCGGTGACGAACCCTGCAGCCTTGCAGTGAATGTGGCAGTGTTCTAACAATACCGTTGCATCTCCAAATATGAAGTCGACGCTGCCTTCGATATAGAAATCTCTCAGGTAGTGCTTTCCATGGTGCAGATACGCAGTGTCCCATGCAAAGTTCCTTGCCAAAGGATAACCAACAAGCAGATGCCATATCTGAGGAACAATAGACTCTAAGCTAACAAGCCATCCTCATAACTTCTAGAACAAGAGATAGATCAATCGATCCCAATCAATTTTGCATGCGACATAAAGGAGTGTGCCAGAATGCAGCAGATGAACTTCACCCACTTCCTGCATGATCAGACTTTTATGGTAGAACTTTCACAGGCAAACATATGGTCAAGAAAACTAAAAATGTGGTCAAAGTTGATATTTATAGGTTAACATGAAATGTGGTCAAAGTTGATATTTATAGGTTAACGTGAAATGTGGTCAAAGTTGATATTTATAGGTTAACATGAAGTTAAACTCTGAAATTTTCTCCAAGAAATTTAGCCAGAGGCATGATTATTGAGTGGCAACCTTGCATGCCACACATCTTAGAAACAATGTTGTCAAGTTGTGGTTGACCCCTCTTAGAGGGTCCCTTTAATTATTCTCAAAATAGATAGTCGCATGAAGGGTATCACTAACATACATTCATGCACACAACAATGGGCACAGGGAGTAAACCTCAGATTTTGAATGGCCAACAATGTCACAGAAGCTTGCCGGCTCCTTATACATTGCTTGAACGGGTAAGGCTCTTTCCATAAAAAGTGTGCAAACAAAGAGAAGACTTGTTCCAGAAAGCTAAAGTGGGCACCATGATACAAATGATCTCAAAGATAAGTGTCCCGGCTTTTGTTTCACTTGTTGAGATATTTCAATTTGATAAGAAATGTTGGGTATTCTTAAAAGGGATTAAACATCACTACTGTAGCAAACCCCTTTGCTTTTGGTTTTGACTAAAAAAAAAATAAAATAAAATTAGAGTAAACCATATAATCAGAGTCCAGACCAACAACTGATCAACTTTGTAAGAGTATTCAGAGGCTAAATTTGTCATTGTCACAGAATATATATTTAATATCAATATCTTACATTTGACAAACCCAGCTTGTCTGAAGAGCATTATGCCTCAACGGAATAATTTAAATGGCAGAGTGGAAGAATGCCAATAAAGCTAGAACATCATTTCGTAGGGGCTACGACAAGTAATTGGGGCAAATTATGTTAAATGTTAAAACACGTTGCCCAGAGAATTGGTCATGTTCACCAAAAGGCTTAAAAAGAAGATATCTGATAAATAGCTCCAAGATAGAGCTGGAAATTTGAGAAAAGCAGATAAAATCGTCCAGTTCTATAAAAAACTAAAATAGCCCAGATTTATGTTATTTAGAATAGCCCAGGATGGTTTGATGGTTTGATGATGAATAATCCCATGCAAAGTTCCTTGACAAAGGATAACCAACAAGCAGATGCCATATCTGAGGAACAGTAGACTCTAAGCTAACAAGCCATCCTCAGAACTTCTAGAACAAGAGATAGATCAATGGATCCCAATCAATTTTGCATGCGACATAAAGGAGTGTGCCAGAATGCGGCAGATGAAATTCACCCACTTCCTGCATGATCAGAATTTTATGGTAGAACTTTCGCAGGCAAACATATGGTCAAGAAAACTAAAAATGTGGTCAAAGTTGATATTTATAGGTTAACATGAAATGTGGTCAAAGTTTATATTTATAGGTTAACGTGAAATGTGGTCAAAGTTGATATTTATAGGTTAACATGAAGTTAAACTCTGAAATTTGCTCGAAGACATTTAGCCAGAGGCATGATTATTGAGTGGCAACCTTGCACGCCACACATCTTAGAAACAATGTTGTCAAGTTGTGGTTGACCCCTCTTAGAGGGTCCCTTTAATTATTCTCAAAATAGATAGTCGCATGAAGGGTATCGCTAACATACATTCATGCACACAACAATGGGCACAGGGAGTAAACCTCAGATTTTGAATGGCCAACAATGTCACAGAAGCTTGCCAGCTCATATACATTGCTTCAGACAAGTAAGGAGCTCTTTCCATAAAAAAGTGTGCAAACAAAAGAGAAGACTTGTTCCACAGAAAAGCTAAATTGGGCGCCATGATACAAATGATCTCAAAAGATAAGTGTCCCAGCTTTTGTTTCACTTGTTCAGATATTTCAATTTGATAAAAGAACTGAATTCTTAAAAGGTTAAACTTGTCTACGCTAGCAAACCACTGCTTTCGGTTTTTGACTAAAAAAAATTAAAATAAAATTAGAGTAAACCATATAATCAGAGTCCAGACCAACAACTGATGAACTTTGTAAGAGTATTCAGAGGCTAAATTTGTCATTGTCACATAATATATATTTAATATCAATATCTTACATTTGACAAACCCAGCCTGTCTGAAGAGCATTATGCCTCAATGGAATAATTTAAATGGCAGAGTGGAAGAATGCCAATAAAGCTAGAACATCATTTCGTAGGGGCTACGACAAGTAACTGGGGCAAATTATGTTAAATGTTAAAACACGTTGCCCAAAGAATTGGTCATGTTCACCAAAAGGCTTAAAAAGAAGATATCTGATAAATAGCTCCAAGATAGAGCTGGAAATTTGAGAAAAGCAGATAAAATCGTCCAGTTCTGTAAAAAGCTAAAATAGCCCAGATTTCTGTTATTTAGAATAGCCCAGGATGGTTTGATGATGAATAATCCCATGCAAAGTTCCTTGCCAAAGGATAACCAACAAGCAGATGCCATATCTGAGGAACAGTAGACTCTAAGCTAACAAGCCATCCTCAGAACTTCTAGAACAAGAGATAGATCAATGGATCCCAATCAATTTTGCATGCGACATAAAGGAGTGTGCCAGAATGTAGCAGATGAACTTCACCCACTTCCTGCATGATCATACATTTATGGTAGAACTTTCGCAGGCAAACATATGGTCAAGAAAACTAAAAATGTGGTCAAAGTTGATATTTATAGGTTAACATGAAATGTGGTCAAAGTTGATATTTATAGGTTAACGTGAAATGTGGTCAAAGTTGATATTTATAGGTTAACGTGAAATGTGGTCAAAGTTGATATTTATAGGTTAACATGAAGTTAAACTCTGAAATTTTCTCCAAGACATTTAGCCAGATGCATGATTATTGAGTGGCAACCTTGCACACCACACATCTTAGAAACAATGTTGTCAAGTTGTGGTTGACCCCTCTTAGAGGGTCCCTTTAATTATTATCAAAATAGATAGTCGCATGAAGGGTATCGCTAACATACATTCATGCACACAACAATGGGCACAGGGAGTAAACCTCAGATTTTGAATGGCCAACAATGTCACAAAAGCTTGCCAGCTCATATACATTGCTTCAGACAGGTAAGGATCTCTTTCCATAAAAAATGTGCAAACAAAAGAGAAGACTTGTTCCACAGAAAAGCTAAATTGGGCGCCATGATACAAATGATCTCAAAAGATAAGTGTCCCAGCTTTTGTTTCACTTGTTCAGATATTTCAATTTGATAAAAGAACTGAATTCTTAAAAGGTTAAACTTGTCTACGCTAGCAAACCACTGCTTTTGGTTTTTGACTAAAAAAATTAAAATAAAATTGGAGTAAACCATATAATCAGAGTCCAGACCAACAACTGATCAACTTTGTAAGAGTATTCAGAGGCTAAATTTGTCATTGTCACAGAATATATATTTAATATCAATATCTTACATTTGACAAACCCAGCCTGTCTGAAGAGCATTATGCCTCAACGGAATAATTTAAATGGCAGAGTGGAAGAATGCCAATAAAGCTAGAACATCATTTCGTAGGGTCTATGGCAAGTAACTGTGGCAAATTATGTTAAATGTTAAAACACGTTGCCCAGAGAATTGGTCATGTTCACCAAAAGGCTTAAAAAGAAGATATCTGATAAATAGCTCCAAGATAGAGCTGGAAATTTGAGAAAAGCAAATAAAATCGTCCAGTTCTGTAAAAAGCTAAAATAGCCCAGATTTCTGTTATTTAAATTGTTTTTTTACTGTATATATAGATTCAGCACCCTAAAAAATCCTTAAAACACTTTGATTATTGTGCAAGGTTATCCATCCAACCTTTGTTTTCAATAAATTTATGTTCTGATTTTAAAGAAATTAGACCAGAAAATTTTAGAGAAATTAGATCCCAAAAATCCACATAAAAAAATCTTCAAAAAATCACACTAAAAACAATTTGATTATAATATTCCCACTACAAAGTTATTATATTTTAAAATAATATTAAATCGAATAAACACTTTACCCACCTCCCACTGTCATTAAAAACTATACAAGGTTTAGTTAAACCTGAATTACCTATAAACAATATTATCTCACATATAACTCATACCCTAAATCTCAGCACAATTACACAAAAAATTACTTTGTTACTAAATAACTTGTAACTTGCATTGCTGTAATTTCAAACCCACTTTGAAATTGGTGATGATAAACTTAAACCCCATTGTCTCTTTCATCTAAATTTTCTTTTACCTGAGTGCTCTGTTTGCTCTTTAACTTGTTCTTGTCAACTTACTTTCTCTTTAATTGGTTCTGGTTTGAAATCCGGTTTATTAGGTGGAGCAGTTTGAAATTTATAAATGGGTGTGAGATCAAGCAACTTAGTGTCATATTTGTGCACATACTTAAAACCATGTTGCTGACTTCCAATGAATAGCTATTGAGGAAAGCCATAAATCATGATATCATGCCACCAACAATACATTTTGAATCCGATCAAATAGTGATAAGATAAATAAGAATTCTGCCAATTTACTGTGTAGTGTTGCATCCACTAGCATTGAATCTTTAAGAGTCGATAACTTCATATCCATTTCAATAGGAGTTGTTGCAGATTTATCATCAAAAATGTCAAATACGTTTCAAATTTCAATATCTTCCCTACATACTTGGAAAATATAAATACATTGGAGCTATCATTTCAAAATCTTTATGCAGGAAGCTCATCTTTTATCACATCCATCATTCTTGGAAGTTGGATTCACTGAAATGATGCCATCAACATATAAGATGCAGTCAATATTTCATCCTTCACTTTGCTTTTGACAATCAGATAGGTTTCCAAAACAGTTATCCTTGGCTGGTCATCAATGCTTGCATACAAGGCTCTATGAGCCTGCCTCAGTCCATATGGTCATCTTTATTCATGAGTGTAGATTGCTTTAGCCTAGTTAAAGATGTTGTTTGAGATAATTTTCCCTTGCCCATGATAAATATCAAAGACAACATCTGTATTGTGCTAAACCTTTGATGAAGATCATGGGCAAGGGAAAAATATCTTAAACTAGGCTAAAGCAATCCACACAGGCATGTATAAGTCCTTGATGGTACATTATCATCTTCATTTCATTTGAGGTCAACTGAGGTAGAAAGAAGAAGATTGTGAGCAGTATGGCCATTAAAGTTGCACAAAAATATATAATTATGACTGCAAATACTCCTTGTATGGATATGGCATGCAATTGATATCATTTATTAGTTGTTTCCATGAATGCCTTACAAAGACAACAAGTAATTATTCCATCTGTTTTCTAGATTTCCTTGGGCTTTCGGAGAAGGTAATACTTATAAATGATAATGTTTCCCTCAAATCATCCTCCCCTTTGGGCATTGTCATCGACTGGGGTAAGTTTTTTATAGTTTTTTATTTGTATGTGCATGTCTTCCGGTTCTGTTGGTAGTATTTTCTTCCTCCAATGAGTTTGGGTTTTATTTGGGGAAGTCCTGGGCTATTCATTGGTTGCTGGGCTCTAGTCTTCTCTCATTCTAGTGTTCTATTGATTTTCTATTCTCATCACAATCCAAGGGGAGTACTCTTCTAGAAACCATCTCATCCATCCAAGTAACCACTATCAATATGCCACTTCTATGACCAACAAATCAATGTGCCACTTCTATGACCAACAATATAGATCATGAGCCATCTAGACTTGGTCAAGTAACAAAGTATTGTCTTCTACATCAATTGATTTCCCCCCACACAGATTAAAGACATAATCTGTCATCAAATTTCTTCCATCAATGTCTGTAACCCAATCAACATCATTATAGCTATATTTTGTGTGATAATTTTCAGTTTTGGTGGAGAAAAATTGATATAGGCTTGTTGTTCTTCATTCAAAATTGTTTGAAGACAATGCTTTGATAATTATAATTATGCATATCTCTAGTCATTAGAATGTCATAGTAATAATGCAACTCATCTAGATCCTTCATCTCAAAACAAAATAACATTTGATTTTTGGTTGTTGGAAAACTTTGTGTGGCTCTCTATGAATATTAGGCCATCAAATCACAATGTAACTACAATAATTTGATTTGTATAAGCCTAATGAGGTGACTTAGGAATTCCTTAGCTCTCATCACGAGTCCCATTTCCCATTGAAGAGCACTTATTATTCATTGTCTGCCTGCATTTTGTGAATTTACAATCAGAAACAAAATAGTAAAAGGTTTTTTGGTATACGAGTTGTCATATATTTCATCAGTTATTTATGTAATGAACCTAACTAACGTCCACACATTTTTCTTTGCATATTTTTGTTACATTACTTTCTTGGAATATATACAAATGGCAGACCAGGTATGTATTGTGTTTTTGGTATTTGTAGTATTTATGTTGTTGATTTAGTTAGAGTCTGGTTTTATTTTTAGAAATAACTCTAAAACGATACTTCAAAAGTTTGTTTGTGACCAGTTAGAGGGTTGTTGGAACACTTTGAGAGACTTGCCTCAAAGTGTTGGACAGATTTTCAGTGCTCACTCAACACTAAAAAATTAAATATTCATAGATTCACTCCCTAGGTTTATTCATTGGTCATGTTATCTCGAAAAAGAATTAATAATAAAGTTAAAAGTTGCAGTCTTATCGAGCATAGTACATGGTGCATTCAGGAAAATAGCACATCATCATCCGAATATTCAGATGAACGGGCAACAAGACCTGTTCCAGGGACAGATGAATACTTCAATGAAATGATATATTGCAGTTGCAAAATGTGCCAAAATAGGAAACTAAAGAAGCGAAGGCTAGTTGGTATCCATAGAGTGGACCATGGAGTTTATATAGAAGAGGTATACTATAATTAACAAATTGTTTTTCTTATAATAAATAAATATGCACATTATTTAATACATTATTATTGATCATTTGAATTGATTTTTTTTTTATGAAAAGTCGCTTCCGGTTCCCAATATTCCTGAAGAACCTATGGATTATATTGATAGTAGCGACTGTCAAGACGAAAGACAAAACACATTTATGGATGAAACCACTTCACAGATAAATGAGGCTGGTGTCAATGAATTTATCCAGGACTTCTACACATCTTTTGAAGAAGTTATTGATTCACCCCTCGCTCAATTGGCTAGGACGCCTCTTTTTGCAAATGCTGAATCTTCTATACTGGCGACACTTATGTTTTTGTTGAACTTGAAGGTTACACATGGATTGACAAACACATGCTTTACTGATATATTAAGGTTGGTTTTGATATTCCTATAAATTAATGCTCTAGATGTCTTAAAAGTTTTGAATATTGTGTATACTTATAAAAATAATTATTTGTACTATGCAGACTTTTGGAAAACAAAATACTTCCAAAGGACAATAAGTTGCCTCATTCTCATAGAGAAGTATCTTCAATAATGAAAGACATTGGAATGGAGTACAAGACATATGATGCATGTCCAAATGACCATATATTGTACTATGGAGAGAATGCAAATTTAAAACAATTCCCAGTGTGTCACACAAATATATACCGTCAAGATCAAGTATCCAAGAAGGTTCCTTATAAAGTACTACGACACATTCCACTAAAGCCAAGGTTTGAGAGAATGTTCAAGTGCAAGGAGTTGGCAAAATATATGGATTATCATGCACAAGGGAGAAGCTAAGATGGTGTCATGCGTATGGTTGCGGATAGTAAATATTGGAAAGATATTGAGGAAAAATGGCCACATTTAAGAAATGAGCTAAGGAATGCAAGAATTTCTCTAGCAATGGATGGTGTCAATCATTTTGGAGATCTTAGAACAACGTATTCTATTTGGCCAGTGTTAATTATAAACAACAATCTTCCCCCTTGGATGGCAATGAAAAAGGAACATGCAATGTTAACTCTTATCATACCAGGTACTAGAACATATGAATGCAATGATCTCTTGAATTTTATATAAAAATATTTCAATTCAGTTAATCCTAATAAAGAACACTTTGTTTACTTAGGAAAATATCAAGTAAAGGATATGGATGTATACATGGAGCCCCTCATTGACGAGCTTCGTGAATTATGGAATGGTGTAAATATGTATGATGTATCAAGACATGTCAATGATAGAAACTTCCTCTTTCATGCAATTCTTATCTGGACCATTCATGACGCCCCGGGGCTCTCTATTTGTTGTGGTAATATTTGTTGTTGTAATGTATTATAAATTACATTTATAATTATTGTCTTCATTTTAGTATTTACTAAATTTGGTTTACAATTTTATTTTAGGGCTACAAACAAAGGGGAAACATGGCTGTCCATCATGTGGGCCAAAATTGTTGCATAGGAAATCAAAGGATCTCAATAAAACTGTATATGATTAGTATAGACAATTCTTACCACAAAATCATCGCTATCGAGTGTGTGATAAACATAAGTTCAATGGAAAGGAAGTTGAAATGAGGAAGCCAATAAAGATGAACCCTGCTAGGTGGAAAGCAATGTATGACAAAAAAGAAGGGACAGGTTTTCCCCCAGGAATGAAAAGACTCTCTATTTTCTACAAATTAGAATATTATGAGAACTTGCCAATAGCCCACCTATTGGATACTATGCACATCGGGAAAAATGTGGCAGAGTGCTTGTGGAAACATCTAAATGGAACTAACATTGAAGCACAAATAAAGTTAAGAAAGGACCTTCGAGTTGCCAATATCATGCCAAACATGTGGTTGCATGAAGACAACTCATATGTTCATGCTCCATGGATTTTTACATCAAATGAGAAAGAAAACATCATTTCTACTATGAAAAACATAAGATTTCCTTCTGGCTTTGGTGCGACATTAAAAAACTTATTCACAAGAGATGCATCAGAGTTCTCAGGCCTAAAAACACATGATTGGCACAATTGGATAAAGGTAACGTTGTCACATGTTAGATTTGTTGGAACTTAATTCGAAAATTGTATATCCTAGTGATAATAGCAGTTCATGCATATTTGAACATGGTTATTTGCTAATGGTCATGCTAGTATTGTGATGATATCATCTCATGCATATTTGAAGTTCATGCATATTTTAACATGGTTATTTGTTAATGGTCATGCAGTATGTGTTGCCTGCAGCAATACCAAGTACTTTTGACCATGATGTCACTTTGACTATTTACAAATTATGCAAATATCTGAGGTATTTTCAATCAATCATGCATACTCTTCCATGAATATTATCATTTGAAGTGCATCATTGGTTATGTCTTTATGTGAGTTATTACTTTTAGTTTACGAGAAATCACAAGTCCTTATTGTAATACATGGTAATACTTGCAGGTGGGTCTCATCTAAAGAGATACATCAGGATGAATTGAAGTATTGGAAGAGGAATGTTTCACTTTTGATGTGTGATATTCAAATGTGCTTCCCTCTAAGCTTCTTTAATTCTCAAGAGCACTACCTTGTACACTTAGTAGAAGAGATTGAACAATGTGGTCCTATTCATATTCGAACAATGTGGCTCGTGGAGAGATATATGAAAGTTTTAAAACAATTTGTGAGGCAAAAGGCTCGACCAGAAGGGTCCATAGTTGAGGGGTACATGGTTTTTCAGGAAATGGTTCATTTGAGTGAGTACTTACCTCAATTGCATATTGAAGCTCCGCGATTATGGAATTATAACCAATCTCAATCATTTGAAGGAGAAAAATTAGAGGGTGAAGGGACTTCAAAGAGGATAAAAGGTAAACAAAATGTTATAGTAGTTATTTTTATCTTAAATTTTATAATACATGGCTATAATTAATTATTAATTCATTGAACAAATATATTTTTCATTGTAGATGCTAAGGAGTGGGAGGCATTACATTTGTATGTTGCATACAATTCTGACTTTATATTGGAATGGATGGAGAAGTACGCTGAACAAAAGAAATTAGAAGATGAAAATGCATGGACCAATATATATAATAGACATGGTGAAAACACTAATCAAGCATTGCCTGCAAGCCATAAAAGAAAGTGGCCAGATAGATGCTCATGGAATTGGCTAAAGACCAATATTGAAAATGAGGAAACAAAAGGGAAGGATAGAGTGACACAACAACAATTGAATTTCATTAAAGGATCTATAAATGGGGAGGTGATATATATTAATATGTTGCATATATTTAATAAATTGTTTGTTAACTTTTATATCCTTGAATCTAATTAGTTAATATTTTTATGAATTTAGGTAAGATATTATAAAAGAATGTGGAATTTTGGTCATCATTATCGCATCAGAAAAGTTGATGAAAAGAGACAAACTTATGATTGTGGAATTTCAGCATCATTTGAGGTGGAATGTCGTTCACATGCAAATGATAGACAACCAATCACAAGCACACTTCACTACTATGGAGTGTTGGAGGATATTATAGAGCTTGATTTTATGTCTTTCAAGAAAGTTATTTTTCGTGTTGAATGGTACAAGCTTATCGAAGTGGGAGAAGAAAAAACTATCTTACTCCATAATAATGGATTCCATATGATCAATACATCTAGGTTTGAAGCCACTTCTGAACCTTATGTGTTTCCAAGTCAATGTGACCAAATTTTTCTCATTCCAAATTTAGAACAACCTGGTTGGTCATTTGCGATTGATTATGATCCAAGGGGACGAAGAGTAACATTTGTTCCAGATGTAGAGGACCATGATTTACTTGAAGATGTAGAAGTTCCTCCAGAAGACATAGATGGCCAAGATGGAGATGATGTTATTGTCAATGATGCATATGACCAAGACAAAGATCATGACGAGTTTACTGAAGTGCCTGAAGGACATGACCAACCACATGGACATCAAGTGCATGAAGATGATGAATTTATTGATTTTAATTTACCTGTAGTTGAAGGTGGTGAAGACTATGAAAATGATGGTATTAATTTATTTGTTGATTTAGGGTCCATTAATGATGGGGTATTTATGCCATCAGATGAGGAAATCTCATGTGAGGATGACATTTTTTGATCACTATGTTTATTTTAAGATATTTGTAAGGATTCACTATAGTTAAGTATTGAGTTTCTAATTGTAATGGACATTAAGTAATTTGAATGTTTAAGGTTTTAATTGAAAAGCACATATATATTTGGTGGAGGCACCTAATCTACTACACTTCAACTTCTTAATTGAATTTTTGAACACCTTTACTTTATGCCATTGTCACCTAGGCAAGAGAAACATAATACTGTAAACCTAAAAAAAACTTTTCATATTGAGTATTGTTTATGTTTTTTTTTTTTATGTATTGAAACATATTGAAATTTGTTTATGTTATTTTTCATGTGCTAGTGAATTTGAATTTTGCTATTAATGTGACTAGCATATGTTCTCAAATCAATATTTTCTTATTTTTATGTTATTATGTGTTTTTTTAAGAATGTTACTTCTGAACTGGGGGATTCAATGATGTTAACCGCATTTATGGAAATGTTAACAAATGCACGAGGGCAAGACATTGCTATGATGATGCATGAGGTAAGCTTGAATAAGTATTTTATAGGTTCAATTATCTTATGTTCTTTATTATATTATGTAATTTATATTTTTGGAATGCAGGCAATTTCTAAAGTCATTCCAACCCCTATCACACCTTTCAATACATCTAAACTTATGTTAGTGGTAAAGCTTGATCAATATTTTTGTGCATTAAATTAACTTATTTCACTTTATATATTTATTAATATTTGTGTTTTTTCTAAGCATGCATTTTGTTAGCATGCAGGATTCAATTATGTCGGCCAATACATCAAATGTTGCCATGCAGGTATTGTTTATGCCCCCTAATACATCCAATGTTATGCAAAATTTAAGGTTCAATAAACATGCTGATCATAATAAAAATTCAGTAAACGCTGCTATCTACTATTAGCAGTCTAGTAAGAATTCGTAACACTACCCAGAAAATATTTCTAATGATCTTCATAGAGCCAATCATAGCCCAGAAAGTCATAAGACCTTGTGGATGCACCAACAGATAAAAAACACATCATAAAAGATGAAATGTAGCACCGTCATTGTCAATGTGTGTCACTTAAATGTGTGACCAGCCTGCTGTAGCAGCCCTTCAGGCGAGAAAAACCAAGCAATAAAACAGTAGTTGCGTAGCCACCATCACAAAAAATGTTGAGAAACGCTCACCAAAGTGTAAGCAGCCCGTGACTTTTAGATGTCAAACTTGTAACTTTTACTTGATTATGTTATTTGTTTGTATACTTTTACTTCAGCTATGAGCTCTTGCTTCAATTTGTATGCTTACCATGATGCCTTCTTACTAAGATGCATTCAACCATGGAAAATGTCTTTCATCTTTTAATTTTTTCTTGCTATTCATCTATGTTATCCCTAAGCATGAAACCCATGCTTCAAACATAACAAAAATGATTTTATTTTTCCTTCTTTACATAAATTACATAAAATCATGATTACATATGTCATTATGAAGACCAAACCTAGTTTACATATTTCAACTTTATTCATCTTTTATTCCATCTTATTATTTATATTTGTGCCTTGCAGGATGTTTCTAGGGTGACTCCTAGACCAGAACCCCATAACATGCCCTCTACATCAAATATTGATGTTCCTAGTATCCCTGTTGAATTGCACCTGCATCCTCCTGTTAGGAGTACATCAGAATTAATAAATAATCCATCAAATGTGGGTTCAGTTAGAATTATCCCACCAAGACTGGAACAAGTTTCTTTGAGGAGTCTCATAGATTCACAATCAAGAATGTTAAGGCTCCTACCAGATACTCCAGAAAATGTTCAAATCAGACAAGAAATGGTTGAACAAATTCAGTTATGGGAAATGCCATTGTTGGAGAGTGCAGTGCCTACTTCAAATGAGCAGGTAAAATTATTTTAATTTTTTTATAATTTCATTTGTTATGTTTAGGATAATTAATTTAGAGATGGCAGTAGTTTCATATTTTGGTTGTATTTTTAACTGTTCCAAAATTTCTTTGTAAATGCAAGAAATAAGTGAGAAAGTGCTTGATGTACCTATAAGGGAATCTACCTCAACCTCCAGGACTACAACAATATCCTCGGTGACTACAAAAGGAATGCAAGAAGTTACAATCTTGCTCACTGCAGAAGGAAATGTCTTGAAGGATGAAATGGGGTTGAAATTTTATCACTTTATTTTTCGTCGTGCTGAACAATTGTTTGGAAATACCATCCAAATGGATTGGAGGAAGCAAACCAATGCTAAAAAAGAAGAACTATTTAAAGATGTTGTAATAGAATTTGGAAATCCTGGATTTGATAAAGAAATTATTCTAGATATTGCATGTAAATACATTCACTCAAAAAGAGACAATTTAAGGTCAAAGTTAGCAAAAAATTTGATGTATCCACGTCTAGCTTGGATCAAAGACCAAGTGACGTGGGATGAACTTATGAAAGATGGCAAGTTTAAAAGGAAGGTGCACAATAATCCAAACTATAGGCCATCTGCACGAAGAGGAGGTAAAAGGCGACTTCGAGATACAACGAAAACAACCCAAGCTAGGGTGTCAAGTATTGGATCTCATAAATTAGGCTCTGGTGGATATAACAGTATTCGTGGTGGCATGGTAAGTGAATATTTTCATCTATTATATTTTCTATTTTAGGGAAAATAACTATGGTCACATTGAGTTAGTTGTATCTTATTAGTCATTATAGCTTATAAATATTATTATCTTTGTTAATGTAGGTTCACCAATTTCAGAAGGAAGCTTCAGAGGAAGAATTAAAATATGCTTTATTACACGGTTCTCAAGGTCTACGACAACACATGATAGATCGAGGGGAAAATTTAATTACTGGTTATGAATTTGAGGTTAGTTGTTTATAATATCTTATGAAATATGCAATAATTTAATTGGAGGTATAATGTTATTTTAACAAGTTAAATTGTGTTGTGTATAGGAATCCCAACAATCTAAATCATCAGGTGAAACATCTGGGAGTGAGCATGAGGACGAGATACAAGCACATGATGAATCGTTTGTTGCACACAATCAGTCAATTGCCATTCCTGAACCTTGGCAAGAAACCATTGTTGAATTTCAGCAAATGGGAGACAAAAATAATGAGGAGGGTGTTGAATGTGATGAGCAATCCACACCCACAATTATAGTTGCACCTCGTAGAAAGAGGACAAAAAGGATTGATATGTGTTAAATGTGCTAAAAATATTTTTGGAACTTGAAAGATCCTGGAGAAAATAGATGAAAACACCTCTGAATATTATCACAAGTCTTTCATAGAGATTATGCTGATAGATATACAACTTCACTGACTACAAGATTTTCTTTTTTGTTACCTAAGATAAAATTCTAATGTTATTAGGAAGATATGTTTTGTATTTGTTATTTATATTTACATCTATATATGATAGTGATATATTTTGGAAGTTGGGTCCTCTGGTGCTTTTTAATTTTCAATGTTTGAATCAATGTATTGCAAGTTTTCTCTTATTTTTTTCGAGGGGGTTGTAGAATTTACGGTAGATATCTGACTGTAGAAGTGTAGTCAAGAGAACTCTATGTAAGAATTTTTTTTATGGACGTATTGGAATAGTGAAACCTTTGAAAACATAGAAAAATGTAAATAGGTTTGTCAAGAGTAGGGTATCACGGGTTGCCATGACAAAAACAGTGACAAGGCAAACAACGACATTGGTGAGACAGATGGGATTAGGATTAGCGATTACAGCTATGATGAGGCCAGAGCCCTCAGCAAAGAAATTGAGGATGGATCCCCAGCTCTCAAAGAGGTCTTCAAGATCAGATTGATGAATTTTTAACAGATTCGTTTAACAGATGCAGAGGTTCAATATATGATTGATGAATTTTTACAGGTTGAAAGCAAGGTATGCTTACTTTGCTGCCCCTGATTCATTTAATCATGGCCTTGCAAGATTTTTTAGTCTTGAGATTTAGGTAAAATAAATTTTGTTGGTCGAGCTGCAAAGATATTTGCTTGTATAATGAGTTCATCAGTTCCTTTGGTGTAGTGATTTTTATCTTGTGGTGGAAGCAGGAGTAAACAATATAATGGAATATATTCTCTAGGAGTGCTACACTACAGAATTGAATTTTCTGCGACTGCTAATTTAATTGGTGAAATTTCTGGGTGTTTGTCAATGAATATGTTTAGCTTTGGTTCAGAGTAATACTTGGGAGTCTATATTTTGCTCTCTTTGTTCATGATTAGGCACAATTTTAGTATTGACTTTGCCTATTTTCTATTTCATCAATGGTTTGCAGCATCATGTCAATCGAAAGGTGCTACAGAATGAGGGTTTGTCTTTTTCTTTTATCTCGCAGAGGCAACTTGTGTTGGGTTCTATGCTTGCAAGGATCACCCAAAATCCCGAAACAATGATGTGAGCCAATCTTATGCCTCAAAAGGATGCCATCTCTAAGTACTTGTAGTTGTGTGTTGGGTTATATACTTGCAAGGATCTACCAAAATCCTGAGAAACAATCCTCGAAATAAATATGCGGGGGCGTGATGCGGATGTTGGTACACTTCTGAGATGAAAACCATAGCTAGTAAGAAAGGTAAGGCATCGTGCTACTGCTGATTCTCACATCACACAATAGACAATACGTAAATTTCTTATGAGTTTTTATACACTTGGGTAATATATGGTTGCTTATAATATCATTTATATATTTTTAACCCGAGTTTTCCTCCTTTTGATGGAATTGAGAAAAGAAACTTAGAGTCCACCTATAATATATATCACGGAGTATATTTGTAAACTGGCTAGGCAAAAGTATGCAGATTATAACTTTGTTTAACGGCAAACCCCAATCAATGGTTTAGTAATTATGAACTTGGACTCTATTTTGTGGAAATATTCTTGACGAGTTTGTTTTGATGGGGGTATTGTCAAGATATTTGCTTAAGAGACTGGCTCGCCTCATTCTAATATTTATCACTTGTGACCTTTAGCAGATCCTCTAGATTTAATAATCTGATTTAGGCTAATTTTAATTTGAATTTTTTCCAGAAACCTGAGTATACTTCTAATTTTATAATTCCACTCAGTCATGTGACATTGGTTTAACTTCTCTTTGCAGATGCGTCTAACAGATGCAGAGGTTCAATATCTTATTGATGAATTTTTACAGGTTGAAAGCAAGGTATGCTTGATGTGCTGCCCCTGATTCATTTAATCATGGCCTTGCAAGATTTTGTAGTCTTGAGATTTAGGTAAAATAAATTTTGTTGGTCGAGCTGCAAAGATATTTGCTTGTATAATGAGTTCATCAGTTCCTTTGGTGTAGTGATTTTTATCTTGTGGTGGAAGCAGGAGTAAACAATATAATGGAATATATTCTCTAGGAGTGCTACGCTACAGAATTGAATTTTCTGCAACTGCTAATTTAATTGGTGGAATTTCTGGGTGTTTGTCAATGAATCTGTTTAGCTTTGGTTCAGAGTAATACTTGGGAGTCTATATTTTTCTCTCTTTGTTCGTGATTAGGCACAATTTTAGTATTAAATTTTCCTATTTTCTATTTCATCAATGGTTTGCAGCATCATGTCAATAGAAAGGTGCTACAGAATGAGGGTTTGTCTTTTTCTTTTATCTCGCAGAGGCAACTTGTGTTGGGTTCTATGCTTGTAAGGATCTCATATATATATATATATATATATAACTATCTCTAGATCTCAACAAGTGCAGTTCCTTTTGTTTGCATGTTTGGGTGTTCATCATAAGTTTGCTTGGTCTAGCACCTCTTGCTGAACGTCTAGGATTTGTCACTGAGTAACTGAAAATTTGCATGGTATATATACCTAAGTTACGTGTATTCTATACTCTATTTCTGGTCCCACAAGCACACCTTGTATTTCAATTGTTTATACACTTGGAATTATGGTCAGTGACTTCATAAAATATTATGTTTTTGCTGGTTCTACGGTCTGATATTTTGTTGTAAATTGTTGCAGACAAATTTCATTCTACACTGGACCAACAGGTGGGATGTTTATATATATATGAACTATGTACTCATATTTGTGGATGCCAGATATCAGACTAATTGTTATATTTGAGAAAGTGTTTGACATTTCTAAGTAACTGATGCAATTCTATTGTTCATTATCCTACAGTTGGTGGGCTGCTCAATGCCACGTGTGGAAATGCAACAGAGATGCTCATTGCAGTGTTTTCACTTTGCCATGGCAAGACCAATGTGGTCAAGTATTCTCTGTTGGGGTCTGTTCTTTCCAATCTACTTCTGGTGCTTGGCACATCTCTTTTTTGTGGAGGAATAGCCAACCTGAAAAAAGAACAACGGTTTGACAAGGTAAGTGATATTTTTTTAGTTTTTGTTTAATAACTAAATCAAGTCCGAACTGCTCTAGATATTTATTCATGGAGGGGCTAACCATGGGTGTTATATTGCTATATGATGTAGGTTGTTTCTAGAATAAACTCCAGTCTTCTTATAATGGCTTCACTATGTCTCATGCTACCCTTGGCTCGTAAACAATCTATGGCATATAGTGAAGTAACTGTATCAACATTACAACTATCTAGAGTCAGCAGCATCATCATGCTGATAGCTTATGCTGCATATTTTTTCTTCCAATTAAGGACACACAGGCAATTGTTTGAAGAAGGCCAGGTACAAATTACTTAATAAATTGTAACTATAACATTGGCACAAGTCCTAGTGCTTCATTGGCACCATACAATCATTAACATTATACTTGTGTTATAGGAAACAGAAGGTGAAGAAGATGAGGAAGAACCATCCATAGGATGCATAAGTTCTATTGTCTAGCTCTGCACTCTGACTGTTATTATCTCCCTGCTTTCTCAGTATATTGTCGAGACCATTGAGGTGAATATTAATTCCTTTCAAAGGTTAAACTAATTTTAACGAATTTATATTCTACTTGTTCGTTAAGATTGATATTTGGATCAGGACGTGGCGGAATCATGGGAAATATCTGTGAACTTTATCAGTATAATAATGTTACCGATCGTAGGCAATGCAGCCGAGCACGCTGGCGTCGTATTATTCGCTCTAAAAAACAAACTTGTGAGTACCAAAGTTATAGGCTAAAATATTTTTGTTAGTGGGGTGTGTAATATTAAATAGGTAACCTTAAAAACCTGTTAGTGCTGCTTCTTTATTTGTCACATGACAACGATGTCATGTTTTTTCCTTATTTTCCTTATTATTTTGAAATTTGAAGGTTTTAATACATCTCCTTCTGATGCAGGATATATCCTTGGCTGTGGCTATGGGTTCTGCCACACAGATTGCCATGTTTGTGATATGATCTGCATATAGAGGAATTGATCTTGGTAGTATTAATGTCTTTATTGAACAGATCTTGAATATCAATCGCTTGTCTTTGCAGATCCCCTTTATAATTGCTCTAGCCTGGATTATGGGAAAACCCATGGACTTGGATTTTCATATCCTGGAAACTGTTGCTCTATTTTCCACTGTACTAATAACAGCATATATCTTACAGGTATGGTCTCGTCAGCATTACCATGTGGATGATACCCTATAGCAATGCATATTATATACTAGAAATTTATTTCCTTCATCGTTTGCCCTTAGTGAAAATATAGGAATATACACTCACCTGATTCATCTTACCCTTGATTTGTAAATAATCTAAAGGGTAAGATAGTTGTATGCTTATTTTTTGTTATGGTATTTAAATAATATGTTTACTCTGCTTTTATTTATATCATGTAATTAATTTTTGTACAGGATGGAACATCAAACTACATGAAGGGTTTAGTGCTGCTGATGTGTTACTTTGTCATTGCATCGTGCTTCTTTCTGTTACAAACACCGCTCAAATGATTTTTTCCATCATCATCAAACTGTCTGAATGGAACATAAGGCGGATTTCTGCCTGGTATGTAACTTTCATCTCCAGTAGCTACCTTGACATTTTTTCCAGTTTCTTCCCTAGGGAGAAGATTGTACATTAGAATCTGGAATAGAGAGGATGTGGATGGAGTTGCAGAGAGTTCAGTACTCTGCTGGTGTGGTGTAGTCTGCAGGGGTTCCTTCCCCAGTTGATGGATCAGCTGATGGCAGGCTGGACACTGTGAGTGCTGACCACGATGTTCACGAACCAGTGTAGCACCTGGAGCAGAGCCAGATGATACAGCAACTTCACTTGGAAGCTGGTGAATCCGAGCCAAAACTTCAGGCTGAGTCTGCAAAGACTCTGTGATATGGCTAAAGATGATAGGCTTTAGTGGCTGGATTGGCGGACGACCAGACTGGGTGACTCCTTTATACCTTGTGTAGCTGTCTTCCCAGTTGGTAGGGTACTGGATGCCAGTCCAATCAAAAGTGATTGGAACTGCATCAGTACTAGTGTCTCCTTCAGACACCTGGCAATTATGTGGCCTGGTTTCCCGCACAGCCTTTTGCAAAGGTGGGAGACTGTCATTGCCAAACCTGACAATGCATAGGGTTTTCAGCTGAATAATCTTCGAAGTTTCAGCCATGTCAAACCCTTGAGGGTGGATGTAAGCTTGCAACAGGTTATAGATGAATGGATCATCTAACGACACAGAATATCTGGGATAGACTGTCCCAAAAGCAGGTCCATTATGAAGGGGGCTAGCAAAGCCACCTATGACTGCATTTGCAAACTGATTGTGCCTAGTATCCACGACTATGCACAAGGACTTTATGTCCAGGTAAGGTCGAACAAGGGGATTCAGACCAAACCGTATGGATCCAAGATGATAATATTTCAACCCTTTCCTTTTAACCCAATCTATTTGAGCTCTATCCAGTAGAGGGATCTGGGTGGGTTTGTCTTGGGTAGAGAAAGAGATATCGACAGAGGATTGTCGTATCTGGGTAGAAGCAAAGTATCTATACAAAGGCATGTTATAAACATCACTGGCCATTATAGGAGGGATTTTCCAGTCAGGGGATGCCTCAGGTTCATTTATAGTAATAGTACTACTGCTACTACTGGCTTCATGGTAAGAACCGCGTCTTTCTGCAATAGAACTGAGTGTAGCTGGGGCTTCTATCTCGACTTGAGATAACGAAGGATCCATGGTTGAGTAAATAAAAGCAACACTATATTTTCAAGAATTCTCTAATATTGTGGTGGAAGCAGGAGTAAACAATATAATGGAATATTACAACTTCTTTCTGTAATGCACAATGAGGTAGTCTTGCTAAATGTGGTTTTATCCCTGATATATTCTCTAGGAGTGCTACACTACATAATTGAATTTTCTGCGACTGCTAATTTAATTGGTGGAATTTCTGGGTGTTTGTCAATGAATCTGTTTAGCTTTGGTTCAGAGTAATACTTGGGAGTCTATATTTTGCTCTCTTTGCTCATGATTAGGCACAATTTTAGTATTAACTTTGCCTATTTTCTATTTCATCAATGGTTTGCAGCATCATGTCAATCGAAAGGTGCTACAGAATAAGGGTTTGTCTTTTTCTTTTATCTCGCAGAGGCAACTTGTGTTGGATTCTATGCTTGCAAGGATCTACCAAAATCCTCAGAAACAATGATGTGAGCCAATCTTGTCTGCAAAGGATGCCATCTCCTAGAGGCTCGTAGTTGTGTTGGGTTCTATGCTTGCAAGGATCTACCAAAATCCTCAGAAACAATCCTCGAAAGCAAATATGTGAGTCAATCTTGTCTGCAAAGGATATTAGTTGTCGGCTTCCAAGGGAGTTTTCGATATTGAAATTACTTATATTTTGAAGGTAGATCAATTAACTGTGCGACCAGTTGATGTTGGACCCGTAAAAAGGATTCGCAACAGCCATCTATTGGTCCAATAGGTATTTTTGACTCTGTTAGCTTCTCGCTTTTTTTTTTTCCATGAATATATAATTGTAAACAAATTTTGCCTTTGGTTCAGGAATTCCACAAGCATCTGCTCAAATCTCTCCTCAATAGCTGTTGGATTCAAAAAGAAACTCCTTTCCATCAGCAATGCAGGAACAAGAAGATAAACTTATACTACCTGTTACAAAAGCACAAGGACGACACAATTGCTGGGGTTGAATACACCTATCAGCCATTTGCAGTCAATGTGGAATCCTTCTATGCAATATTCATCAACTTTTTAGCCTTTTCATGTATTCGTGCCTTCTCCCTTCTAGCTTCTTAGTATACTCAGTACTGCACAACTGCCACATCCATCCATTGCTAGAGGTGGATCAGCACCCATATCCATTGTTTCCTCCAGGTTTTATACCAATAATGTTTGGGAAAACGTTTTTAGTATACTGCACCACTGCCACATCTATCCCTTGCTAGAGATCGTTCGTCACCCATATCCATTGTCTCCTCCAGGTATTAAACCAAGAATGTTTGGGAAAAATGCAAATTGGAAGTGGTTTCTCTACTTCCATTTTATCCTTGAAAGAGTTTGAATATGATTCTAAATTAATCTTTTACACAGTTGGACAACTTTATATGATGCCATAGAGATTGTTGAAAGTGAGCCAGCTAATTTGTTCAGGCAATGATTGTACAATGCATTCTGCCTCCTATTAATAATATGCAGGGCTGTGATGCAGATGTTGGTACACTTCCAGATGAAAACCATAGCTAGTAGAGAAAGGTAAGGCATCGGTGCTACTGCTGATCCTCACATCACACAATAATAATAAATGAGATTTCTTGTTAGGTTTATACACTTGGGTAATATATAGTTGCTTATAATATAATTTTATATATTTTTAACTTGATTTCCCTTCTTAGCAGTGGGAATTAGAAACTTGAAGTACCACCTTAGCCTGTAACTTTGGAGTATATTTGTAAAGCTGGCGAAAGTATGCAGATTATAACTTCGTTTAACGGCAAACCCCAATCAATGGTTTAGTAATTATGAACTTGGAATCTATTTTGTGGAAATATTCTTGACCAGTTTGTTTTGATGGGGGTATTGTCAAGATATTTGCTTAAGAGACTGGCTCGCCTCATTCTAATATTTATCACTTGTGACCTTTAGCAGATCCTCTAGATTTAATAATCTGACTTAGGCTAATTTTAATTTGAATTTTTTCCAAAAACCTGAGTATACTTCTAATTTTATAATTCCACTCAGTCATGTGACATTGGTTTAACTTCTCTTGGCAAATGCGTCTAACAGATGCAGAGGTTCAATATCTGATTGATGAATTTTTACAGGTTGAAAGCAAGGTATGCTTGTTGCGCTTCCCTGATTCATTTAATCATGGCCTTGCAAGATTTTGTAGTCTTGAGATTTAGGTAAAATAAATTTTGTTGGTCGAGCTGCAAAGATATTTGCTTGTATAATGAGTTCATCGGTTCCTTTGGTGTAGTGATTTTTATCTTGTGGTGGAAGCAGGAGTAAACAATATAATGGAATATATTCTCTAGGAGTGCTACACTACAGAATTGAATTTTCTGCGACTGCTAATTTAATTGGTGGAATTTCTGGGTGTTTGACAATGAATCTGTTTAGCTTTGGTTCAGAGTAATACTTGGGAGTCTATATTTTGCTCTCTTTGTTCATGATTAGGCACAATTTTAGTATTAACTTTGCCTATTTTCTATTTCATCAATGGTTTGCAGCATCATGTCAATCGAAAGGTGCTACAGAATGAGGGTTTGTCTTTTTCTTTTATCTCGCAGAGGCAACTTGTGTTGGGTTCTATGCTTGCAAGGATCTACCAAAATCCTCAGAAACAATGATGTGAGCCAATCTTGTCTGCAAAGGATGCCATCTCCTAGAGGCTCGTAGTTGTGTTGGGTTCTATGCTTGCAAGGATCTACCAAAATCCTCAGAAACAATCCTCGAAAGCAAATATGTGAGTCAATCTTGTCTACAAAGGATATTAGTTGTCGGCTTCCAAGGGAGTTTTCGATATTGAAATTACTTATATTTTGAAGGTAGATCAATTAACTGTGCGACCAGTTGGCATTGGACCCGTAAAAAGGATTCGCAACAGCCATCTATTTGTCCAATAGGTATTTTTGACTCTGTTAGCTTCTCGCTTTTTTGTTTTTCCATGAATATATAATTGTAAACAAATTTTGCCTTTGGTTCAGGAATTACACAAGCATCTGCTCAAATCTCTCCTCCTCAATAGCTGTTGGATTAAAAAAGAAACTCCTTGCCATCAGCAATGCAGGAACAAGAAGATAAACTTATACTACCTGTTACAACAACACAAGGACGACACAATTGCTGGGGTTGAATACACCTATCAGCCATTTGCAGTCAATGTGGAATCCTTCTATGCAATATTCATCAACTTTTTAGCCTTTTCATGTATTCGTGCCTTCTCCCTTCCAGCTTCTTAGTATACTCAGTACTGCACAACTGCCACATCCATCCATTGCTAGAGGTGGATCAGCACCCATATCCATTGTTTCCTCCAGGTTTTATACCAATAATATTTGGGAAAACGTTTTCAGTATACTGCACAACTGGCACATCTATCCCTTGCTAGACATCGTTAGTCACCCATATCCATTGTCTCCTCCAGGTATTAAACCAAGAATGTTTGGGAAAAATTCAAATTGGAAGTGGTTTCTCTACTTCCATTTTATCCTTGAAAGAGTTTGAATATGATTCAAAATTAATCTTTTACACAGTTGGACAACTTTATATGATGCCATAGAGATTGATGAAAGGGAGCCAGCCAATTTGTTCGGGCAATGATTGTACAATGCATTCTGCCTCCTATTAATAATATGCAGGGCTGTGATGCAGATGTTGGTACACTTCCAGATGAAAACCATAGCTAGTAGAGAAAGGTAAGGCATCGGTGCTATTGCTGATCCTCACATCACACAATAAACAATAAATGAGATTTCTTGTTAGGTTTATACACTTGGGTAATATATGGTTGCTTATAATATCGTTTATATATTTTTAACCAGTTTTCCTCCTTGTGATGGAATTGAAGAAACTTAGAAGTCCCACCTTAGCCTGTAACCTGGAGTATATTTGTAAACTGGCTAGGCAAAAGTATGTAGATTATAACTTTGTTTAACGGCAAACCCCAATCAATGGTTTAGTAATTATGAACTTGGACTCTATTTTGTGGAAATATTCTTGACCAGTTTGTTTTGATGGGGGTATTGTCAAGATATTTGCTTAAGAGACTGGCTCACCTCATTCTAATATTTATCACTTGTGACCTTTAGCAGATCCTCTAGATTTAATAATCTAACTTAGGCTAATTTTAATTTGAATTTTTTCCAGAAACCTGAGTATACTTCTAATTTTATAATTCCACTCAGTCATGTGACATTGGTTTCACTTCTCTTTGCAGATGCGTCTAACAGATGCAGAGGTTCAATATCTGATTGATGAATTTTTACAAGTTGAAAGCAAGGTATGCTTGCTGCGCTGCCCCTGATTCATTTAATCATGGCCTTGCAAGATTTTGTAGTCTTGAGATTTAGGTAAAATAAATTTTGTTGGTCGAGCTGCAAAGATATTTGCTTCTATAATGAGTTCATCAGTTCCTCTGGTGTAGTGATTTTTTTCAATATGAAAAGGCCCTCCCATCTTAAAGTTACATAGATATGTAATCTTCAATATTTTAGGCAGCGGAAGCTCAAGAATCATTAGAGGAAGAAACACTTCTCCATGTTGAAAGGGATGTTGGGTCTGAGTTATCTGAGTCATTAATGGGCAAAAATTTAAGAGCCTCCTTTACTTATGTTGTCCTTTTTGAGAGTTTGTTGCTTATGTTTATGCATATTGAAACTAGACAGATTATGTATTTTGTGCAGTTAGAAGATGCTGTTGAGAACGAAATGGAAACTTTCAAGGAACAGTGGGAAGGTATTCTTAAACATTTGTTTGGAGGATGAGAGTGCAGTTTGAAGATGCTGTTGAGAACGAAATGGAAACTCTCAAGGAACAATGGGAAAGTACTCTTGATAGTTTGGAGGATGAGAGTTTAGTTTTGCTGAATTAAACATTGGGGAATTGGGAATTGGCACTCTTCGGGCCACTGCACACTGCTCTCTATGCAAGGGTGTTGGACTCTTCGGGCAGCAGCACCCAGATTTGGACAAGAATCAGACCAAGCATGATTCCTTTCCTCTCCCAAATGTAAGAAAACTAGAATATATGTGGATAATCCTCTGTCAACAGAACATCCTTATGACAACACTGGAATTAAGTGTAAATTGGGCAATCAATTGTACATTTGGATGCATATACATTTTTGCTATTTTTTGTTATCAAGGAAGCCAATTCCAATTATACAAAGGTGTTGAAATGGTGGAGCTAACCACTAGATATGAATTTATTTTTCGATTTATATGTCAGAGATTAAACTCTCTTTGTAACATGGAGAAATATTGTACATTTTTCTTTTACCTCATAATAGTCATGAAATGAAGTTCCAAATTATGAGGATCTTGTATGTTCAAATTCAATGGCATGAATTTATTTTCAGCGAATATAAGTGTGATGCCTTATTATTTTCAAGGTTGCTTTCCAGAATTGTTAAGTTTTGGGAAATTGTTTATTCACTTAGATTTAAAATGACTGTTGTTAGCTTTAAAAAAATTGGAATTTATTTTTTCTTTCCATAAAAAACAGATTTTAAGGTAATTAAAATCACTATTTGGAAACTTGAAATGTTGAAACCACCTTAAAATAACATTTAAAATGATTTGTTTATTTTTTTTTAAATATTTTTTCATATCGTCTCTAGAGAGACAATAGTTTGAATTATGGACATATAGTCTCTATAGAGACAATACATTTTTTATCTCAGCTGTTATCCATAAAGAAACAAATGTTATTGTCTCTACAAAGACAAAAATGAAAGTGTCTCTACAGAGACAAATTGTAGACAAATGAAATTGTCTCTAGAGAGACAATAACGACTATGTCTTTATAGAGACAATAATAATATGTGTTCTATATTGTCTTTATAGAGACAATTCTTTGAGACACTAATTTTGAGACAATTGTTTGAGACATTAATTTTGAGACATTAAATTTGAGACACCCGCTTAAAGACAATATTTAAGACAATACACAATTTTCTTTTTGTCTCTAATTAAGACAATTCACTGTAAAATTGTCTTAACTATTGTCTTAAAACACCCCCACATGTAGTAGTGTGCCAAGTTAATCATGCTTTTTTTTTGTAAAGGTTACTTCAACGGCTATGGCTTGAGGGACAAGGTTCATAGACACAGATCATGGCTTGAGGGCAGAGTTGTCTTCCAGAGTCTGTCACGCCTCACGTTTCTTTCACTGATCGTCTCTCATGAAGAGAGTGGAAGATAATAAAGGTGGTGTTGTCTAACTAACATAACAATAAAGCCAAAAAAGCAGCTAAGTCAGCACTTGGAACCGTTAGCATTTGAGTGAGTTGGTAAATTCAAAATAATGCTTTCTTTCTTTTCATTCTTTTTTTTTTTTTGGGTTGCTTTCATGCTTTTCTTCAATTTCAAATCATTCTTTAATCTTGCTTTCATGTTTTTTTTCAATTTGGAATCCTGCCTTTTATGTGAAGTTCTATTCATGCTTTTTGCCTTTTCTGTTCATCTCATCTCTGTTCAAAACGCTGGAAGAGCCCACATGCCATGGGAATTATAATCATTAAGGATTCGTAATCGTTGAAAAAGTTTACTATTCAAAATTGTTACGGTGAATGGTTAAACCTTCTGTATGTTTTTAGAAAGACTATGAAAAAGTCTGTAAGGACACCAATCACGTGTTAATTAAGAAACCGAGGTTTCCTCGTTTTCTGAACTGTGATTTTAGTTGTAGCTGCTCTACTGTATGTTCTGGTTGTATCTGCATTTTATCATTGTATTAATGGGTGGATGGTTAGTGTGGTACTCCAGAGATATTCTCGTCTTCTTCTTCTATTTGGAGATGGAGATGGAAAGAAAATGCAAGTTGCGCAATGACCAGCCATGTGACGGCTGTCACTGTCTCCGAACTCTTGAGTTAATCAATTAAAAATTATTTTAATCGGACATGAAATTAGTTGAAATGATCATTTCAACAAAATAATATAATAAAATAACAATTTTAATCTCAATAGTGTATTAAAAAACGAGTTTAAGTTATCGTCAATAATATCATATTTTTTTATTTTTTTTAAACTAGATATTATTTTAAAAATTATGTTACAAACTATAAATATACATTATTAAAATGGTCATTGGTTATTTCTTAGTCGATAGGTATGGATGTTGAGTGACATGTTATTTAATTTTATGAGAAAAAATATTTATAAAATTGTAACAAAATAAATATAATAAAATATTAAAATATTAGTAAAATGGAAATAAATATAAATATAAGAAAAATTAAAGTATATAAAAATTTTTAATATGGAAATAAATAAAAGCATAAGAAAAATTAAAGTATATAAAAATTGTTAATGGAAATAAATATATTTTAGCTTTTGGTATTGATTTTATAAATATTGATGAGTAATGAGTGTTTTCAAAGATATATTAAAGAGTAAGAGCTTAAAAGTTTAGGTAAGTATTTACTGAGTGAAAATTTGTTATTAAACATTATATATTCTTAAATTTATGTGTATACAAAAATATAGGCAAACCTTGTATATTTATTACTAGTTAGAAAGAGTAAATTTCAACTTATAGATGGTCATAATATATTACTTATATACAAAAATAAAGGCAAACCTTGTATATTTGCTTCTCAGCAACCATGGTCATAATATATGTTGGCACCATATAGATTTCACATACCTATTTTGTATTGTGAGGGTGGTCTCAGTTGACAGCAAGTACAAGCTTGTCAATTTTACACATTGATGGAAACACTTCAAAGCAATGATTCAAAAGGGAAACATATTTGAATTTGATCACAAATTATATGTCAAAATTTGACCTTAAATATTTGAAAAGTTGAATTACAACCTTGAGTAACTTGTGTTGATAGTGACCTTGGCTAATCTATAGGGGTTCTTCACCAATGAAAGGTTGCAACTAGACCTTGAACTGTTTTGAAAAACATTCAGACTTTGGCCGGATAATATTTACTAGTTTTGGGTTTCACCAATCATGGCTCAGTCCATTTCGACTTTTATGAAGTGCAAAAAAAGAAATACAACTACTCTAATGTGAAAAATGAAAAATAATTCCGAGAATAATCTAATGGAACTAAGGGAAAAAATAAAGCATGAAATACATCACTAGTCATATTCTTAGCATTAAAGCTACCATGTAAATAAATGTAGAAACTTAAAAATTAGATACGTACCAAAAAAAGTTTAAAAATCAATAGCTCACTATATTAATATAGTTATGGATATATAGACAAGAAAATTAATTCATATTGCTCAAACATGAGCGCAATATCCTTCCTAATTGTTCGTTTCTCATATCAAACTATCATTTTCTCTCATTTGAGGGTTTTGTTCCTCTTCCCTACTCAAACTTTTTGCACCGCCTCCATAACCATGGTATTAGTAGTGAGCACCATTTCATAATCGAATTAAATTATCCTACATATGTGCTTCTTTCTTATTACTTTCTTCATTAGCTTATCAAAAATAAATATTATGAAATTTTGAACTTAATCAACTAGTGTTGGAATAAGGCCATCATCCCCTATCAAACTATCATTTTCTAAGATTTGAGATTTCAATTCCTCTTGCCTACTCAAATCTCTATCACTACCTCCCCCACTTCCCTAGGTCATTTGAATCCCCACTTGCCTCGATGAAGCTCCTTATATTTCTTTTCTACATTTTATTACATAAGTTTTCCATGCCTCAAAACGTTGATTAAGAGAACTCCCTAGGGATAAATATGTTGTTTAAATGAAGCTTCATATGTTGTGATTTTCTTTATTCATTTCTCAAATTTCTCCAACTTAGGCAATAAATTTTTGATCAATCATATGTCCTTTGTGGGTGTTTCATAAACCTTTGTATAATTACTCAATCAACCCTAAATAATGATATATTACATTTCCTCCTAGTGCTAACACAATCCATCATATCTTCAGATATTTGGGTTTGTGTAAAGAAATTATCTTTGACTCCATAAGATGGTAGATTGTAGTTGTTTGGCATGTTTTCTATTACATATAACATTATAGCGAAGCATATAATTTCATGTGTATTCCCCTTTATGCATTATGAGATATCTGATTATAGTTTAATAGGCTAAAATCCATTTATTATAGCCTCTTTGAAGTGAAAATAGAGACCTCATGAGAGATGTTTTCTAGGGAGGACTACCAATATTTAACTTTTTCAAAATATAACTAAGTTTGTTGATATACAAGTTTCCATGCTTGGATATGGGTCATGACATCAATAATATTGTGGCCTTGGATTTGTAGATGTTGTACTATATCATAAACTTATTTTTGTTTAGTGTTTAATTTGTTTGCACCCTGAAAGCATAACTGATAAAATCAAAAGTTTGACATTTTCTAGATTTATACTAGTGATATAATGTTTTGGCATGATGCTTTTTCTCTCATAATACTTTATATTCTTCTCAATGTCAATAGCCTTATAAACACCATGTTTTGATAATGAGTAAACTATCAGTAAACATAATTTTTTGTTTTGTTTTGTTTTCATCACCATGGTCTCAATAGTGAGAATTATTTCATACTTCCAAGGAAATTATCATAATTTTGTGCCTATACCTTATTATTTTTCTTCATATACTTATAAAATATAAATAATTCTGAATTTATAAATTTGTCAACTACTTTTGGAATAAAATCATCACTACCTACAACCATGCTCACAACGCAATTTAATAGCGAAGGTTTGAGTAGTGATGACTTCTTTCATTTATGAAGAATGTTGTTGCTACATATAGAACTCATTGGCATTGGTATTTTGCGACAATTATTTTCATTTTTGTCTTGTCTCATAAATTTGTTTTTCATCCTCATTTTTCTCCTATTCTCCTCTACTCTTCAACATTATCTTCAAGTTCTCTTTTAGCTAGTTCCTATTGCTTTATTTTTTCTATTTCAACTTCATCTCTCTTTTTTTCTACTCTTCTTCTATCTTTCTCCACTTCAAATATCTTTATGTTAGTTTTAACATTCTCCTCGCATTTCTTCCTTGTTTATTGTTTCTTCTTGGGTTCAATTTCTTGCATTATTTTCTTCTTATCTTCTACATAAAAATTGGCTTTCTTTTCCACTTCTTCTCTTCATTAAAATTTCTAAATTCACTCTAGCATTGACCTCTTTGGTAGTTATTATTCCGTAGATATATTTAATCGCACCTCTTCTTTTCTTTTGGCCTCAACCTTTCCTCTAGGTTTTTTAGTGCTTCCAATCTTAGGTTTTCTTTCTCTTTCATTTTTTTCTAAAGAACTTATCTTTCAACAACAACAAAAATTAGCTTCCTCTTCATTCTTCCTGAGCAACAACATATCTATTATTCAATAATTATTCATAATTTAATGTCTTGTATGAATATTTTCAAGGTAATTTTCTTCATGCTTGTAATGGTAGAAGATTGATCATAACTTTGTGATCTTCAACAATTCTCAAGGGAGTGCAATATGGAAGATAATGTATATATGTATATATAGTCAACATTTTAAAGAGAATACATCTTATTATGATACTTGAGAACTATAATTTTATGTTTTTGAAAATTGGAAAATAGAAGACACAATAGGTCATTACAACTTATTCAGTGATGATCTCACGGGATAAAAAAATCTAGTAGGTTTAAGGGCTTTGTTATTTATAGATTTGACAATATGAAGAGATGAGGGTTTTAAATCTTCTCTAGATGAAAGAGTTGATGGTGGTGACAAGAGAGAAGAAACAAATGGAGAGACATAGGAATATCGTGATGCATAGTAATGCTTCTCAACATTACAAATATCATTTTGGATCTTGGATCCTTCAATATGAATGGTTCCTGTGGATATTTCCTAGGGTGTTGGTGATGGTGAGAACACACAAGAGGATAGCATGCAATGAAGAGCCTCAAGTGTGATAATTCGAGAGGATGGCATTATAAATTCCGGGATAACAACAAGAACAACAACACCAATAATAAACTATAAAGAAGTCAAAAACATTTTTAATTGCATGTAAATGGGCATGCGACTATAATATTGGTAAAGAATGTATACCCTTAGGAAATCACAAGAAAAGTACAGAGTTAGGCTTAGGTGATAGGGGTGCATGTCAAATTACCGAATACTCTAGATATAAGTTTTGATGGGCATAGGGCCTGGAGGTGAGTGGTGTTGTCTGACATGGCTGATTTGGTTAGCTTTGGTTGAGGGAAACCCCAAGTCAAGGTTTAAGTGGTGGTTTTTAGGTAAACTTGACTTAATGAAAGAGTCAAAGTTGCTCAGTGAAATATTGCTAGTCTCAAACAAATGGTTTTTCTTGTCCATACTTTTATACCCGTGGATTGCATGTAATGAATCCTTTAAATTATTGGGAGGAATTCATTGTAAGTGGGTAGGAGCGGTGAGCCCGTCAAGTCTCTCATGGAAGAATTGGCTAGGTTTCAGCTACGATACTATTATAAAATTATGTTAGCTAGATTTTTCTTATAGATTGAGGTTTTCCCACAATAAAAATTGTGTTTATGTGTCTTTTTTGTTGTCAGTAAGTTCATATTTGTTAGTTATCACTCTCATTAATTTATAATGACTTTTTATGAGATTTGTTTTTAGTGGGAATATGTTTTTTCTATTGTTGGTAATTTTATCTCTCTTTCTTATCAATATTATGGTAATTTCTAACAATTTTGTATGAGTGTTTTTCAATTGGGAATACCCGAAATTTAGGCATTGTTCCCATGTGCTTGATTTCACTGAAAGGATGACCATAAAGAATGTGCTTGGTTAAAACATTCATGATAAAGAGAATTTTGGTTGCCTGCACACTGAGAAGGTACATGGCTATGATTGAATATCTCTAGAAATGAGCAAGAGAACTTATGTGGATTTACATGCTTAATCCCTAGAAACTATTTTCTTCAGCTCCATGAGTTGTGAAAAGGTTAAGCATTGTGCATATGTGATGCCTACAAAACTATAAACAATTGTGTCTAGTCTTATTTTCTCCTTCAAATTACAGAAATCCTAAATCTATGTAAACCTGGGATGCAAGTATTCAACCCAAGGTGGACACCTAGGGCAAAGAAAATACCTCCCCTGAATTAGATGAGATGAAACAATGGTTACCCCTCTATCCATCTCAGCCCATGCATGCAGAAACTGTGAACTTCCTACACGATCACACCAGCAATGGCTAAATCCCACAAAGAAAACAAATCCTCCACATATCATCCATGTAAATTTCACTGAAAAATGAATTTTACATATCATTCACATACATGGGTATCCTCATTTTTTTCTTTAATAGGGGACAAATTTACCTGAATCACCAACAGTTGAAAGCCCACAAATTTATCAACATAAACTTTATAAAAAAAATTATTCCAAGTCTTGCAAGGCTTCTGGATGTAGTGGAATTAATTTATGGTTAAATTTGTGGAAGCTTCAACAAATTCGACCCATTCTCCATTGTACATAACCTCTAACTTATCATTTATATTATTTTTCAAGTCATTTGAGCTTCTTAACCTTCCTGAAACCAAGACTTTGAGAGTGCATTCTTGGCATTACCATTCTCATCATAATCAATGTGCATATACTAAAGATATGTGCATATATAGAATTTGTCCAAAAATGGAACATATGCGATACAAAAGATGTGCATAGACATAATATATGTACATATACAGAATTTTTGCATATATGGAATATATGCAATGAAAAATATGCACATAAATTATGTATATTCGGATCTTACATATATGCAGCTTCTATATATGTTCATTTGCCATATATGTGTATATACGAAAGCTACACATATACAGAAACTATACACAACTTCAACATCCGTATATATATAGCCTCTGTATATGTGCAACTTCCGTAAAGTCATGTATATTGTATCTATGAGAAAATTCTGTATATGCATATAAATGAAAGCTATGCATACACAAAAGATATGTGCATATATGGAAGTTACAAATATATGAGAGATATTCGATACTGAAGATGTGTATATATAGAATTTTTATGACTTCAGTATATGAAAATTTCCTCCATATATGAACAAATTTTGTATATGCACATATATTTCGTAAATGTTCATATATTTTTTATATGCACATATCTAGAAGTTACATATACGATACATGCGAGTATGCGGAAAATATGCACATATATAGAAGTTGTGTGAATTTGTATACGTGAAACTTCGATATAAGTATCACTTATGTATATGCACATATCTTCCATATATGTGTATTTCCTATGTATTTCCATCTATTATATATGCACAATTTCCATATATGCATATATATGGAAGTTGCACATACTTTTTATATGTGCAACTTCCATATATATGCATATAATGTGTATCTATACAAGTGTTGTATATGCTCATTTACAGAAGCTATGCATGTGTAGAGAATCTCGTATATGGATGAAGTGTGTTCGGTGTAAAAGATTTTAGGTGAGATTGTGTCATTCTAACTAAAATATTTGAAACTAATGTGCATATGATTCCATATGGAAATTCTAATCACCAAAATAAATCCACCCTGGAATTCCCCTCTTTGTTAGGTAGTCCCTAGGGTGATCCTGTAATACCCTTCTGTGCAGTCACACACCTTCCAAGTTCCCCGACATCCCCTAACCCAGGTGATCCATCCCTTGGCAAGGCTTCCTTGCCAAGGAAGATACAAAAACCAAGGCATATACTTGCCTCAGAACCATCATCTGGTCATAACATGCTCATGGAAATCAATGCATACTATTGGGTTCTAGTGTCCCACAAAGGCCCTACTCCCGTACTGCTTTACCAAAAAATTGTTGCTTGTTTCAATCCTTTTGCTGACGCTTCTAATTATTGCAGTCGGTTCCAACTATCCAACCGTGAATTGCCTTTTTTTCCTATACCAAGCACATAATTTCCATTATATTCAAAATAAATTTATATAAACTCAAATCATACCTCATCGGTAGCTCCTCAACCAGGTACAGTTGCAATCATGTTCACTTCATGTCACACAAGTCAAGCTAGCTATTTGATAAAATTTTCATGTATACAAATATCACATATGGTTAGCTCAAAATGCAACCATCAAGATAAAAATCATAAATCACATGAAATCATCATAAACCATAATGATAAATCAATTGTAACCATCATAAGTCATAATCACATATCACATGCATAGGGGAACTGAAGTAAAATATTGATACTTATCCTTCATCAGTCCTTACTTTTGCTTTTTTTATTTCTATGCACACACCATATCGGTTCCCACACGTAGAAAGCACAAAATTCCCTTACTTATCCTCACTCACGCACACATATGCATAGTATACAGCATGTACATCCACACCATATGTAGAACACTACACAATACAGACACCCATATCCAGTGTATCACAAAACACATGCATCTACATCTCACATAAGAAACATCACATACATATACATCAGGTGTAAAATACAACACAATGCATACACCTACATCTACATACTACACGTACACCTATACCCAATGTATAATACAACACAATACATATACATATACAGACTACACCATAACATGCACATATATACACCATACACATATATAGCATTTCATGTGCGTAACATAGTATGTAAGACATGCACACAATACCACATGTATACTAGTACCATATGCACACCATGTACACAGTCCCACCTATACACATAGTACTTGCACAATGTGTGCACAACATCACACGTACACGACACCACCTACACAATGTGTACACAATGCCAAATGCACACTGCATCACATGTACAATGTGTACACAATACATCATGTACATAGCACCACATGCATGACATACATAAAAACATATGTACATAGCACAACATACACATAATGTACATGACACTACCTGCACACAACAACATATGTACAACCTGTACACAACACAACACAATACCATGTGTACAATCATGCACACAACACCAAATGCACATAGCACCATATGTACATCACACACAAAAAACCATATGTACATACCACTACATATTCATCATGTACATAGCATTGTACGTACACAGAACCACATATCAAACATGCACACAACACCATATATACCTGGCATGACATATGCAACATCATATATACAACAAGCATACAACATCATATGTACAAAATACTACATATGCAACATTACACATCACCATAGGTACAATCACTGAATATACAACATCCACAACATATAACCAATAATAGCATTCTGCATCCATAGACCATAGACTGAACCCAAAATCAACATTTCTTTTAGCGTCCTTCCAATATCCATTCTTATCTTAGCATGCCACAGATCATGTTGCTTTCACTTTGCTTATTACCTATCCATAACATAAACATAGGCATAATACAAGCATATAATATCAATTAATTTCCCCATGATAGTGACCTCATAGATCTGTCAGAGTTACTCTTCCCACTTGGATCCTCATAAGATAAGGAACCTCTTCATGGAATTCAGCTACATAAGAAATCATTCCTCCACAAGAATGATCCTTGAGAACCCTGTCGTACAGTGACATAGATACATAGAAGCATACATATATATAATCATTAGCATAAAACAATCATGATTGTGTAACATAATGTCATAAATTCATTCATATATACATATATAGACATAATAATAATTATGATCACAACATGATTACAAAATATCATAAGTTCTAGGTTGACAGAAATTGCTTTATCCATGCACAATATGCACAATATTGACAACAACAGTTCACAACATAGCCAAGGAATCTCATATCTTAGATCCATTTACTTTACATTTCTCATGATTATCTTTCCACTATCCAATTACCACAATGGACTCAACCAATCATCCGGCTGTCATAGTTTTACCTTCTGCTATGCTTACTCATGCACCAGACTTCATCAAATTTCCAATTTCCCAAACCAATTGCCAAGACTCTCAAAAAAATAAAAGGAATAAAAAGAGAAATCAAGAATAATACCATGAAAACCCAAAAACAATACGAAACCACAACAAATTGACATGGCCATGCGCTAGACGTAATGACAACTAGAAATAAATCACAATGAAATTACAAAATACCAAAAGCACAAGAATTTACAACAAACACCATGACTCAATACCCATGGTTCGCAATAATTGCAAGGACAGCTCAGCCCAAGCCTTCTAGAATATTTCATGGCAGTCTCTTTTTCTATACAATTCCCTACATCATACTTTCATAAGCACAAAAATATTAGTGCATATATAAATATAACAATATGCTTGTAATATTACCTTTTTTTGCCAAGAACACTAACCTGTACTCAACACACACTTCAACCATAGGTTTCAAAATCAAGACGACATATCTATCAATTTGAAATCAAATTTTACCAAGACTAACAACCATATCATAATCCATCAGTCACTCTGATTCATCAATCATAATACCTAAAGATACAACTATCACCTACTTACACTCAGGTACATATCATCCATCCCAACACATGTGTTAATACAACCATCTTAAAAAAACTCATTCTTCATGCAATCTTATATATAAAATCTCATATCATGCCATTAATCAATCACTCAAACAGCTATAATCTTACCATGCAAGACAGATCACCTAGATGCCATAATAGACACCAACCACTCAACGCGAGATAGATGACATAATCAAACAATCAAGCACCAAGTATATGACATAAGGAGACTCACATCTTAATGTTTCTCAGAGAAAGATATATTTTCTTCATAATCAATCTAGATTAGCACGATATAACACCATAACACATCAACTCAAATGTAAATAAGTTCATGATATCCATAATAGTAACTAGATAAAATGTTCACATCATAAAATCATGAATAATTTTCATTCATGCATAGCAATCACAAGCACAACTAGTCTAGATTAATGCAACAAACTATCATAATTAGGTCGAATCATACCTAAATGTCATAACCCTAACTAGTTTCATGGGCCAATCGAATTTTAACATAATACATATAAAATCAAAATCTTAATGCAGTAACCCTATTCATCAAGTGAACTAACACATAGTCATCAACAACATATAACATAATCATCGAGTTAACTACAAGTTAACATATACCATTTTCATCAATGACACATAAAATAATCAAGTTAACCAACCATAAACAAAAAAAAAGTTAATAATGTAACATAATCATCAACAACATATAACATAATGATCAAGTTAATATCATGCCTAAATAACCAACAAATGCACATATAATCACACTAGTTAACTAACATCTATCATGTATGTAACCATAACATCAATACAATGAAAGGAATTCACATAACCATAATGCACATGATTTTGCTAATCAACTATCATTTATCACACATGAAACCAAAATAACAATATAATGGAAAACATATAATTAACCCTATTTTTTAAAACAATCATGAAACACGTACCTGCATGCTTGTATGATGATCTACTCTTACCCCAAATTCCATTGTTGCAACTTCACTTTACTGATCTGCATCTCGTACTCTATCTCAACCAACACATTATCAACATAACATACCAATATCATCATGATGACCTATTTTAATACAATGACATTAAGGACAACAACCTCAAGCAAACCAATGAAAAATTGATCACATGCACCCAATTGAAATATATAATCAATCATGAACAACCAATGCATGTCCCACATATAGCATCACATAAGAAAACATACACAGAAAACACCCAAGCATGAACAATATGTGACCTAGCATAAACAAGGAATGCATACACAACATGTAGAAACATGTAAGCAAGTATATCGGTCAATACATAAGCATGAGAAACAGGTAACCAGTTATACACTCATGAACACTTGTTGACAGCAAAATCATCAACCCTTCCATGGAAACACCATTTCCACCATGGCCATGACAACAAAGATGCAACAAGCACATATAGAATAAAATCATACTACACACACATGCAATTAACATAAACACATGATACACACATTGCCCATCTAGTCCAAGGGTTGAACCACACTCTAATACCACTCTTAACACCCTCTTCCAACATCAACCCAAGTAACCGACCAACAAGGGTAAACATGTGACGAGAGGCTACTAATATGAGATTAAAAATACTAGATGAACTTAAGGAAGTGGAACCGACAAAAACACCAAAGAAACCCTTACATTTCACCATTGACATCCCCAGGAGGTAACCGAACCTTCCAGGGCCCTGTTCCCTTAGGAGGGAATTATTTTTAGCCACTTTGAGCCTTAGTCATGAGCTTATAATGGCAAGGTAATGGCTATAGACCCTATATCCATGGTTTTTCCTTGTCAAGGTAGTAGGTAAGGCCCAAACAACAAATTTTCTGCTTGTAGCTCTAGGATATGCTTCACATTTTAAGCCCTTCATCCTAGGTCACTTCCCATAACTTCCTGTAACTTTAGGAGAGGGTAATTAAGATTAAAAAGAACATATGGAAGAAATCACATAAACTAGAACTCATATGAACCCACCCAGCCATGACAATAATTTCATCAAAAATGTCACAAACATAGCATCTATAGTCATAAACAACAGATTTAAACAAAGGGGTCACTTTCCTATATGAGAATGGCTAAGAATCATTTCTCCCCTGCATCATAAGCTATAATACAGTCAATTTCACCATAGATACATAATCATTTATAGGAAAAAACATGAATATAACCATACATCATCACCAACAGAATTCTTTCTTATAACGAGGAAATTAGCATGGAAACAGGAAGCTAAGTGGGATCCTATTTTCTAAGAGTGGGTTCACGTGAAACAAAGAATCTCAAGAATGCATTCTAGAAGTGCGCATGTCTTCCTTCTAAAAGAATGTGCTCAAGGATGGCACACTTTCTATGAATGAAGGAGTGTGCTAAAGGAGGGTACACTTATTCAACCCAAAGGAGTACGTTCAACAAAAGAGAAGCTCTTTGTCAACTTGAAGTGTTCTTTTTCCTTAAAGGGGGATTTTCATTATTTTGTGAGTTTTTGTGTGCTTTTTTGCTTGTGCGCGTGGAAAATAAGGCTAGTTTCTAAGTCAAGATAAGTTATGGGTTCACCTAACCATGGTATAAAGAACACAAGATCTTCTAAGGGTTAGGTGACAACACTTCAAAAACATTAACTTAGGAGGGTGTGACACTTATATAAAACATAATAATTTAAAATCAAACACGATGAAAAAAATAAGGGACTTGAAATGAGAGTTCATGTAGGCTCCAAAATCGACTTGAGAAAATTTTTTGGAGGGTTGTTGTCGCTGCGAGAATAAGTAGAGCGATATTAATTTTCAAGATTTTTTATACATTAAGATATAGGAAAACATTTCTTGTATTAACTCTTTTTATATACAAACCTAAATTTAGTTATTTTATCTGTTATAGATTAACCTTTCTTTTAGAGTTATATGGGTTTTGGTAAAATTTAATATAAGTTTTCTTTTAAAAATATTATCTAATTCGTGTATATGATTCTTATCATGTACATGATTTTGTTTTTCATTCACAAAAATACTTTGGAGTTGATATTGATCATAGATTTAACTTGACTTATAGTAATGGAAAATAATTAATGGAGGAAGGAAAACTTATTTTTCTCTTGTTACACGATAATTTGTCACCATGTTCATTTTCCCGTCCCTCATACTAAAATGCCCCATGACAAATCCTATGCAATTTTTCGATCATCAAGAAATATGATGACATATCACCTTGAACATCCAAACAAGACTTCCTTTAAAGATTACTGAAGAAACTTGGTAAATTTCCTAGTTTCTTGGGTCAGCACCCTTCTTGGTACCATGACGGTGCTGATTTCCTTATCCCAACTCTAGCCCAGTGCTGTCAGCACCCTAATTTATTGGAAAACCACATTAATCCCCTTTCTGGAAGTTCTTCCTCAAATGGAGGAGAACATTCGACCTCTAGAAGCTCAAGGGAGGTGAATTGGTTGTTGAACAAAGATGATAAGGTCAAGATCTCTCATTTTTTAGCCTTGATCTCATCAATGGGGGGTCATCCCTTAGAAAGTGGGCCTTCATCCTCACTTAATGGGCTCCCAATGTCCTTCTTCTTCTCCTAAATTCACTTCCCTCATTCCCAAAAGTTTAGAGCTTGGTTGATCATTGTCAGACACATCTGAACTCTCATCACATTGCATGTTTCCATCGTGATAAAGCCTAAGTGCATGAGAGAAGGAATTCTTTTGGGATGGGTGAAGGAGTCAAGTTTTCACCTAAGGACACCTCCAACTTCAAGGCCTATTTGTAAGCTCTCCTTTTGTAATTTATCAATAATAAAATATGATGCTTTCTTTCTACATTTTTCTACATGATTATACAAATATTATGGTACTCCTTGAGCTGCTAGATAGCTAGTGTTTTGGTTTATTATATATTGTATCTTGTTTTTTGTTGTCTCCCGATCATCCACATATATGCATACCCCATCAGTAGTAGGAAGTGGGCCTACAAGGATCCTGGATCAAGGTCTCCATCAACGTAGCCAAGCATAGTGATTGGAAAAAGGTTTTTATGTCTCTTTCTTCTTTGCATTGTAAGCATTAGTTAAGAAATATTATGTTAGAAAGAATATAATGTTTCTAGACCCACTGTAGGGCTCGATAGATTGTCTCTATCCGCAGAGTGGATTTATCTTCACAACGGAACTAGCAACTCCATTGGTAGCTTTAGCCTTTCAAGTCCTCCTTCAGCGAACCGATCTTAGATCAGTTTCTCCAATTTATGAAATTTAAATCTACTTAGGTCTCTCTTAGCTTGTGTAAAGGTTTTTTTTCACTTCACAGTCTCAGGTTTGGTGTGTGTGTGAGAATATTTTTATTTTTTACTTGTTTCTAGAGACCATCACCCTTTCTGTCCTCATAATAGCACTGGAAGTGCTCTTCTATATAGTACAACCACACTGATTGGCCTTTCAACACCCTTCTGCTCAGCACAGAAGTGATAATATCATCCTTGGGAAAAATTGAGCTTCCCTTTGGATTATCTAGTGTGTCTTGCCCTTTGAAGGAGTCTGTGAGATATCAGTGATCTCCTTGCTGTTTTTTTGACTTACCTATCTTCTTTGAGCGAGTATGTTTCATATCTTTGAGTTATTTTAAGCTTGGGACCTTTTTTCCATTTCAAACACCCTTTGCCACATTTTTCTTGTTTTGTTCGAAAAGAGATGGTGTATGCTTTGGCCATCTATGTGTTTCTAACTGTTTTCCTTTGGTTCAGTCTTAAGCACAAGATTACATTTTGTTTGGTGCAAAAGTCTAGAAGACTGTGTTTTGTCTAAATTCAAAAGAAATTGGAAGTGAATTTTTTCCATTTTGATTTAGATTATCTTGTCATTTTAAGAAGAGTGAAAAGCATTTCATCCATGTTGTCTTTATAGGAATTTTTTTTTGGTTCGATTGAAAGAAAATTAAAGGGATTTTGCATTTCTTCCTTCATTCATTTGTTTTTCTTTTGATTACATTTCAATTTTAAAAACAAAAAACAAAAAATATTTTCTTGAATTTTAGAAAAAAGGAAAGGTATTTTCATTTTCAATAAGTTTCATTTGTTGGGAGAGTGAATTAAATTTGAAAATCATTGCATTTTTGAACCTATGAACTAGCTTGGGGGAATTATCATTGCTGCATTAGTTGTATTCTTGTTTGTCTCTCTTCCCTAAGTAGTTTAAAATTCATCAAAATTGAAAGATTATTTCTTGCATTTAGTTAGCTCCATAACGATTCAGTTGACATTCATTTTGAGCCTTCAAACTCAAACTTTAATCAAGATCAACTTAAAATGAACCCAATTTACCTTAAGGATCATTGGAATTAATGAGAATATTTAGTGGTCTGGGATAGAGATGTGTTCCAACATCGTTAAGCTTAGGAGTTGTCCCTAACAGTTTGTGTTACAACCCAGGAGTCATATCTTGTCCCAAATATGGAATTATATTGATGTTTGATAGGTATATTTGGGGCGCTCTCATCGACCGATTACACATTATACAACACTACTATGGCCTAGACTCCCACATACGATTGCATATATTTTTGGAGACACCACTAGGTTGCAAGCCAGCCATAGGTAACATATTTGGCTGCCTTGTAGACACGATACACCGAACACAACATTCGGGGAGATTGGCTGTCATACGCTAAGTCCTATGTCATTTCGCTTTCATTTCATAACCAAGGTGTATATTTCAGTTCACTGATACTTGGTAAAACTTTTTGCCTAACACACCATTTTTTATTTATTTCTGTTAATTTTAAAAGTAACTACCCACGAAAACATCTCACCGGTGAAGTTATCTAGCTTGTATTGCTTGGTAAGTTATGATTTTGTTCACCTCTTTCCTTTTTTATCTTCTTATTGAAGGTCATCGTGGGTGAATCATTGAATTCACCTACTCCCTCCCCTAATAGATCTCAAGAACCTCTTCCTGAGGTCCCTGATTTTCCAGTTGGAATCCTCGAAGTGCAATGTGTAGAACTTGGAATTTCCATAAGTGTTCAACCCAGATCATCTCAACCACCTCCTCACAATTCTCCTCGGACCACATGAAAACAATTTGAGCAAAAAAGCCCCAAAAAAGATTCACAGTTCTCGGTATTTCCTTCGAATCCACTCTTTGATCTGATTGAAGTCTCTCCTAAGCAACCTTACAACACTTTTTATCAGTTCAGAATCCATTTTTGACCTTCTCTGGTAGCATCTTGCTCTACCGTTTGTTGATTACTTCATGATGATATGGCATCAAATGTCTATGATGTTCCTATTAGGTCCCTATAATTTGTCAAGTTGGTAAGAAAAAATAAACAAGGGTAACATCAAAACAACTTTGGCGTCCTAGGACCTAGCCTTCTTGGACTCAAAGAGGGCTCTCTATATATTTGTATAAAAGATATAACTTGATTTATTTAGGATGTTGATTTTAGGCTAGTTAAAATGATAGTGTTGTTTGTTTTGTTTTGTTTAGTTGGGTTGCTTGTTAAGAAGAACATATAGAGTAAGAGAAATTCAAACCATTGGGCTATGGGGTTTGTGAAAGGTTTGAAGAGTACAACAAGAAATCAAGGGTGTTCCATAGGGCAAGCTAACAAAGCCAAATGGATCTTAATAACTTATGTCAGTGTGAAATTAATATTAAGTTGCGAGTTTAGTAGCTTAAAGGGAAATTAAGAGTCCTTTAACATGTACTAGAAGAAGAAGAGTCTTCAAGATTACTATTTTTAAGAAAGAACCAAATGAAAAGGCATACCATAAACTTCTTTGGCCAGACTTCACCAAGTAAACTTTAAGACAATAATCCAGCAAATCCTACAGAGCAGGGAACTCCTAAATTCTCTAGCTATTCACTTTCAGAGAAAGAAAACATTTAAGATAACATTTCAGTAATGATTCAAGAGCAAGGAACTCCTAAATTCTTCAATCACACTTAAAATACCTTTAAAGTGACTTTTCAAGATAGACCAAAGGACAGGGAAAACCATAAACTTCCTTAGCCAAAACCCTAGTAAGTAAACTTCAAAGAAAGCCTTAAGAACAAAATTTCAAGCTGAACTAAATAACAGGGAAAACCATAAACTTCTTTAGCCAAAATCTAGTAAGTTAATCTCAAGGAAAAAAAATAGGTGGAAATAGAGAGAAGGGAACTCCTAAGTTCTCCAATCAGACCCAGCAGAGTAAAACATTTAGACAATAGAAAGAAGATATAATTAAGGTGCCTCCAACAACATACCTTAAGCTAAATTTTTTGTTCTGTCATAAGAGATATTGAAGTGTAAAATGGAAAACAAAAGGGAAACAATTACAAAATTAGAATAAAACCACCACCTAACAAAGTTCATGAATCCTATGAATGTGCATGTTCCATTGATATTCAGTCTAAAATAGTTACAAAGCTTTAAAGCCAAATTCTTCAAAACTCAAAGTCTATGAGGTATTTAGCTCAAAAACCAACCAACAAAAACATGAACCATCCATGCAGTATTTATCTGAAAAATAAGGAGGTGATCCTTAACTAGGGTTTCAAATGTTATTTATTACAAATTAAATGCATTTTGACCTTTGAGGCCATGCAAGGCCCAAGGAAAAATATATGAGACTCATTCATTGCAATAATAACTCCTAACATAACTTCTACGCTAACTTTGGAATATGTTCCAATTTAAGGCTTCTCAACCACTTTTACAATAACTCCTGGTAAGGGCGCAATGCCAGTGAAAATGCACAATGCCAGTGCAAGCTCGCAGCGTCAAGGCAGAAAAATCGCCTGTCTTGCAGCAAAATTTCGGAGGCCTTCCCAATGTCCAAACGAGCTCCAAGATGGCTCATTGGAAAGGTCTCTGAGTCTATTTGCCAAAAATTCTTTCACTTTCCAAAATGGTTCCCATATTCCCTCTCAAAACATTACTTATCCCAATACTAGTAAACGCGCAGCGCCAGGGTAAAAAAGAGGGCAGAAAGGTGATTTTTGGGTGGCTTTTGGCTTTTTCTAGGGACCAGTTTTGCCCCAAATCTTCTAAACATTTCTGCGGTTGATGTAATTTTCATTCAGAACATTAATATGCTGACATTTTTCCATGTGGAAGGCCCAAAAAAGAGCACAACACGAGTGGCACTGTGCATTTGGCCAATTTTCTGCATGTCAAACTGTCAAAAATTCAAAATGTGCACAAAAGTGCCAAAATTTGGAATTTTTCTTGCTCATCAAGGTTTAGAGGCCTAGAGGGACACCTCAGCAAGAATATTGAGCTTATCATTCTCCTTTGCCTTGGTCAAAGCACGAATCTTTTCATGGGCTCGTTTGAGCTTGGCCGTTGCAATCCTGTTTTGCATGGCATAATGTCTTGCAATATTCCTTTCAATTTCAATGTCTCTCTTTGGCTTCTCTATTTGACCCTTTAGATTCAAATTTTACCTCTCAAGCGAAGAATCTCTATCCCTGCTAATCTCTATGGCAAGAAACTCACTTGGAATGAGGTGCTCTGCCAATTGTGCATCTTTATGAATTTCTCGGGCCAAAGCCCTCTTCAGCCCAATGGTCTTCAGTCTTTGTCTAGGAAGATGATCTTTGTCATCATCACTGCCATAAAAATACCCAAGGTTTCATCTAGCAAAGCCTTTTCCTTTCTGGCTTCTTTTTGAGCTCTGATTATCTCGACCTCACTGATGGCCTTCTTTGTCTTCAACTGTTGATTCTCTAGCTCAAGAAAGTTAATCACATTCTTTTCCATACTAAGATTAGCTTCAAGCTCACTAATATTGGAATCCTTGCCTCTGATAAATTCACCATTAATTCTCTCCTCATCCTCATCATCAAGATCAATCCACTAAAACTCCTGCTCAGTTTCATGTATGTCCTATTCCTCAACAATGATATGCTATTTAATATTTTCCTTTTCCTTATCAACTGTTTTACTGATGAATAAGGAATGGCTCCTTTCACATCAAGTGAAGAAAAAACATTCTTGTGGCCTCTCTGATATGTGAAATGAAATGGCTCAATGTCAATCATTTTAGTGCCAGCTGTCTCAATGTTCATGATATGAGGGTGAAGGATTGTGGAAGGGTGATGAGGAAGGATCAACTTGAGGTGAATGGATGTGAGTGGATGGTGATGTATGAACAACGATATGTTATGGAGAATTTGATATGGTAGGATGCGAAGATGAAGGTACATTCTGCTTATGATGAATAGGTGGGGTAGTGAAAACCTCATTGGAAATGAAGGTATCCCATGGAATGTTTTTCTGCTGGAGCTCATGCATGACCAGCATCTTGATGAGCGAATGATGAAATAGTCTCTAGATTTTCTCATTGTAATCTCTCTTTTGTACAATTTAGGCCATCTTGTCAACGCTATGGAAAATATAGTAAGGCAAATGCAACATTATAACTCTAGTGAAATGCATAATAAGACGGATATGGTATCAGTAGAGATGGGAAAACCTTCCTTCACAAGTGAAATACTTCATTATTATCCTCATCATTGGCACATATCAGTCAAGGAGATGAGAAAAAGGGAAAATGAACTTTTTATGATCTTTTTACCATGGTTTGAGGTATGGTTCATAATATCTCATGTCCAAGTTTGCTTTTTTAAACCATCTCTCTCCCACACTAGGTATCCCTGTAGCAGCTGCAATGGCATTGGAAGACATCTCAAAGGTGACCCTAGCAAGATTGACCTTCTTGTCATGTCAATTGATGATGAACAATCTTGTTAACTCTAGGTGATTTTGGACTTGGTTCACTCTCTCATAAAAGTGAAAACAACCCACATGTTTAAAGCAAGAAACAATGGGAGGAGAGGCCATGAGTTCCATTATATTTAAGGGTTCAAACATGTTTATCTTTCCTCCCTTATTATCATGTCTCCTTAGACTTTTCACCTCAACACCACTATATTCTCCCTCAGACATTTTTAAACTCTGATTTATAAAACCCTAGGGTACAAGTGAAATGAGATGAGGGGAATGGAATGAAATGGAAGTTTGAAAAAATGAAGGGAATGAGTGAAGGGGCAAACTATATGAATGTAAACCCTAGATCAATGCAATTACCCTCTATGTGACTGATATTTTGTTTAGGAAGATGAAACAAGGGTAACACAGTGATCTCAAGCTAAAATTTAGGGTTTCCCTTAGGATTTCATTTCCATTCAATTAAGAGTGATCAAATAGCTTCAAAGCAAGGCTCATGTCATGTTCTTACCCCTCAAGAGTGCTTGGAGGAATTTGGTAAGAATTTGGAGAAGATTTGAAGTGATCTGGGCTGCTAGAAGACTCAGAAACCCTTTCTGTCTAAGCGTGTAGTGACAGTGCTAAGCGTGCAGTGCCTCCACAAGGGCACAACACCGAGCTCTAGGTGTGAAATGCCTTTAGAAAATGTGTTGAGCTAATCAGGCAAGGGCACAGTGCCAACTCTCAGGCGCATAGCACCAAGGAATTTTGACCAAATTCGCTCAAAACTTCACAAATTTTTCCTTTGCTTAATTGCTCTTACTCTTTGAAAGGCAACAATGACTCCTTTTGAAGTGTTTTATGAGCTTTTATAGACAAGTGGAATTTGATTTAATTTGAAAAACCCACTTTCTAGTGTTTGAAGTCTTTTTCCTCTGTCACTGATATTATTTGACACTTTTTTACATTGCAATTTGCTGAAGTAGTGAAGTTGTCTTTGCTTTTGCTAATTGGAGTTTAACATGTTCACTTTGACAGGTTTGGGATGATGACACATAGTAGCATCTTCAAAATATTCTGTAGTCTCCACCATAAAATTCAACTCATATTTTCCACCTTCCTTGGCCACCTTTTTGAAATCCCTAAGTGCCTATATTTCTTTATAGAAATCATCAATGTTGTATTCTAATTCCTCTATAGCCCTTTCAAGTTCATTCATTTCTATCCAGTTCACCTTACCTTTTTTCCATATTCCGTTAATATTTTCTGATAGACTTTCTTCATGTTTTCTGATAGAATTTCTTCATATCATTTTCATACAAGTAATCATTATTTTGGCACTCAAATGGACTATCAAGTTTATAACCTGTGACATCTACAAGACCAATTTGTCCCCCTTTCCCTTGCTGTAAATTGTTTTCATTCAGGAGTAGACAGTCTACATCATCAGTACTTTCTGCTGATAAATCTTCCAACACCTATAAAAAACTGTTAAACTTTGTCCCATTTTTCTCACTTACAGGTTCTGAGCTGAAAAGATAATCCTGCTTGAAAATTTTAGGTCCTTCTTTAATAAGCATGTCTCAACATTCTATTACATCTGAGCCAGATTCTAGCAAAGGAAAAGTAGTGCCTGAAACATCCAAGGAATTTGGGGATCCAGAAGAGTGCTTCTCATAGCCAGTCCTTCGCATATGTGTTCTGAGCTCATCGAAATGAAAGGATGACCTTGAAAAATGAAAAAACCCTAATGACCTAATGGGAGTGATTTTTGACCTGATTTTGCATGAAATTTGACATAGAGTTTTTCAAGTGAAAATAGAGCATTGTTATAGGTTATTATGCCCAAAGGAACATGGGAATGAGTTAGCAACAAGAAATATTAGAGGGAGGATGAAGTTTATTAACAGGGAAAAATAGGGAAATGAGGTTTTAGGTAGGAAAGAAAGATGAAAATTGGAGATATAAGCGCATAATGATTCTTTTAAGAGAAACAGGGTGACTTTGAGATGGCAAACTAATAGGTAGGGAAAAATGTTTTATGAAGATAATGAGGGCAGTGAGATTTCTGAAACTCAAGATATTCAAGGAATATTTTTTTTAGAAAACTATAATCATTCTATAGTCATCCAAAGATAGTGAAAAATACTGATGACTAACAGTGGCTCCCCTTAGGGAGGGCAGCTCCTTTAGGAGGTGTCAAGAACCTCAGAGTTTAGATCTCTGGAATTGGTCGAACAGTGCCTCACTTGTACTTGGAAGATTCCTCTTTCTTCAATAGGTGATTTGCTGCTATTCTTGGAAGTTGTGATCTTTTAAAATCTGAAAAAAATATTATTGCTTCAACATCAACTCTACCTACCCATCATACTTTTCCTAACATTTTTTCTTCATTTCGGTGCATTTGGACTGGAAAAACCTTGACATAATTTTTGTTTTGAAAGCATAAACTATCTACTTCTACCCTTATATCATCCAAAGGCTCAGATTAGGCTGATGATCTCTTTTATTCTCTACCTAATATAACTATTCGTCAAGATTAAACAATTTGACAGATTGTCATTCTCTAATATATCAAAATAAAATTTAAAACATGACCCAATAGAGGTTAAGTAGTTTGATTTGTAATGCGCTGTGGGATTTTGGACAAGCTACACACAAAATTTATTTTTTCACAAAGTAAAAAAACTGAGGGCTATAATTTGGAATTTTTCATTCATCCCTCTTTTTTCTCTTTGGCTCAAATTTGAACTTTGGGAACCAATACCTTTTCCTAACCTGGTCTACTGATAAGCCAAGTTTAAATAGTTTGGTAAATCCTCATTTCTAACTTATCAGTAATCAATTTAAATTTATTCAACCGTGATTAAGCTGTATGGATGAACAATGTCTCATCAGAAAGTAGTGGCATTTGGACTTGCACACTTTCAAAAACATTCTTTTCTGGTATGGGGCTTTACCTTTTCTTTTATCTGCCCTATTTTCTACTTTTCTTTGTTTTTGTGCTTCATTTTTTTGATCTTTTATTTAGGCAGTGTTATGTACAATGAATAAAGAAAATTGAGAACTTCAACAAAAATAATGCTTTAGCATCGTGCCATTGATAGGACCTCCATATAATTCTGTTCCATCCATTTCTTGCGGAAAGAATGCATTGTTACCTCCTGCTGAATGGATGATGTACGGACCTTTCAATAGATTGTCAAATTTCCCATGCTTTCCTTTATCCTCTCTTCTTGAATCCCATTTTAGTACTTTGTCTCCAATCTGGAAATCATTTTCCTTGACCCTCTTATCAAAAAGCTTCTTGATGCTTTCCTGCACTTGCTGTGTTTTGTTGAATACTTCTTCCCTTGATTGCTGCAATTGAATGGTTTGGTTCAGACTCCTTTGTATATCATTCTCCTCTGACTGTACCTCTTGAATAAGCTTCATCACTGGGACTCCCAAGGATGTTGGAAAAACTACATCCATGCAATACACTAGCTAATAGGAAGACATGTTAATTGATTTTTTGTTTGTTAATCTGTCTACCCATAGTGCATGCACTGATTTTCTGTGCCATGACTTCTTATTCTCTTCCAGAAAATTCTTGATGATATTTACCAAGCTTTTATTAGAGGACTCATCCAACCCATTACCTTGAGGGTAATAAGTTGTAGAATCCCCTAATGTAATGTGATACTTGTGGAAAAATTCCACCATTCTCTTGGATCTAAAGGAAACAACATTGTCAGTAATAATATTTCTAGGACAACCAAATCTAGAAAAAAATGTGATTCTCAAGGAATTTGATGATTATTGAGTCTATGTCAGTTCTAGAAGGAATGGCCTCTATCCATTTCGTAAAATAGTCAATTGGAGTGAAGATCCATATGTGTTGGGCAGAGGAGGCACGGGGGATTTCCCCAATGAAATCTAAATCCCACTGTTGAAAAGGAGCTTCAACACTGATAGTTTTTAAAGGAAAAGGTAGTATTTTTCTCTTTCCCTCAAAGATTTGGCATTTATGGAAAGTCACTACTAGCTTGTGGATATCAGGAAAAAGAGTGGGCCAATAAAAACCATCTCTAAGGATTTTTTTGGTAGTGATTTTCCAATAGAGATGACCTCCACATTCTCCTTCATGAAACTCATGCATGATTCTATATGCATCTTATTTAGGTAAACATTTAAGAAAGATACCAATAGAATTTTTCCAATATAAAGCTTTATCTAGAATGCAAAAATTTACAGCTTTTAATTTCAAGAATCTGGCCTTTTTTTGTGGCAAACCAGGAATAGGTGGAGTCACCAGCTCCTCTTGTTTTGGAAAACCAGAAATGCTTCTTCAATAGGTGGAGTTGCCAGCTCCTCTCCTTCATCCAAGGAATGTATCATGTTTATGTCCAGTGCTTGAAAGTTTTCTTCAACCATCAGTTTGGCTAGTCCTTGCCCTTTGATTAGCTTGGTGGGCTTGATTTCTAGATCATGTTCTAATATGACAATAACTGAATTATCTCTTTTACCATCAGGATCCCAAGTTAGTATGTTCTTAACAGCTACATGAGGAACAAAAACAATGATAGGTGAATGCAAGATGTATACTTTGAAATCTTTTAATGCTTTGATTAGGGAAAAATCTTGTTTTTCCATAATGTTATATTTCAAGGTGCATATCTTAGTGCCTTGCTGAAGAAAGCTATGGGTTGTTCTTGTCCCATTATGTTCTTTTGTAGTAATACTGCAACAATTGTGTGTTATGATGCAAATGAGAAGATGAAGAAGTCCTTAGTGAAGTCAGGGCTGATGAGGACTAGTCTTTGAGTAAGAGCTTCTTTCACCAGTTTAAAGGATTGCTTTCCTTCTATGGTACATTTGACTACTATTTCTCATTTCAACATGCTTGTAATGTTTCTTAGGAGGTCTGCAAGGTTTCGTATGAACCTTCTTAAGAAGTTGATCTTTCCAATGAAAGATTGCAGCTCTTTGATGTTCCTAGGGTCACAGATCTACAATATTCCCTCAATCCTCTTTGGGTCTATCTTAATCCCTTCTCCATATATGATACGGCCTAAAAGTTTTCCTTCTTGAATACCAAACAAAGTTTTCGTAGGATTTAAAGATGAACCATACTTTCTACATTTTTCGAAAACCTTTCTTAAGTGATCTAGGTGTTCTTCATCGATTTCTGAATAGAAAGTTATGTCATCAAGGTATATCAAAATGAAGTAACCTATTTATTCAGAAAAAGAAATGTCCATGGCTTTTTGAAAAGTGGCACCAACATTCATTAACCCAAAAGGCATTTTGACATACATGAATGTGCCCAAAGGTGTAGTGAAGGCAATTTTGTGCTGATCATCTAGAGATACTAGCACCTTATTATAGCTTGAAAAACCATCAAGTAATGATATTATTTTGGAGCCTACTACCCTTCGCAGTATATAATCCATCTTAGGTAAAGAGTAGTTGTCTTTCAGGGAGGCTTTGCTTAAATTTCTGAAGTCTATGCATAGCCTAATTTCCCTTGTTTTCTTCCTCATTGATTCAAGATTTGAGACCCATTCCGAGTACCTGAGTGGGACTATTATTTTGGCATCCTACATTTTTTTATTTCTTTCTCAAGCAGAGTCATTAGGACAGAGTTTATTCTACAAAATTTCTTCTTGAATTGTTTTTGGTTTTCCTTGAGAGGAATCTTACGTTGAATGATGTTTGTATCATAGGACTTTAAGTCCTTGTAGCCCCATGCGAACACATCCTTAAATTATTTGAACAAATCAATGTAGTTATGTTTTATAAGAGTTGGCAGTGTTTTGGACAGCTTTATCAATTTAGTTTTTTCTTCACTACTTATGTTGCATTCTTCTATATCTATTTCAGTGGATTCTATTTTAGGCTTCCTAGCAACATCATTGAAATCAAACAGTTATTCTAAGGGGACAAGTCCTCTTGGCAATAGATTGTCTTTGCATTGCAATACCTCAAGGTCCTTTTTATCTGAATCTTCACACAATTTTTCCTCATGAGGGTGTTCTAGCAAATTTATATCAACAACATAAGGTGACTCTGTTTTGTGTGTTTGTTCCTTAGTAGACCAGTCCTATTGATGATCTGAGTCTGATTTTGGCATTTCAAACTCATCCTTGGACCACAAGAAGTCTTCAATCTATTTTTCACCTTCAAAAACATGCCAATAATATATGTTATCATGGATTTTCAGTCTGATTTTGACCTTTACCGTGTATTGTTCATTGGCATGAGGAAGTTGGCAAGTGTTGGCAACAAAGGCTAGTTGATTGTCAAGGTTGTTTTGATTTCTTGGGAAAGAGGTAAATTCATATTTTTCAGATGTTTTTCGGATATCTAAGGAAACATTTCTATATTCTCTTAACCTGGGATTTTTATATGAATATTCTCCTTTAATTTTCTTTATAATTAGCTCAGAATCTCCCTGAAGAGAAGTCCTCTTAGCTCCTATACTTTTCATCAATTGTAAACCTAGGAGAAGAGCTTCATATTCTGCAATATTGTTTGTACATTGAAAATATAGCTTGTAAGAGTGGCCTTCATTAATATTTTTTATCCAAACACCTACTCCTAAACCATCTTTTCCTCAAGAGCCATCAAATCTCATGTTCCAAAGAGTTTCAACTTTAGATTCGCCATTGTGTTGTTGTTCATGGCTGCGAGGGTTTTGGTTGTTATGTTCTTCATTTTTTGTTTGGTTTGACTATTCTAACAAGTCTTTCTTTTCCTATTTTTCAGCTACTTGTTCATTAATGTCATCTTCGTTATACAAAATAAATGAATCAAGGTCTGAATGGAAAGAATAGAGAGGGGTGTTATTTGGCTTATCTTGGCTGCTTACCATGTACTTCATGTGAGTTTCTCTATACAATCTTCTTGTTTGGTTAAAGAATGGAATGGTAGCATATGTCATGTCCATTTGGAGGGTTCCTTGGAGTTTGGCTCCCCATGATCTTCATAAAAGAATGCCATATTTTGGGGGAATGTCAGCCACTACAATATCCATTTCACGGTTCTTGACTGGTATTTGTGCCAGATTGACATATAAATCTTTGATTAGGCCCAGACATTTAATTCTACTCGAATCAAAATAGTACAAGTCTTTGTATGGTTTGGTTATTTCAAGGCCTAATATTTCCATCACTACCTTTGGCATGAGGTTATGTGAAGCACCAGAATCTAGCACGGAATTATGTAGGATTTTGTCATGGATGTTCAAATTAACATAGAATGGAGGCACACCTCCGTCTTGAAACTTTCCCTCTACCTCTGGTCCAAACAAAAATTCTAGCTTCTCATCACTCAGATTTAGAGTATCAGTGTTATCTCCTATATTTAAAACCTTCAAAACTTGAGATCTATATACATCCTGAGTCACTAATTCTGTTAGGGGTATGGCTATTTTTATCTTGGAAGTTTGACTCTCAATACTGAATGGTGTCTTCATTATTGGTGGATTTAAATCAGTTTTATCAGACATTTTTTTTCAACAACTTTAGCTTGCTGATTTTTATTTGGAATCTCGGTAAAAATATTTTTTTCAGGGCCACTATTTGATGTACTAGGCAACTCTGGTTGCCATTGTGTTGGCTGATTTTGTTTTTTCTTTGATCGGGATTCTTAGCCAGGGTGTTTGTATTTTCTGTTGTCTTTCTAGGAGTTTTTTTAGGGGTCTTCTAGCAGAAATTTCTAGTTTGTTCCTCTTGGGGATATTTTGGGTTTTCCTACTTCTGAGGTCATACTACATATCAACCTTCATGATATCATCTTCAAATCCTACTTTGTATTCTTCAGAATCCTCATATGGTCTTTCAGCTTGGTTTGAGGAAAATAGACCTTGTTCTTCTTCTATGAGAAAAACAACTTCCTCAATATCAGAGCCTATTAGATTCACATGGTTTTCCTTTGGCTCCTCAATCCCTCTTTCCTCTTCATATACATAGTTTTCTTTGAAAGGAGGTCTGATTTGCTAGGCATTTTCTCTTTTTTTTATTTGATGGGGATCTCTTCTGAAGTTTTGGTTTCTATTTTTGTTTTGAGGATTTTTTTGGTTTTCCCTTGGGGGTGCTCTTTCATTTAAGTTAATTCTCTCCATCATCCTTTCCATTGTCCTAACTAGACTGTCTATTTTAGCATTAGATGTGGAGGCCATAGTTTCCTCTTTGTATGTAACCCTATTTTTTGTTCTCATTCTAGCCCTTTTACCAATTAGATTTCCTTCTACACTTACTGCCCCCCCTTGCATGTCTTCTAAGGTAAGGGGATCTCTTTCTCTTAATTGGTAAGCCATTTCTAGATCAAATCCATCTGGAAATTTTACTAGGGCTAGGCCTTGTGCGGGTTTCATGTGCGGAGGAAGTGCATTATATACACTATTGAACCTAGTGCAGTAGTCTTGAACACTCTGCCCAACGTTTATTTTAAGGTTCTCATACTCTAATAGGATTTGAAGAGTATTTTTCTTAGTCTCTCACTTGTTTACGAATGTTGGATAAAGGGAAGGGAGATCATGAATGCTATTGGGAGTTTAGTTCTTTAACCATTTCTTTGCTTCTCCCCCTAAAATTTGGGCAAACATTCTCATTTGTATAGTCTCATCTTCTATTTCTTCACAGTTAAAAGCATCATTCATCTTGTCTAGATGATATTGGGTAGTTGTAGGATCAGTTCCATCAAACTAAGGGATTCTCGATAATAGTCCTATGGCATTGTTAGTAAAGGTTGTGGTAGCACCAGGGTTGCATACCGTGCTATAATGATAGGAGGTAATGGAACCCAAGGAGGATTTGTAAGAGGAGGGTTTATGAGTGGAGGTGGAGGATGGAATGGAGAAGTTTGAACAATGAATGTATGAGTGCAGGTAGCAGATGTACTTGGACCGATTAGCTGATATTGAGCAGATTTGGAATGAAAGGAGTCAAAGTGTTGGAGAAGCCGAAGATCGGGAGGAGTGGAAAGAGAGGCTTCTCTACTAGGACTCTGCTATAATATGGTAGGCTCAAGGCTTGTCTAGTCTATCCAACTTTGGGACTTAGTTCTGAATGGGTTCCTTATATGGTGTAAGTCAAATTGGGTATCTTGCAAGGATTTAAGGTTTTAGGAACATAAATTTATTTGTGAATTGGTTTGAAAATAGTTGAATCTTCAGTCCTAGAAGTTTTTCTTAAGATTATTTCTGGGTCATCAACTATAGCAGGAGGGTTTGGGTCAAGGTGAGATCTGGTGTTGATTCTTTGTGAAGCCAGATTTCAAACCCACAACACAAAGAGGCTGAAAGTTTATAATAATTTTGGAAATAAACTCATCAATAAAATTACTAAATTCACACATTATGTGGCTAGGTTTTATACTATTTGGCTTGACTAATACACTCCCATGGGAGTTTTTGAGAACCAGTGGAGTCAGCAGGCCTACTGAAAACCAATGGAGTCACCAGGTGGATGATGCTAACTGTTTTGAGGATTTGTTTGTTGTCCACCATCAACAATTGCATACCACTCTTTGAGATATTTTTGGTTTTTCTAAGTTCTTTATATAACACCAATATTTTCAATGAGTGTTCCCCAGTGGAGTCGCCATTATGTTAGGTCGCTGTAATTTGTTAGATTGGTAAGACCAAATAAACAAGGGTAACATCAAACCAACATTGGAGTCCTAGGACCTAGCCTTCCTGGACTTAGAGAGGGCTCTCTCTATATTTGTATAAATGATATAACTTGATTGATTTGGGATGCTGATTTTAGGCTAGTTAAAATGATAGGGTTGTTTGTTTTGTTTTTCATGGTTGGTTTACTTGTTAAGAAGAACAGATAGAGTAAGAGAAATTCAAAGCATTGGGCTATGGGGTCTTTAAAATGTTTGAAGAGTACAACAACAAATCAAGGATGTTCCACAGGGCAAGCTAACAAATCCAAATGGATCTTAATAGCTTATGTGGGTGTGAAATGAACATTAAGTTGTGAGTTTAGTAGCTTAAAGGGAAATTAAAAATACTTTAACATGTACTAGAACAAGAAGAGTCCTCAAGATTACTATTTTTAAGAAAGAACCAAAGGACAGGGCATACCATAAACTTCTTTAGCCAGACTTCACCAAGTGAACTTTAAGACAACAATCCAGAAAAACCTAGAGAGCAGGGAACCAGTAAATTATCTAGCTATTCAATTTCAGAGAAAGAAAACATTTAAGATAACATTTTGGTAATGATTAAAGAGCACGGAACTCCTAAATTTTTCAATCAGACTTCAAAGGCCTTTAATGTGACTTTTCAAGATAGACCAAAGGACAGGGAAAACCATAAAATTCTTTAGCCAAAACCCCAGTAATTAAACTTCAAAGAAATGCTTAAGAACAAAATTTCAAGAAGAACCAAAGCATAGGACAAACCATAAATTTCTTTAGCCAAACTCTAGTAAGTTAATCTCAGGAAAAAAAGCTAGGTGGAAATGGAGAGCATGGGACTCCTAATTTCAATTTCAGAGAAAGAAAACATTTAAGATAACATTTTGGTAATGATTAAAGAGCACAAAACTCCTAAATTTTTCAATCAGACTTCAAAGGCCTTTAATGTGACTTTTCAAGATAGACCAAAGGATAGGGAAAATCATAAAATTCTTTAGCCAAAACCCCAGTAAGTAAACTTCAAAGAAATGCTTAAGAACAAAATTTCAAGAAGAACCAAAGCACAGGACAAACCATAAATTTTTTTAGCCAAACTCTAGTAAGTTAATCTCAAGAAAAAAAGCTAGGTGGAAATGGAGAGCATGGGACTCCTAATTTCTCCAAACAGACCCAACAGAGGAAAACATTTAAACAACAAAAAGAAGACAGAATTCAGCTAAATTTTATGTTCTGTCAAAAAAGAAATTGATGTATAAAATGGAAAACAAAAGGGAAAAAATTACAAAATTAGAATAACATCACCATCTAACAAAGTTCATGAATCCTGTGAATGTGCTTGTTCCATTGATATTCAGTCCAAAATAGTTACAAAGCTTCAAAGCCAACTTCTTCACAACTCAAAGTCTATGAAGTATTCAGATCAACAAGAAACCAACAAAAACATGAAGCATCCATGCAGTATTTATCTGAAAAAATGAGGAGGTGATCCTCAAATAGGGTTTGAAATGTTATTTATTACAAAGTTAATGCATTTTGACCTTTGAGACCATGCAAGGCCTAAGGAAAAATATCTAAGATTCATTCATTGCAATAATAACTCCTAACATAACTTCTGAGCTAACTTTAGAATATGTTTTACTTTAAGGCTTCTCAACCACTTTTACAGTAATTCCTGGTAAGGGCACAACTTCGAGGTACAGGGGTGTAAGAACAGTGCAAACGGGCAACGCCAAGGTAGAAAAAATGGCCTATCTTGCAGCCAACTTTTTGAGGCCTTCTCGATGTCCAAATGAGCTCCAATATGGCTCATTGGAAAGGTCTCTGATTATATTTTCCAAAAATGATTTCACTTTCCAAAATGGTTCCCATATTCCCTTTCGAAAGTCACCTCTCACAATACTAGTAAACGTGCCACGCTAGGGTCAGAAAGAGGGCAGAAAGGTGATTTTTTGGTGGTTTTTGGCCTTGTTGAGGGACCAATTTTGCCCCAAATATTCTAAAAGTTTCTGAGGTTGATGTACTTTTCATTGGGAACATGAATATTCTGACCTTTCTCCATTTTTATGGCCCAAAAAAAATCGTAGCACCAGTGGCGTTGCGCGTTTGGCCAATTTTCTGCATGTCAAACTGTCAAAAATTCAAAATATGCACAAAAGTGCCAAAATTTGGAATTTTGCTTGCTGATCAAGGTTTAGAGGCTTGAAGGGACACCTCAGCAAGAATATCGAGGTTCTCTTTTTCCTTTGCCTTGGTCAAATCTTGAATCTTTTCATGGGTTCATTTGAGCTTGGCCCTTGCAATCATGTTTCTCATGGCATAATGTCTTGCCATCTTCCTCTGAATGTAAATGTCTCTCTTTTCCTTCTCTAGTTGAGCCTATAGATGAAAATATTCCCTCTCAAGAAAATAATTTCTATCCCTACTAATATCTATGGCAAGCAGGTCACTTGGAGTGAGTTGCTCTGCCAATTTTTCCTCTTTCTGCCTTTCTCAGGCTAAAGCCCTCTTTAGCCCAATGGTCTTTCGTATCTGTCTAGGAAGTTTATATTCCTCATAATCACTGCCATCAAAGATTCCCAGGGTCTCATCTAGCAAAGCCTTGGCCTTTCTGGACTCTTTCTAAGCTCTGATTACCCTGACCTCACTGACGGCCTGCTTTGTCTTCAACGTCTGATTCTCTAGCTCAAGAAAGTTAATCACCTTATTTTCCCTACTAAGATTAGCTTGAAGCTCACTAATCTTGGCATCCTTGCTTCTGATCAATGCACTAGTAATTCTCTCATCATCCTCGTCATCAAGATCAATCAACTGAAACTCCTGTTCAATTTCATGTCTGTCCTCCTCCTCAACAATGATATGCTCTATAATATTGTCCTTTCCCTTATCAACTCGTTTTGCTGGTGAAGAAGGAATGGGCCCTTTCACCTCAAGTGAAGCAAACACATGCCTGTGGCCTCTCTGATATGTGAAATGAAATGGCTCAATGTGAATCATTCTAGTGTCATTTGTCTCAATGTTCCTTTCCTTGTTTGATGCTCTGGTATCATGATATGAGGGTGAAGGGTTGTGGAAAGGTGATGAGGAAGGATCAACTGAGGGTGAATGGATATGATTAAATGGTGATGTATGAATAGTGGGATGTGATGGAGAAGTGGATATGGGAGGATGAGAAGATGAAGGAACATTATGCTCATGATGAATAGGCGGGGTAGTGAAAACCTCATTGGCAATGAAGGTATCCCATGGAGTGTTTTTCTGCTCGAGTTGATGCCTGACCACCATCTTGATGAGTGAATTATGAAATAGGCTCTAAATTTTCTGATTGTAATCTTTCTTTTGTAAAATTTAGGCCATCTTGTCAATGCTACAGAAAATACAATAAGGCAAATGCAACATTCTAACTGTAGTGAAATTCATAAGAAGACGGATATTGTATGAGTAGAGACGAGAAAGCCTTCCTTCACAAGTGAAATACTTCATTATTATCCTCATCATGGGCACATATCAGTCAAGGAGATGAGAAAAATGGAAAATGGACTTGTTGTGATCTTTGTACCTAGGTTTGAGGTATGGTTCATAGTATCTCATGTCCAAGTTTTCTTGTTTAAACCACCTCTCTCCCACACTAGGTATCCCTGTAGCAACTGAAATTGAATTGGCAGACATCTCAAAGGTGACCACGACAAGATTGACCTGCTTGTCATGTAGATTGATGATGAAAAATCTTGTTAACTCCGGGTGATTTTGGACTTGCTGCACTCTCTCACAAAAGTCAAAACAACACACATGTTTAAAGCAAGAAACAGTGAGAGGAGAGGCCACGAGTTCCCTTATATTGAAGGGTTAAAACCTATTTATCTTCCCTCCCTTATGATCATGTCTCTTTGTGATTTTTGCCTCAACACCACTATCTTCTCCCTCAGACATTTTCAAACTTTGATTTATAAAACCCTAGGGTACAAGTGAAAAGATATGAGGGGAAGGGAATGAAATAGTAGTATGAACAAATCAAGGGCATGAGTGAAGGGGGAAAATAGATTAATGTAAACCCTAGATCAATGCAATTACCCTTTCTATGACTGATATTTTTTTTAGGAAGATGAAACAAGGGTAAGAAAATGATCTCAAGTTATAATTTAGGGTTTCCTTTATGATTTCATTTCCATTCAATTAAGAGTGATAAAATAGCTTCAAAGGAAGGTTCATGCCATGTACTTACCCCTCAAGAGTGGTTTGAGGAATTTGGAAAGAATTTGGAGAAGATTTTAAGTGATTTGTGTTGTTGGAAGACTCAGAAACCCTTTCTATCTAAGCACACAGCACCAGTGGTAAGCGCATAACGCCTCTGCAAGGGCGCAACACCAAGCTCTAGGTGCACATCACCTTCAGAAAATTCATTGAGGAAATTGGGCAAGGGAATAGTGCCAAATACCAGGCACGCAACGCCAAGGCCAACATGCAGGGACAAGGAATTTTTTACCAAATTCACTCAAAACTTCACAAAATTTTCCTTTCCTGAATGGTTCTTACACTTTGAAAGGAAAAAATGACTCCTTTGAAGTGTTTGATGAGATTTTATAGACAAGTGGAATTTGATTTAATTTGAAAAACCCACTTTCTAATGTTTGAAGTCTTTTTCCTTTGTCATTGATATTCTTTGACACTTTTCTGCATTGTATTTTGCTGAAGTCATGAAGTTGGATTTTCTTTTTCTCACTGGGGTTTAACATGTTCACTTTGACAGATTTGGGATAATGAAGCATCTTGAAAATCTTCTGTAGTTTCCACCATAAAATTCAACTCACCTTTTCCACCTTCTCTGGCAACCTTTTTCAAATCCCTAAGTGCCTATAGTTATTTATAGCAGTCATCAGTGTTTTCTTCTAATTTCTCTATAGCCCTTTCAAGTTCATTCATTTCTGTCAAGTTCACCTTACCTATTTTTCCATATTCCATCAATATTTTCTGAAAGACTTTCTTCATGTTTTTTGATAGAGTTTCTTCATTTCATTTTCCTGCAAGTAATCACTTTTTTCGCACTCAAATGGACTATCAAGTTTATAACCTGTGTCATCTACAAGACCAAGTTGTTCCCCTTTCCCTTGCTATTAATTGTTTTCATTTAGGAGTAGACAATCTACATCATCAGTACTTTCTGCTGATAAATCTTCCAACACCTCTACAGCAGTGCTAAAATTTGTCCCATTTTTCTCACTTGAAGGTTCTGAACTGAAAATATAATCCTCCTTGGAAATTTTAGGTCTTTCTTGAATAACAATGTCTCGACATTCTATTACATTTGAGCCGGATTCTAGCAAAGGAAAACTAGTGCCTGAAACATCCAAGGTTTTTGGGGAGCCAGAAGAATTCTTGTCAAAACAAACGCTTCTCATATGTTTGTTGATGTCATCGGAATGAAAGGATGACCTTGAAAAATGAAAAACCTTAATGACCTAATGGGAGCACTTTTTGACATGATTTTGAATGAAATTTGACTTAGAGATTTTCAAGTGAAAACGGAGCATTTTTATAGGTTATTATGCCCAAAGGGGCATGGGAATGAGTTAGCAACAAGAAATATTAGAGGGAGGATGGAGTTTATTGACAGGGGAAAATGGGGAAATGAGGTTTTAGGTAGGAAATAAAGATGAAAATGAGAGTTTTAAGCCCATAATGAGTCTTTTAAGAGCAACAGGGTGACTTTGAGATGGCAAACTGATTGATAGGGAAAACATTTTTATGAAGATAATGAAGGTAGTGATATTTATGAAACTCAAGATATTAAAGGAATATTGTTTTCAGAAAACTATAACCATTCTATAGTCATCAAAAGATAGTGAAAAATACCGATGACTAGTAGTTCCATTTGTGAGTGATCCTCAAACCACTCTCTACGAAACCTCTAGTTCGTATATCCCGAAAGCCTCTTCATTGGGTTTTCCCTTCGAGGGAGAAGTGTTTAGATCCGTGCCTCGTGATTTGGGTAGCGGAACCAAAATACCATTATTTAGGCTGTGTCCATGCTCTCTCACAGTTATACCTCTTTGGTAAACCTCATGTATGGAGCTTTCGGTGGTACCCTCTTATTCTCGGATCCCATTTGGTCAACTGTTATTTGATCTGAGTATGAATGTTAGTTTTTCTATGGTAATTTCATCTCCAGATTTAAAATTTATTTGTTGATCTTATGCTTGATGTACATAGTTTTAATTGTTTCTTATGTGTGTCAAACAGTTAAATTAATAGAGTTTTATGAGTGAATTGAAGAGTATAAATTATGCAAAGAAAATTTTGAACTACAACAACAAAATACACAACAAACCATCACAATTGATCCATCAACAAAGAGTTTTGATGAAGGAGTTCACCCCTCCTAGGCCTCATCTCCTTGGTCCAACTTCCATGGCTTTGTCCTCCATATTAGCTCAAAAGTGAAAAAAAAATATTTACATTCACCTAAATATCCTAAAGCCTATCTCAATGGCTCCAAAATGTCTCCAGAATTAATTCTCTCAATTTGTTCTTCAAATGATCTAGGCATGGCCTTCCATCTTAGTGGCCCTAAGCTTCCTTTTTCCTCAAAGTAACAAAAAAACCTTTAGAATTGCTCCTCTATCTTTAAAACCTATACCAATGGATTCATACGATGAAAATCTGCTAGGAATGACTCTTCCTTAGCCAACATCGGTTGAAAATTGCTCAAGATATGGTCAATTTAAGTTTCCTAGGAAGTCTCCTCCAAATATGGAGAAGACTCGAGATAAGTCCACTAAAGTTAGCAAGTCTGCCTATTTTGGAGGCAGCCCTAAAAGTATGCCAAGTTAAATGGGAGTTTAATTAATGTTAATCAGTAACTAAGGTTGATTATTGTGGAGAAAGACGGATTAAGGCACATTAAGCACAGATTAAATTAATCCGCATTACATATGGATTAGCACTAAAATGTGTGTTTAGGGTAATTAACCCCACTTAATAAACTTTAATCTCCTGCACATTTAAAAATCTCTGTGCCATTGGTTGTATGAAGCAAGGTTGTATGGGGAGGGGGCTAGCCTGCTAGGCTGGCCCCCTCCAAACCACTGCCATAATACAAAGGTAAGTTTAAATGTAAGTTTTGAACCTTATATAACAAGGATCATGTGTGGGTATAATGGTAGTTCATGGCACTTATTTCGGGGAGGTCGAGGGGTCGACCCCAAACTTCATCATTCATCGGGTGTTGAATATTTTTGCACGATAAATAAAATATGTGCCCAATACATAATACATTTATCCATAAAACCATAATGTCTGAAACCTTTGGTTTTTAAATAAATTGTGCGCCATTTGTAATATCACATCAGACTTTGTAATATGAATTCAATTCTGACCTTTGATATTTTTTCCGCCATGTATATAATTTCAAAGTTTAAAACCATATAATATGTTTCAAATGAAATTTCAATGATGGGGAGTGGGTCCACCAGAGGGGGTACATGACGGCCCCTGGCTGCGCCACGTGTCACCCTCTGGTTGGGCTGCCCATCCATATAAAAAAAAAATTGAATTCAACCTTAGAAGCAGATATTAAAAAAAAATCACTTTCAAACTATTAGCATGGTTCTTTGCTAAGTCATGAGTTAATTTCATTGTTTTATTTTTAGGATTAAGCTTAAAAAAGAATTCTAAATTCAAAAAAAAAAAAAAAATGGTCGCCACTAGAATTTCCGGAAGCACTAATTTTAGCCTTTGGGACAATCTATTATTTTCTTGTTTCTGTCTTTTTAAAATTTATTCCGATTCTGCTAGAATTTTCGGAAGCATACTCTCTTTGTTAAAAAAATAAACGAAAAAGCACATCCTCTTTAGTTAAGCCACTTGTTATGGTGTAGATATGCCTCAAATATTTTTAAAATATTTTTAGATCTAATGATAGGTGTCATATTGCAATAAGTTAGTTTGAATGAAGTCGTTATATGCATTGAACCCATGTGTCACCTGCATTTATGAACTAGACCGTTACCCTGTCATGCCTGTCAAACCCCAAGTCAGTTTATGCATGTTTAGGTACATGTTTTTCTTAATCAAGGAGATCCTGGTTATTACACTACACACCATAAACATTTGGCTGGCTACATAGTAGTGCTATTGGAAATTCTAGCCAATTAATAACAAAGACTTCAGAAGTGATTGATTTTCATGGATCTGATAATATCAAGACATCTGGAGCACTCCATACGAAAACCATAGCTAATTGAAGATTACGATGAATTATCACAAGGTGTACATCATGGTGAGGAATATTTTCAATGATGAAGGATGATTTTCATGTGGTGATGGCTGAAAATTTATTTTAAAAGCACCTAAAAAGTAGGAGAATTTCATTCAAAGTTTAGTTGTTGGGATTCAAATTGCTAAGATTAGTACTTTGAGAAGGAGTCTAGATTTCATACAATATTTCTAAGAGTAAATGAAGGCTACACTTGTAAGGTAAAATTATTCCTACTCTTCCACATTTCAGTTGCAAGAGACAAAATCATTTATTTTTATGAAGATGACTAAAACATGTGGTAAGATAAATCGAATAGAGCCACATGGTGCAGATTTAGTTGATTCCAATTCGAGTGTAAGAATTTTGTTCATGCAGTCAGGGTGGTATCCTCTTTATACTAGGTTAGGGAGCTCGTACTCAAGATAATCCCAAGATTTCGATAAGTCTTTTAATGGAAATGAAGCTACAATTTATGGCCCTACATTGCAGGTATCTAAAGAATCCATTGCTAAAGCCTTTAACCTTACCCAAGAAGGAGAAAGGTGGTTCAAAGGACAAGTTATTACAGGAGGTGATCTCAATAGATTCCTCAAATATGCTCACAGAGATCGACATTGGTGAAAAGGCATCCCAGGTAGCTAGCTTAAGAATGACTGGGAAAAAGCTATCAAACTTATCAAGATATACCTCACTTGTGAAATGAGGTATGCATTTGTATTCCTCTATCACATGAGGTTTCTTTTACATATTGGAGGGATGAAGACATTAAATCTACCATTTTTTTGGTTGAAAAGCCTAACAAAAATGCTAGCAAGGGTTCAGACTTAGACTGGTGTTTATGAGTATAGCTTGTACCATCAAGCTTTGATCAAAGTTCTAGTTGAAGAAGAGTTGGGAAAGAGAAACCAAAATTTGTACCACATTTTATTCTATAGGGCAGGCCAACCTGCACCTACACCTCCAGTTCCACAACCAAATCCTCAACATGGAAAAGGAAGAGAAAATAGAAAGACCAAAAAAATAAAACATTCATAAGAAGGCCAAGGGAAAAAAAGAGAAATTTTCTGTAGTCAAAGCTAAAAGAAAGATGGAAAAATGAGAGAGCTCCCTTGTAGGAAAGCCCAAATCTATGAAAATAGTGCCCCTTTTTCCTCCATTTCCTAATGTATACACTATTTCTAAAGAGGAAGGTCTGCAACAACAGATAAATCAAAAGCGTAGGTGCTCCTGGAAATTTCGGAAGCACATATTCAACAAAATTTTTAGAAAGAATATTAGCCTACACGAATAGATGAAGAAATTATTAAAGATGTTGGGTATGACATCAACAGTAAGAAGAATAAGGAAGAAGATAAACCTATTGCTAGCAACATAAAGAGGCATACAAGAGAAAACAATCATTTTACGCTTAAGTCCAAGGCTCTACATAATCCAAGCCTAATGACAAAGCTTATTGACATTGAAGGAAAACGTAAAGGTTCAAAAACATAAAAAAACATTAAGAAAAGCAAGAACACGACTCCTTTAGGGCAGCGCTCAGAGCCCTCAAAGAGAAGAAAACCACAAAATGGTTATAAGGAGTAGAAAGCCCCTCTAAAGGAAGCAACTACAAGAGCAACTAGATCCAGATTGTAAACTTTTGACAACAAAACTGACTTGGATAAACTAGATGAAGCTGCACCACTCATAGAGGAAAGGTAAAAATGTTTTTGATACAAGTACCTTTTTTCTTATCAGTTAAAATTCTGTAGAGTATCTTTGGTGTCAAGGAATATAAGTCTGCACATAATTTTCAGCATTTTATTTTTCTTTTTGAAAAATAAACAGGGCACTACCAGAATTTCTGGTAGCATTCTAGATTTTGTGCAGTTACAAGTTTTTACCGAAATTTCCAGTAGAACATGTTTTAACTGAATTTTAACACCTGTCAGCAATTTTTTTTTATCTAGTTAAGGATGGATAAGAACGCATAACCAAATTTTATAATACAAGTGATGTTGAGAGGTGGTTATGAGGTTGTTTTAGGTATTATTATATGAAGCTACATGGTTATTAAAGACCAAAGACACAAGGAGATAAATCAATAGAAAAATGGGCAACATGAAAGCACACTCAGCATTCCAACCCAAAATTCTTCTCTTCTTTCTTCTCCATCTATCCTTTCTGCTAGATTTTGATGGGATAAGGCTGTAATGTCTTTTGACACATATGTAATGTTAGAATTAATGTTTCCTTATTTTTAGAAGATATGGAGTTGGTGCCTCTCTTGCTATATATACCACTTGTAAATACTATTTCCAAGTTGGATGTTGGTCTACCTGAAGATTGAATATAATAGGAAAAAACCGTTTTGCTTCATGATGAAGGATTTTTTGACTCAAGGAACATATAATGTGTGGTGTGTCTCTTTTCTTTGTTAATTTCTTCTAAAATATGAATTGCAACAACTAGTAAGGTGTGAATGATAAGTTGTTAAAGGATTTAGTAGCAAATTATCTGCTTTCAGTTTTCTGAAAGTTACATGTGTGTTATAGGACATGTCATTGAATATTTCATAAAGGATTTGTGGAATACTTTATACATGCAATCTATTTTCTAAATGTTTTTTTCTTTTCATAAAAATAGTTTGTGTAAAGAGCCATGATCATAGCTGTGTGACTGATTTAGGATAGGAATATTGCTTGAATATGTACCATCTATCCATCTTCTTCCATTAGTTAAACTCTTCTCCGTATATTACCTTGTACCTACACAATTTATACTTGGCATAACTTGCCAAATGCATGAAAGCCTTAAAGAACATAAAATAATTTAAAAATATTTTAGAATCCATCCCACCACTAAAACAACCCCTTTAAAATTTGAAATGAAATATGATGTGTAAGGCTTACTCCTTATGCAGTCAAGGAGTGACTCCTTGCTCTAACACCAAACAAATTGGCGAATCCTCTTGTGACACTTGTCACAGTGCCACTGGGAAAAAACTAAAGAATATTCCCTCGATATACTTGGTATTCTGACTGGGCTACCATGTCATCAACCTTTCACTATTCTACATTTTTTTTAGCTTCTTAGGAAAACAAATATAATTCTCTATCTCCTTCGTTCATACTCTGTTTTCGAAAAAACAAATTGCGTCATATTTTTGGCGATGATCTCTTCGATGTCGTTTAATTTCCATTAAATTCTGAGAACTTTTGTGTTTGTGCTTTCACACTGAGCACCTGATCATTCATTCTCACTAAAAGCCTTTTGGACCCCAAAATATCTTTGATTACTGATCATGTGGATGAAGGTACTGTTTCCTCACCCTTCCAGTCTCTATCCACTAAATTTTTCCCATTTTCATCAATCGGTGCTTTTTACAAAACATAGCTTTTTCCTTGATTCTTGTGACCTTCTCTTGCTTTCATTGACACCATCATGCTGCAATTCCCATGAATTTACAGAGCAGGAAGCTATTATTGTAGAAACCATATTGTTCCTACCTTGGTCATTAATGAAAGGAAACTTAAAAACTCTCACCTTGCACACTGTTGCCATGGCGATTCTTAGTTAATATTTCTTTATATTTGCATCGACTCTTGACTAAGTAGCTTAGAAATTTCCTTGTACCCTTTCAAAACCAAAAACATAAATTTGAGGAACCCATGCCTTCTTTTTCAAGCTTCTTCATTGCTTTCTCTTTGACCTTTGCACTCTCTTGCACCGGCATATTGTTTCCAACAATGTTCAACATTAATGTTGACTGATGAAAATGTATTACATCTTGTTCACCTCCATTCAAAGGCAACCTGTTGGAATCCTGAAACATCTCATTACAATCATAAGAATATTTTTGAAAGGTTTTATTGAAAACATCTCTTTGTTTGATCATCAACAATGTCAAATTCTTACTTTCATGCACTATCCTCTTCATTTCGCCTGCATGTATGAGAGACAAAATTGTCTTTTTCTTATGTTCTCTAAATATGTAGTCAATACCATCCTTAAACAACTGATACTTATTCTCATGGAGATGAAATATTGTTCTCCTATCATACATGTAAGGACTTCCCAATACAATACATGATATCTCAAGCGACATACATCAAGTTCAACTTCATCAAGAAAGTTTGAATTGATGGTGAATCTTATTATGCACTTCCTTGTAACCTGCAAGTTTGAATTCTTGCATATCCACCATAAATGATAAGGTCTTGGATGTCTAATATTTTCAAGGTCTAGCTACTTACCCAAGTCTTCGGAAATCAGATTAGCTTGTGACCCACTATCAAACATTGTATCAATATTTGTATGTTTAGAGACAAATATAATATGGAAATTTTCTATTCTTGTACCTTCATATTCAGTGACATTGCAACATTTTGAAGAAATATTCCTTCTAATGTTCTTACCTTTCAAATCCATGGCTGTAATCTTTGTTTCATCTCCTGAATCTGACCCTAAGTCATGTTCAACTATAATAACAATTTTCCCCTTTTCTTTGGCTTCAACTCTAGATGAAGTTGCCAACAATGGTCTTCATCATGGCTAGAATTTGAATATTTTTTTCATGTGAGTTTTTCTTTCTCTCTTTTTACAGAGCTATTTCTCTTTCCTCTTCCATAAAGCTTGCCCTTTCCATTACCATCACTTTCACTTTTCTCATCTATGTTTTGTTTCCCTCTTACTTCTGAGTGTATGGCTTGAACAAAAAGCTAATCTATGTTTGTGGGATTAAACATGATAATAGAGCACGTAATGTAACTGTGCAATCCCCCAATGTACTTTAACAAATTTTCATGAGAATATAAATTAATACCCAAAATTGAGAGATCTTCTCCTAAATTCATGAGTATAACCTTTCACACTTTGCCCTTTCAACTGTCTAAACTTTTTCCAATACCTAATTCCCTTTTGCATGTAAGCTAAGGGATAGAATTGCTTTTTAAGGCAGCAATAAAACTTTACCAAGACATAGAGATCTTACTGTATTTTTTAATCTCTTCTTGAGTCCTTGCTTCCCATCATACAAGTGTATATCCTTCCATCCTCAAATAAGACAATTGAATCTTTATTTCATCTTCATGAAGGTTCTCAATTATTAAATACACCTCTAATTTACATATCCAATTGTCCAATATTTCTACATTTAACTCACCAATACACATTTGAATTTTAAAGTTGACATCAAGTTTGAGTAAGGGTATTTTTCCTCTTGTGGTATTTGTGTGACTATGGGTAGTTTTTTTTGTGGAAGTGGAAGATGATGCTGATGGTGATGATGAAGATTATGAAGATGGTGGAGATGGATTTGGTTGTCGTACACTACACTTTGAAATCTTCTCTTCATCCTTATTATCATCTGAAGTTCCTTCTCCATGTGGAGGCTTAGAACCTTCCCCTCCCATCCCAAAAAAAAATGCATCAAACATAAGTTTAACCATACTCTTTATGTCATTGAAGTATTTCTTGACATCATCCTTGTCTGAATAACCTTGTCTTTCTCCAACACCTGACATCAAGATTAGCTTTTGGTGCTTGTACCTCTTCAATCAACTCAACTTCTTGAGACAAAAATTGAGGTGCTTCAAGTGCATCCATATGTGGAACTTTGGGTGAAGATGGTGCCCTTATAGCTCTCCTTCTTTTGGTCCTAATCTCGAGACTTGCAACGAAAAATTTCCCTTCAACTCTCTGTAAGTTTAACCTTATCAACATCACAAATTTGCAACCATTAAACTTGCACAAAACTCAAGAAACTATCAAACAAATAACCTTTCCTTTCAACAAGGCGCTGATACTAACTTGATCTGAGTATGAATGTTAGTTTTGATGTGCTAATTTCATCTTCATATTTAAAATTTATTTTTTCATCTTATGCTTGATGTACATAATTTTAACTGTTGTTTATGTGTGTAAAACAGGTAAATTAACTGAGTTTTATGAGTGAATTCAAGAGAATAAAGAATTAAAATAAAATGCTAAACAACAGAAACAAAATGCATAGAAAACCATCATAATTGATCCATAAACACAGAGTTTTTATGGAGGATTTCACCCCTCCTAGGCCAGACCTCCTTGGTCCATCTTCCATTCCTTGGGCCTTTGTATTAGCTAAAAAGAGAAAAAATTGTTGTTTACATTCACCTAAAACTCATGAAACCTATATCAATGGCTCAAGAATGTCCAAAATATTTAGAAATGAATCTTCATTCTCCCAATTTGGTCTTCAACATATCTAGGCATGGCCTTCCCTCCTCGTGGCCCTAGGCTTTTTTTTTCTTCAAAGCGACTAAACCACCTTTATAATTTCTCCTCTGCCTCTACAACTTATACGAATGGATTCCCATCATGCTGATATACTAGGAATGACTCTTCTTGAGCTAAAATTGGTCGAAAATTGCACAAGATATGGTCAATTCAATTTTCTTAGGAAATCTCCTCCAAATCTGGAGAAGACTCCAGATAAGTCCACCAAATTTGGCAAGCCCACTGATTTTGGATGCGCCCCTAAAACTACGCCAGGTTAAACTGGGATTATAACTAATGTTAATCTATAATTAAGGGTGTATTATTGCGGATAAAGGGGGATTAAGGCACATTAAGCATAGATTAAATGAATATGCATTACATATGGATTAGCACTAAAGTGTGTGTTTATGGTAAATAACCCCACTTAATAAAATTTAATAACCTATGCATTTGAAACTCTCTATGCCATTGGTCATATGAAGCAATTTTGTATTGGGAGGGGGCTACCCCCCTTCAAAGACCTACCATAATATAAAGGTAATGTTAAATGTAATTTTTGAACCTTATATAACAAGGATCATATGCGGGTATAATGGTAGTTCATCACGTTTGTTTAGGGGAGGTCGCGGGGTCAACGCCGACCTTTGCCGTTCCTCTGGTGTTGAATATTTTTCCATGATAAATAAAATATGCGCCCAATACATAATACATTACTCTGTCCAACCATAAGGTTTGAAACCTTTTGTTTTTAAATAAAATGCACGTCATTTGTAAGATCCCATCAGAATTTTTAATATGAATTCAATTTAGACCTTTGATATTGTTTCCACCATGTATATAATTTCTTAGTTTGACAAAACATAATAAGTTTAAAATGTGAATTAGACCATGGAGAGGGGATCCACTAGAGGGGCCAAGTGGAGGCCCTTTACTGCACCATGTGTCAGGCCCTGGTTGGGTTGCCCATCCATATAAAAAAAAAATTGAATTCAACGTTAGGAGAAGATATGTAAAAGAAATTCAATTTCAAACCAAATTAGCGAATCCTGTTATGACACTTGTCACAAAACATTCCAAAATTCATCCCATATCCTCGGTCGTGCTACAAGGTAAACTAGGCTTCCTTATAATCACAAAGCGGATCAACTAGCACTCTTCCTCTTCACTGGAAACACCCCCAAATTTGCAGCCCAAAATAGAGGCTTCCTTCTCTAATACGAGTTCCCTTTTGATCCTCAAGGATGTGTCTCAAATGATAAAAATCACCTCCTTTTTATACTAAACAAGAGGGATTCTACTAAATTCATTCTAGGGTTTTCAAACTTCTTAAAAGGCTTATTTGACTAAAGCTGACCTTGAAACTTATGGTGAAAACCCATTCATGAATTTAAAAAAATTATATATCCATTTCTATAACTTAGAATGAGATGATTATCATAGAGTTAGATTCCTCTCGCTGAGAGCTATCATCCTCACCCATCACATGTCAAAATTTTCTCATGATTTTGGACCAAATCCCGATGGGTGCAAAACCCCAAGCTTGGGTTCGATGCCCACAAGTGACTCTTTTGGTTCTTTTCCCTCCAGAACCTAAACCCTAGGGCTTGGAGTACCTCCAAAGCTACAAAAATAAGTAGTCCCTCCTAGTGAGGGACGTACGTATAGAACTAGGAGACAACCATCATCATCCCTGTAGACCCTAGCCCATATGGTGTCCATCCCTATAGCATAATTTGTAGAATGAACCCTGCATTACGGTCATGTCTCTAATTCATCACATGTAAACATCAGTATCCTAATCCTCCATAGGGCTTCTTCGTCTGAGGATACACTCCCTTTTATCCTACACGATCACTATTGGCTTAGTCCTATAAGCACTCATCCTCCTATACCAAATAACACTTGTTCAAATTCCACCAATCCTGGATATGCAACATCATGATCTGGTGAAGATTCTAGGCCACCAATATCCAATCCATCACACAAACCCATCTTTATGAACCTGGTCTCATCCATGCCAAAGAAATCCTTGAGATTTTCGAACGATCCATGAAAAATCAATGGAAGTACATGATCAACAATCTTCTGTTAAACAAATTGTTGTTCGCCAGGATGACCACCAATCCACTAGAACTCCCGTCCAATCTCACTTCCAATCTAGTCAAGACCACATCTCCCTCTCTTCAGTTGAATCTTATGCTGCATGACCTAAACACCCACAACTCCCTCTAAGTTGCTTGATTATTCACATGATGATTCACTATCCCCCAAATTAGCTCAAATACGCTCTGATACCATGTTGAGTTTCCGCAATATTGGGTCTAGCATAGAATTCTAAAATCTCTTACGCTACGAAACTAGGAATCTCAATGAAACCACTTCGGACAGCAAAATATAAACAACACTAAATCACACATGCAAAAAATATAGACAATTGTTTACATTTTTCAACCCAACTTTGTTTTATTAACCAAATTATAATACAATAGTCTACGGATCCCATACTAGGGATAATGGCCCTCATACATCCACTAGGATAAGACACAATTTTAGGCTTGGTTCGAGAACATCGAAAACCAACCTTCCCTCAACAAGACACTCTGGCCATCTAGATGACATAGCCAACTTTCTCAGCTCCTCTGAGTCATACCATGTGCCTACTTAGTACTTCAGCCCACAGTCTAAAGCTCCTATGTCTATCAATGCTCCAAGTCCATCTGACGATTGGACCTCGACTATCAATATGCTCACTAGTTGATTGTTCATCCTTTAATGCATCAGCACATCAAAGATTATGGTGAGTTGTTCATAACTCCACTTGTGAACAACTCTCAATCTTCCTAGTGTTGGTCCTCAGCTACAGAGGGACTTCAACCCACTATGGTTTTCCTGTACTACTCTAATGAATACCAACATAGGGCATGGAGGGCTACCACCTATCCCTATAAGATTTCCATCTCCCACAATTAACATGGGCTAGGAGGTCTTCCTTTCATCTGTTGTAGAAGCCCTTGTCCACACATAAGTTTAGCATTTCTCAAATGCTCCTCTAGTTAATCAACTCTTGAGCTCAAAAATTGCCCCTCTAGAAACCATCTAGGTCCATAAATATGGTGCACACTGGGGCCCAACATGGACACCATCACATCGGCTTCTAGCAGACCATAAGTGCCCAATCCATGTTGACACTTGTTCCACTACCACTCTCCCCTTCAACAATCCAAGAGTGGCCATTACTTAATGTAGCATCTGCCTCTTTCTAGGGCATCACCACACCTAGAAGCCCCTCATCTTAGCTGCAAGAAAAATTTCGAACATGTTCTTTAGATATGTTAAAATACCACTCACTCTATTGTTTTGAAGATATTTCCTTTTCTCTATAATAGAGGATCTATTGCTCAAATCTACGCTCCAATATATTGCTGCAACATCTTCCCACTACTTAGGTCATTTGAAATTCCATTTCAACCTTATCTCTTAGGTTCTACAATCCTCCAAAATATATCAATCCAACCAAAATTGGATCCAACACCTTCTTTCTCAAGCACTGATGCAAATTGTTGTAATACAATTTACTGGTTTTGGATTGTTAGGAGTATGCCACAACACCCTTTTCTCCACCTTCAGACCTTCTCCATGATTACGATCTCCCTCTAAATATTTTTTCTCCTCTTCATTGCTTGTTTTATGCTTGTTCGAAACCTAAAAACACAAGACCTAACCTCTTGCACAAGATATCTACAACTTCTGGCCTCCTACCTACCTTCCAACCTCCTATACAAGTGGATCTAGGCACACGACCTTCCTGTAACAACATAAAATGTATGTGGTCCACTCTTAGGAGAGATAAACCACCATGATTATGCCAAGACACCAAACACAACTTCCACTTGAGAATAAGATTTCCTTTTTTGTAATTCAATCCTTGGGAAAGAAAAATATAGGCCTAAAACAAACCTATAAACCCCAGATACTTGTCTCCACTCTTGTTTTCACTTCCTCGGTGAAGTATGTCCACAATAATACTTCAAAAAATATCCCAAAAATCTCCACAATTCATCCTCTATCATTGGCCCTACTACAAGGTAAACTACGCTTCAAAATAATTACAAAGAGGCTCAACCATCCCTCCTCTTTACTAGAAACTTCCCCTAACCTGTAGACCAAAATAAATGTTTCCTTCTCTAATGTGGGTGCCATTTTTTTCCTCAAGGATGTGTCTCAAATGACCACAATCACCTCCTATTTATACTAAACAAGAGGGCTTCTTCCAATGTCATTCTAGGATTTTCACACTTGTAAAGAGACTTATTTGACTCAAGCTGACCTTGACATTTATGGTGCAAATCCATTAATGAACTTCAAAAAATCGTATCTCCATTTCTACAACTCAAAATCAGATGATTGTCATTGAATTAGATTCATCTTTTTGAGAGCTATCATACTCATCCATCGCATGTCAAAATGTCATCATGGGTTTGTCCCAAGTCCCGATCGGTGCAAAACCCCCAACTTCAGTTCCAAGCCCAGAAGTGACTCTTATGGATATTTTCCCTCGAAACCCCAAACCCTAGGGCTTGGAGTGCCTCCCAAGTTACAAAAATAAACATTAATAAGTTAAAATTAGATAAATTTAGAGATTCTCCATGTGGAAAGAGCCAACATAATAATATTCATCTAAGAGTAAAAGTGAGTTAAATTGGGAGGTATTTAGGGGACCAAATATGAGACGTATTATTTGACATCATTAATGAACACAAATTAAGGAGTAGAACAAGGAGATCAAGAGACAACTAGGAGAAGAAATAAGGTATCTTGTTGTGGTGAGGAAAATTCTTATTTTTTTTATTAAAGTTTAAGTAGGTAATTTTGGAGAGCCTTAGCGATAGGATCACACATGGATGGGTGAATAATAAATATTTTGGATTAAAAAAACAATTAATTGTGCATGAACTTCCAAGTGTTACCTATGAAGCCTGCTATAAAAGAAGGGAAAGCCATGGGAGAAGGGAAATTTTTTACCCTATTGTTGGATGGATAATATTATGTCATTATAAGTGGTTATAGGTTGTAATTGAGTTTGGTAAGGTAGAGGTTTTTAGAGAGGGGACTCTTGACTCAAGGAGTTCTCACCTCTATCAACTATAACACTTCCTTTATTGTACCAGATGATTGCAACTCGCGGGTCAATGGGGAAAATGAGTACGCAAGGTGTGGGTTGGGATGTGAACCAGTAAATCAATAGCATTTAGTTGGAGCAAATAAGAAATAACACTTGGATACCGACAACAACAAGCAAGTGCACGTAGCGACAAGGCCAAGATTGAATCTCCTCTTTTGGTGAATAGTACTTGTTGTATTATAATGTAGTTATGTTATTTTTTTGTGTCTATGGTTAATAGAATGCAAAATAGATGATATGTGGAATGTATTATAATTCATAGATGTTGTAGTAAATGTTTTAAAATTTATGATTTTAAAATGTTGGTGTGTGTTAAGGTGTTTCATGATCATGGTATGGATGTTGCTAACTAATCATTAGTTAAACTAAATTTACCGATTTTATTATCGTAGTAGTCCAAACATAACTTCATTAGTTATAGGAATAAATTTTTTTTTTTAATTGGCATAGTGGGGGGCCATATATTTTTGTTTTAAAGCCTAGGTTCAACCTCTAGGACATATGGGCTCTTTGTCCTCTCTATTAATTGTAGGGTGTCATCTTTCCCTTGGTAACTTAAACCTTAAAACTATTCATATATGTATTTTAGTTATCCATATCAGCCAATAGTTTTTCTATTTCTATTATGTTTCTTAAGTTTCTCTCCTCTAGCATGCTATATCTTATTTTGAAGCTTTGTAGACCTTACTTCTTGGATATTAAGAACCTCCTTTTCAGAGAAGGTTCAAGCTCCTTTTATTCGTTAATAATAGTGTGAATAAGATAATATATTTGTAGTGGATGGTATATTTCCATAATTTAATATTAAATAGATTACGTGAAATGAAATAGACTATGGGATATGAGTCCCAAATTTCTTAATATTTTCCTTCATAATATACATATTACATTAAAATAAATTTCAATAAAATAAATTATATTAATAAACATTTGGGATATATATTGATTATATAAAGTAATTGGGAAAAAATTCTCAAAAAATAATATCTTTATGTGTATCTTAAAAAAGTATTACTTGATAACTATAGATTCACAATAACTCTTATATGTCTAAATAAAATATTTTAAATATCAATATAAATTAATTTTAAATTCAAAAATCATTTCCTAAAACTTATTCTCGCAATCACTACTCCCCATACATAAGTGTGTGTGGGGGACAAAATGACAAATAATTTTATAAATATATTGATGACTCTGCATTTAAATAAGTATTTCCATGTGATTGTTGGGGTTCAAGTCGGTCTAAAGAATTTTGTTTATAAAAAAGTTTGATGTTTTCCAAAAATCGGTATGTTTGATTTAAATTTCCTTAATTTTAAAGCCACTTCCATTTCTCTGTTTTTGTGAGAGGTGTTATAATTGAATAAACAATGTACAAGAAAATGGAAACCAAACTCTGTGGATTTATTTACTTAAATTTCCTCCTTTTATGAAAAAATAAAACTAAAGTGTCGCAACACCCCTATTGACTTCTCCATCTTGTCGCAGCAAGAAAAGGTAAAGTCTAATAAAAGTACATTGCACCAGGAATTATAATGTTTTCCCTCATCCCAACGACCAGAGAAACACCACCAACGGTGAATTGCATCATTGCCATAATATTCTCTCATACATGCTATCCTCTTAAAGCAGCCATATTTTATATTCCAATACAAAATATCCCACTCAGATGTTTCTTTGGAGATCTATTTTACGACTAGAAACAACACCCGAAGGTAGCTATATTTTTTTATAATATAAAAATACACACTGATCTTATGTGTACATCAAATAAAATCTAATTATAAATGTAATGTAATTGACACATGCAGATATTTTTGTTATTTCCGTTAAGGGAGTAAACATCATTTTCTATTCTAATATGATTCATCGTATTTTCAAGTGAGTTTGATTTTTCATTTCCTTATGAACTTCCATCAATGTAACTCAATTATCCATCTTTACTATCTATGTCCCTACACCTAGTATTAAATACTTGAAGAAAGAACTTTAGCATGGCCCGAAGAGAAAAGCCCAAGAGAAATGGTAGATCTGGCCGAGTAAGGGTCTCATCCTCGTCATGAAAATCCATTACCGTCTCCTCCATTTCAGAGATGGTGAGGGAAAAATTTGGCCTTTCAGAATTGATTCTTCCTAACAAATTCTTATGTCGTATTTGGTGATTCCACTAAGACTTATAGGAACTTTGCTGATGAACCAAGTAGGCTTCTTTACGTTTTTTCAGCAAGCAGGATTTTGATTCACTTACGCCTTCTTTTGCTTATTTTTGGGGAATAATTTTCAACAATTCAAAGGCTGTACAATCCTAATTGCACCCAATAATGGTGTGAGTCTAACAAATCATATCAGACCTTGATGTCATCCGAAGAGTATATATTGTTAACTGTAGTTTGGTTTCGGGAAAATCGCACACCACACCAGCATCACTCACCCTAACCATAGTGATAAAACTGATTCCATTGACATGTGTCCAGCTAAATTAACTCCCCTCACGATTATTCATAATTATTGAAGCATTTTGGTTTTCAATCCTTGTTTTGTCGAGTAAGCGACATGGTGCCTCTACCTATTTACCATGATATCGATAATCACCACGTGCCAATGATGTGTCTTTCCTATGCCATATGCAACTATCGACACATTCGTAAACCTCACCAAATTGGTGTACCATTTTTATGATTTACTACTGGACATATGTGTATAGTATGGAGATGGGAAATCGAATTTTGGATGCGACTTTTGGTTATTTCTCACCTTTAAAAGAATAGTGAAATCACCCATCAAATCATGTGATGACAATTAGCATTATATATTCACCATAAAATATGATCTAGGGGTAATTTCAACACAGATGGTTCATCCTAAGGAATTTATAAGTTGAATGAAAACGCAACATCAATAAACTCATCTAGGCTACGTGAAACATATTTATATAAGAGATAATTATATAAAACATGAATTAGCATAGGGACTTAATCATTTAACCCTCAACCGCAATTTTAACTTCATTTTACGACTTGTGTGCCTGGGACGTAGACCTCACACGCCAATGGAACCATACTGATAGGCAGTTGTTGAGATAGGATGTAGGAATGTTGCCTCGCATAATATTATGTACCCACATATATGACATGACAATATAGATATGCATGGTTAAAGCTAGTGGACAAACTCCACTATTTATTTGCAGAGAGGATGGGTAGGTGAATTAAAAGAGTATCAGTAGTAGTAGTTGTTGGTAGGTTAATTGTTTATCTCGGTGATGAAACTCTGGACATATGTCTGGGCTTTATAACCTCTCTTTACACTGTGAAGGTTGCATAATATTCTGAAGATGATGATCCTGGCAGCTATTAAATATGATCATGTTATATGCAAATTTAATTCAAATTCTTTCTTAGCATGAATTCAAAATTGTACGGTAATTGGTGATTAAAAATTTGACCACTAAACTTTCAAAAGTACTTTAATACTGACGTCTGACCCTTCTTTCAGCCCCTAATTGAATCAAATCTTGATATTTTGAATATAGGAACTACAAAAGATGTAGAGTGCAATTTCCTAGGTTCTTTACTGGAACCTGGCAATGATTCACGATAGATCGCTACTCATCAGCTGATCCACAAATTTAATTTGATACCCCCTTCACTAGTATCACTTCGAGTTATCCTACCACTTACCTCATATTAAATTGTTGGTTTTATTAGAATCCTACGTGGAATCTGGCTCTATTCATCCATCCTAAATGAAAATACCTTCGATAAGAAGACGCAAAAAATGAGTCAAGTTAGGTCCCTTACACCTGTGACAAATTCGATTTGTGCATGTAGTATGCTATTAACAAACATTTATCCCAAAAATAATGAAAATAAAGGGGAGAGAGTTTAGGAATATCATATCCAAAATGTCCAATTATTAGTTAAAAATATTCCAAGACTAGTGTGAATATATTGGGAACTGGCTACAAGTAACTCCCTCTGTTATTTGTAATAATAATTATAATTAGTAATTTTGAAATATTATTTCATATTGGCCTCGTATTCAATGAAAAATGGAGGGGAGTAATATACGACACCTCACTGTAGAGGGAATTACTTTTCTTTTAATTTTAACATTGATCAGAGTAAATTAACTTTAATTTTGGATTGAGGTATTCGGAAATAAGGAGGAAAGAATTGTGCGGTTGAATCATCTATGGAGGATTTGGGTTCAGTTTTACTATTAACAAATGTTATACAACTTTTTTTTTGGACTTACAATTATGTTTAATAATGGTAACACTTTAATGAAAACCCTAACACCCGTCTCAATTCATCTTCATCTTGAATGCCTCTGCCAAGTGGATACATGAAACATATTCAAAATATTCAATATAAATTTATATTTATAATTGGATACTGCTACGCCATAGTGCTTACCCCTCGGGAAGATCCCTTCTACATCAACTAGTGATCAAAGTGTGAGGGAATTAATAAAATTTGAGGTTGCTCCCATTAGTTCCCAGATTTAAACGAAAATAAATTAGCATTGTATAAAGTTTCCTTAAATACATTAATGTTTGATGGATAAGAAAGACAACAACAACTTCTAAATTTACACGTTCTCTCCACACATTTTTTGTATTATCCTTTTCAACTTGATTTTTTTCACAGTTAATGGGTGAATTTGACATATCATTTAAATTTTTAACTAACATTCATAATTATCACGTGAAGTTAGAATTTATAATAATTGTTAACAAGTAGAGAATGTTTAGTTTTTTAGGACTTACAAGAGCTCATGATATAAAGCGTTAATTTTCTCTTCTATAGTCCATCACTCATAAATAAATAATAAAATGGCACAAAATAAATATTTGGAATTTTGATTACTATGTCACCAAAATATAAATGATTTTAGTTCACGCTGATAGTTAAGGACCGAGAATGATATTCAAATAAAATAACTTATTAATACATTTAAATTCAATTAGCATGTATCATAATATGTTTATTGAAATAGTCCTACTTATACTTAAGTAGAAATATTTGAGAGTTGTTTTCAGTAGGAAAATGAGAATATAGTTAAACTTCTAAATATTAATGTAAATTATGAAAATATGTGAAATTAAGCATGTTAGAGTAAGATATTTTGAATTTCATACGTTATTCCATATCCATTGATAATAACTATGAATTTGTGTATGTCTTTGAATTAAATGTGGATTAAATATTATTGTTAAAACTAAAATTACATTATATACCTTGGGTCTATCATATGTAGATTAATCTCAGAGAGAGTATGAAAATTAGTATTATATGCCCATTATATACTAGCTATAGTCACTCAAAATTTTTAAAGAAAACCCTTAAGCTTGATTTATGGAGGTAGACTTAGTCAAATGGACTATTGATTTTCAATTAACACAAGTGACATGTGGATGTTTGAGGTCATGTATTCAAGATTTTGTGCTAAGATAGACTGCGCCCCTTGACCTTCCCCACTTTCTGCTTCATTCCCAAATCTATCTCAATGTAGCTAAAGTGTTGTGATCTAGTGCATTCATTCTAATCTTAGATAATGCAAGATGATGGTTCATGGAGGCTTTGTATCGATTGTGGATATTTATACAAAGCCACAATAAAAAAAAACCCAAATTCCTTACTAAGGGTAGATGACCTATTAAATTATATGAAAGATTCATCCATAAATTCAATAGATAGACTTGAGATTGGGATATCATCAGTTAAGGAATAAGGAGGAAGATATCCCAAAGTCATCATCTAAGAAAAGGTCTGAACACGATGAGTTTGAAATCTTACCTTTAGGTTTGGCAACTGACCTTGTAGTATTTATGACTCCCACGATGGATTATATATGAGTCATATGAACAAGGTATGTCATGATTATTTAGGTAAGTTCGTGTAGGCATTTATATTGATTTTTTCACAATCTAGAGAAGAGAATGATGAGCATATTAGGTTTATAATGAAATTTTCAAGAGACATGAAGAAATACGGAAAGTAATTAAAATTATCTTTTTATTAGTCGAAGATAAATTATCTTAGACATATTATATTTGGGGAAAGGATTGTCATGGAGTCCAATATAAATTGAGGTGGTTATGGACTGGCCAATGCCAACCAAAATACATGTGGTATATAGTTTTATGGGTCGAATTATTTATTACCATTATTTTTTCAAGGGGTGTTCTAAGATTATGAACGACATACTTGAATTAGAGAAGAAGAAAATAAACTTATTCGGATGGAAGGGTGTAGAGATGTATTAAGGAATCTATAAAGTTGTTGACACCCACACTAATCTTGAAGGCTCCGAAAGTGGAAAAAGACCTTTTGGTGTGCACTAATGCATCAAAGGAATGTATAGGGTGTGGTATATGCAATATGGAAGGATGATTGCATATGCATCTAGGGAGCTTCATAAAATGAGGATCCGCACACAATTCATGATATTGATATGGCCTTAATAATGCACAATTTGTGTATTTGGGGGCACTATTTTCTAGGAAGAAAATTTTGAGTGGAGAACAAGCCACAATGGTTTTTCACACCAGGTTATCTAAATGTTAAACAATGAAGTTGGTTAGAATTAAGAAGTGATTATGAATTTCATATTACTTATATAAAGAGGACAATAAGTATGGTGGAAGATGGTTCAAGTCAATGGCATTGAATCCTTTTCAGGATTCCCTTAAAGACCAATTTAAGGGAGAGATTGTGCATATTATAAATTAAAGACAATTGGTTCAAGGAGGCTACATGGGGCTTAAGGGAATATTAAATGACGACTCTGAATGATGAGGGTTATTATTAAATAGTGATGGCCTACTATGATTCCATGGGAAGATATATATGTTATTAGATGAATAAATGTGTCAACTAGTCTTGAGACAAGTGCATTGAGTTGTATTCATGGCACACCTTAGTGTGAAGAAGATGAGTGCTGACCTAAAACCACTCTTCTTTTCTATTGAGATATTTACAGTTTTATCAAGTAAATGTTGGACACAAAGATTATGCAAGGTGATTGTAAACCAATGAGATACAAAAATATAAGTGGGAATTTATATCAATGGAATTCATCATGTGACAACCAACGACCATAAGAAGACATGATGCCATATTTTTAGTGGTAGACACATGTACCAAGAGTGCCCATTTTATACCATTTAAGATTACATATAAGGCATTAGAGATAGAAAAATATTTCATTGATGAGATTATGATATTACATTGAGTATCAAGGAAGATCATATCTGATAGGAGAGAAATTTTTATGGGAAGGTTCCATACTAGTTTATAATAAGCCTTAGTAACATAGTTAAAATCCAAAACTATTGATAACACTGAGACAAATGGTAAAAGTGAGAGGACAAATGAAATCCTCAAGTGCATGCTACAAAGGTATGTAATGGACCAACAAAGAGGGTGGGAAGAGTTTTTACCAATGTTTAAATTTTCCTACAATAATAGTTATCGAAGTTCCATAAAGATGGAACCATTTGAGTTCTTGTATGGGAGGCCTTACATACCACCTCCTAGTTGGGATTGGATAGAGGATAAAACACTAATAGGACATGAACTAGTACAAGAGATGGAGGAACAAATGACTAGGACTAATTGGAGGCTTAAAGAAGCGCAAGATCGACAAAATAACTATGTTTACACTCAACATACAAATCAATGTTATGAAGTGATATATAGGGATATTTTTAGTGCAATACCACAAGAGAGCTCCATAAGGTTTACGAGGGATCGAAATTATCTCCACAATTTTTGGGATCATTTGACATCATATAAATGAAAATACGGGTGGGATATTTCATTTCCTTACATTTATCCCTAGCACATATTTATGATGTCCTCCATGTTTAGATTTTGCATCATTATATTTCAAAGCATTCGCATGCTATTGGCTTGGGTCATCGGTGGTTCTGGACAAGGCCATGGTAATGGCCGAAAGAGGTCGGATACTGGACCGGTGAACTTTGCAGCTTAGAAAATTATTAGTGGACTAGGTTAAGGTCTTGTGTGATATTTATAGCACCATTTTAGCCAATTAGGAGGACATATAGGATATTTTTCATCATTTTCCTTACCTATTCCAAGGACTATTGGATGAGGTCTATTATTTAGAGGGGGTGTATGTAGTTCGCCACTCTAGTTGATCAACCTTGATATGACATTAACATTTATTTATCGCTAAGGCTCACACATTATTCCTTTAGGACCTCTTGTTGAGGATCCAAACACTTGATTCTACTATTAGTGGTTGAGATGGATGTGATTATTTCCTAGTCTGTGTTAGGATGATGAAAGCTTTAATGGATATGTATGTTTTTTGTTGATGTTATAATGATGATATATTTGATGGATATTCAAGTTTTCTATTGACGTTATGATGATGATATATTTCATGGATATGTCTGCTTTCTGTTTAATTTATGATGATAAGAACTTTGATAAATATTTATGTTTTCTACTAATGTTATGATAATGATAGTTGTGATGGATGGGTTCCTTATGTTTGTTTCTTCAATTAGTTATGGTTCATGATGAACAACGATGTGGATGACTATTTCATGTTAATGATCCTATTATTAAAATGATTATTAAAATGAATAACACTAAAAATTTGTTACTGATGATTATTATGTATGACAAGAAACCACTGGATTCACTTACATGTGATTAGTGGAGAACATCTAGCTTGGTGGAAATCAATATTTTGTCTTTGAAATTGTTAATATTCAATTTGAATATTGCTATGAATTCTAATAACATGTTAGTGGAAACAAATAGAGGCTAGTTTCCTCGTTTAATGACTCACACATTGGTGATGGGGTTGTACTAAAAGATGAGACTGCGTGGGAGGGTTGGGACATTGTCATTTTTTTCACCTACTAGCACTCCCACCGTGTCTTGGGATGAAAGGGCTAGAACACATTCTCCTTCAATATCACGATTTCATGGGGGGGGGGGGGAATTTGCGTTTCTCATAAGGATATTTCTGGGGGGTGCACATCAAGCCATATTCCTTGATCGCCAACACCATTACTCTCACTATAGAGGGAAATATTGTACCTATATTTTTCCCTCATAGCCACTAGATGCTTGAAGGGTAAGAGACATCACACCCTTGGAACTTCAATAGAAGTTGTTGAACGACACCCCCAACTTGGGACCTTTCACCTCAACAAGAAACTGTTAGGAATTTGATCCTTGGAACTTCAAGAGAAGTTCCTAAAGGGCACGACTAACTTGGCACTCTTGTCATAGAAAATAAACTACTAAATATAATCAAGATATTAAAATATACTAATTCACATCAGGTGTTAAATATGTTAGAACCAAGGCAATTAAATGCATAATAAAACTCGGGGTAAAGGGAGAAGAGGAATAAATAAAAATATTGTACCTTAATAACTCTACCCTTCCCATGTTGGAAAAATAACAATTTAAGATAAATTCAAAATTTAGTTAAATTTTATTTTATTTTAATGTTTTGTCAATGTGAGATATATCATGAGATAAATGGTTTTATTCTTTGATCACTTAATGCATATTAACATTTACCAATAATTTAATGTATATAGCTACTAAGGGAGAGTTCCTTTTCTCCACTCTTTTTTCCAATGCATAAATTTAAAATTTCAACAATTTTAGGAAGGTGTTCCAAAGTAATCCTTAAATTATTTTCCCTAGATATGTTAAATATACAATGATATAGGGGATTTCTCTTATTTGGACAAGTTGAAACACCAACATTCTCAACACTCATTAACAATGTTTCTTTTTTCATTGTTAATTTTATTTATTTGCATTGTTTTATGTATGTATGTGAAAATAATAACAGTCCAATAAGAAAATGTTATAGTATTATGGTCTCTTTATTTTCGTTTCATATTAGTAGCATCAGTTATTTACATTACATAAATATAAATGTACTATGATTTTGATAAATGTGAGTCTTATTAAAATTAAAACATATTGAATAAGTGTGATGAAGAATAATAGGAAACCTAATATATTTTAGAGTATATTTTCTATAATCTTGATTAAATTATAAGCAATAATTAATTTGTTGTAGCTTCACTAAATATTCTACAATATTCTTAGTATTACTCATAAATCAGAGAATGAAATCTATTTTAAGAGTATTTATGACTCCTTTATCTTTCTAATCAAACTGGTTATGTTTTATTGACATATTTTATTTAAAACAAAAATGTATTAACAAAACAATGAATTTTGTGATTTATAAAAGAATTCATATTAAATAACATAATATTGTACCAATTTTAAATAGAGAGAAATAAAGTAATTGAAACTAAAAGAAAAAAATATATTTTTTCACTTTAAATTGTGAGAGATATATGTAATGTGTAACTTATTTTATGCTTAATATAGAGTTGATATTTAAAATTTAACATATATATATATATATATATATATATATATATATATAATTGAGATAAAATATTTTTAAATTTCAATTTTCATTCTCAATAAGATGTTTAATTTATTTCATTTTTAATATAGAGTTCATACATGACATTTTAAAAAAATCAATAAAAAAATAAAAAAGTTTCCATATTAAAGAAGATAATTTTATATATATTATATATATAGACAGATAAAGTGGAGTTGAGAGAAAGAAATAATTATGCCGTAAGGCATTCTTATTTGAAACCAACTTTGCTGATTGCCACTCTACACCATTTGGTACCATCGATCTTATGTGTTAGACGATTGAAAGATTATCAACCCTACGATGCCAATAATGGTTAGTTAGAGTGGTTATGTTAGTTGCGGCGATCAAAGAACCTAAGATTATCAACCCTACGATGTGAATAATGGTTAGTTAGAGTGGTTACGATGCGAATAATGCTTAGTTATAAGAGTGGTTATGTTAGTTGCGGCGATAAAAGAACCTACCAGCAATTGGCAATGGATCCTCTCCTTCCCGTTTGAATGATCATCGCTGGCGAAAGTCTGATTTATGGAGGGTAAATTAATTAATGGTGATTGCAACGATTGTACTCAGTTAAGGAAAAACATTTGCACAATCATTCATTTTCTGCCATTTCGTTTCCCATTTATCCCAAGCTACGGAATCGTTTGAAGGATTGTTCATCACTACTTCTTCCACGTTGCGGAATAGGGTTGAAGTTTATTAGCTCTCCATGATTATATTTTTGCGTTTTCGTTCACCGTGTCTCCCACGTTGCGGAATAGAGTTGAAGATTGTTCACTTTGAAAGCCAAGGACTTGAATGACACTGGCGATGGAAGAAGAAAATAAAGGAAGGAGGACCTTGAATGACACTCGCTATGGAAGAAGAAAATAAAGGAAGCATTTAGAGATTTAGTTTATATATTGAAAGTCTTTGAAGGTTATGTTGTAAGTTATCGATATTTTTTCTATAGGTTATGAGAGAACTTAGAGATTTAATTTACAAAGTTAAACTCATTAGTTTGATGTCCCCCGGAGCTCGATTCGTCAACGGTAAGATTCCTACTAATACCCACAAGACTATATATATATATATATATTTAGAAAAGAAACTGATTTATGGAGGGTAAATTAATTAATGGTGATTGCAACGATTGTACTCAGTTAATGAAAAACATTTGCAGAATCATTCGTTTTTTGCCATTTCGTTTCCCACTTATCCCAAGCTACGGAATCAGTTTGAAGGATTGTTCATCACTATTTCTTCCACGTATATATAACTATTATAGGATATTACATTATTAGTTATGAGTATTTATTTTATTTTTTTATATATTTGTTTATTTATTAAATTAATTTTTTATCAGATGATTTCATAAATATTGATCTAAACTTGAGATCAATTATAACAATTTTTATTTTTTCATAGTTAATTTAAATTTATTTGTGCTATTAATTTTAATAATAGATTTATTTTTTTATCTTGATTCTGAGGCTGAATTGCATTATAAAGTTTGAAACTTCGACTGAAACAATTCTAATGTGAGTAATCAGAAAATCAATTTAAAAAAAATATTGCATCATAAGATCTACTATCCAGATTGTAGGTATTATGATATAACAATTAGAGATAACATGTGTACAACGAAAGCTAAAATGGGGGAGAAGGAATGGTACTTCTTTGGCCTTATGGACCGCAAATATCCAAGGGAAATCCGGACAAACAGAGCCACACAGGCTGGATACTGGAAAACCACTGGAAATGATAGAGAGGTTTTCAGTTCACTCTCGTCTGCACTGGTTGGAAAGAAGAAAACGCTGGTATTTTACAGAGGCAGAGCTCCCAAAGGAGACAAAACCAACTGGGTAATGCACGAGTATCGTCTCGAAGGAAAATTATCCTATCATCACCTGCCCGAAAATTGCAACCTGGTAGGTTAATACAATTCATACTATACACTCATATGTTGTACATTCAGACTTTCAGTAATAGTATATAGATTCGTCTATATCTAAGTTTTTATTGAGGAATTTAGGTAATTTGATGAATGCCTGATCTTTCCTACCAGGGTTATAAAACAACTCTGAGTGCAATAAAGGAGATAACTGAACCCAAACGCTAATATACCTGAGGTTTATATGCTTGGATATGGTGCAGGATGATTGGGTGGTGTGCAGGATTTTTGAGAAGGGTTCACGGTGGAGGAGGAGTTCCATAGGGTTGATGAGTAGAAACCTATATTTTGGTGTACCTCGTTCCCCATCCATTCCCTCACTGTTGAAAAACCCCTGCAGCGAAACTGCAGCGAATGATCGGGAAACAAGATCCTCTGAAAGCGACTCGGGTACTTCTGCAACGGTTCATGATATGTCCCGCCTCTCCACACCGATGGAAGCTATGGTCAATTTGACAGGAAACTGTCTGCACCAGTTTCAATGTGACAGCAGCTCCAGTTATCTTGATAATTCTGATAGACTATCAGAAATGACGAAACTCATCAGGAGTTCTTCATATATGCAGAATGATATTAATGATCGCACGATTTATATGAATACAATGCCTACAGCTGCACCTTTCTCAGCATCCAAGTTGGGGCCCGATGAGATTAGTGCAATACTGGACAAAAATCCGGGGACTCGGCAGTTGCTAGGTTTGCGACATTCTATTTATGTAATCAAACTACGCCACTACCATCAAATTCTTCCAAACCGGAAGTTACAACAAATGAATATTTTTCTACTGTCCACCATTCGTGTGCAGTTTCAAAGGCCCTCGATAGCCCACCCCTACTAAGGGCAACAGAGCCCTCTGTATTGTCTTATGAACATCAGTATATAGGAGTTAATAACAATAGCAATAGTATGGAAGTCAATAATTCTGACAACAGCTTTCAGTGGTTTAACGATGGCCTCTCAAAAAAGGTATTAGCTCAACACGTCTTCGGTTGTTTCTCAGAGGGTGATTTGAGTAGAGACGTGAAGGATGAAATGACATATTCAGTTTGTAGTCTAGTAGATCGACCACTTGATCATCTAATTTTTTCTGTAGCTCCTACCGTGGACATTGATTCTTTGTGGAATAACGACACTACAAAAATGCAATTGTAAGCTAAAAGTTTGCTCAAAATAACAAAAGGTGAAACTGATATTTTTTTATGAGAAGGATTTTCGATGGACGGATGGAACTGCAAGAATTTGCTGAAAATAACAAAAGGTGAAGCTGATAATTTGTGGTGATAGTTTTTTGTTAAAAGAATTTACGATGGATGGTATTCGAAAAAATTGCTCAAAATAACAAAAAGTGAAGCTGATAATTTTTGGTGGGAAGATTTTGGGATGGATGGAATTGGAAATATTAACCTCCTAAGAATTAAGGAATAGCTATTTGAACTTTTGGAATCAACTTTGTAATTATTTATTTATTTTTTGGGGGTGAAATCAGCTTTGTAAAAAAAAACAATTTTTTTTTGGTATATTTAAAATTATAATTTTAAAAAATATTACGTAGATTTCACTAATAAATATATTTAATTTTTCTGAAATATAATATATAATTTTTATATTTAATTAACTATTTAATTTTGTATGCTGTAATAAAGACATTTGATAAGAGTGAAGGTTTGTCTTCAAAATGATTGTGTGTGTTATTCCTGCTGCGATGGTTATCCTTGAAGTGAAGACTTACCCAACATTAAAACAAAGCAGCCAGTGATAATTATGCCAATTAATGACCTAATAACTAGCTCGTAATAAAATTTTCCACGGTTGAAAAGAGTTTAGCACAACACAAAATGAGAGGAGCAAAACTCAAAGATGACAGGAGACAAAAAGAAAACCAGAGAGCCATGTGATTTCTGAAACTTCTATTTCATCTGTTAGGGATATAGGGTTTTTCTGTTCACCGAGTAAAACACTCGCACCAAATGCGAACACAAATTCTTGTCAAATTTTGTAATGTTTGAAGGGTAAGAATGAAATGTACAATGCACATTGTTACGTAGCATTCTTATGAATTTTCAGATGACAGCTGTTTTGAAGTATTGAAAGTGAGGATTTTATGGAGTGTGCAACAACATCTTCCTTGCTGCCTTAACCCTTCACGGCATATCCTTAATGAGACGACAATCATCACATTTTAAAGTTGGTAGAATCTTTAAAGATTTTTATTGTTTTATTTTAATATTATTGTGTTCATTTTAATGTTTTTTTTAAATATTTTAGGTATAATTATGGTCAAGGTGCATTTTTTTAAACACTTCACCACTGATTTTTTTCGACTTTTTTATTTTCCACCGTTGATTCCAACCACAGTTGTCATTGTTTTTCACCGTCGATTTGACAATTATCATTTTTGAACTATGCTTGCTTTTTTGTTAACTTCTTTGCAGAAATGGCAATTATCAAAGCTCGAGAGAAGATGTAACTCATTTTGAGAGCAGAAATATGGGTTGCGAGCGACTGTGGATGTGTGTTTTAAGATGGAAATGGCATGAAATCTTCTCTATTTTCCTTCCAAAATGAAACATTACACCATATTTGACGAGGGCATCTACCAAAGAAAAATGTTGAGTCCTCTGTGTTTGTGGATATGCGGGGATTTTGGAGGAGGCCCGCTATTTTTGGTGAATTCTATACATACACCTCATTCATACACTACTCTTCCAGGCTCCCCTGCAAGGGAAAACTGTGATAGGTTGGTAGGAAATATACAGGTACAGGATAAATATGAGGAACTGAAAACCAAAGAGGAGATTAAAATGAAAAAAACTTAACTCTAGAGATTAATGTACCAAATTGTTTAGATAATGTAACGTTAGAGATTAATGTGCCAAATTTTTTAGAAGTCATCCCACTACCATCGATATGCACTGGGATACAAGATGAATGACACAAGCAGCAGATGGAAGACTCACTTGTAAGTAAATCTCTGACAACTCAGAAGACTCACCTGTAAGTAAATCTGTGATAGCTCAGCAGTCATTAAACATGTACTGTTAGGATCCAAACTATTTGTTAATTGTCCTCCCCTTACTTTGCGGCATATTGATTAACAAGTAAAGGATCCTCTCCTGGTCTCTCTTGACCTCATCCCCATCTAGGATCACGAAATGTATTCCTCTCTTGACCTCGTCCCCATCTAGGATCACAAATGTATTCACATTAGGGCTCCAATATGTCAATACTGTTAATCCAATCTTGTACATTACACGAGCCTCTCTTGATACCGCCACATGAAATTCCAATTACAGTTTTTTTTACTAAATTCAATCCATGCTAAAATAGATTGGTTATACTTGAGTAGTAAACTGTAAACATAGTGACAGATGCTTGAGAATTAAAAATAAGTACAAATTCATGCAACTATGGCCAATCCTATAAAAATAAAAAATAATTAAAAATTGATTCATTTGGAATAGGGAGAACCTAGTAATTGATTTCTTTGTATATTCTAGCTTTGAATGACATTTATTCTGTAATTTGTAATTCCAATCATCTTTTATATGTCACAATTCTTCTCAAATCTAAGAATCTATGTCTTACGGCATTTCCTTTGCAACATTTGGGTGCAATTGCTAGTTATAGATTTATTTTCCATTTTGAGAAATATACCTGATTTATTTTAATTTTAATATAGAGTTGATATATACTATTAATAAAGTTATTAATAAAAAAAAATTCTTTCATTGTGCCTTATAAATCCAATATTACATATGCACACAATATGCTTAATATGGAGCTGAGATTTTACACTATGGATATGCTTATTATTTCGCAAGTTCACGAGGCATTTAATAAAAAATTTAATTTAGAGTATATTGGTCGTAAGTAAAATAATTCTATGTCGACTAGGTATGTATTCTATAAAGCAAATGAAAAATAAATTTTTTATTATTGTTGAAATATTTTATTAATGTGTCGCTCAAAAAAAAAAAAAAATGTGCAATTCCTTCTGTGGTTATCATGTAGTGTAAATATTACCATCCCATTATATACAACAATATCATAATATTTTATATGGTATCATGCAATTATATAATATTTTGTTCCATTTCCTTGTTCTAAAAAGTTTCAAAAACCACTACGAAAATAAAGAAAATATTCTAGTTAAAATATTTTTTCTTGAAAGAAAGAAATCCTATTTTAATTCATGCTCCTTTTAAGAAAAATATTTTTTCCTATACACATGATATGTTCATTCAATAGGATCCTCCCAAATCTTATAGTTGTATAGTCCTCTAATACAAAAGAACAATTTTTTTTTTTTTTATAGTTGTGTTCACCAAAACTAGGTACATTGTCAACCAACCCAAAATATAGATACAAATTGTATATTTAAGCACCAAACATTGTATAAAATAAAAAAATAGAAATTTCTAAAGTCCAATATAAGTTATACTAGTTTAATATTCAATATTGTACATAAAAATGAAAGCATAAAACAAAACAAAAGGACTTGGATCTGATGATCAGTTCTAAGAAGTTATATGAAGCTCATACATAAGGGTACAATTGAAAAAATGGTAGGGACCCACCACTCTCATTTCTGTCACATACTAAAGGCCCCAATCCATGTGCAATCCTTCCTTACAAAGTTTGTCAAAAATCCCTTTATGCTCACTCAAAACATAAATGCAAGGGAAAGTATTACAAGAATAACTTATCCATATGATATTATATAATATATGACCAAGGGAAAATGTACGTCACGCTTGGGTCTCATTGACCGAATTAATAACCAATAAAGAGTCCCGAAAAAATGAATTTTTTCACATTTTTTTTCCTAAGCAAAGGCAATAAGTGATCTGCAAGTTGATAATTTTTTCATGTTGTTGGTGCCACAAGCCAAACCCATCTTAACATGAGATAAATGTTCCTCCAATAGGTTAAGAAAAAAAATCGCCACATGAAGTACCATCCTCTTGTGATTCCCAATCGAAATATCCCCAAGGAGATTTAACATATGGGAATTCAATAGAAACATACCTACACTAAGGTATGTTGCTATTGTTCCAGAGGAAATCAGAGATGGATGACCCCCTTGGAAGTCCTGGCTACCGGGTGTGACTCCCAGAAGTGATGATTGACGTTATGTGATTCATTTCACTAGTTTAAATCGCATTTCTTTGCCCTTGTGAGCATCACTCAATGAAATAATTGCTAAGTTTATTATTAAAAAATCATGAGAAATTAATCAGTTATGACTACCTCTCATGGAAATGGTCATAGATGAATTACTTAATGCAATTGAATCCCAAAAATGATATCTAATACCTACACTAAGCTGAAGGAATTAACTACAAGTAGTGTGACATAATGGCTATACTATCCACTACAATCAAAACTAAATATGACAAGTAATATTATAACATCACTTTATTTCAAGCTAACCAAATAATCAACACACATGCATATGTTTCATGAAATACACATACATTATTGACATATATTAACATTTAAATTTTTTTTTTTTTAATCACGATGAACTAGTTCATGGATTGAGCATACCTCCTACACACTATGTATTCCTTGCATCACCATATGAAGGACTTCAACCAACAACTGGAATACATAGAAGGACAACTCGGTATCCCACCCTCTGAAATAACAAGTACCCCAGCCAGGTCACAACAACGGAATTTGATCCCTCTGCATAGTGTTATATTATTATCATTCTTGTATTGTAATCTAGAATTATTGTATTTTCTCATGGCTAACATAGCCTTCTTTTTAGTGTATATATATATATATTTTTTTTTTGAACACTATGCTATGTTGTGCCTCTCTATGCAGAATGAACTTTTGGTTATGGTTTGGTATTCATGGTGAAATAATTACCTATAAAGCATCTATCACACCTATGTATACTATTTCCTAGACTTTCATGTAATATTTAATTGACAAAGAACAAAAAGGTTTATAATATTATATATAAATGTAATAAATTTCTTAAAAAACTATAAATTACTTCATAATTTTTTTAATATCCTATTTTTTCATGTTGATACTTTAATATCTTCACAGGATATCTACTACACTCCTTATCTTTAGCTTGCCACTAGGGAAACGAGACAGCAGACACAAGAGTATGGAGTGTAAAATAACGAAATTCAACTAAAGATAGAAAAATATGTTTAGAGTGTTAACAATATTATTTTTTCCCCATACCTAGGCAACCGAAAATAATAATCACCTAAAAATAAAATAAAAAAATGTTTCCATGGAATATAAAATAACAATCTAAAACACAACAAATAAAATTTATGATGTGGTGTAGACACCCCATAGAAGTAAAATAGAAACCAAAAAATTAAATAATGTAATCTATGGGGAACCTAGGTCTTAGGACAACAAGAAAGGGTCCACATTAACTGGATTCCCTTTTAGCTTCAATGGTAGGGGAAATGGAGAACTAGGTGGTGACCCATCTATAAAAAATTTAGCCAACTTCCTTCGTTATCCAAGATAGTGTTCTTTACCTTATAAAATATATGGATAAGGTTAACCTATGACTAATATCAGTCTATAATAACCATTCTTAGAAACTATATGACATTATAAAGAGGTACATTTTGATGAGGCAGTGCTTCTAGCACCTACGTGAATTATATGTGTATATTACCCATGAAACTACTCCTACCATGACATATGAATCCAAGGCTTTTTTATTTTGTCGAAAAAAATTCTACTCCATTAGTACCATTTCATAATGAATTTGATAAATTTATTTAGATTAAAATGTGTCAATAACACTATGCATATTTTCATAGATACTCATATTGTTACATGAATTTTTGGAAAATTCATCTTATAAAAATGTGCAATTTCATAATATGTTTTAATAATTTTATTATTGCAACTTTTGCATCATATTTTCATTTCATTATATATTAGGTAAGGATGTGCTTTAATTTTTCATGTTTCCATATTAATTTAAATTTTATTCTTATATGCGTTCAGGGGGTAAACATGCAATAAGAGGGATTTGAACCTTGATGGAGATTGTTTTAACTTGTTCACTTAACCAATCAATCTAGATTGGATTTGCATAAAATAAAATAAATATCTAGAGTTTAAATAATTTTAGCTACGTTTCCTATTTTTTTCTTTATGTGGAACATGACCAAATGATATAATGCCTAACTAGATAATTTAAAATAAGTTAAACACATATCTAAGGCATCTCATTGCATAAAGGGTGAAAAAATCAGAAATTTGATTTGAAACTATATGGAAGAGGGTTGATTTCTCTTCTCCACCACCCAAACTAAAACTAATTGATAGAAAATTTATTTAAAATCATCATTTCCCACTCTTAATTTAAAATTAATTATGTACCTTCCAACAATATCTCATCATAGAAAGAATAAGCACATCCCAAGTGGGAAGAGAAATAAATGGGGTGGGTCATTTTCCCTTCTAGGAAAATTGACTCGAGAACTGATTAACATGAAAATTATTTGAAAACATATTGTCCCACCCTTGAGAAATTAAATGAGAGTGATATGGTTTTTTCCTTATCATCCGTAGTTAAACATGAACTGAACTAATTTCATAAGTTGGATATGAACCTAGGTTAGGATGATAATGAATTCTCTTCTTAACGATGCAAGTTAAACCAAAATCATTACAACATATTCTCCCACCCTCAAGAACCTATGCAAATGTAAGGTTATCGATAACCTTCTAAAATTAACTGATCCACTTCCGGAAAACATGTTGTGTGAGGTATTTGATATCTAATAAATAGAATAAAAACCTCTATTCACCAAAAAAACAAGACATAATAGATTGAATAAAATAAATTATGGAGTTTAATTAAATTTAGCCATATTTCCATATTGTTGCATCTATTTCAAAAATTATTATTGTGGTGATATATGAAAATGAAAAAAAAATGCTTATAATGAACCATAAATTGTGTTATGTTGTGGAATAAGTAGTTAAAAAATTGTACCATTAAGTGCAAATTGTAATGTGTCCTAAACATAGCCCCATATACATGAGTTGAAACATCGCACTTAAATTTCATACCTTTAACCTATTATGTCCATTCATGTTTGTTATATATATATATATAAAATCATGACTATAAGTAAACTAAATAATGTATATTTTAATTAAATAGAGTTATCTCTTTATTTCTATGTAAATTGTGATGAATATGTGTGTTTTCTCACTCTTTTCTTTTTATTCGTGGCAACCATGTACAATTGTGTCAAATACATTACGTTTTTCATATTAGAATAGTGTTTTCAACTTTATTATTTTCTATATTCTTACACCTTATTCCATATTTAATGTTTGATATATGTGTGATATCTCTTATGATTTGGTCTTGTCTACCTGACTCTGAATCTAGCAACCCTCATGCAAAGCTTCTGTAGGAAAATTCAAACCTCATGGAAGTAAAACATTTCGTAGAGCTTTCATCTTGTTAGCCCATATCTATCTACATAGTTGTAATTAAAATATAAAGGAGTTTTACCCATATAAAAAAACGTTAAGGATACTGAACAAGAAAAAATCAAGGTGATGAAGAAGTCTAGTGACAATGATAGGGTACTTTTAGATCTAGTAGGGATAGGATATTGATTAAAAAAGTTCAAGGACTCAAGCATTATACGAATTAAGTAAATTATAAAGTTTTAATAAGTTAGTTTTTCATTTATTTTCAATATTATGACATGCAATAACATGTGGAAATTGGAAGGAACAATATTATAATGATAAATGAGAAAATATTAGGACAATCAAATAGATATGAAAAGAATAAGGTTTGCAATTAAGGCTTTATGGATGTAACACAAAAAAATGTCAACATTGGCCCCAAAATTAGGGTTATATATTGAAATAAGTGTTAGTTTTTTATTTGTATTCATTACTTTATGAAATCTCTAATAATGAGGAAATAACACATTAATAGATTTTCCTTTTCAGAAACATTTCAAGGAACCCTAACCTTCAATATACATAATTTTGGAGAGAAGAGAGAGAAAATATTTATAGAAGATACATTGATGATAACAATCTATAAAAAAGTTCCTTAATATAAATGATCAATGGAGTAACCTAGAGAAATTTAAATGGAAATTTTCTTGATGAAGAGGGCGAGAGTGCTAAATCCTCTTCTTACAAACCTTAGCAACTTCCTTAAAACAAAGATTATAAATCTAGGAGAAAAATAATTATGAACTCTCATGAAGGATTTGAAGAAAATAACTTTTCATAGCATTTAAGAAGTTGATATTTTAATATAAATAAAATAACCTTAACCATGGTACATATGCAAAAAATAGTTCACATTAATAGCATGTAAAATGTAAAGGATGAGCAACGAACTTAGAAATAGAAGATACATGAGGAGAAGAAAAATTGGGGATTGAGCGGTTACGTCCACTCAAGAGATTTTTGTATAATAGAGAAATAATGAATAATTACATAGCGCCTTAATTTTCCATTCATTCAATTAACAAAAATTCCCATTTTCCCCCAATTTTTGGATTTCCAATGATATTGTAATCCCATATATTTTATTTCCATTTTTAGGAACCTAGGTGAGCTTCAATCAAGTAAGAATGATGATAACTATGAATAGATTTTAAATTTGTGAGCCTTTCCTTTTTCCAAATGTTCTACCCACACATTTTCACTACTACATTTTTTATCCTCATTATTTCATCTTACTCCTACTAATACCCAAAATGTCTTACTAAAAAAAAAAAAAATTGGAGTATAGAAGGAAATTCAAATGTTAATATATGTAGGTCATGTAGTAGAATGAGCACAAGGGAACCTAAGGATTCTTGAAATAGCTTTTGATAGACCAACATTTATATTCCAACCATAGATTTGGATAATACCACTATTTACTTTTTCTTTAGAAGCATATAGAAATTCCTAAATTGTTTCTTTATATTGGTTAATGATTATAATCGAATTTCATGTTAACATGAGTCCATACACAAATAATGAATTGTTTATCTGTTTCATCACTTTTTTTTAATGTAATCAGATACAAAAATACATAAAAATCTCTCATGTTCAATGCTATTGCTCCAACATCTTCAATGAAAATATATAATAGTGGATATAATTCACGACTCTACATTAACTACCTACTCCTCTTAAAGAGTTAAAAGTTTCTTCCATTAACTAATAGTGAAATCCATGGTGATAAATACGTGACATTATTCAAAGAAGAAATGATGCATTAAAGAAAATTGTATTAACGAGCATAAATTTTTTATTACTCTCGCTATTATAATGAATAAGCTCTTTTAAAATTATTATGTTATCTTGTATCTACCTATTTTTCATGAAACTACCTTAATCATCATAAATTATATTGGGTAATAGCTTTTTAAACTTGTTGGACGTTATTTTAGTTGTAACTTGGTTTTCTGAGTTACAAAATGAAATATGACAAAAAACAATTAGAAAAGGTAGAGGCAATAACTTCTTTAGGTGTAAGAGCTAAAGAACTGGAGTTTTTGTTTCCTCTCAAATTTTTATTATATTGAACGTAAAAATGCTTGCACTTAAAATTGTATCTAATAATAGGCTAACATCCATAGAGAAAGTAGATGGTAAATCAATCCAAACCTTACCTCTCTCTAGAGCTATCCATAACATTTTAACATTCATTGAAATTCTATGATTCTAATGTTGTCTTATTAAACAAGAACCAAATTATTATGAAAAATAAAAAAGATGGGTTCGATTTATTTTTCGATCATCGTAATCATAATGAAGTAAAGTAAAGAAAAGAAGAGAAAATGACACTAAATGGTTTACAAATTTGTGTTATCCTTGTATCTAATTTATCACTTCCCATGCATCTCTTTGAATTCAATACTCTGCACATTGGAAAGACAATGTCTAAAATATAGTACATTGTTAAGAGATATGGACAAGTTAAAAAAATTTATATCATTTTTTTCATTAAATCTACAATAAATATATATAGATAGATAGATAGTAGAAGGACTATTTGCAAGTAAAATTAATTTAATATCAATTTAGTAAAACATTAAAACATAATTGTTATTAACATTTTATAGATAATATAGGATATTTTAATGACTACGTTTAATTTTCAATATTGAAATAAATAAATAATATAAATTTATTGAAAATTTACTTTCTTTATAAATTTATTATATTGTTAAATAACTTCAACTATATAAAAAATAATAAGAAATGACTTTATAAAAAATACAAATTGATATTTACTTAAGTTGCATTACCTATTTTAAAATAAAGTTATAAATTTTTTAATTAAATTCTTAATAATTAGTAAGTGAATTTTAGTAATTTAACTTCCACCCAATATCCACAAAATGGTTGAGAGTTGAGATTTACATCAAAATAATTATATCCTTTTTGATGTTCAACTTAATTAAGAAACATTGTCATGTCTATATATATCATTGAATTCTTGTTACTTAATATTTTCTTATTATCTTTTTCTCGTTACATGTTTATTTCATGGAATATTTTCTATACTTGATAGTATAGAGGCTTGAAATTTATCTCAAACATAGTTATCCTAGTTATGTTTTTCAATTTAGTTAAAAAAATGTCATATCTACCAATGTTATTGAATGCTTATTGCTTATTAATCTCTATTAACATTTCCTAATTCTCGAGTTTCTATAATTGGTTTTTCCTTCATTTACTATCTCCAAATCTTCAAAATATTAATCAATTTAAACAAATATAAAATTTTAATTAAAAATTCACAAAAATATTTAAAAATAAATAAATTTAGCCAACAAAAAGTTATTAAAAAATCAAAATATTTTTGTAATTTATCTTTCTCAAAATTTGAATTGCTAAGAATTACCCTCATCTCCATTAGCACCCAAGCCTCCATTAACACCTATAAAAAAAAAATAGTAATAAATATGCACCTGATTTATACTAAGTCCAAACTCTTCTTCGTCTTACAAGCTGAAAAAGTCGGAAGTGAAAGACAAAACCCTTATGCATTATAGCCTAATCATCACATTGGATAATACTCAGTAACATATCATAATGATTGGATTTGACAAGATGACTCGTCACAGCAATCACTCTCACAAAAAGACATAATAGTTACAAAAGGAACGCGTCAATCTTATGAACTACACAACCATGAGATTATTGCAAAAATCAACCTCATTATTCTATAAATGAAGCTGCCCACTCCATGTCGTCTTCGTAGAAAAAAACACCACTCCATTTTCTTCCCATAAGAAGGCAACCACACCACCTAACTCAACTAGCAATTATCTAAGTTGATTTTAAGCTAGCAGACAGTTACCCATCACCATCATTTTTAGAAAATGACATCAAAAACAAAGTTTAAGTTTTATCAAAAGTAAGACACAATAACGAGTTTATTTTTGGAAAGAAAAAAGAGGCATTTCTAAAAACGTAGCTCCCCACTTCACTTCAAATGTAGAAAAATAAAAAACTTTATTCCAAAAACTGTTCGAGTCTCTCCATCCTCACTACCCATCAAAATAATTATCTCCATTAAATACAAAAGCTGGATTTAAAGCTCATGACACAACGATGAGACTGTCACAACATTATTATAAAAGTAGCAGCTTCCAACACCACTTCAATTAGTTGAAAAAGCACCCACTCCGTCCATGTTTCTTTTTTTCAAAGAAAAATAGGCCACTCCTTCCATCCTTGACACAATGACGAGATCGATGAGATTATCATCGAAAAGAATGACATTATTGTGAAAAATCAGTTGTCCACTACGCTTCAGCTTTCCATAAAAATCTATCGATCCCTCCATGTCTCTCTAGAAAAATCAACCACTCTCTCCATCCTTTCCACCTTGCGGGGGTTATGAATTGCCGAAAATGACAGAGCCAATTGCACGGTTGGGTTTATCAGTGGAACAATTGATATATCACTATCTACACGGTTTTTTTTCCAGAGAGAGAAAAAACGCTGTTTATTATTAAAACATTAAAAGTAGGTATTTCATAGAGACATCATGCAAGCAAGACAGATCAGGATAATAACAGTTTGCTCCCAACCATTTCACAGCATCATCATTTCTCTGTTCAAAAGCAGAACCCAGAGGATTATAGTCTAATGACATCAATTACACAAAAATGGGAAAGACAAAAACGTCCATATGAAAGCACTATGATCGATCACAATGCTGACCAGGAAAGCAACATAACGAAAACCATATGATATAAGAGAAAAAAAATGACCTGGATCGCTTGTAAAGAAAACCCGGCTTGCATGTAAAAGATGAAGAATGCCAACATGTGATAAAACAATAAGAAGACATGCTTGCGGAAAGATGATATAAGGATCCATCTGCTTCGTAACAGGGTCGCTTGTTGTTTTAGAAATGTACCGACTTGCTTGATAATGACATACAGGCTCGCTTGCAAATCAAAAACAAATATTAAGGCAGAGGAATAAGATACGAAGCTTCCGGGATTGAAGCTCTGTAGTGTGAAATCTAGATGGACCTGTAGGGTACTTCCAAGTGTTTTTTAGAGTAGGTCAGCCCTCATGTTTTTTTTTCCGAAAGATATGCTACAAAGAGAAAGACTGAAATTTGGAGAGGATATGTAAAACTCGCTCAGTGCATCCACTAAGGTGTTATCCTTGCATCCTGAGTTTACCATTGATACCATCTATAATGAACTTAGAGTCACCGTATATGTGAATAGAGGATAATTGAGATGAAAAGCCACCATAATCCCACTCCACAAGGCCATGAGCTTTGCCTTATTGTTTGTACCGGAGCCACCATTCCAGTAAATAAGATAACGATCCCTAGCTGCATGTTGAATCCATGCCCCACAGCCACATAAACCATCCTTCTGCGCCCCATCAAAGTATACTGCATGAGAGAGATATGATGGGGATGGTCACGGACAGATAAGTCAACCACTGGAAATGATGGCATAGGTGAGATCCCCATCCATCTAATGATGTTGCCATGTATCCTCGGGATATTGACAGGTATATCTTGAAAGATAGATCAATTCCGGGTGCACCAAATCTCCCAGAAATTTGAAAAAGGAAAAGGGTTTATAAATACTATTTGTGGCAGCCCACAACATGATGGTGTCAATACAATCGGTACGACGCCAATTTGGGTCCTTTAGTATGACAGAAAACAGCCCCCATATGCGAAGAGATGACCTGCACGAAGAAAATAGGGTCAATATAGATTCTTCATGATTGTGGAAGAATGGGCACCTCCCTGGCCCATGAAAACCACGATTGTTTAGGGAATCCCAGGTTAGAATTTTCCCCTTTCAGACCAACTATTCAAATAGAAATATTTTAGTTGGAACATTCCACCTCCATACCTGATGAAACAAGGAAGAGGATCAGTCCCCAATCTGTTCTTTGACGATATGTAAATATAAATCTTTCACCTAAATGCAACCATCTCGCTGAATTCCACCCAAAATAATTATGTCCCCTTCTCTTTTGTAAGAAAACCCCATGCCTTGCAGTATGCCCTTGAATCTCTCCCATGCAACTGAATCCAAACCATGTAGACGGAGTTCAAGTTCTACATGGTTATATATCACTATCAGTGTTACAAAAAATCAATTGAAAAGGAGGAGGCTATTGCCGAAAATGAAGAAACCAATTGGTCACTCCTGCACGGTTGCACTGATATGGAATATCTGTGTAATGGTTGCTCAACAAATGAGGCATATAGTCGTTAAAATATTTTTCCGAATTGGGTATTTATCTCCTAAAATGTCATAACCATCTACCTAAACAAATAATTCCATCATAAAAAAAAACTACTTTCATTAACTTAACCCACTCTTGTTATTGCACATTCTTTAAATACCAAAGATTTGTGACTTACTATATAACAAAATGATATTTATAATTTCACTTCACGTTCTCTAACCCTTCGAGCTATCAAATTTTTAGATTATCCGAATTAAATTTAACTCAGACATATAGTATAATTTACAAAAGCCCAAATGCATCAACATCGGCATGCAACCTTGGGTACTTGTCATATGGCTTTTATGATTATCAGTTTTTACTTGTTCAATATTTTAATCATCCAGATTTGGCTGTACCAAGGTGTCTCCATCGTGTCACAATGCCATCTGCGGGAATTAAATGCTCTAACAAAACTTTATGATATTGGGCTCTTCTACATTTCTAATGCAATAAGATTTTAATCAGATTTACTGTTTTTGACTTTTGGATTGTTTCGGGTCTGTTAATAAGCATGAGACACTTGGCACATTACTTACTAAGTCAGACGACTGTTCGGCATGGCTGGATTGTGACCGCCGATCAGTCATCCTTGGATTTGACAGTGCTACGACAATCCTAGGTGATTAGGGTAACCACCCCACCTTTGCTCCACCATTCACCACTCTCTGCTTCCAGTTTCTCTGCAATTTATTGTTTCTTATGTCTATAACATCATGGGTTTTTAAGTTGCTTCTCCTGATGAAGGGTGTTGGAAAAATCCCTTGCTATAGGGTGTTCCTAGTATCACTGTAAATGTAACTTCTTCTTCACATCCGCCATGGTTTACCTCAAGGTCTGTGCTTATTTTGGTGTTCAATCCTCAACAGAATATGAGATTTTCTCAGTTGGTTTACATTGTTTCAATTTCATAAGGAATTGGAGTTTCATGAATACTATCCTCTGTCTTTTAATATATAAGGGTTCATTCCCTCCTGTCATTATTCTTGGACTCAAACATTTTGAAGATGCCAAAGCATCTTGAGGTGATGAAATGGTTTCTGTTTTTTCTTACTTTGCAGAATGAAGATGGCACAAAATCCCACCTTTATTTTCAGGTAATCATCTTCCTGATAGTTTTTGCTACCATTTAATAATTTTCCTTCACTTGTTATAGTTCCTCGTCATTGCACAATATGTCTTCTGGGCTGAGGTACTGAATTTATTTGTCCTTTTCTGTTTACATTACAGGTGTTAGATACCTTCGAATGAAGGGTTTACTCAGCTTTGCTCCAAGATCTCTCTGCGAGCTACTAGTAAGATCAAGCCACCTACCCATTGATGTTTCTTGTGCATTGTATATACTATATGAGGTCTTAGTGTGAAACCCGTGTGTATACATGGATAATTATGTTCCGGCAGAGCCTGCTTGCACAATAATTATTGGCTCAGGCCTTTGAGTTATATGTTTTCCGCACTGTTGAAATGTTACGTCTCCTTCATGTGAAGGCTTAGTTTTCTAGTTTCTTAGGTTGGAAGGTTTACAACCATTAAGGCTCACTTCCTTCCTATACCGGATTGTATGTATTTGGAAATGTAATTTATCTGTTTACAGAACTGTGTCCTACTACACTTTTTTTTATTCACATTGTTTATCAGATGAAACCCATTCATGGGTATTTTGTGTTTTTACATGAAGAATATAGTATAATTCGTAGTTCCGAGTTTGCACAGATTTTTCTACTATATGCATCATTTATCCAATGCATACTTGATATGTTTATGTATAACTGCCTTAGATGAGTTTTTTACAGAATCTATTGTTTTCCTTCAAGAAGTTTTTTTCACAGCGTATTATTAGTTTTAAATCTCTACAAATTATAATGAATCTTTGTTTAATGATTCTGTAAGAGATATCTGGCACTATCTATTGTTTCTGTGAATTCATTATTGTAGGGTATGGTAAGATTTATATTGGCCTAGGGACTGTGACCCTTGCACTATTCCTTCAGGGCTCGACACCAAACCCAGGTGTCATTGAATGTACAAATAAATACTCACATATGATTGAGTTCTCTTCAAGGATAATTTCTCTGAGTTTACATTCTTTCCTTTATATAAAAGCAGGATAGTTTTTTTTTTAATGATAAGTTTATTTCCATAGACCTAATATAACACTCTTTATTATCCATCTCATTAGATAAAGTAACTTTCCCAAACAGTATCAACAATCATTCAACAGATAGAGGTTTTAGTTTCTACACATAACTCTTTATCATTCTGCCTTGCACACTAAAACAAAACTAGGTATTCATAAATTATTCTTTTCAAACATAAAATCTAAATCTCTAGATATATTTATTTTCTAGTCTGTCCTACAAAGTAAAGCATAAATTCCTGATATTATTTATACTTATCTCAATTTTTCTTCTTATTAACTGATGGTCCACCCAACCTTAAGCGAGGTGATTACATCATCGACTTCCCCCATGCTTCTCTCAGGTGCCTTAAACACTAGACAGTTTTTATAGGGAAGATAGGCCTCGGGATTCTTCTCATCCAATCTATACTTCTCCGGGTCTAGAGATCCACTGGTCTCTTACCATCTCTAGAAAACTCTCAATAAGCTTGCAAGTACTTGTAGTTATTACCCTCCATTTCCCTCTGAACAGAACCCCTTCCCCACAACAAGATTTTTCCTTTATCCTTTTCTGGGAAGTAACTGTGAGAAATGTCTCTATTTACTTTTACTCTAGGATCTTAGACACATTCACTATTCAGTTAATTCCTTTTTTTCACTTAAGATAATTATCCATTAAATATTTTATTTCAAATAAATTCATTTTCTACTAATGAATATTACATTCGTTAGTCAATTATATTAAAGAAAACATTAATGTATCATAAAGTCTATTTACCATAGTTTAATAATAAAAGGGTTATTACATCTTTCCCCTCTAAGGTAGACACCGTCCCCTCTGTTTTCTTAATTTATCAGAAATAGTGGAGGGTATGCTTCTCGCCTGATATTTTCATTCTCCCAGGTAGCTTCCTCTGAGCTAAAGTACCTCCACTGCACCTTAACCTGGGGGACGACTTGCCTCCAGAGCGTTATTTCTCTCTGATGAAGAATACGCTGAGGCTCTACCAGGAACTCGCAATCTGGTTCTACTTGCATCAGAAAAAAATAATTTCTTTTAGTTTCGGTGAAATTTTTTCATATTTGGCAACTCATAGTGTAATCAGGACTTACATATATGTTTTTCCAATGTATCACATACTTGGGGTCATGTATGTAATATTTTAATAATGATACATGGAATACATTATGCACCCTTATATGATTAGGTAAAGCTAGTCAGTAAGTCACTCGCCCAATCCATTCCAAAATTTGGAATGCTCCACAATACAAGGGGGAAATTTGGCACAATTACTCCACCTTAAAGTTCTCTTATTTGGTTTGATTCTGACGTACAAATGATCACGCACCTCAAATTCCTTGAATATCCTTTTCCGGTCTACATATATTTTTTATCGATCTTGAGATTCCTTCAAGTTTTGTCTAATTTTCTTCACCTCACGTTCCATATCTTCAAGCATGTCTGGTCCAAGAATCATCTTGGTTTCTAGATTGCTCTAGTTGATGGGGGTTTAACATTGTCTTCCGTGCAATGATTCAAATGAAATCATGTTGAGAGATTCCTAATACCCATTATTATATGAAAAATCTACTAGGTGCAAGTATTCTTCCCATCTGGGAGGTTGTTGCATAACATAAATGCATAACATATCTTCAAAAACTTGGTTCACTCATTCTGTTTGGCCATCGGTTTGAGGGTGATATGAAGTGCTAAACAGATTTTTTGTTCCCAGTCCCAAAAATAATGTTTTCCAAAAGACAGAAGTAAATTTCACATCTCGATCTAAGATAACGACTCTTGGAATACCATGCAGTCAAAAAATTTCTCTCATGAAGGTGTTTGAAATTTGTATTGTCTTATACGTAGACTGAACAGGTATGAAATGAGCTACCTCACTGAGTCTGTACACTACCACCATGATGGAATCATTATACGTTTTGTTTCTTGGTAACCCGGTAATAAAATCAAGACATATGACTTCCCATTTCCATTCGAGTATGGGAGTAGGTTGAAGAAATCCTGCTGGGCACTGATGTTCTACATTGATTTGCTGGCACTCCAAGCATCGGGTCAAGTATTCAGAAATGTCTTTACACATCCCTAGCCAAAAATAGTCCTTTCTAATTGTTGTTAACATCTTCTGATATCTGGGATGTCCTGCATAAGAGCTCTTATGATATTCATCCATAATCAGTTCTCTCATGCTATTTTGATTTGGAATAAATATATTTTCTCGGTATATTAAGATTTGTTCTTTATTAAGCTCATAATTTGATTTCTTTCCATTGCTTCTTCCTTCCTTTTCTTTCTGCCATAATAATTGGTACTCAAGGTCCATTCTTGGTTCTTCCACAATTTTCTCCAGAAACTTAAATTCCACCTAGTTAAAGTAAAGTCATAGGTACCATGAAATTTTTTTCTCAAAGAATCAGCAACATGGTTCTTCTTTCCACTTACATTTTTAATATCAAAGTCAAATTCGCTTAAAAATGCATTTCATATTGCCCGACGATAATTTAGATCGATTTGCTTAAAGTAGCTAGTTAAGTTACTATGATATGTTTTTAACATGAATATTTTCACTGGAAAGTAATGTCTCCATACCCACAAAGCGTGTACCACTGCAGTTAATTCTAAATCATACATAGAATACCTTTGTTCATGATCTTCTAACTTTATGGATTCGCATGCAATGGCTTTACCCTCTTGGGACAAAACTGCTCCAACTCCTTCCTTGAAGGCATCAGTGCATACTTAAAATTCCTTACCTGAATCTACCACTTTTAGTATAGGAACACTGGTTAACAGTTCTTTCAATTTCTCAAAACTATTTTGGCACTCTTGGGTCCATTTAAATGCTTTTCATTTCCGATGCGAGGAGGTAATCAGAAAAGATATTTTAGAAAAATGATTAATGAAATAGTGATAATAACCATCCAAACCCATAAATGAAAGTATTTTTGTCACATTATTAGGGACTTCCCACTCCATAATCGTATTAATCTTTCCTGGATCCACATAAATCCCTTCAGCTAATATCACTTATCCCAGGTATTGAATCCGCTCTTTGTAAAAATCACATTTTTTGAATTTGGCATAGAGCCGATGTTCTTGTAGCATTTTCAGTACTATATGTAAATGTTCCCTATGTTCCTCCATGTTTTTAGAGTATATCAATATGTCATCTATAGAAATCAAGACAAATTTATCAAAAAATGGCTGGAAAATTCCATTTATCAAGCTCATGAAGGTTTTTGCTGCATTGGTTAACCCGAAAGGTATTACCACAAATTCATAATGCTCGTACCTTGTACGAAATGTTGTTTTCGATATGTCTTCATCCTTAATCCGGATTTTGTGATACCCCGATCTCAAATCAATCTTTGAAAATATTGTTTCCCCCTTCACTTGGTCAAACAGGCCATCTATGTGTGGCAAAGGACACTTATTCTTGATTGTTAACTTATTAAGTTGTCAATAGTCCATGCACATTTGCATAGTCCTGTCCTTCTTCTTAAAAAATAGCACTGGTGCTCCCCAAGGGGATACACTTGGCCGAATATAACCTTTATCCTTTAATTCTTTCAACTGCATTTTTAATTTTGTCAACTCCGGTACACTCATTCTGCCAGGTGCCCTTGACAGAGGCACAACCCCTGGTACTAACTCTATTGTGAAATCAATATCCTTCCTTGGTGGTAATATTGGAATATTTTCAGGAAAAAAAACTATGAAATCTTGTATAACAGGATTTTTTTCCAACATGAGGGATTTATCTTTAGAATCTGAGAATCCTACTTGAATTGCATAAAGCTAACATCCTCTTTTAGTGCACTTATTCAGCTATGATGAAGTAATGGGATGTAATCGATGGGGCTTCCCAATTCCCTGCAACTCTTTTCATGTGCGATCTTCAGATTTAAAATAAATAATTGTATCTTTACAATCCACCAACAACCAATGTTTTTCCAACCAGCCCATACCCAAAAAAATATCATAGGAGCCCAAAGGTAATATTTTAAATTCAACAGCTATGTGTTGATTTCCTATTTCCAGTTCACAGTTTGGAACTTTGGCATTAACCTTCCTTTTGGCCCCCATAGCCAATTGAACCAAGCATGGCTTCTTAAACTTCTGTTGTTGCAATTTACCATTTTCAACTATGCGGGGGTTTATATAACTTATGTTGGCTCCAGGGTCAACCAAAATGGAAATAGATTGGGTTTTGAATCTTACCTTCTCGTTCAATCATGGTTGGTTGAAGGTCCGCTTGTCTATCCTTCATAGTACCAATGATTCTGGGTATGTTGCATGTCACATATCCTACTGTGGATGCCACTTGTAGGTTGGTTTCCACTTCATTTCTCCCTTGATGAGGGAAATTCTTGAAATAATGTGCTTCCCCACATCCCCAGCATTGCAGTGGGGTATTTTGTGTTTGTCTAAGGTTAGGTCTACTGGAGAAGCTGTCCACCTGGGTTTTTGTTGATTTATTCCAAATTTCTTACCTTATGGACCTTTCACAGTATTCTTATAATTTCCCAATTTACTATTTTTAAAACCGGACGGCCATTTTTTCCCTTAGGTAGCCAAATCTTACCCATTTCTCCCTTAGCTTTGGATTGCTCATACCACATTCTGGCCTTTCTTATCGTCTCATCCATCGTTTTTGGGTTCACAAACTCAATTCTCTCTTTCATGTGAGCAGGTAAACTTCTCAAGAACCTTTGTACCTTCGCCTTTTCATCTCATAGATATGGTACATATCTTAACAAAGATGTGAACTTTGTAACAAATTCCTCCATAGACATTTGTTATAACTTCAGATCATGGAACTCCCATGATTTCTCATAATAAAATTATTCAGTTAAGTACTTATCTTTAAAATAATACTGGAATTCATCCCATGTCATGTTCTGATATTCAATTCCACCCACATTTTTCACCTCCCCCCACCATAACGTTGCCTTTTCCCGCAACTAATATTTAGCTAGGCCAGCTTTAAGTTTGTTGTTATATTCGTAAACTTGGAAATACTTATTCATATTTATTATCCATGATTCCACCATATCCTCAGCTTCTCCGCCAAATGTAGGAGGTTTTATTTTTCAGAATTCCCCTTGCAATTCCACTTTCTGTTTTTGTTCTTGTTGATCTGAAATATTCCCAAATTCAGCTTCATTATAGGTTCTACTTTTGCTACTTCGTTGAGTACGACTCCCTTCTGGATGATCATGCACTTGTTTTTGTTGTTCACCCTCTCCATGGGTATCCAAAATACGATGTACAAGGTGTTGATTCTGCTTATCCGAGAGACTCTTCGGTATATTTTCTTGTTCTCTCATTAAACTCTCGTTATCATTTCTGACTCAAGTCATCCCTATCTGAAGGTGTCCAATAATTTATTTTCCTGGCATTGCTGCTCCTCTAGTATTCTATTGGTCTGCTGGTGCTAGTCTATACTTAACTGTACCCACATTTCTGGGTTAACTTCAGGATTGGGAAAAGGTTGCTTTTTCCCTGTATTTCTGGGCATTTTATGACTGACCCCTCTTCTCATGGTAATATCCTTATTATTATTTATGTCACTGTGCACAGTTTTCAACACAAGGTCAAACGAAATCATCCATGTTATTGTGTTGGCCCATCTGGCCTTAACATGTAACCATGCTCTCACACCGCTTGTCACAACCCTTGACATAAACACAAAATTCAATCACAAAAAAAAATATTACTTTCATTAACTTAACTCACTCTATTTATTGCACATTCTTTAAATACCAAAGATTTGTGACTTACTATATAATAACATGATATTAGTTATAATTTCACTTCACGTTCTCTCACCCTTCTAGCTATCAAAGTTGTAGACTATCTGAATTAGATTTAACTCAGACATATATTATAATTTACAAAAGCCCAAAGGCATCAACATCAGTATGCAAACTTGGGTACTTGTCATATGGATTTTATGATTATCATTTTCGAATTGTTCAATATTTTAATCATCCACATTTGGTTGTACCACAACGTCTCCATCATGTCACAACGCCATCAGCTGGAATTGAATTCTTTGACCAAAATTTATGATAATGGGCTCTTATACATTTCAAATGCAAAAATATTTTAATCAGATTTACTGTTTTTGACTTTTGGATTGCTTCGGTTCTGTTAACAAACATGAGACACCTGGAAAATTAATTACCGAGGCGTATATCTGTTTGGGATGGCTGGATTGTGATTGTTGATCGAACATCCCTCGATCTGTCAGTGCTACGGGAATCTGGGGTGGTTAGGGTAACCACACCACCTTTGCTTGACCATTCACCTCATTCTGCCACCGCTCTCTGCTTCTGGTTGCTCTGCAATTTTTTGTTTCTTTTATGTATACCTTCGTGGTTTTTTAAGCTGCTTCTGCTAAACAAGGGTGGTGTAACCCTCCCTTACCATGTGACACTCCCAGTCTCACTGTAAAGATAACTTATGCTTCATCTCCGCCATGGTTTTCCTCGAGGTCGAAAATTATTTTTTTGTTCAATGCTCGGCAGAATATGAGTTTTTATCAGTCGGTTTACCTTATTTCAATTTCATAAGGAACTGGGGTTTTCTTGAATACTATCCTCTGTCTTTTAATATATAAGGTTTCATTCCATCTTGTCAGTATTCTCAGACTCACACTTTCTAAAGATGCCAAAGAATCCTGAGGTGATGAAAGGGTTTTCATTTTTGCTCACTTCACAGAATAAAGATGGTACAAAATCCCTTCTTACTCGATTTTTAGGTAATCATCTAACTGAGGGTTTTTGCTACCATTTAATCATTTTCTGTCTCTTTCTATAGTTCCTCTTCATTTTGGATTATGTCTTCTGGGCTGAGGTACTAAATTTATTATTTGTCATTTTCCATTTACATTACAAGTGTCGGCTACCTTCTAATGAAGGGTTTACTTAGCTTTCCTCCAAGATCTCTCCTTGAACTACCTAGTAAGTTCAAGTCGTCCAGTGATGTTTGCTGCACATTGTTTATACTATATGAGGTATGAGGGTGAAACCCCCGTGTATACATGGATCTTTATGTTCCGGCAAAGCCCGCTTGCAAGATAACTATTGGCTCGAGCTCTTCAGTTATATCCTTTCCGCACTCTTAAAATATTACATCTCCTTCCTCCATGCGAAGGCTTAGTTTTCTAATTTATTAGGTTGGAAGGTTTACAATAATTAAGGATCATTGCCTTTCTCTACCAGATTGTATATATTTGGAAATGTAATTTATCTGTTTACGAAACTGTTTCCTATTGCACCTTTGTTGATTCACATTGTTTATTATATGAAACCCCTTCATGGATATTTTGCATCTTTACATGAACAATTTAGTATAATTCCTAATTCCAAGTTTGCACAGATTTTTCTACTATATGCGTCGTTTTTCCAATGGATTCTTGATATGTTTTTGTATAACTACCTTAGATGAGTTTTCTACAAAATGTATTGTTTTCCTTCAAGAATAAGTTTTCACAGCGTATTATTATTTTTCAATCTCTACAAATTCTAATGAATATTTGTTTAAGGATTTTGTAATTCATCTCAGTTATTGTCTATTATTTCTGTGAATTCATTATATTAGGGTATTGTAGGGTTTATACCGGCCCAGGGACTATGACCCTTGCCATGTTCCTTCGAGGCTTGGCTCTAAACCCTGGTGTCATTGAATATACAGATAAATACTCACATATGACTGAGTTATCTGCAAGGATAATTTCTCTGAGTTTAAATTCTTTCCTTTATATAAAAACATGATGTTTTTTTTATGATAAGTTTATCTCCACAGAACTAATAGAGCACTCTTTATTATCCATCTCGTTAAATACAGTAACTTTCCCAAACAATATCAGCAATCATTCAATAGACAGAGGTTTTAGTTTCTAGACATAACACTTTATCAGTCTGCCTTGCATATTAAAACAGATCTAGGCATTCATAAATTATTCCTTTCAAACATAAAATCCAAATCTCTAGATAAATTTATTTTCTAGTCTATCTTGCACAGTAAAGCATAAAATCTTGATATTCTTTATACTTGTCTCATATTTGCTTCTTCTTAACTCATGTTCCATCTAACCGTAAGTGTGGCGATTACGTCCTCAACTTCCCTCGTGCTCCTCTCAAAAGCCTTAAAAAGTAGACAATTTTTATAGAGAAGATAGGCCTCAAGATTCTTCTAATCAAGTCTATACTTCTCTGGGTCTAGAGCTCCACTGGTCTCTTACCAGCTGTGGACAACTCTCAATCAGCTTGCAATTCCTTACACTTATTACCCTTCCTTTCCTTCTAAAGAGAACCCCTTCCCACAATAGGATTATTCCTTTATCCTCTTCTGTGAAGTAACTGTGAGATCACAGTCTCTATTTACTTTTACTCTGGGATCTTGGACACATTCACCATTCAGTTAATTCATTTTCTTCACTTAAGATAATTATCCATTAATTATTTTATTTCAAATAAATTCGTTTTCTAATAACAAATACCACTCATTAGTCAATTATATTAAAGAAAACATTAATGTATCATAAAATCTATTTACCATAGTTTAATCATAAACCGATTGTTATATATATATATGGAATTCCTCCTCTTTTTCATATCTATGTGTTGTATGATATGCATGGTTGGTTTATGTGTGACCTAGTGTTAGTGTGCATCTGGGTTTGTGTGAGTATCAGTGTATTATTATGTTAGAGGAGACAAGGAAAAGTGGCAAAGTTGCTAAAAAAAAATCACTGTTCTAGCTGAGTAATACATTATTTTAAATTCAGGTATATATTATTATTTCATTTCCACTCTACTTTGGTCTACACTCATTGATCCTTTTAATTTCATGGCAGTGATTGATATATATCCATGTATCTCAAATCTGAGGCAAATTATGTGATTTATCTCAAATCTCATACATTCCATTCATTTCAGTAATGATTTTTCTAGGGATCTGTTCGATTCGTTTATGGATAGGAACAAGCTACGCTGAGCTGTTACAGGGGACAAGGCGAAGTGGCAGAGTTGCTAAAAAAATCATTGTTCTAGCTCAGTAATGCATTATTTAAATTTCAGTTATATATTATTATTTTATTTCCACTCTGCTTTGGTCTACTCTCATAGATATTTTTAATTTCATTTCAGTGATTGCAATATATATCCATATATCTCAAATCTGAGGCAAATTATGTGATCTATCTCAAATCTAATACAGTCCTTTCATTTAAGTAATGATTTTTCCATGGATCTGTTTGATTCGTTTATGGATAGGAACAAGCTACGCCGAGCTGGTAAAGCATGATCATTGCTCCTCGAATCCTTTTCAATAATTCGCACGGATTCAATTACAGGCATGTTTCCCTTACACTCCGCTCGGAAGGAAAACCCTAGTCATTTTGTTCCAGTTTTTATTCATTTAATTTTTTCAACCTTGTAATGATGGGGAGTGGGGCTTTCTATTTCAAACAGCACCAAAATTATTTTCTTTTATTTTTTGAAAGTATTTTCTTCCATTACTATTCTTGTTCCATCTTCGTTCCCATACCTAGGTCCACTGGCCTTCATTGGAGTGTTGCGAGGAGAAAAACGAGACGAGAAAATTTCTGATTATTTCTGATTTTTAAACACTCTAGTAAGGAATTAACGTCTTATCAGAAGGGGCGAATTCAATTCTCCTGGTTCCATCTTACTCAATTCTTTTATGGGCCAAACTCCCATACTTAGGTCCACTGGCCCTACTTGGCGGGTTTGGGGTGAAAAAAAAAATGTACACGATTAAGATTTCTGATTATACATCCCAAAATCTATGGAGATTAATGCTGCAAAAGGTTATTGGTTTTTAAAGTACCTATGCCAAATTTGAAGTGTGTATTAAAACACTCTAGTAAGGAATGGGAAGGTGAGGTTGCAACGGTGGGAAAGGTCGATCTCTGTCCGCTGAATCTATATAACACGTGTAACTTACAGACATATATTTATATGCAACCCAACCCAAACAAACTTATATATATAGTACACCTTTCAGGAAGGAGAGGAAAGTATAACCAGAACTCGAAACCCACTTGTATGGAAAGTACACCATAGAAGTAGAGACGACTCCACCAAAATATTGACCTCACCCGACCTGCGAGAATATACCTTCACCGGACTTTGTGGGACTTCTGCGTCCATTAGGTGTTGCAACAACTTTAAGATCTCTCGGAGGAGCATTTGTAAAGACAATCCTTTTGACTTTGGAGGATTTTTGTCTTTGTTTAAGTTATACCGTTCTAATTAAATAATCGTAGTATCTCAGTTCATAATGTACATTTAAACTTAAAGGTCAAATTTCCAATGTTTTTTTTCCACCATTATGCGGAGACGTAAAAACTAGTTTTTAGTGTAAATGTAGTTTTTGTGTAAATGTTCTGTAGTTTTATTTTATTTAAAATAGGTAAATTTCAACAGATTTTTTTTATTTAAATAAGATTCTCATTTATAGAGTGCATTTTGGTTTCGGTATCGTTCTTAATTATCAAATTGAGATGGTGCAATTCTTTTATTTAAATAAGATTCTCACTTATGTTGTGTAGTTTGGCCTCGCTATTGCTTTTAATTATTAAAATGAGCTGGTATAATTTGTCTTTGTTTAAGTTATACCGTTCTTATTAAATAATCGTAGTATCTCAATTCATAATGTACATTTAAACTTAAAGGTCAAATTTCCAATGTTTTTTTTTCCACTACTATACGGAGATGTAAAAACTAGTTTTTAGTGGAAATGTAGTTTTTGTGTAAATGTATTGTAGTTTTATTTTATTTAAAATAGTTAAATTTCAAACAGATTTTCTTTTATTTAAATAAGATTCTCATTTATATAGTGTATTTTGGTTGCGGTATCGTTCTTAATTATTAAATTGAGATGGAGTAATTCTTTTATTTAAATAAGATTCTCATCTATGTTGTGTAGTTTGGCCTCACTGTTGCTTTTAATTATTAAACTGAGCTGGTATAATTTGTCATTCTCAAAATCATTTATTTTTTCATAGTTGCTCAGTATTATTATTAAGCCATGTACTTTGGATTAAGTGGCTTTCTTCAAAATTGAGTAAAATAAGATTCTCATTTATGTAAATGAAGTGTATTTTGGTTTCAGTATCGTTCTTAATTATTAAATTGAGATGGTTTAATTCTTTTATCTAAATAAGATTTTCACCCATGTTGTGTAGTTTGGCCTCACTATTGCTTTTAATTATTAAAATGAGCTGGTATAATTTGTCTCTCAAAATCATTTTTTCATAATTGCTCAGTAGTATTATTAAACCATGTACTTTGGATTAAATGGCTTTCTTCAAAATTGAGTTGGTGTAATTCTTTTATTTAAATAAGATTCTCAGTTTTGGTGTCAGTATTGTTCTTAATTATTAAAATGAGCTGGTGTAATTTGTCACTCTCACAATCATTTTTTCATGGTTTTTGAGTTTTGTCATTAAATTTAATTTCTCTAACCATGTAGTTTGGATTAAATAGCTTTCTTAAAAAATGTATGTGAATTGTGTTTTAATATTTTATAAATGTGTTTTTATTTATATCTTCTAATTTAATAAGTTAAATTTTGTTTTTACATAATTAGATTTTATTTATTTTCATCATTAAATTGGATATGAATACATATAATTTTTTTAAAATAATTTTGGTTGTATTTTATGTTATTATTAATATTATATATTTTATTTTTAAATAATTTTTTATTATTTTATAATTTAGATAATAATATGTTATTATTAATATTATATATTTTATTTTTAAATAATTTTTTATTAAATTTTTATTATTAATATTTTATAATTTAGATAATTAATATGTTATTAAGTTCTATGGTATAATATATTTTTTAAATAAAATAATGTAATTTTTTTTCTTTTGAAATTATATATAATATAAAATGAGATTATTTTTCTACTAAAATATATGTTATAAAATTAAATAGTAATGTAAATGTTTTTTAAGATTAACTTTGAATATGCATTTTTATTAATGTTGATGTAAAAATTCTTATAAATTTGAATAGGGCTTAATGCGGTTTAATTAAAATAATATAATGTATAATGAAAAAATGTTTGAATTATATAATATAAAATGATAATGCTTTTATAATTAGATCTATATTATAAAATAAAATTGTAATGTATACACATTTTAAGATTGATTTTGAATATATGATTCTTTAATTATCATATATATATATATATATATATATATATATATATATATATGCTTTTATAGATTTATATTTACTAAGAGTAGGCTAGGGTAGGTAAGGCTAAAATAGAGTAGGCTATGGTCGGCTAGGTTAGGTTAGGCTAAAATAGGCGAGGGTAGGTTGGAGTATGCTAGGCTAGTCTAGGATAGTATATAGTAGGCTATAGTATACTTGACTAGGCTAGCCTATAATATACTAGAGTAGGCCAGCCTAGTATAGGCTAGGTAGGCTACGTTAGGCTAGGCTAGGCTACAAGGATAGAGTAGGCTAAGCTAGACTAGGGTAGGCTAGGATGGGCTACGATGGAGTAAGCTAAGTTTGGATAGAGTAGGCTAGGTTAATGTAAGATAATGTAGGCTAGGCTAAAGTATGGTAGGCTAGGCTAAGCTAGGCCAAAGTAGACTAGTATGCTAGACTAGGTCAAGCTAGGCTAGGCTAAATTAGACTAGGGTAGCACATGCTAGGCTAGCCTAGAGTTTGCTAGGTTAGGCTAGGCTAGCCTAGAGTTGGCTAGGCTAGGCTAGGCTACAAAAGAAAAGGCTATGCTAGGCTAGTCTAGGCAAGGCAAGGCTAGAGTAGGCTTTACTAGGTGATACTAGGCTAGGATAAGCCATGATAGGTTAGAGTAGGCTAGGATAGATTAGGAAAGGCTGGGATAGAGAAGGCTAGGCTAGGTTAGGCTAGGATAGGTTCTCCTAGGAAAGAGTAGGCATGGCTAGGCTAACATAGGCTAGAGTAGGATAGATTTGGCTAGGCTATATTAGTCTAGGTTAAGGTATGTTAGTGTGGCCTAGGTTAGGAAAATTTAGGCCATGCTAGAATAAAGTAGGCTACGACACGATAGGGTAGGGTAGACTAGGCTAGAGTAAAGTATGATATTTTTGGATAGACTAGTTTAAGACAGGTTAGAGTAGGCTAAGCAAACATAGGTTTAAAGTGGGGTAGGTTAGGATATAGTAGGCTAGGCTAGGCTAGGCTATAGTAGACAATGTTAGGCTACAGTAGGGTAGCACATTAGAGTAGGCTAGAAAAGGTTAGGATAATATGGGCTAGAGTAGGCTAGAGTAGATTAGGCTAGGTTGGGCTACGTTCGAGTAGGCTAGAGTAGGTTAGCCTAGTGTAGGTTATTCTATGTTAAGCCAAGCTAAATTAGGCTAGCCTAAGCTTGATTAGACTAATATAGGCTACACTAGGCTAGAATAAAATATGCTACAGTAGACTAGGCTACACTATGCTAGTGTAGGCTAGGATAGGTTAGATTAGGAAAGGCTAGGTGAGGCTTGGCTAAACTAGGTTAGGCAATGCTAAGCTAGGCTAAAGTAGGCTAGACCAGGCTAGGTTAGGGAAAATTAGTCTTGTACGCTAGGCTATGTTTTAGTAGACTTGGATAGACTATGGTAGGATAGGCTAAGCTAGAGTAGGTTAGGATATGATAAAGTAGGCTAGCCTGGAGTGGGCTAGGCTACACAAAGATACATAAGAGTGGAAAAGGCTAGGCTAGAGTATGCTAGGATAGATTAAACTAGAGTAGAGTTGGATACACTAGGCTAGACAAGGTTAGAGTAGTCTAGGCTAGCATAAGCTAATCTACGTTAGGCTACAGTAGGCTAGGATTGAATATGCTAGAGTAGGCTAGGCTATGATACAGTAGGGTAGGATAGGTTAGGCTATGAAAGAGTAGGCTTTGCTATACTATGAAAGAGTATGCTAGAAAAGGTAGAGTAGGATAAGATTGAATATGTTATAGTAGGTTAGGCTAGGATAGAGTATGCTAGGCTAGATTAAGCTAGGATTGAATATGCTATAGTAGGCTAGGCTAGTGTAGAGTAGGAAAGTCTAGGTGAGACTGGGAAATAGTAGGCTTGGCTAGGCTAGGATATAATAGGGTTTTATGCTAGAGTAGGCTAGAAAAGGTTAGGATAGGATACACTAGCATAGGCTAGCCTGAAGTAGGTTATGCTATATTAGGCTAGGCTAAAGTAGCTTAGGCTTCACTAATGTAGGCTAGGTTAGGCTAAAGTAGGCTAGTAGGCTAGAGTAGACTAAGGTAGGTAAGCTAGGCTAGAATAAACTAGGCTATAGTAGGCTAGGATATAATATGTTTAAGTAGGATAGGCTAGGTTAGAGTCAGGTATCCAAGTGTAGGCCGGGCTAGGTTAGGCTTGGCTAAAGTAGGCTAAGCTAGGCTAGGTGAGGGTAGGCGACACTAGGGTAGGAAAATGTACTCTCATAGGCTACAATAGGCTAAGGTAGTCTAGGTTATAGTAGACTAGGATAGAGTAGGCTAGGCTAGGCTATGCTAGAGTAGGTTAGGAGAGGTTAGAGTAGACTAGGATAGAGTAGGCTAGGCTAGGCTCTGCTAAAGTAGGCTAGGCTAGGATAGAGTAGGCTAGCCTAGAGTAGGCTAGTTTAGAGTAGGCTAGGCTAGTATAGGATAAAATAGAGTAGATAAGGCTACACTAGAGTAGGCTAGGCTAGATTAAACTAGGCTACAGTAGGCTAGGCTAGGCTAGAAATGGCTAGTATAAGCTAAGCTAGGCTAGGCTAGAGTAGGCTAGGATTCAATATTCTAAAGTAGGCTAGGCTAGGTTATGCTAGGAAAGAGAAGGCTTGGCTAGGCTAGGAAAGATTAGGCTTGGCTACACTAGGAAAGTGTAGGCTAAGTTAGGCTAGGAAAGACTAGGCTATGCTAGGCTAGGCTAGGGTATTTTAGGCTGAATTAGGATAGAGTTAGCTAGGATACTATAGGATATACTAAAGTAGGTTTGGGCAGCCTAGGTTAGGCAACGTTAGGGTAATCTAAGCTAGTATAAGATATAGTAGCTAGGATAGGATAGGTTACGCTAGGTAAGGCTATCATATGATAAATTTGGCTAGGCTATTCTAGGATACATTAAAGTAGGATAAGATAAAGTAGGCTAGAGTAAAGTAGGTTAGGTTGGGTTAGACTAGGCTAGGATAGAGTAGGAAAGGCTAGAGTAGACAAGGCTAGGCTAGGATTCCACAGGTTAGTAGGTTAGAGAAGGATAAGCTAGGCTAAGTTATAGTAGGCTAGTCTAGTCTGCACTATGTTATACTAGGATACACTAGGCTAAATAAGGCTAGAGTAGGTTAGCATAGGCTACTATAGGCTACGTTAGGCTAGCATAAACTAAGGTAGGATACGTTAGGCTAGCATAGGCTAAGGTGCACTAGGCTAGGCTAGAGAGGGCTAACCTACACTAGGTTAGAGTAGGCTAGGCTAGATTAGGCTAGGCTAGGATGGATTAGGTTAGATTATGTTAGTATAGGATAGATTAGGATATGCTTGGTTAGTGTAGGATAAGATAGAATAGACTAGGCTATACTTAGAAAGAGTAGGCTAAGTTTGAGTAGGATATAGTTGTCAAGGCTAGTCTAGGCTAGGCTAAAGTAGGTTAGGCTAGATTATAGTAGTGTAGAGAAGAGTGCAGTAGGGTATGCTAGGCTATCCTAGGATAGAGTAGGATAGACTATAATATGTTAGGCAGGGCTACGCTAGGAAAGGCTAGAGTAGGCTAGTGGGTTCGAGTTGCCTAGATTAGCCTAGCTAGAGTAGATTGGTTTAAAATTTTCTAGGCTAGGGTAAGTGAAGATGTAGTAAGTTAAGCTAGGCTAAACTGGGATAGAGTATTCTAGGCTAGGCTAGTTTAGGATAGAGTAGGCTAGAAAAGCATACATTACGATAAGCTAGAATAGGATAGCTTAGAGTTTTCTAGGCTAGACTAGGCTAGACTAGAGTAGGATACGCTAGGCTATGGTTGTTTAGACAAGAATAAGAAAGGATATGCCAAGCTAAGCTAATGTAGGCTAGGATTGGCTAGGATAAAGTAGGATAGTTGGTTAGAGTAGGCTAAGATAGGGTAGGTTACAATAGACTAGGCTAAAGTAGGGTAGGCTAGGATACAATAGGCTAGGCTAGGCTAGGATATAGTAGATAAGGCTAGGCTAGGGTAGAGTTTTCTAGGCTATTCTAGAAAAGGATAGAGTAGCATAGGCTAAGCTAGAGTAGGCTAAGCTAGGCTGTCACAGGATAAGCTAGGTTACGATAGGACAAAAAATTTCGAGTAAGATAGTCAAGGAAAGCGTAGGATAAGCTAGGCTAGGCTAGTCTAGGGTAGGGAAGTGTAGGTTAAGCTTGGCTAGGTTAGTATAGAATAGCATAGAGTGAACCTAGTTGGGTAACGCTAGAGTATGCTAGGCTAGAATAGGGTAGGTTGTTGAGAATTTGGTAGGACAATATTTAATTCAAATTCTCTACTTGATAAATACATGTGAGCTTACTTCTTTCACTTATGTGTTTTATTCTTATCTTATTATATCTTTCATCAAGTCAATTATCAAAACATAAGAGAAACATATCTAGGCTCTTCAAGGGAGGGCCAAAAACCCTCCCTCTTGGAGAGGAAAAGCCATAATAAATTAATTTTCTAGAATTTAAAATGAAAAGTACCATAACCATGACACACATGCTTGACCTTTGTATGCCTCCAATACATTTTCACTCGTTCTTCATTGACTCCTTGATCTGATTCTTCCTTTCTGCACCATCCTACACTATCCTGCACTGACCTTAGAGAACTCAATATCTAGTACTTGATATCTCCTTAGATCACTTGGCTTGATCTTATATTATTCTTGGCTTCTTCTATCGAAGACAGTGCTACATACTTTTGTAACAATCCTTTACATGCAGCCCTAGACTGAACTTATGATACATCTTATTTGCACTCTAAATATATCCCTTTTCTTTCCTTCTGTACTTCATTGAGAAGCCATTATATAACTTCGCACTTCACTATAATTTTTTTAATCTGGATTAGCCTTATTCCCGCAACTTCCTATCAACCGTAGTCCTGCAACTTCACACTAGTTTAAGTCCTCCAAATTCACACTAGCTTTAGTCCTGAAATTCCACACTTTAATACAGAATTGCAGCTTCGTGGATATGTATTACTCCATCTTCTTTCTTGGTCCTATACCCAGTTCTATCCTCAGAATTACAACAGATATATATTAAGAAATCTCTCCAAGAATTATCTGAACTTTCTAGTTACAAATGAAATGAAGAGCTACCTTATATATAGTGAATTTCTTCCTCTGTTTAGGCTGACCCTTCAATCTATTTGTATGCCAACTTGGTCAGGGGTATGTAGGCTGACTAGTCCATAGCTCATATCTTGTCTAGAGGAGATATTTACTATTGATCTTGAGCACCATATTGAGTCATTTCTTAAAGATTAATATGAAAAGGTCTTGAGGCATACATGACTAATATTGATTTACATACAAGACTTTAATTAATACATTTATGAAAAGATAAAAAATCTCTAAAAGACATCAAGAATAAGTATTTTGACCTATAATAAAATTTATTTTTCATGAAGCCCATAAAGCAAGGTTATCAAAATATACATTTTAATATCTTTGTCTTGTTCATTACATAAATACATAATTACATAGTCAATATGAATACTGAAACTAGTTACACTTTCCAACACTCCCTCTTAACTAGGGTGGTATTCATGCAGGTACATGGTCACTTCAATCTCAAGAATCTCATAAGAAGAATTAGATTGGTAATCACATTTGTATAGCATCATATCAGCCAAATTCCTAGTTTAAGTCCTTTACTAACAACCCCATCTCTCACCAAGACAATGGACTAAAATGATGGTGAGACACATGACTTATAAAAACCATGGTCATTGTGTCTCCAAGTTATATACTCCACCCAGGTGTGCCCAGAGTATGACCTTCTTGGACTATTCTTCTCTTGGGTAGCCATCCCTGAAGGAATATTAGTCCCCAACTACTCTTATCTTGAGTTCCATATCTCATTCATGAAGAGTATCAGATACTAGATGATTACCCAATCCTTGATTATATATTTTAGGTGAAAACCAAAATGATGTGTCTATCCATTCTCTCAACATGGCCTTCACTAAGACTTACAGTCATTAGTCCTGTGCTATTGCATGAAAGATGAATTAGAGAATCATATACATCACTCCCTCTTAATTTAGGAAGGACATACTTCATGTTTCTTCCAAGTAAGAAACTTACCACCAAGCTCCCTCTCAACTAGGGACATGCAGTAGTGATGGTGAGACACCCAACTGATCATTAAGAATTCCTTCCCTCAATGTCATCAATTCCAGTATTGAGGAATCTTCAACTTTTGGCTTCATAGGGAACATATCATCCATCAGTTTTATCCACGAGTCATTTCAACCATCAGAAAGTGACCCATAAGTATTTCTCATCTGGTCCACCTTTATGCCATGCTTATTTCCATCGAATCATCTCCCAAGGATATTAAATCCTTCAACATAATTGGCATCCCTACATAAACTTATCTAGATAAACATTTACATATGAACTTTTAAATCAAAAGTTACCTTAGTGATGATCTTTCGCCATGACATCTTCCTGTAGGCATTGACATCCTCTATTTAGATTGACACATATCCTAAGGATATGTTTTGTGAAGGGTCTTCTTGTTTCACAAAACAATGAAACTTGGGAGGTTGTTCAAGTTCGCTCTACTGAACGAGGCCATATTTAGGTCATTGTGGGAGATTGGAAATAACTTTTTCTTAAAGAATCCAAATCAGGTCTGACCTATGGCATTGGAAAGAAGACACAAAGGGATACTATAGTTCCGAACTTAAAATATTGAGGATCACAAATCACAAATATACAACAAGATTAATAGCAAGATCCTAAAAATCAAGTAAAAGGACTTGTGTATCATTTTTTTTAAATTGCATAACGTTTAATTGAAAAATTAGATTGAAGTGACTCCAAGGGAATATGTAAGCATAGATATCAGTATTGGGTTCGAAAATGCCTCCCAAAAAGAATTCCACACCCATTAAGTCCTCTAAAACTTCTACTATGGTGCATGAAGAGGAAGAAGTGCAATGCGATGTATCAAAATTACGAGACCAATTGCAACAAATGTCACTCTCGCAAAAGTAATGAAAAATGAAATGAAAGCTAAAATGGATGGCTTGAAAAAAATGCTTGGAAGCTAGATGAATTTCATGGAAGCAAAGATGAATGGTGTGGATGATACGATGGCTGTGTTAGGCTAGCATAGGCTAAGGTAGGCTAGGCTAGGCTAGGCTAAGGTAGGGCTAACCTATAGTAGGTTAGAGTAGGCTAGGATAGATTAGGATAGGCTAGGATGGATCAGGTTAGATTATGTTAGTATAGGATAGATTAGGCTATGCTTGGTTAGTGTAGGATAAGATATAATATGCTAGGTTATGCTTAGAAAGAGTACCCTAAGTTTTAGTAGGATATAATTGTCGAGGCTAGTCTAAGCTAGGCTAAAGTAGGTTAGGTTGGATTAGAGTAGAGTAGAGCAGAGTGCAGTAGGGTATGCTAGGCTATCTTAGGCTAGAGTAGGATAGACTATAGTATGTTAGGCAGGGCTAGGCTAGGAAAGGCTAGAGTAGGCTAGTGGGCTCAAGTTGTCTAGCTTAGCCTAGCTAGAGTAGATTGGTTTATAATTTTCTAGGCTAGGGTAAGTGAATATGTAGTAAGCTAAGCTAGGCTAAACTAGGATAGAGTATTCTAGGCTAGGCTAGTTTATGCTAGAGTAGGATAGAAAAGGTTACATTATGATAAGCTAGAATAGGCTAGCTTAGAGTTGTCTAGGCTAAAATAGGCTAGAGTAGAGTAGGATATGCTAGGCTATGATTGTGTAGGCTAGAATAGGCAAGGATAGGCCAAGCTAGGCTAATGTAGGCTAGGATAGGCTAGGCTAAAGTAGGCTAGTTGGTTAGAGTAGGCTAATATAGGCTAGGTTACAGTAGACAGGCTAATGTAGGGTAGGCTAGGATACAATAGGGTAGGCTAGGCTAGGATATAGTAGATAAGGCTAGGCTAGGGTAGAGTTTTCTAGGTTATTCTAGAAAAGTAAAGAGTATCATAGGCTAAGATAGGCTAGGGTAGCATATGATAATCTAGGCTAGGCTAGAGTAGGCTAAGCTAGGTTATCATAGGATAAGCTAGGTTAGGATAGGATAAAAAAATTAGAGTAATATAGGCAAGGAAAGTGTAGGATAAGCTAGGCTAGGCTTTTCTAGGGTAGGGAAGTGTAGGTTAAGCTAGGCTAGGTTAGTATAGACTAGGCTAGAGTGCACCTACATGGGCAACGCTAGAGTATGTTAGGCTAGATTAGGGTAGGTTGTAGAGAATTTGGTAGCACAATATTTAATTCAAATACTCTAGTTGATAATTACTTGTGAGCTTACTTATTTCACTTATTTGCTTTATTTTATCTTATTATATATTTCATCAATTCAATTATCAAAACATAAGAGAAACATATCTAGGCTCTTCAAGCCAGGGCTAAAAAATCTCCCTCTTGGAGAGTAAAAGCCACAAGAAATTATTTTTCTAGACTTTCAAATGACAATTACCATAACCATGACACACAATCTTGACGTTTGTATGCCTCGAATACCTTTTCACTTCTTCTTCATTGACTCCTTGATCTAATTCTTCCTTTCTGCACCATCATGCACTGTCCTACACTAACCTTAGAGAACCTGGTCTCTAGTACTTGATATCTCCTTAGATCACTTGGCTTGATCTTATATTATTCTTGGCTTATTTGTATCTTGATTTATACCGAAGACAGTGGTACATACTTTTGTACCAATCCTTTACATGCAACCCTAGACTGAAATTATGACATGTCTTATTTTCACTCTAAAGATATCCCTTTTTTTGCCTTTTGTACTTCGTTGAGAAGCCATTGCATAAATTCGCACTCCACTGTAATTTTTTAAATCTGCATTAGCCTTATTCCCGCAATTTCGTATCAACCGTAGTCCTATAACTTCACACTAGTTTAAGTCCTCCAAATTCACACTAGCTTTAGTCCTGAAATTCCACACTTTAACACAGAATTGTAGCTTTGTGGATATGTTTTACTCCATCTTCTTTCTTGGGTATATACCTAGCTTTATCCTTGGAATTACATCAGATATATATTAACAAATTTCTTCAAGAATTGTCTGAACTTTCTAGTTACAAATGAAACGTAGAGCTACCTTATATATAGTGACTCTCTTCCTCTGTTTAGGCTGACTATCCAATCTGTTTGTATGCCAACTTGGTCAGGGGTATGTAGGTCGACTAGTCCACAACTCATATGTTTTCTAGAGGAGATATTTACTGTCTATCTTGAGCACCATATTGAGTCATTTATTAAAGATTAATATGAAAAGGTCTTGAGGCATACATGACTGATATTTCTCTATATACAAGACTCTAATTAATACATTTATGAAAAGATAACAAATCTCTAAAAGACATCAAGAATAAGTCTTTTGACCTATAATAAAATTCCTTGCTTATGAAACCCATGAAGCAAGGTTATCAAAAAATACATTTTAATACCTTTGTCTTGTTCATTACATAAATACATAATTACATAGTCAATATGAATACTAAAACTAGTTACACTTTCCAATTCTCCCTCTTAACTAGGGTGGTATTCATACAGGCACATGGTCACTTTCAATCTCAATAATCTCATAAGAAGAATAAGATTGGTAATCACATTTGTATAGCATCATATCAACCAACTTCCTAGTGTAAGGCCTTTACTAAAAATCCCATCTCTCAAAAAATACAATGGGCTATAATGATGGTGAGACACATGAGTTATAAAAACCATAGTCGTTGTGTATCCAAGGTATATACTCTACCCAAGTGTTCCCAGAGTATGACTTTCTTGGACTATTCTTCTCTTGGGTAGCCAGCCCTCAAGGAATACATGTCCCCGACTACTCTTATCTTGAATTTATCTCATTCGTGAAGAGTATCAAATACTAGATGATTACCCAATCCTCCATTATATATTTAAGGTGAAAACCAGAAATATGTGTCTAGCCATTCTCTCCACATGGCCTTCACTAAGACTTACAGTCGTTAGTCCTAGTGTATTGCATGACAGGTGAATTAGAGAATCATATACATCACTCCATATTAACTCAGGAAGGACATACTTCATGTTTCTTCCAAATAAGAAACTTACCACCAAGCTCCCTCTCAAATAGGGAAATGCAGTAGCAATGGTGAGACACCCAGCTGCTCATGAAGAATTCCTTCCCTTGATGTCATCAATTTCGATATTGATTAATATTCAACTTTTAACTTCATAGGGAACATATCATCCATCAATTTTAACCACGAGTAATTTTAGCCATCAGAAAGTGACTCATCAGTATTTCTCATCTGGTCCACCTTTATTCCATGCTTATTTCCATCGAATCATCTCCCAAGGATCTTACTTCCTTCCATATGATAGGCATCCCTGCATAAACTTATCCAGATAAGCATTTACATATGAATTTTTAAATCAAAAGTTACCTTACTGATGATCTTTCACCATGACATCTTCCTGTAGGCATTGACATCCTCTATTCAGATTGACACATATCCTAAGGATATGTTTTGTGAAGGGTCTTCTTGTTTACCATACCTCTATAAAGGTCCACATATCTTCCCAGGAGATATCCTAGTCACATATTCTTGGTTTCCGGATGATAAATACCTCTTGACATGGCTTGAGTTCATGATCTCTTCCTTCCTTTCCCCACACAAATATATTCCCATGAACTTCTATTATCTTGTTCCTTATATGTATACAGAGACCTCATATTCCATATGAGGACATATTTATTTTTATTTATTAGTGGAAACCTATGCAATATAAGAGATCCTTCTTCCTTTTATGATACTTCTAAAGATATAAGTTCATTACCTGCAACCATATGACATCAATTCACAGCATCCAATGTCAGAACATAGACATATGTATGTACCTCATCCTTTTCCTTTTGAGACATCCAACAACAATTTACTACAATGAAGAACTTCATTTGCTCGAATTGCTTCACCAACGTGTCATCCTATCCTAATCCCAGAATTTTGTAACATAAAATTCTCGATGAAACCTTTTTCTTTATTTCTAAGGAGTGAATCCATAGAGAAATCCATTTAGAAAATTTCAGCACACGTTTCCATATTGATTATTGAATGATGACCCTTGATCTTGATGACTACCATCCATCAATGTTTGTTATCAGTGAGGTTTCCAAGAGGTACTTCTTCAAGTGATCCTTCCATGATTATATCATGTTGCTATTATTATATGCTACTTCCTATCATATCATTTTATTTCCAACAAAAATCACATAAAGAGAAAGACGATATCAATCATAATAGAGATATTTCATTCTCCTTTATTAGATTTATTTGAATCGGGTTCTTCCCTTTCATTTGTGACATGGGACTCTTCCTTTTTTCCTCCTTTAATTTCCATATTTAGGAAAATCACTTGTATAATTCCTAAGTTCATTACATCCAAAGCATTGTACTTTGTGGATATTTCTTCTTCTATTTTTAGGACCAAAATTTTCGAATATTCCTTTCTTGTTGGACATGGTTGCAAAAGCTTGATTCCCTTCACTTGATCTAGTATCAACCTTGGCTTTCAATATTGTTTCCTCTATTTCACATAAATACCATAGATCATGGAATGGTATTGCTTCTTTATTTCCCTACAAGCTTGAAGTGAAGCTTCCCCATTCTTCTGGTAGAGAATTCAACACCACTGTAGTCATCTCACTATCAAATATTACTTCTCCCAATTCTTGCAATTCGTATCTTATTTCAAAAATCCTCATAAAATATGAAGTGATTCCTTCCTCTCTTGAAAATTTCATCTTTTATAGATCTTGTCTCAGGGATATTTCTTCTCCTATAGTACTCATAGAGAATAGCTCTTCTAGTTTCTCATATATTTCTTTTGCAATTTTTAGCTTTGACAGATAAGGTATGAGTGAGTCCTTAATGGATTCTATGAGAATCCTCTGCACTCTGATTTCTCCTTTCATGTATTTGGCATGAGCCGGATCATCTTATTTTAAAGTTTGAATTGTATATCCTTTGATGTAGCCCATAACGTTTTCTTCGCATTACAAGGAAAATACCTTCTAGAGGAGGTTATAATGGAGGTTTTTAGTGTTATAAAATTGGCCAAAATTGTCAAAAAAACATTTGCTACAACATATGTTTTTAGTAACAGAGGTTTCAACGGAGCTTCTAATGAGATTTCAACACAAATAAAAAGACCTGGGCGGTTTGAGGTTGTTACGAATGTTTTTCCCATCGGTGCGCTAATCAGGTGTTAACACACTAGTGCGTTGTAGCATGAATGCACAAATACTGCAAACCTACCAAGCACCGAGATGAAAAACAAATTTCAGATGCCCCAAGGCATTTAGCAACATCCTGATGTGTGTCAGCTAGACAATGGCACCGACGCGGTCGAAGGTGCATGTACTAGGACATCAAGTTATAAAAACGCACCGACACGTTAAAGGAAAACCACACTGGTGCATGCAATGCATATCAGACCCCCCAGGTGGTATTCCTCGATAAAGTGCACTGGGCATTCTAATTGGTATTGGTATTTGTGCGATGTCCATAGGTTGTAGAAACACACCGGTGCGCATTATCATACAAACACACTAGTGCATAGTATCACACAAATGCACCAAGTGTTCTAATTTGTATTGGTATTTGTGCGGTGCCCATAGGTCGTAGAAATGCGCTGATGCACGTTAGCATGCAAATGCACTGGTGCACAGTTAGTAACACGCATGGGTGTTCATTTTGTATTTTTTAGAAACATCGACCTGTGACAGTGCAATTATTGTGATTTTTTAAAATTCCTTAGTCACCAAAAGTCGACACATATCTTATAACAATATTCATATCAATTAATTTTTATTAGTGCATTTGAATGTGATGTTTGGATTAATTTGTTCTATCATATCATCATATTTCACATGTCTTCATTATAATATTTAATCATCCATATATTTAATCAGTGGTGTAACATTTCACAACGACAATGGAGAACACAATAGAATAAATTAAAACGTATTTTATTATATATATGAATAAGACACTCTTTGTCATACAAAATGGGACAATTATTAATATCCCTTTGTCTTTCAATTGGGATACTATGTCCACTACATTAAAAAAAATGTATGATTTCACAGAAAAATATCTCAAAATATACAATGCCTTGATTTTCTATCCAAACATATTTATCATCATTCTTCGCTTGAATTGATGTCACTGCTCAAGCTACTTCCAGACTTTGGTTATTTTGAGGAATGTTTTTTTCACGATGTTCATCGTGTTCTTCTTATTCGATTTCCATCTACAAACTTAAAGATAAAATGTAATGAGTGTATATACATTGGTGAGAATATTGAAAATTGAAATATTAAATAATATACATCAATGTAAATCGAAAATAAATGATGTACCATAAAAATAATTTTCTCATGAACTATACAATTATTTCAAAACCAAATATCATGCCATCCTTCAACATTTCATTTGTTAGCACAGTTCCATACTTTGTTTCCTGGATGTTTTATACCCCATAACAAATCATATATTTAATATAAAATATTTTTTGTTCTATTAATTATAGACAGAGCTAATTAAAACAAGATTGATAGATGCTTACAAATTCCACAATTAATTTATGATATGCCAACATATACTGAGAACCCATATTTAACCCAATGTCAATCAATTCATCTCATGGTTCTTCTTTCTATCTTAGCACCTGTTTGAAGACATTCAATTATGATTGTTGTAAAAAAACTTAAAATTTACAAAAATGAAATCTAGCCAAGTTGTTATAAGGAAGTAACATTTACTCACAAGCTTAGATATCAACCCTTTTCTTCCTTGTCATCCTATTTTATGTGTTGAATGGGTTAAATTTTCTTTTGTTTTCTACCAGGAAATACTTGAAAATTAATATTTAAAGCTCAATTGTTTATTTATTGTACCCAAAAGGAAAATTCAATGAATACATATTACATTTGAAGAACATTGTTGTTGAGATGGCTCCTTGTGCGACGTAATTGTTGATCAGTGGTTGTCATTGATGTCAATCTAAGCAGCACCAAGGGCTACCCCAATATTGCATGGGAATTTTTACCTACCAAATTAATATATTCTGGGTCAAGTATGTGTTTTATGGCTTCTACTTTTCGACATGTTTCTGTTGATATATGGCACGCCACGCAATTATTCATAGTTTGAGAGATATTCATGTTTGAAGTTTGTACCCCTAGTTAGTGGGCTTAAACACCATGGGGTTGTGGCATGGGTCATTGAAAAGTCATAATCGATATTTTTTAAGCTCCTAAAATCCCTCCCATGTTCACTTGTTGAAGCCCCTCCCAACCTAAGCATTTATATAAATTGTGATCCTCATATCCTCCTTATGCAAGGGATTTCGCCATCTGAAATAGGTCATCATGGAATTTTCGCTCTAACGTTTTTTCTACGAAGGTTCAGAAGTTGAAATTTTTATTAAATGAAATTGAAATCCTAAGGAAGCTTCTATAAACATTTCAGATCAAGGTGCACAATATTTTCGGAGATATGATCTATGGAAGTCAGTGTTTTTGCAAGCTCCTGAAATTCATCTCAAAGAGGTGACCTTGGGAAAATCGTCAAAACTCTCTCTCTGAGTATTAGATTGGAATCATGTAAAAATTGGTAGATATTGCACGAACTCTAGTTTTTTCCCTATCAATTTTAGATCCAAGTGAAGAAACAGTGACACATGGCACACCGTACAAGTTCTCTCTACTGAAAAAATCCATAATTAAGGCATTGTGAAAGATTGTGCATAACTCTCACTTGAAGAATCCAAATTGGGTTAGACCTATGGCATTGGAAAGAATACTCAGAGGATTACTACAGGACCAAAATTTACATATTGGGGATTTGAAATAACAGAGATACACCAGATTCAATATCGATCTCCTAGAAGGTAACAAAAAGCTAGATCATGTGTTGTTAAGGGATACAAAGGATCATAATTTATAGGGCAGAAAAGCAAAGCAAGTTGCAGCAGAGGGTAGCACGAAAAGAGTAGCAACCAAGGTGCAGATCAGCAGTAAGAATTTCATCACATGAAGTCTTCAAGTGGGCAACACTGCATATAGTCACTATAAAGGTATCATTGTACTAAGTCATTGTAAATATAGTATTGTAAAAATGGTACTAGTGTCTATGTGCCAGGAGATGAAGAGGCAATGTCGGGAGGTTTAGGATCATCAATAGGTGTTTCTGTCATAGTTGGGGTTATGGTCTAGTGTGTCTTATTCTTATTCTACATCATTCTATATCATTGTAAAGTGGACCATTTTCCATGGTACAAAATTCCATTCTTCTTTTATTCTTCTACAGGGTGGTAGGGTGGTGGTAGGGTGAGTTGTAGCTCATGGGGTGTTAGGGCATCTGTTCAGTTGATTACTGAAGAATCTTGGGCGTTGGAGCGTCCATCTAGTGGGAGTTGGAGAAGAATGATTTTCTAGATTCTAGGAAGTTGGAGCTTTATTTTCAATTGGAGTTGAATATCAAAGAATTATTAGAAAAGCATTAGGTGGTTTTTGTCCCGGACTGGGTTTCCACCTTAAAAAATGTGTGCATTTGTGTTCCTTTTGTTTGCTACTATCATTGTACAAACACTGATAATAATTGAAGGTTAACTAATGCTCTAATTGAAAGGAATATTGATTCACCTCCTCTCTCAGAATTTCCAACAATTGGTATCAGAGCTTGGTTCCTTCAATAGCAGTTTAACAATTGGAAGGAGGTCACAGAGCATACCAAGAATGGTGTACCTCTATTCAATGAAAATAATTATTCACTCTGGAAAGGAATAATGGAGGCCTATCTCTTGGCGCAAGGTTATGAATAATGGGACACTATTTAAAATGGATTTACATCAACCACGGATGAACATGGTAAGAAGAATTTTGAAAATGATGCAAAAGAAAAGAATATTATTATTAGTGGACTTATTGGATCTACTTATCATAAGGTGTTGGGTTGTAAAACCACCAAAAATGTATGGGACAAGCTTGACAATATATATTCAGGTGACTCAAATTTCAAATAATCAAAGATTCAAATCTATAGAGAAAAATTTGAGCAACTCAGAATGAAAGAAGATTGCAACATTGTTGCATACTTCCAATATTTTGATGAAATAACCAATACTTTGGAAGGATTGGGAGGGACAATTGACGAGAATACTATTATACAAAAGATTCTTAGAACGTTACCAGGGAGATTCAACCCAAATGTATCAGTCTTAGAATATAGTGCAAATATGGAAAAAATCAGCAAAGAGGAATTACATGGAGTTGTCATAGCATATGAAATGAGACGTGATGAAGAAGAGGATACTTCGCATCTAGAAACTACGTTCGTTGCATATAAGAAAACCAATAAGGACAAAAAACCTTCAATTGAAAAGACATGCACCTGCAAGTGTGAAGAAAAGGAAGATGATGGAGAAGGTATTTCAGATGAAGAATATGCTTACTTTACCATAAAAAAAAAAATTGGTAAGGGAAAATTCAAAGATAAACTTCCATTGATATGTTTTAGCTGTGGTGAGGTTGGGCATTTCACAACAAAATGTCCGAACAAAAGTGATGGCTAATCAAAATGAAATAAAGGCTTTAGGAAATTCACTAAGCAAGAAAAAAGGAAAGGATCCAAAAGGAACTTTCTCTCTAAAGAAGATATCTCATCATCCGATGAAGATAGTAATAGCGAAGAAGAAGCCAAAGAGTGAGTATTGTTTATGGCCAAACATAATAAAGAAGAGGTATCAAAAAATGAAGAAGAAGGGTTGACGATAGAAGAATTTTCTAGGGAGGCAATCAGGCTTATAAAAGAGCTGAAGGCTGAGAAAATCCATTCCAATACTAATGAAGAACAAGTTAAAGGTCTCAAAATTGAAGTTGAAGAACACAAATGTATTGAAGAGTCACTTCAAAAGAAGTTGGAAGAAAGAAACCAAGAAAGGGAAGTATTAGAAGCCGAAGTAGTCTCGTTGCGTAAGGAAGTGAATAAGGGAAAAATTATCCAAAACTATGCCAACAGCTCAAGGGCATTGCAAGAAATCATCAACAATCAATGATCTTACAACGACATAACTGGCCTCGATTACAAAGAAGAAGAAGCAGGACCTTATACAAAAAAATACAATGAACCTATGAGATCTGACATGCATGTAGACTTCATTGGACAAGATTCGCAAGAACATCCTTGGAAGAAGATTCCTCGACAAAGATTTCCATCCAGGTACCAACATATTTTTTATCGCTATTGTTATTCATGTGTATAATTTAGTCATACAGCTGTAGAATGTCGCATGTACCCTAGGAACCAATACAATTCCAGGAGATCCTTCAAATATGAACCTCCCAAGGCTCAAAGAAACACCAATAGATTTGAACATTTAAGAAATAATATGGAATTTTACAAATGTCATAACTTTGGACACATAGCTACAGACTGTAGACTTGAAAATCCTCTAGAAGAATCCTCGAAGCCACAGAATGAATGAACATGGAAGGAGAAGAAGACTGATAAATGTGCTCTAGCTATCAAGGCTCAAAAAAATAAAGATCTGTGGTATGTTGAGAGCAGTTTCTCAACGCATATGACCGGAGATAGAAATAAATTTGTATCTCTGAAAGAGAATGAGGATGGAACCATATCCTTTGGAAATGATGGATCTTAAAATGTTATAGGATCAAGTACCGTCACTCTCGGAAGTAGAGATGTTATAGCCAAGAATGTTTTATTGGTTGAAAACATGAATCACCATCTACTCAGTGTTGGACAAATGTGCGATCAAGGACACACAATGCTATTCAACTGCATAAAATGTGAAATCAGTAAAGGCAGGTATGGTAAAATTGTGGCTACAGCAAGTAGAGCTCCAAATGACATATATGTTCTAGATGAAGCAACTAAATCATGTTTACTAGCTAAAGAATATGAAAGCTAGTTATGGCACAAACGAATGGGTCACATAAAATTTGAAAACCTTGTCAGGATAAGAAAAAAGGAAGCAGTACGAGAAATGCCAAAAATCTCAAAACCTTCCAACACACTATGTGAGGCCTATCGGCATGAAAAGCAAACAAAAGTCCAATTTAAAACAAAAGAACACTTTGCATCACATCCATTGGAATTGATACATACTGATATATGTGTTTTTGTGCAAACAAAAGGCTTAGATGGAGAATTATATTTCATGTTAATGATAGATGATTATAACAGGATGACAACCATCAGTTTCCTAAAGAAAAAATATGAAGCATTTGAGTGCTTTAAGATCTACAAGGAGTTGGTCAAAAATGAAATTGATTTGAAAATAAAGTGTCTAAGATCAGATAATGGAAGAGAATTCACTTCCAAATTATTTCAGCTATACTGTGATGAAAATGGAATAAAAAGACAATTTTCAATAGCATGAACACCTAAGCAAAATGGAATTGCTAAAAGAAAGAACAAAACTGTACAGGAAATGGGTAGAACAATGTTGAAGGATTGAAAACTGGATGAAAAATTCTGGGTTCAAACAATTGATACAACAATCTTCATTATCAACCGAAGTGTTCTCATAAATAATTGCAACAAGGCACCATATGAATTATGGAAAGGAAAACCAGCTAATACAAAATATTTCCGAACCTTCAGAAGCAAATGTTATATCAAAAGATAAGATCAAAATTTGGGTAAATTTGAATCACATGTTGATGAAGGTATCTTTGTTGGTTACTCACACAAAAGAAAGGCCTATAAATGTTATATTCTAAGACGAAAACAGATAGTGGAGAGCATAAATGTTACATTTGACAAATATGGTGTTCTAAAAAATAATGATGAGGATATAGAATCTTTGAAACTTGAGACAAGGGCTGAAAAGACAGATAAAATTCTAGAAGAATAAGCAACTATCAACCAGGAAGAAGTAAATAAAAATCATCAAGATATACCAGAACAACAACAAGAAGCTCCTGCAAAGAGAACAAAAGAATGGATTCAAAAGAACCATCCATCAAATAAAATCATTGGTGACATAAATGAAGGTTGACAACTTCATTCATCACAATAAGCTCACATTAATTCTCTAGCAACCTTTGAGCCTAGTATTTTTTAGGAAGCCATCCAAAATGAACATTGGGTAGCATCTACGAATGAAGAATTGGATCAAATCGAGAAGAATAACACCTAGGAATTAGTTCCATGACCAAAATATAAAACTGTCATTGGGACTAAATGGGTGTTCAGGAACAAATTGAATGAATATGGAAAGGTTACCAGAAACAAAGAAAGATTGGTTTACAAAGGCAATGCACAAGTGGAAGGAATTGATTTCGACAAAACATTTGCACCAGTTGCCAGAATGGAAGCCATTCGAATTTTTATTTCCTATGCATGTTCAAGAAAAATCAAAGTCTACCAAATGTATGTTAAGTCAACATTTCTGAATGGATAATTATAAGAATAATTTTACATCGAACAACCTAAAGGTTTTCTATTATCAGAAAAAGAAGACTATGTTTGCAAGTTAAGGAAGGCTCCATATGGTCTCAAGTAGGCTCCCAGTGCATGGCATGTTTTTCTTGATTGATATGTACATCAACAAGGGTTCAAGAAAGGTATTGCTGATAGAAATATTTATGTACAAATAGATAAAGATAATTTAACAATCGTTGAGGTATATGTGGATGATATAATATTTGGTAGCATTGATGATCAACTAAGTAAGAAATTTTCTACAAATATGCAAAGTGAGTTGGAGATGTCTTTACTTGGTGAGCTGAGATACTCCTTAGGGCTTCAAATATCTCAGCAAGAGAAAGGAATATTTATGTGTCAAGCCAATTACATCAAGGAAATGCTCAAGAAATTAAAAATGGAAGTTGGCAAACCCATCCTTACTATGATGGTAACAGGTTGAAAATTGAGCATAGATGAATCATTTAAGGATGTCGATAAGAGGTTGTATAGATCTATGATTGGTAGTCTTCTATATGTAATAGCTTCCCGACCAGATGTTATGCATGTAGTTGTACAAGTAGCAAGATTCCAAGCAGCACCAAAAGAATCACATATTACTGCTGTCAAAAGAATTCTTCGATATCTAAAGGGCACAGAAGAATATGGCTTGTGGTATACCAAGGGTAACGATCTCATTATTCAAGCCTTTACAGATGCAGATTGGGAAGCAATCATTGATGATCGTAAGAGTACTAGTGGAGCATCATTCTATCTAGGTGGTTTTCTCGTATCATGATTGCAGGGGAGGCACTTGTGCTACCATCAATGACAAAGGGGGAGATTGTTGATCAGTGGTTGTCATTGATGTCAACCTAATCAGCACCAAGGGCTACCCCAATATTGCATGGGAATTTTGACCTAACAAATTAATATATTCTGGGTCAAAAATTCGTTTCATGGTTTCTACTTATCAATATGTTTATGTTGATATATGGCACGCCACGTAATTCTTCACAGTTTGAGAGATATTCATGTTTGAAGTTTGTACCCATAGTTAGTGGGCTAAAACCCCATGGGGTTGTGGCATGGGTCATTAAAAAGTCATAATTAATATTTTTTAAGCTCCTAAAATCCCTCCCACATTCACTTGTTGAAGCCCCTCTCAACCTAAGAATTTATATAAATTGTGATACTCATATCCTCCTTATGCAAGGGATTTCGCCATCTGAAACAGGTCATCGTGGAATTTTTGCTCTAAAATTTTTTCTACAAAGGATCAGAAGCTGAAATTTTTATTAGGCGAAGCTAAAATCGTTAGGAATCTTCTATAAAAATTTTTGATCAAGGTGATATATGGAAGTCAGTGTTTTTGCAAGCTCCTAAAATTCGTCTCAAAGAGGTGACCTTCGGAAAATCATCATAACTCTCTCTCTGAGTGTCAGATTCGAATTATGTAAAAATTGGAAGATATTGCATAGACTCTAGTTTTTTCCCTATCCATTTTAGAGCTGAATGAAGGAACAGTGACATGTGGCACACCACACAAGTTCGCTCTACTGAAAAATTCCATAATTAAGGCATTGTGAGAAATTGGGCATAAATATCTCTTGAAGAATCCAAATTCGGTCAGACCTATGGCATTGGAAAGAAGACTGACAGGAATACTACAGGAATGAAAATTACATATTGGGGATCTAAAATAACAGAGATACACCAGATTGAATATCGAGCTCCTAGAAGGTAATAAAAAGCTAGATCATGTGTTGTCAAGGGCTAAAAAGGATCAAACTTTCTAGGGCAGCAAAGAAAAGAAAGTTGCAGCAAAGGGTAGCATGAAAAGAGTAGCAACCAAGGTGCAAATATGTAGTAATAATTTCATCACATGATGTCTTCAAGTGGGTAGCATTGCATACAGTCACTGTAAAGGTATCATTGTACTAAGTCATTGTAAATACATTATTTTAAAAATTATACTAGTGTCTATCTGCCAAGAGTTGAAGAGGTAGTGTCAGGAGGTCTAGGATCATCATTAGGTGGTTGTGTCATAGTTGGGGTTATGGTGTAGTGTGTCTTCTTCTTCTTCAACATCATTCTATATCATTGTAAAGTGGACCATTTTCCCTGATACAGGAGTCCATTCTTATTTTATTCTTCTACAGGGTGGTAGGGTGGTGCTAGGGTGAGTTGTATCTCATTGGGTGTTGGGGAATCCATTCAATTAACTAATGAAGAATCTCGAGCATTGGAGAGTCCATCTAGTGGGAGCTGGAGAAGAATGATTTTCTAGATTCTAGGAAGTTGGAGCTTTATTTTCAATTGAAGTTGAATATCAAAGAATTATTAGAAAAGAATTTGGTGGTTGTTGTCCCATATTAGGTTTCCACCTTAAAAAATGTGTGCATTTTTGTTCCTCTTGTTTGTTGTTATCATTGTACAAACACTGATAATAATTGAAGATTAACTAATGCTCTAATTGAAAGGAATATTTATTCACCCCCCTCTCAGTATTTCCAACAATTGGTATCAAAGCTTGGTTCCTTCAATAGCAGTTTAACAACTGGAAGGAGGTCATGGAGCATACCAAGAATGGTGTACCTCTGTTCAATGAAAACAATTATGCACTCTGGAAAGGAATAATGGAGGTATATCTCTTGGTGCAAGGTTATGAAGTATGGGACACTATTTAAAATGGATTTACATCAACCACGGATGAACATGGTAAGAATAATCTGGCAAATGATGCAAAAGAAAAGAATATTATTATTAGTGGACTTATTGAATCTTCTTATCATAAGGTGTTGGGTTGTAAAACCACAAAAAATGTATGGGAGAAGCTTGAGAATATATATGCAGGTGACTCAAATGTCAAATAAGAAAAGCTTCAAATCTATAGAGAAAAATTTGAGCAACTCAGAATGAAAGAAGATTGCAACATTGCTGCATACTTCCAATATGTTGATGAAATAACCAATACTTTGGAAGGATTGGGAGAGCCAGTTGACGAGAAGACTATTATATGTAAGATTCTTAGAATGTTACCGGGGAGATTCAACCCAAAGGTATCAATCTTAGAATATAGTGCAAGTCTGGAAAAACTCAGCAAAGAGGAATTACATGGAGTTCTCATAGCATATGAAATGAGACTTGATGAATATGAGGGTACTTCGCATCTAGAAATTGCGTTCATTGCATCTAAGAAAACCAATAAGGACAAAGAACCTTCAATTGAAAAGACATGCACCTGCAAGTGTGAAGAAAAGGAAGATGATGGAGAAGGTCTTTCAGATGAAGAATATGCTTAATTTACCAGAAAACTAAAAATTGGTAACGGAAAATTCAAAGGTAAACTTCCATTGATATGTTTCCACTGTGGTGAGGTTGGGAATTTCACAACAAGATGTCCAAAAAAAAGTGATGGCAACTCAAAATGAAACAAAGGCTTTAATAAATTCAACAAAAAAGAAAAAATGAAAGGATCTGAAAGGAAATTTCACTCTAAAGAAGATAGCTCATCATCTGATGAAGATAGTGATAGTGAAGAAGAATCCAATGAGTGAGTATTGTTTATGGCCAAGCATAATAAAGAAGAGGTATCAAAAAATGAAGAAGAAGGGTTGACCATAGAAAAAATTTCTAAGGACGAAATCAGGCTTATAAAAGAGCTCAAGGCTAAGAAAAATCGTTCCAATACTAATGAAGAACAAGTTCAAGGTCTCAAAATTGAAGTTGAAGAACACAAATGTATTGAAGAGTCACTTCAAAAGAAGCGAAAAAAAGGAACCAAGAAAGGGAAGCATTAGAAGTCGAAGTAGTCTCATTGCGTACGGAAGTGAATAAGGGAAAAATTATCCAAAACTATGCCAACAACTCAAGGGCATTGGAAGAAATCAGCAAGAATCAATGATCTTACAATGACATAACTTGCCTCGGTTACAAAGAAGAAGAAGCAGGACCTTCTACAACAAAATTCAATGAACCTATGAGATATGACATGCATGTAGACTTCATTGGACAAGATTCGCAAGAACATCCTTGGAAGACGTTTCCTCGACAAAGATTTCCATCCAGGTACCAACATATTTTTTATCGCTATTGTTATTCATGTGTAAAACTTGGTCATACAGCTATAGAATGTCGCACGTACCCTAGGAACCAATACAATTCCAGGAGATCCTTCAGATATGAACCTTCGAGGGCTCAAAGAAAAATCAATAGATTTGAAAATTTAAGAAATAATATGGAATGTTACAAATGTCAGAACTTTGGACACATAGCCAGAGACTGCAGACTTGAAAATCCTCCAGAAGAATCTTCAAAGCCATAGAATGAATGAAAATGGAAGGAGAAGAAGAGTGATAATTGTGCTCTCGCTCTCAAGGCTCAAAACAACAAATATGTGTGGTATGTTGATAGTGGTTTCTCAACGCATATGACTGGAGATAGAAGGAAATTTGTATCTCTGAAAGAGAAGAAGGATGGAACCGTATCCTTTGGAAATGATGGATCTTCAAATGTTATAGGATTAGGTACCTTCACTCTCGAAAGCAAAGATGTTATAAACAATACTGTTCTATTGGTTGAAAACATGAATCATAATCTGCTCAGTGTTGGACAAATGTGTGATCAAGGACACAAAATGATATTCAACTCCATAAATTGTGAAATCAGGAAAGGCAGGTATGGTAATATTGTGGCTACAACAAGTAGAGCTCCAAACAACATATATGTTCTAGATGAAGCAAGTAAATCATATCTACTAGCTAAAGAATATGAAAGCTAGTTATGGCACAAATGAATGGGTTACATAAACTTTGAAAACCTTGTCAGGATAAGAAAAAAGGAAGCAGTACAAGAAATTCCAAAAATCTCAATACCTTCCAACACACTATGTGAGGTCTGTCAGCATGGAAAGAAAACAAAAGTCCAATTTAAAACAAAAGAACACTTTGCATCACATCCATTGGAATTGATGCATACTGATCTATGTGGTCATGTGTGAATAAGAGGCTTATATGGAGAATTATGTTTCATGTTAATGATAGATGACTATACTAGGATGACAACTATCAATTTCCTAAAGAAAAAATATGAAGCATTTGAGTTCTTTAAGATCTATAAGGAGTTGTTTGAAAATGAAACTAATTTGAAAATAAAGTGTTTAAGAAAATATAATGGCGGAGAATTCACTTCGAAATTATTTCAGCAATATTGTGACGAAAAAGGAATAAAAAGACATTTTTTAACAACATGAACACCTAAGCAAAATGGAATTGCTGAAAGAAAGAATAGAACCATACAGGAAATGGGTAGAACAATGTTGAAGGACTCAAAACTGGATGAAAAATTCTGGGTTCAAGCAATTGATACGAAAATATTTATTATCAACGGAAGTCTTCTAAAAAATAATTGGAACAAGGCACCATATGAATTATGGAAAGGAAAACAAGCTAATGTAAAATATTTCAGTATCTTCAGAAGAAAATTTTATATCAAAAGAGAAGATCAAAATTTGGGTAAGTTTGAATCACGTGTGGATGAAGGTAGCTTTATTGGTTACTCACGCAAAAGAAAGGCCTATAAATGTTATAATCTAAGACGAAAACAGATAGTGGAGAGCATAAATATTACATTTGACAAAGATGGCATTCTAATGAATAATGAGGAGGATATAGAATCTTTGAAACATGAGATAGAGGCTGAAAAAGACACAGATAAAATTCTAGAACAAGAAGCAACTATCAACTAGGAAGAAGTAAATAATGATCATCAAGATATACCAGAACAATGACAAGAAGCTCCTACAAAGAGAAAAAAATAATGGATTGAAAACAACCATCCATCAGATAAAATCATTCGTGATATAAAGGAAGGTCGATAACTTCGTTCATCACAACAAGCTCACATTGCTTCTGTAGCCACCTTTGAGCCTAGTAGTTTTGAGGAAGCCAACCAGAATGAACATTGGCTAGCTGCTATGAATGAAGAATTGGATCAAATCGAGAAGAATAACACCTGGGAATTAGTTCCATGACCAAAAGATAAAACTGTAATTGGGATTAAATGGGTGTTTAGTAACAAATTGAATGAATATGGACAGGTTACCAGAAACAAAGAAAGATTGGTTTGCAAAGGCTATGCACAAGTGGAAGGAATTGATTTCGAAAAAACATTTGCACCAGTTGCCGGAATGGAACCCATCTGAATTTTTCTCCCCTATGCATGTTCAAGAAAAATCAAATTCTACCAAATGGATGTTAAGTTAGCATTTCTGAATGGATAATTAGAAGAAGAAGTTTACATCGAAAAACCTAAAGGTTTTCTACATCAGCAAAAGAAGACTATGTTTGCGGGTTAAAGAAGGCTCTATATGGTCTCAAGCAGGCTCCCAAAGCATGGCATGCTCGTCTTGATGGATATCTACATCAACAAGGGTTCAAGAAAGGTACTGTTGATAGAAATATTTATGTACAAATAGATAAATATAATTTAACAATCACTGAGGTATATGTGGATGATATAATATTTGGTAGCATTGATGATCAACTAAGTAAGAAATTTTCTACAAATATGCAAAGTGAGTTGGAGATTTCTTTACTTGGTGAGCTGACATACTTCTTAGGGCTTCAAATATCTTAACAAGGGAAAGGAATATTTATATGTCGATCCAATTACATCAAGGAAATGCTCAAGAAATTCAAAATGGAAGATTGCAAACCTGTCCTTACTCTGATGGTAACAGGTTTCAAATTGAGCATAGATGACTCATCTAACGATGTGGTTCAGAGGTTGTACAGATCTATGATTGGTAGTCTTCTATATGTAATAGCTTCCTGACCATATTTTATGCAAGTAGTTGGACAAGTAGCAAGATTCCAAGCAGCACCAAAAGAATCACATATTATTGTTGTCAAAAAAATTCTTCGGTATCTAAAGGGTACAGAAGAATATGGCTTGTGGTATACCAAGGGTAACGATCTCATTATCCAAGCCTTTACAGATGCAGATTGGGTAGGAATCGTTGATGATTGTAAGGGTACTAGTGGAGCATAATTCTATCTAGGTGGTTGTCTCGTATCATGGTTGAGCAAAAATAAAACCTAAATCTTGTTATCTACAATGGAAGAAAAATACATTCCAGTGGCAGCATGTTGTACTCAAGTCCTTTGGATGAAACAAAATTTTCAAGATCTTCAAGTACAATTCAGTGATCCTATCCCCCTATTCTGTGACAACACTAGTGCTATCAACATCTCCAACAATCCTATCATGCATTCAAAAACAAAACACATTACGATCAAATATCATTTTGTTACAGAACAAGTCGTTGAAAAGAAAATCAAACTTGAGTATGTTGGTACAAAAGAAAAAATCGATGATATATTCACTAAACCTTTACCTTGTGAAGCATTTGAATATCTTCGCTAGAATCTTGGGATTCTCCCAAGTTCTTATTAGATTTTCCTTATTCAGAATATAAATGGGGGAGTGTAAGTGTGTACAGGTCCACAGGATGGTTGTGTTTCATGGGGGATTGGAAGTGTGTGTAGGTCTGCAAGATGGTTTTGTGTCAGGAGGAGTTACCCTTTTCCATTGATGTCAAAGGGGGAGATAATGTTGTAGGAAGAGGTGTCATGATCGCAGGGGGAACACTCATGCTGCCATCAATGCCAAAGGGGGAGATTGTTGATCAACGGTTGTCATTGATGTCAACATAATCAGCACCGAGGGCTACCCTAATATTGCATGGGAATTTTTACCTACCAAATTAATATATTCTGGGTCAAGAATGCTTTTCTTGGTTTCTACTTGTCAAGATGTTTCTGTTGATATATGGCACGCCACGTAATTCTTCACAGTTTGAGGGATATTCATGTTTGAAGTTTGTACCCACAATTAGTGGGCTAAAACCCCATGGGGTTGTGGCATGGGTCATTGAAAAGTCATAATTGATATTTATTAAGCCCCTAAAATCCCTCCCACATTCACTTGTTGAATCCCCTCTGAACCGAAGCATTTATATAAGTTGGGATCCTCATATCCTCCTTATGCAAGGTATTTCACCATCTGAAACAGGTCATCGTGGAATTTTTTCTCTAACATTTTTTCTACGCAGTTTCAAAAGTTGAAATGTTTATGAGTCAAAGCCAAAATCTTGAGGAATCTCCTAGAAAAATTTCAGATCAAGATGCACAATAGTTTCAGAGATATGATCTATGCAAGTCAGTGTTTTTGCAGGGTCCTGAAATTCATCTCAAAGAAGTGACCTTGGAAAAATCATCATAGCTCTCTCTCTGAGTATCGGATTGGAATTATGTAAAATGCAGTAGATATAGCATGGATGATAGTTTTTTTCCTATTGATTTCAAAGCTGAATGAGGAAACAGTGACATGTGGCATGTTGTACAATTTCGCTCTACTGAAACAGTCCATAATTAGGGCATTGTGAGAGATTGGGCATAACTCTCCCTTGAAGAATCCAAATTGGGTCAGACATGTGGCATTGGAAAGAAGGCATAGAGGAATACTACAGGACTAAAAATCACATATTGGGGATCTGAAATAACAGAGATACACTAGATTCAATATCAATCTCCTAGAAGGCAACAAAAAGCTAGATCATGTGTTGTCAAGGGCTGCAAAGGATCAGACTTTCTAGGGTAGCAAAGCAAAGAAAGGTGCAGCAAAGGGTAGCATGACAAGAGCAACAACCAAGGTGTAGATCAACAACAATAATTTCATCACATGAAGTCTTCAAGTGGGCAGCACTACATACAGTCACTGTAAAGGTATCATTGTACTAATCCATTGTAAATACATTATTGTAAGAATTGTACTAGTGTCTATCTACTAGGAGTTGAAGAGATAGTTTCAGGAGGTCTAGGATCATCATTAGGTGGTCGTTTCATAGTTGGGGTTATGGTCTAGTGTGCCTTCTTCTTCTACATAATTCTATATCACTGTAAAGTGAACCATTTTCCCTGGTACAGGAGTCCATTCTTCTTTTATTCTTCTACAGGGTGGTAGGGTGGTGCTAGGGTGAGTTTTAGCTCATTGGGCGTTGGGGAATCCGTTTAGTTGACTACTGAAGAATCTCAGGCATTGGAGCATCCATCTAGTGAGAGCTGGAAAAGAATGCTTTTCTAGATTCTAGGAAGTTGGAGCTTTATTTTCAATTGGAGTTGAATATCAAAGAATTATTAGAATAACATTAGGTGGCTTTTGTCTCGGAGTGGGTTTCCACCTTAAAAACTATGTGCGTTAGTGTTCATTTTGTTTTCTGCTATCATTGTACAAAAACTGATAATAATTGAACATTAACTAATGCTCTAATTGAAAGGAATACTGATTCACCCCCCCTCTTAGTATTTCCAATAGTAATTATGCGCATTTCTTTGACCATCTCCTTGTAAACCTTTTTGGACATTCCTACTGGCATATTTCTAATATCAGCTTATTCATGCTTTGAGATTTTCATAATCTTCCTGAAAATCTAACATGAAAATAAAATATTTCTTTTTTATATTGATATATGAAAAGTAATTATAAAAAAAGTGGTATTTATACATGATTTCTTTCTAGTGATATATACATATAATTATAGAAAAACATTTAAAGGAATATTACTTTTTCATTCCTTTTTTTTGTTGTCTACGCTTTTTCTATTAAAAGTATGACATGTCACATTGACCAATTCTCAGGAAACTCATCCTGTATTTTAGATAAAATTTGGTTCTTGGAATCATTGGATTGATTTTTGTATTGTAATTGGAGAGAACCTCTATACATTCATTCCACGATATCCCTCAAAGTTTTGTAAAAGTTTCCCCCACTTCCGTTAACCTCCAGCATCACTCCAGATGAGCTAAGGAGAAATTCATTTTCATTCGCATGTTCTATTCTTTTTCATTTCTTAGAAGAACATTTATTTTCTGATTTGTTGGTCCGTGTATAAAATTAAACGTATGTGAATTAATAGATTGTTTGAAACAGTCATCTAATATTTTTAAGTATATTATTAATGAAAATTAAAAAAAGAAACTAATATTGGATCGATAGTATTTTTTCATTCGTGCCTGATACATCCTTCTATAATTTTTCTATCAACCTTTTATGCTCTTCTCGTCTTACATCAGAAATAATATTATCGAGCTTCAATATTTTGTGCCTCTTCATGGTACACAGTAAAAAATACATATTAGTTAAACTTACATATAGTTCAAAAATAATAATTTTTGTAAAGAACTTACAAAGAACTTGCCTTTTTTTTGTTTCTCGATGTGCTATCAGTATTTTTGTTACTTGATCTCTTGTCAACCATTTCTTTATCAATATAAAACTTTTACCGTACCATTCATTAATATATTTTATAAATAAATCACAAAATTTTTAGGTAAAAAAATAAATCAAGAAAACAGTGCGCCTTTCAAGAAGTATGCGCCGACGTCGGTGAGACGTATTCTTATAAATGCAATGAAAAAACAATAGAAACACCGTATGGTGATCTCTATCAACAAGGACACCCAGTGCATTATATGTTAGCCAGTGCACTGATTAACATAGACAAATTAATAAAAATTCCTCTAGTGTTAGTTTTTGTAGCATAAGATGTTGTGGAGGAGGCAGTGTGGAATGTTCTTATAAATACACCGAGAAAATAGAGTACCACTGTACGGTGCTCTCCATCAACAAGGAGACCTGGTGCATTATATGTTAACTGGTGCACCCTTTAACATATACATAAAATAAAAAAATGTTTTTATCAAATAGTATGTGCGTGATGCGCTATAATGAAATAACGCAATGTTGAGATATGTTACACAAGGCACACATATTAAAAAAAAAATCTTCTTTTAATTTTTTTTATTAAACACTATGTGCACAGTGCACTATAATAAAAATAGGCCACTAGTGCACTAAGCTACACAGGGTGCACCAATTTTAAAAAAAATATGTTTTTAAGAAATTCACCCAAGGGACAACATGGATTGGGATCCGACTCTACAAGTAGTTGCATGGGTTAGATGTCATAGGAATATATATATATATATATATATATATATAGCAATACAAACCCTATAAATCTAAAATGAAAATCCTTAATTCTGAAGTCACAGAAACAGGAAGAAGCAAGGGAATAAAAAAAAGAATCATGTGTTTAGCGTAAGAATGGATATATATATATATTGTGAAAATGAACAATAAAATTTAAAATTTTTACTTACCATGTATTAAATCAAACAAAAAGTGTAAAAAAAAATATTACAGTAAAACTTAATGACGAGATGGTTTGAAATTATATACTACAGGGTTTGAATCACCATATGTTTGAAATTAAGATTCTCTGAATATTTTTGTTTGAAAGTATTTCGATTCTCCATAGTGCTCTCGTACTCTCTTTCTCTAGGTATTTCTCTCGTGCAAATCTCTCCCTGAAATTTTTTGCAAAAACAATAAAATAATGAATTTTTTTACTATTTAAAGAATTTTTTTATGAAATTAGATTTTTGAAAATAATTTTCCACCCATTTTTCAATTTACTGCTTCTTTTTCACTTAAAAAAAATAAAGTTACACTTTTTTTATTTACGGATATTTGGTGCATTTGTTATCTAACCGCACAGGTGCGTCAATTAATAACACAACACTGGCACGTAGTAACTAAAACACATCGGTGCGATTAAATGTACATTAGCATCAATAGCAAAGATCCATCTTAACTCCGGATCTATCAAGCGCCGAGAGGGATAAAATCTCTTGAGGTGAAAACCTCTTTTTTGAGTGAAAAATGTGAGGAAAGGTTTGCACCTCGCAAGATTTGATTTCTCTCGGCGCTTGATAGATCCGGAGTTAAGATGGATCTAGGCTGGGTTTAGTCGTGTGCGGCCAAGGAAAATCTATCGAACATATGATTAATTTTATCAATAATATGTAAATATGAATAATATGAATATAATCATTTTATGTATGATAACTATATCTGATATTTATCTAGTCGTTTTAATTTTAAAATTTGCATAGTTAGTATGTGGTCATTTTAATTTCAAAATTTTCTTAGTTAGCTCAATTTTCTAAGACGATAAATATTGTTAATAACTTTAATAATGAAATAAAATTATTAAATGCAAAATGACAATGTAATAGTGTTGAATGATAGAAAATGAAAATAGTAAGAATGCAGTCAATTACAAATAGTCTTCATTGTGATCAATCTCAAATTATTTTATTTTACTATTTTTATTGTCACCCTTGTTAGTTTTTTCATATTTTCATATTGATTATATGAAAAGGACAGTTGAAATCATAAATTGTTTAAATATTTAGCTTGAAATATTGTACTAAAGATCATACATTGTCTCTCTTGCCCTTCAATATTAATAGGTTGATTTACTATAACAAAAATATTAATGTACATTGCCAATAATGTTTTGTTCTCACACCGAAATCAATGCACAATGTTAATCCAATCACTTTAAATTAAGGGCGGAAACGTGAAGCTGGGTTACACTTTTGTGAGAATCGGGGGTAGAAATTTTTTTTCGGCAATAGTTCGGCCGAACATTTTATAAAGTTCGGCTGAACTTTCTTAGAAAGTTCGGCCGAACTCTTGATTCCGTTTAGGCTGACGGCACACGGACGGCGCGAGCAAACAGAATTTTTGCCGGAGATTGGAAAACCGGCAACAAAAGTTCGGCCGAACTTATAAAAAAAGTTTGGTCGAACTATTTTTAAAAGAGTTCGGCCGAACTATTTTTTATAAATAAATTGCCCGCGAATTGTTTTGGTTTACCGAGTTCATTTTTGGCGCGTTTACTGTTCATGTGGCTGCTGCTATGTTCGCGCTGGTGTTCGTCTTGTCCATCCCATCCGCGCTCTTCCTGCCGCGCTGGTGTTCGTCCTGTCCGGGTATGTTCGTCCTGTTCGTCTTGTCTGGGTATGTTCGTCCTGTCTCGAGTTAGTGAATAATGTATGGAACCATCTTCATTGAAAAAAATTAAATATGTGTTAGTAGTTAGTTAAGTGATCAATGTAAAATGACACTGTAGAGTTCTCTGGGATTTCAGTGGGTGTCCTAATGTTTAACAAACGGTGAAAACATTAATGGAGGTTAATTCAGTTAGATAAGAATAAAAACCCAAATATCAGCAGAAAAATATCTATCTATGCATTGGGACGGACTTGGGTACTTTGGTTTGTAATAAATTTATAGGCAGTGAGCGCATTCTGGTTTATTCGAACATTGGATAAATTGACTTAAACTGTCTGAGATTCATCAATGGCTTTATTCACATCGAACACCTGTGGTTCTTTAGGATTTAAACTAGCACACAATAATTTCTAAGTTCTATGCCCATTACGCCGTAATAAACTGTTGCAGAAATTAAAAAATCCTCATGATATTTCTTTACCAAAACCCAGGCCTAGTTTTTGGGTTAAAGAAGCCTTTTTGCTAAGAAAAATATTCGCACAGGTTTGATACAATTGGTATCCGACTACTATAAATCCTTGGGATTTAAATTCGATACATCCATCAAACCATTCAACTGAAATTTTTGAATTAGTTACTGTTGCATATATGCACTCATCACCAAAGGTGTGGAAATTATTGTAACAAGTTCTGATGTTTGGTTACCCTTTCATATACATTCATCAATGGGCGTTTTTCAACTATCAGCTCTCTCTTTCTTCATTCTAGGTTGACTGTTTTCAATGCTTCTGCTATATTATATGCTTCACCTTATGTATTATAACAGGGATATTTTCATACTATATGTATCAGGTTATTTTCTTTATCTTACACAGGGATTCATGTTTCTATCAGTTAAGGGTTGGAATGTCCCATTATTTTGCTTGATTATCCATCGAATTACTGCCTCAGTTGAGTAATTCTGCATGCAACTGGGATTTCTGATTGTCTCGCTGTTAAGTTTTTATCAGCTGATACTGTTATGATGTACATGTACTGTCATATATTTTCAATATATATAACAACGTTTTTTTCCTTCTGAAAAAAAAAAATATTCATCAATAGAAGTTCAAGAGGCCCTTTCATATACATTCATCAACACAAGTTCAAGAGGAGAAGGCGGAACAAGCCCTATGTAATTAATCAATACAGACATTCTTAATATTTCCATATTAATTTGATCTATCACACATCTATAATAGAAAATTGGATGGATCTAATTGCTCCTCGTATACCCCTGTTGTGCATTTTTCAGCAGAGAAAACCAGGGCACACAAGAAGAGCTCTAACCACAAGAGACCGCACAAGAATTATCCTTAATTTCCTAGGGTTGATTAAAACCCTTTTGCTTTGTTATTGACATGAAAGAAATAGTCTCTATTTCTTTTACTTACATTATAGAAATAATGACCTCTCGTAGTATAGGTTCAAAACTCCAAAAAAATTATAAATGTCAAGTTAATAAAACTGATAGATTCTCAATGTGAAAATAATTAAATAAGAATTTGAAATAAGACTTACAATTTTTTAAGTCAATGAAATGCTGAGAACCATAGACCTTTGGAACTTGAGTTTTTTGTTTAAGCTCTTGGACACCTACAATCTTGCAATTGTGAATCTTCTCTATTTTCATCTTGCTTCTCTTCTAAGTACAAAATGGCCTTGAGAAATATAATTTGTTTCCCTGTTGTACACCTTACGAGTTCAAGTTTTCAGTTTTTTACATTATTTTTTTATCCTTTAAGCTCTTGGACACCTAGAATCTTGTAATTGTGAATTTCTTGTGCTTTCATGTTGTAGCTTTTCTAAGGACAAACTTGACAAAGAAATATGCTTTGGTTCCTCGTTGGAGACCTTGGGAGCTAAATTATTTTTATTTTATTCCTTTTTCTTACACCTCTTGGACACCTAGAATTTCGCAATCGTGAATTTCCCTTAACTTTCATCTTGCGCTTTTGTAAGAAGTAGCACAAAGGACAACCAAATCATTTTGGGTTATATGTAGATAAAATGTAAATCGATCTCAACCCTTGCCATCAGTTGGGGATTTGGTTGGTTGGTAAATTGATGGTGCTTGTTGGTTTCCACATATATGTTATTTCCTTATTATTTAGATGGTTTCAAAGATGGATTATTAATTATTGTTTCATTAAATTGCGAGAATATTCAAGACTTTATGTATATTTATACCGATATTGAAAGAAATACTTTTTGGATAGATCTCTATTTCCCATAGTATCATAGATTTAAACCCCATAGTACATTGGAGTTAAAACAAATATATAATTTTTGTTTTCACATTTAGCTAGATGATTATTTCACATCCAAATTCATATTTCAAGTAATATTTAATTTTTTTTGAATTTATTACAAATCTAGCATACTCGCAATGCTTTTCTTTGGAGAAACATTTCGGTCAATTTTGGTCAATTCTTCTTTGTTGGACATGTACTTGATGCTCATGTTTGAATGGTCATACTATAGAATGATATCTCCATGTTGGCTCAAGTTGAGTTGATATGTTTTCTTCGATTGATTGATGTATGATATTTTAAAGTTTTTTTCTTTATCTTGATATTTTAAAGACATAAAAGGAAAGAAGATTGAAATGGTTTATGATTGTTTAATTAACTAACAAGCTATTACAATACATTAGGAATAGATAATTGGGCTGGAAACGTGAAGCATCAAAAAAGTTTAAAAGAATTTTTGAAAAAAACCTTTATACCCCAAATCTTAAACGTGTGAAGAGAAACTTATAATTTCAATGTTCTTATTTAGAAATTTTCATTGAATGTTTAAAGTTCCATTTTCTTTTTTCTTTCAACTATGTTGAATTTAGTTTTGAGTTATATTTTTAATGCTTGGAGAAAATAACTATTTATTTCATGAGTAATTAGATTAGTGATTTCATGTGTTAGGGTTGTGGATTTAGGCATTGAAACAACACCATGATATTTCAAATTTAAAAATGATGGTTTGAGTCCTAGGTAGCTTAGAATCCTACTTGTTTTCAAAATAAGGATGCACTCCCCATTTGATTCTCACGAATAGGTTGTAATCATGAGGCTCTCGCTCAAGAGTGGACCTTCGCAAAATCTTGTGACGTCTTGTCACAAACAAAACCATCAAACTGAAAACACATCATTTTTCTCCTTCAAAGAAAAAAAATTTCACATCATGTGAATATCTCCATGTACTCTTACATATTGGTGTACAAAACCATCAACCAAACACAAGTCGACAAAACATGCCTCTTCAAACAACTGACTCTTAAGTCAAATAATAGAGCTCATGTACAAATTTCCATATTTGTTGCATTTAAGTGTGTCTAACATAACTCTACTTTCAACATCTTGCTTCATGCAAAACGTACCATACTTTGAATTTGCAAAGAAATTCATGAAACATCAAAATACATGCTAGGCCTTAATTGGATAAGAAATCTAACCATCTGTCAGCAAACCATTTCAATGGCGCTTCTTTTTCTTTCAACTATGTTGAATTTAGTTTTTAGTTATATTTTTAATGTTGGAGAAAATAACTATTTATTTCATGTGTAATTAGATTAGTGATTTCATGCTGTTAGGGTTGTGGATTCAGGCATTGAAACAACACCATTATATTTCAAATTTAAAAATGATGGTTTGAGTCCTAGGTAGCTTAGAATCCTACTTGTTTTCAAAATAAGGATGCACTCCCATTTGATTCTCATGAATAGGTTTTAGTCATGAGGCTCTCACTCAAGAGTGGACCTTCGCAAAATATTGTGACGTCTTGTCACAAACAAAACCATCAAACACATCATGCAAGAAACATAGCTCGCTGACATATCATTTTTCTCCTTCAAAGAAAAAAAATTCACATCATGTGAATATGTCCATGTACTCTTACATATTGGTGTACAAAACCATCAACCAAAACACAAGTTGACAAAACATGCCTCTTCAAACATCCGACTATTAAGTCAAATAATAGAGCTCATGTACAAATTTCCATATTTGTTGCATTTAAGTGTGTCAACATAACTCTACTTTCAACATCTTGCTTCATGCAACATGCACCATACTTTGAATTTGCAAAGAAATTCATGAAACATCAAAATACATGCTAGGCCTTAATTGGATAAGAAATCTAACCATCTGTCAATAAACCATTTCAATGGCGCTCTCTTTTTAGTTGCACTTCATCATGTGAATCATCTTGACCCTCATCGATTATGAAATCCTCTTTTCCATTCTTCTTTTCATATTTTATATCCCCTCTTGGATAACCATAATATCTTGAAATGGAGCTAGCCAACTCAAATATAGTATTGCAAATCCTCGCTAAGTTAGATGAGGATTACATATGGTCTTGAATGAGCATTTGGACTCTTTAGATATGCATACCAATTATGTTCATATAACACAACAAATAGATGATTTAATTTACAAATGTCACATAGAAGTCATATTTATCTCATGGGTCTTCAACTTAAATTATATAATCGTTTGACCCTGGAAAATGTCATTTAATACCTCAAAATGACTCCAAAAGGTTTTAGACTAAATTCTCCACCCCCCATTAAAATGACCCTACAAGTTGATTCTTTCGAGTTTTTTCACTCTATAAGCATCAACGTACGATTATCGCATGATGGAGAATCTCTAGCGCTTTCCCTTGTTAATATATTTAATAATCTCAATATTTATTTAAAAGTATCAATAGTATTTCGACCATGAGATTTGAACAATGTGATGTCGTCGAAATACTATTGATACTTTTTAAATAAATATTGAGATTATTAAATATATTAACAAGGGAAAAGCGCTAGAGATTCTCCATCATGCATAATCGTGACGTTGGATTTGGTGATAATTGTCTCCATATTTTGGCTTTCCGACCCGCAGAAACATAATTATTTTACAAGGGAGGGAAGGAGGGATGATCACATTGACTTGCTTGATGACATATCTATGAAGATTAACTACCTCAAGAACTATTTTTTTGCGTAGGGAAAGAGACACATTCCCATGTCTGAGCATGCAAACGTTCTTTGATATTGTTAATGCCTCTAGTGTTTACTTCTACAAGTTCTATAGGAAGAGTCTCGTAAAGGGCCAGGTAGCCTCGGATCTCATTTTTTTATGAAAGGTGGCATATCTAGTAAATGCCCCATTGCAAATCAATCTCTGGAATGGATCTAAATAGAAGTTCTTCATTTTTAATATCCAGTAAAAACACAACAACTTTAAGGTAAACTATGTACATGTTCCATTCATCATGAACACAAACTTCACAAGTTTGAGGTAATGAACACGAAATAAAATTCCTTCTTGGAACAACTTCATGTGCCCTCCTTGGCTTTGGAGCATTTTCCATGTTTTCCATAACCAAGACCCAAATAATTAGGCCCTTCTTGAAGAACATTTGGCTCAACTATGCCTTGTACATGCTTGCCTTTAAAACCCTTTTACTTTCATAGCACATTTTTCATCAAAAAATTTGCATCTTATTCCTCTAATGTCTCTCAAAAGCATCATACACATTCATTTTCGTGAGGAAATTGAAGGCAAAACCAATAGCTAATTCTTCTAACTAACCTTGACTAAAATGAGCTAAATGCACTTTGATACAAACTTGATTTAAATTGTCCACCCCACATTAGGCACCAATGATTATAACCCTTTAATGGGCTAGCATCGGTTTGTAATCATCATCTCAAAAATGAAAAATTACCATGTTTTTAATCATCGTTTCACACCATCTACTATGACCCTTTCTACACATTATATGATTGAATTTATGGTAGGTCATCCCCTCTACCTAGACCATGATTGATTGTGACATTAGGTGAATAAAGGAAATTTGATAAGGAAGGGATCACTATAAGTTTGTCCTCCTCCACCCACTCCACGTCCAAATGATTGCATATTTTTTCTCTTCCAACATTTTATTTTTGGAAATTCATTTTGGGTAGTTAATTCTACTAATAGTCACAACACACCCGGAAGTCTAAGAAATTGTTATATACACTACTAAACTCAATTAACATTGTTTGTTATTGGACTTTACAATAACAAACAACGTAGAGTTCATTAATGTAGTGTGGTGTGGCTATCGATAAAATTAGCTGCTAATGAATTTCGAGAATAGAAAGTTGGAAGTGGAAAATTGAGAAATCACTAGCTATGGGGCGGATGGAGGAGGACAAACTAGAAACTATCCTCTCGCTTATAAATTGTATTTTATTCACCTGTTTGTCACAATCATTCATGGGATAGGTAGAGAGGATGACATGCCAAAAATTCATGCATATAATATGTAGAAGGGGTCATGTATGAGATGGTGTGAAGTGATGATGATTGACATGGTAAATTTTCATCTCGCTGTGTCATTTTGAGATGATGACAAACCAATACTAGCCATTTTTAAGGTTATAATCATTAACAGAAATATGGGGGAAGGAAATTCAAATGTCTCATCACAGAAATTATAAAAATTGTAAGGATGGGGTTATAAGCGTTATGGAAATTCTAAGTGCCAAATACTAAGGAACAAGCCATATTTGCTTCTCAAAAAACTTATTTGATATATTCTTAAAAAACCAAGTACAAATTGTAGTAATCCTAGAATCATGCTTTACATAAGGTAAAATTGGGGAACTCATGACTTGTACTATAGATAAAAAAACATTTACCCTTACCAAAAAAATATATGATAAAAATTGACAAACTACATAAGCTTAAGATTAAGGGGATATAATCCTTCTTGCCTTCCATATAGATAATGAAAATGATTGTTCCAAGTCTCATGTTTCTTCTCATGTTATTTTATAAACCTTGATTGGAAAGAAAAATAGGAGGGCGATGAAAATGTAAGAAATATAGAACATACCGATTTAACATAAATTTCAAAGACTCGGATTTTACTTCGGATACTCGGAACCTCTACAAAGGTTCGACTTGGAAACATAGTTTTTCCTTAGGTTTCTCCACTCGGTTCTATGTTTCACACATGATCAATTATTGTTTTGAAAGTTGTGTTATACATAATTTGTGTACACTAAATTACAAATTGATTTTTTGAAATCATTTTGTGAATTTCGACCAATAGATATATATCATGGAGGATGAAAGAGCGAAGATCAAATTTGAATCCCATATGGAGGTTTAGGGATTGGAGGATGTTCACTGTGATTTAAATATAATCTTAAATCTCCATACATGTGTGTACATATGGAATTGATTTTTTTTATTAACTTTGTGAGTGAAATTAGTTGTTAATAAGTTTCATATTTTAATTTTTTAGGAGGCAAGAGGAGAAGGGTTTCTACTCCATCCACGAGAGCGTGGCCAAGGTTCAACCGGCCGAGGGATGAGTGGTAGCAGAGTTGCGGGAAGGGGTGATATTTATTCCGCGCAAGGCCAATCAATGGTTGCTCGGTTCTCAACAGTGGTCACCGTGGGATCCGGTTCTCGGTAGCGTCCATTCGGGGTTGGTTCTCAAGTGGGGTCATGTTGGAGATGATGTTAACCAACAACATCCAGGTTGCCATCAATTTCAATATTTTTTCATTAAATTTGTACAAATTTTTTTACACGTGTTTTTTTTCTAATATACGAAATTTTATATATATTTGATGCAGAGCTGAAAATGTTCGAGCCGTTGGTCAAAAGAAAGACACGAGGCAACGCGCTACATTGAAGAACAAGGCTATCAACTCGACACAACTTATCCGGTCGAGATTACGATATACCATGGGAAACGAACATGGCGGAATGCACCTTACAAAGGTGTCAAAGCCTTCATGCAAACATTGCAAAGAGATCTCGAGGCTTTGTCTCTACTCGCCGAGAGTAGACAAAGCCTCGAAATAGTTACACATTCATTGAGTGAAATGGTAAAAGTGTACAAAAATTTGGGGCCAAACGACTGATCTCGTTTGTAGAACCGATGAGAAAGATAAAAGAAACAGTGATAGGTCCCGATAAATGGTAGGACATAAAACAAAAATTTTCAAGAGATGATGCTAAGTCAATGTTTAATTATAAGGAAGGGCCAAAAAGAAAAAATGTTGAAGGTGCAAAGATTTCAAGCACCCAGCATAAAGAAAAATATTTGTATGATTGACATCTTACGGCCTTTGGAAGGGCTTCCATGGAACGATGAGGTTCCTGTTTACTTTTGCACAAATGTTTTATGCAGAATTTTTTTGGGTATGAAACCCGACTACAATGACCTTCCTTCAGAATTTTTTGGCCCCTGGGAGAGGTCGATTATGTCAACGTAAGGGCGCTAAGCGAGATGTGGAGTTGCCTCGCCCCCGATGCCGCCATCGGTGAGTCGATCGTTTCGAGTCGAAACCCTCGCGATCGGAGATGGATGCGACTTCTCAAATAAGTCGTGAAGCAAGAGATGTTATGATCGACAATGTTCATAGCTGATTGAGTGGAGTCGATATTTGTTTAAATCGACAAAGAGCACGTGAAAATGCACGTACAATTTTGTTTATCGTACGGATGAGGAGATTTACAACATGAATGTTGAAGATCTCCGAACATATGCAATAAATTGTCGCAATGGTCCGCAAGACCTAATTTTTCGTGAGGAAGAGGGCACCGAACGGGTATGTAAGTAGTGACCTTAGGGTTTGAAATTATATTTACATATACATGTGTACAATTTGTAATAAATACATGTGTATGTAGATGTATACATTTATTTGTATGTGTACATTAATCTAACAAAAATGTATGATTATATGTTAAAACACCATTTGCAGCTCTCGTGCATGATGCGTGATGAAAATGTTAATATTACGTCCGTGACCTCCCGGCTCAAAACGATGCGTATGGGTCTGACCATCATGATATGTTGGCACATGTATGTTAGTGTTTTTTTAAGTGACTCTAAAATAAATAATTGTTGCCACACATGTACATGTATGTATATATATAATTTGATTTTAAATGTTTTAACGATTCGATTCCGTCTCGATGTTTTTGGGATGGTTGTACCTTCTTCTTCCTTAGGAGATATACCTTCTACTTCATTGGGAGATGTACAAGTATGGAAAATTTTTCACAAGTTCAAAATTTATGTTACCTCAAAAAGTTCCATTAAAAATTGAGATATATAGAGAGAGAGATCTATATTTTGAGTTATTTAAAATTTTTTGAATTTAGGTTCGTGCAGAAGATTTTTTTAATTCGAGGACTCTAGTGACGGAGATAGGAACATCCATAGCATTTGAACAAGTTGTCTTTAGTTCTTTTTTTAAATATTATTGTTCAAATAAGTTTATATATGTACACGTGCATTTTCATTTGAAATTTTTTAATTTATATAAATTATTTATGTATATATATATATATTTATATTTAATCTGTACATGTATATTGTACAAAGTTACCACCGCGAGATGTTTCTATGGCAGAAATCTCGTCCATCAAATGGAGAGGGAACCTTATGAGGTATTGCATGATTTTTTTGTTATATTTTGTTTTTTACATGAAGTTCTAGATATATATATTCTCATTCATTTTTGAAACTTCAAATTTTAATGTTCAAGTACATGTGCATTGTGCATGATGGTTTCCTATTCACGAGGATGGGGCGCTACTCGAGACCCAGACGCTAGATCCTCCATTTGATGGACAAGATTTAAAGATTTGATTTCAAAATTTAGATGGTTTTAAAATTTGTTAAACTTGATACAGCTTTTTGATACTCAAGTGAGATTTACATAAATTTTTGGACATATTTTATTACAATAAACTATTATATAATTTGTTTTATTTAATTTTTTGGATGGTTTTAGTACTTTTTTTGGCATGTGAATGTGAAGTAACGTTGTCATCCGAATTACATTTGACATGTGATATTTAATGTTAAATGTTTTTGTTGGATAGTTGAATTATAATTGGCATGGAATCTGAAGTTTTTAAAACTACATGAATGATAGAATGTGAACCTACATTTGCACATGTGGTAAATTGAAATGTTACTTGTAACAAGACAATCCCCATTGATTTCATTACAAAGATATGTTGATTGATTTGATATAATTGCATGTATGATGGTACATTACTTGTAAAGTCATTGGATTAATAGTGTTCATTGATTTCATAGTTCTTTGGATGGTTTTATTTGACTTTTGGCATGTGAATGTGAAGTAATGTTGTCATCTCGAATTACATCTGACATGTGATATTTAATGTTAAATGTTTTTGTTGGATAGTTGAATTATAATTGGCATGGCATGTGATATTTAATGTTAAATGTTTTTGTTGGATAGTTGAATTATAATTGGCATGGCATCTAAAGTTTTTTAAAACTACATGAATGATAGAATGTGAACCTACATTTGCACATGTGGTAAATTGAAATGTTACTTGTAACAAGACAATCCCCATTGATTTCATTACAGTATATGTTGATTTCTCGATTTGATATAATTGCATGTATGATGGTACATTACTTGTAAAGTCATTGGATTAATAGTGTTCATTGATTTTGTTCTTTGGATGGTTTTAGTACTTTTGGCATGTGAATGTGAAGTAATGTTGTCATCTGAATTACATTTGACATGTGATATTTAATGTTAAATGTTTTTGTTGGATAGTTGAATTATAATTGGCATGGCATCTCGAAGTTTTTAAAACTACATGAATGATAGAATGTGAACCTACATTTGCACATGTGGTAAATTGAAATGTTACTTGTAACAAGACAATCCCCACTCGATTTCATTACGGTATATGTTGATTTCTCGATTTGATATAATTGCATGTATGATGGTACATTACTTGTAAAGTCATTGGATTAATAGTGTTCATTCATGTCAGTGTTCTTGGATGGTTTTTAGTACTTTTGGCATGTGAATGTGAAGTAATGTTGTCATCTCGAATTACATTTGACATGTGATATTTAATGTTAAATGTTTTTGTTGGATAGTTGAATTATAATTGGCATGGCATGTGATATTTAATGTTAAATGTTTTTGTTGGATAGTTGAATTATAATTGGCATGGCATCCGAAGTTTTTAAAACTACATGAATGATAGAATGTGAACCTACATTTTCACATGTGGTAAATTGAAATGTTACTTGTAACAAGACAATCCCCATTGATTTCATTACGATATATGTTGATTTCTAATTTGATATAATTGCATGTATGATGGTACATTACTTGTAAAGTCATTGGATTAATAGTGTTCATTGATTTTAGTGTAAGCGCAAAAAAATTATTGACAATGTAGAACGATTTTTGTGTTATAATAATTAAACCTAATAATATTGGAGAGCAAGAGAGACTTGAGGTATGGTGTTTACTACAAGAGTTCGAGCTAAATATTTAAATGGTTTATGATTTATGATTTATAGTTTCTTTTTAATATAATCGATACTGGAAAGATGACAAAATATTAAGGGTGACAATAAGAATAGAAGTTCGGAAAAATAGTTTAAGATTGATCACAAGAATTAAGAGAATGTCTCGGTCCATCATTGGTATGGCTTTAGTGCATGCAACCATGAAGTCTCATCCCAACACCATAGAATGATCATCCATGTCAATGACTCTTAAGTCTATCTTTCCAAACCATGACCCTACTCTCACATGTGTGTCCCTTTCATGACACCGATCACTGCTTTCATCCTCGAATTGACTGCCTTGAAAGCACTCAACTCTTTCTCGATGCTAGCCTTCCTCTTTCTAAGAGATGAAGCTGCCTTTAGACTTAGGAAGATATGTGTAGCCCCCGTGTCTATCAAAGCAGAGAACGTTTTCCCATGTACGGTTGTAGACACGAATCTCAAGTCCAAGGAACTTTCATCATCATTCCTCCTCCTTGTCTTGCGCCTTACTTCCGCAATCTTCTTCAACATTTCCTCTTCCAATATGTCTTTCGAACTAGCCCTTGGCTATAACAGATTTTCACATATCTCTTCTCATGACAGCTCCAGTAGAACAATCCGATCCTGGGTTTGCTTGAATTGTTTCAAGCTCTTTCCTTTCGAATTCGTCTAATTGCTCTAATACGACATATATTGACTCCTTCCAAACGAAGTGCACCAATCCTCATAGTGTGGTCATCTTCTTTTCCATGTGTGCCAACACATGCATTTTCTTCTTCAAACCAATAGGTTTCGGATCAAGAAAGTCCCTCTTGATCTTATCTTCCATGTTCTTGACTTTAGCTGGTAACGTGGTGCTTCTTTCCTTCAAGTGAGCCCTTTCCATAAAGAGTTCTTGAAGTCTTTGTTCACCTTGTCGTATCTCCATGTCAAGCTTTTTCAATTTCGGCAGCTTGTCGGATAGTCCATCCTTGGAATTTCTTGGGTGAAAAAAACCAAGTAGGTTGAACCAACTTTGGTCTAGTGCATTGGAATTCATTAAAGAATTGGTCATTGGCTCTGCTTCAAGCTAGGAGTGAGCATCGTCACCAACCTACATTGAATATTTTACACTCCCTAGGGTGAATGATACTTTAAATAGATTGACAGTCTAAGACTTTCGAATTTTTCCAAATGCCAAATGATCTTACAAAGTTAGTATTTATAATATAAGGATGGTTACAATCCCACATTTTGCATGTGATATTTAATGAACTTTAAATGTTTAATGTTTTAATGATGCACAATATATAATCAAAAGGGTTTTAAAACTTAAATTTTTTGGATAGTTTCAATTTACAACTTAAAGTTTTGGATGGTTTCAACCTACATTTGCACATATGGTAAATTGAAATTATGTTACTTGTAACAAGACAATCCCCATTGATTTCATTGTATATGTTGATTTCTAATTTGATATAATTGCATGTATGATGGTACATTACTTGTAAAGACATTGGATTAATAGTGTTCATTGATTTTAGTGTAAGCGCAAAAAATTATTGACAATGTAGAACGATTTTTTGTGTTATAATAATTAAACCTAATAATATTGGAGAGCAAGAGAGAGATAAGGTATGGTGTTTACTACAAGAGTTCGAGCAAGTCATTCGGTGACAACTTTATCGGAAACTTGAAACAAAGAGAATCTATCTTTGGCTAGGACATCATGTAAGATGACCGACATAAACATGGTAAATTGTACTTAAAAGTCGAGATTCGGGCAAGTGGGGACAACCACTTGTTATCTCGTCCCTTGGAGGCTAGGCCATATGGGGACCGAATCTCGACCTTACAAAATAAAGTGAAATAATTTGTACCATATGGTCGGAGAACATATACAAGAACAATTAATATACAAGAACAATTAATTTCATTCTAGAATATATATATATATATATATATATATATATATACAATACATATAACATTTTTAATCAATGCACATGTATAGAAAAAACTACTTTCAGTTGATACTAGAGCACGTGCTTGTACCCAAACAATTTGTAACATGTGCAAACCACAAATAACATAAGCATCTCAATTTTTAGTTGAGTACTGGGAAGTTATAAAACATATTTAATCCAAAGATAATAAATTGTTGGACACTTCACTCAAAAAAATTCTAATTAAATTCCATCCTCAATAATCCGTTCATGATCGGATTTTTACATTTTCCATTTCTTAATTTTTGATTTTTTTCTTTGATTGAACTTCTATCAACTTTATGTGTGTCAGCACACATCAAGTGACTATACCGCCTCCAAGAAATTTCTTCCAAAAAAATTCTTTAAATCCAAAATTTGAAGAAAATTTTTTGAACAAAGAAGCTCAAAAGATTTATTTCAACACAAAACACAGTACATACCTCCAAAGAAAAAATCACGCCGCCTCCAAAAAATGTCTTTAAAAAAGTTCTTTAAACCCAAACTTTGAAGAAAAGTTTTTGAACCCAAACCAAGTTGTAAAATGAAATGAAGTGCGAAATGTGCGAAAATTGTGAATCATTTAGCGGCAATTTATATTGGCGCGAAATGTGTTTTGTAGGGGCTCCACAAAATTTTCCGGCCGATGGAGATTTACACAATAGTTCGATAGAAATTTTGATAAGAAATTCAGTAGAACTATTAAGACGTTAGTTTTAACGACTCGTAGCGGAAAACATAGTTCGACGAACTTGGACTAAAAGTTCGACCGAACTATACTTTTGCACGTCACCAATTACATGCAAAAACCGAGGACTCACAACGGTTACGCGACTTTGGGTGATTAAACTCCCATGAAAGGTTGTTAATTAACTGTCGGAACCAAGACAAGCATTTTCAGAATTGAATCTACTTTCAGGAAATATAACTTTTATGGAATTTCATAAATGTTTATTAATTTTAATTATTTTTCTAATAAAATGGGTGCAAACAATTTCTGAGGGTCATTGTGATTCAGTGAAATCAAAATTTTGTATCTCCTAAAATACATTGTAAAAAAAATTGAAAAAATTATGGGGCATTACATTGGTCCGTCGTCTCTAATGGGTAGCTTTTAGATTTTTAGTTTATAACTTATATGTTAAGAAATTTCTTGCGACGCGAAACATATCCAAAATACGCAGTTTTTCATATTGGACCAATTCAAAAAATTCTAGTAATTATGATATGCATCCATTGGCTTTGTAAATATGACGAAAACAAAGTAGACTTTGTCTAGATTGTTGTAACACATTTTGTTTTTTCAAAAACACAAATTTTCAATGAATACAACATTGCGTCATAACATGACTTCTTATGAATCCTTTGATTGTTAAGAAACACACACTCAAAGAAACGCTAAGTTGACATATCAAATCTGCATAAAAAATTTCAAAAAATAAGTAATAGAAAGCTAACAAAATTTCTCACAACTTTTATTTTTATCACAAAATGAAATTCTACACAGAAAAATTGTTATAGTTTGCAGAAAGTTGAAGAACCGAAAAAAATGAAATTTTTTTCTCAAAAAAGGGCAAAAGTGTAACCGAGCTTCACATTTAGCGGTAAATTGAAAAATGGGCAGCAAATTATTTTCGGAAATCTAATTTCATAAAAAGTTATTTAAATAGAAAAATATATTCATTATTTCATTATTTTTGCAAAAATTTTCAGGGAGGGATTTGCACGATGGTTCTTCTTTGTATGTTAGCACCTGTTTGAAGACATTCAATGATTCTTGTTGTAAAACAACTTAAAATGTACAAAAATTAAAATCTAGTTAAGTTGTTATAAGGAAGTAACAATTAATCAAAAACTTAGATATCAACCCTTTTCTTCCTTGTCGTCCTGTTATATGTGTTGAATGGGTTCTATTTCTTTTCTTTTCTGCAAGAAAATACTTGAAAATTAATATTTAATGCTAAATTGTTTATTTATCATACTTAATCGAAAAATCCAATGATTACATATTTCATTTGAAGCACGTTGTTGACATGGCTCCTCGTGCGATGCAATTATGTCCATTTCTTTGACCATCTCCTTGTACACCTTTTTGGACATTCCTACTAGTATATTTTTGATATAAGCTCGTTCATCCTTTGAAATTTTCACAATCTTCCTAAAAATGTAACGAAAATAAAATATTTAATATTTATATTTCTATATGAAAAAAAAATATAACAAAATTGATATTTATAAATGATTTCTTTCTAGTAATATATACATATAATTATAGAAAAACATTTAAAGGAATATTACTTTTTCATTCCTTCTTTTTTTTGTACGTTTTTGCTATTAAGAGTCTGACATGTCTCATTGACCAATTCTCTGAAAACTCATCCTATAGTTTAGATAAAATTTGGTTCTTGGAATCATTGGATTGATTTTTTTATTGTAAGTGGAAAGAATGTCTATACATTCGTTCCACTCGATCCCTCAAAGTTTTGTAAAAAAATTTCGCCCTTTCATTAACCTCCAGCACCACTCCAGATGAGCTAAGGAGCAATTCATTTTCATTTGCATGTTCTTTTTCTTTTATTTTCTTAGAACAACATTAATTTTTTGAGTTGTTGGTCCCTATAGAACATTAAACATTTGTGAATTAATAGATTGTTTGAAACATGTTATCTCATAATTTTAAGTATATTATTAATGAAAATTAAAAAAAGAAACTCATATTGGATCGATAGTATTTTTTCATTCACCTGATTAATCCTTTTGCAATTTTTCCACCAAGATTTTATGCTCTTCTGGTCCCATATCAGAAATAATCTTATCGAGCTTCGTCATTTTGTGGCTATGCATGATACATAGTAAACAATACATATTATTTAAACTTACATATAGTTCAAAATTAATAATTTTTGTAAAGAATTTACAAAGAACTTGTCTTTTTTGTTTTTCTTGATGTGTTATCAGTATTTTTGTTACTTGATCTCTTTTCAATCATTTCTTTATCAATATGAAACATGTCGCATACCATTCATTAATATATTTTATAAATAAATCATAAAAATTTTAGGTAAAAAAAAAATCAAGAAACCAGTGTGCCTTTAAGGATGTACGCACCGATGTCGGTGCGGCGTGTTCTTATAAACACACCGCCAAAACAGTAGAAACATTGTGCGGTGCTCTATATCAACAAGGAGCACCAGTGCGTTATATGTTAACCAGTGCACCGATTAACACAGACAAATTAATAAAAATCCTCTAGTGTTAATTTTGTAGCAAATGATGTCGTGGAGGGGACGGTGCGACATATTCTTATAAACGCACCGAGAAAACAGGGGACCACCGTACGATGCTCTCTGTCAACAAGGAGACCTGGTGCGTTATACGTTAACCAGTGCATCGATTAACACTCGCATAAAATAAAAAATTGATTTTGTCAAACAGTATGTGCACGTTACGTTATAATGAAATAGCGCACCGATGCCCTATTTTACATATGGCGCACGATTAAAATATATATATATATATATATTTATCAAATAGTACGTGCATAGTGCCCTATGATAAAACAATGCACCAGTGCGCTAATTTACACAGGGCGCACCAATTAAAAGAAATCTGTTTTTTTCAAATTCACTCAAGGGCCGACATGGATTGGGATCCGACTATGCAAGTCATCTCGTGGGTTAGATTTCATAGGCCTATATATATAGCAATACAAACCCTATAAATCTAACATGAAAAACCCTAATTCTGAAATCACAGAAACAAGAAGAAGCAAGGGTAGAAACAAAAAGAATCAAGGGTTTAGCGTAAGAATGGATTTTTTTGTTTTTTTTTCTGAAAATGAATAGTAAATTTAAGTTTTTCACTTACTCCGTAAAAAATACTACAGAAAATGTAAAAAAAACAATAAAATTTAATCACCAGATGGTTTGAAATTCTATGCTATAGCGTTTGAATCACCAGAGGTTTGGAATTTTGATTGTCTGAATAGTTTTGTTCGAAATTATTTCTTATCAAGCCCACGTATCTTCTATGCTTCGTCTGTGTCTTCTGATACTCTTCTCACTTTAAATAAATATAGTTGTGCTTTTTTTATTTGCGGTTATTCGGCTCCGGTGCGTCAATTAATACCACCGCACCGGTGCGCAGTAACTAAAACGCACCAGTGCGGTTATCTATACATTAGCAGTGATAACAATAAGTCCATTTTTAAGGCACCAAAATTAATTTTAGGTGTGTACACCAAAATTTATTATTGATTTTCCTCAAATGTGGGGATAAAATATCATAATTATATCGAATGGACAATTCTTCAAAATCTAACTCGTTCCATAATATTTCTCAAAGTCCATCGTGAAGTTCTCCCTATCCATCTCGAGGCATAATATTTACTTCAAGTTTTATTTATATTTTAATTATCTAATTGAATTTATGTTTTTTATCCATGTCAATCAGCTTAATAAAATTTATAATGTATAAAAATTTGCAAGTTTATGCAAATGCAAAATCGAGTTCAAAACCACAAAATATTCAAACAGCTCCAAAACGTCGGAAGCTCTTCTCAGGAGCAGCATACCGCAAGGCGAATTTAGTAGATGAAAATGGACAATCGCTTCACCCAGCCAATTGTAAAAATATTGCCTCTTCTAGCCACAATCCTGAGACAATGATGGTAATAATAATTGTTTGGTATATTAATGTAATTATTTCAACATCAAACAAATTAATCATGCATTGTCAACGTGCTTACTAATTGATATCATAGATTTTGTACTAATCATGTTTGAATATATTTTTTGAAATTATTAGGATTCTAGTGATGATGAGCGACCTATATACCATCTTCTGTTGCACCCCACGAAAATGAAAAATCGATAGAAAGTTGAATTAAGATAAAAAAATCAAAGAGGAACGATACCAAGAATGGTTGAATCAACCACCTATTCAATTCCCCCTATGTCTAGATTCACCAATTAGGAATGACTACAGCAATAGTATTTCTTTACAAGCTAGCAATGGAGACAATTAAATAGAGGTTTGTATGTATTATTACTTAAGGGATACGACTACCATGGAGACAATGTTGTTATATGCATTCCTTAACGATAATCAGCTAGGGGATGATGCTCATATCGTTGACACCTTTTTCAAAAGCCTTAAATTTTCTTCCACCACCCTCCAATAACGACACCAATTGAATGGCTTAGAAACATATGATGCTATGAGAGAGGGCTATGAAGAAGTTCATAGAAATGTTCGATTCAAATGGGGAGCCTATGTTCGATAATCCAGAATTCTTCGACACCTAAATGAGAAATTTCCCATTGGGATGAAAACGAAATATATCTTTTATAACCTCCCATATTGGGAGCATCTTAATATTACTCACTTATTAGATCCCATGCATATATTTAAAAATGTTTCATCTTCTTTATGGAGGCACATATCATCGAAACAAAGTGACACATTGGTTGTTAGCAAAGATCTTATTACTTCAAAAAATAAAAAGAAACATTGGCCAAGACGATTACAAAGTACAGGATCAGAGGCGGGCATTGGTCCCTCTAATTCATGGTATTTCAAAGAAGGTGGTGTCCCATGGATTTTTAAAAAGGATTATCTTTCATTGGCAAAGGAAGTTAGAATGGGTGTGAGGGTGCCATATTCATACGAGTCTTCACTATGCGCTGCTTCACCGTGGATGACAATTTGTCGGGGTTGAAATCGCATGACCATTTGAATCTTCTAAGAGTACGTATAATCTCAAAAGCATGATTTTATTATTTGTTATATTAATAAATTTTATCCCATACAGGGATCATAAAACATAACTAATTTTGTATATTATTGCATGTGCTAATAACTTTGCAGTTTCATTATCCTTTGTTCGTGCGTGGGTGTGTGAAACATGAATTCCCCAAAGACCTAGGACGTGCCATATCTAAATTATCTACATTTTCACGTTGAATCACGTCAAAGGAGATTCATGTGGTTAGCATTCCATGGTGGCGTCAAGAGATAGTTGATATTGTTTGTATGTTTTGTAAGGAACTGCCGACGAGTTTCATGGACTTGCAAGTTCATCTTCTAATCCACTTAGTAGATGAGGTTAAATTAGTTGGGGTGGTTTCTTTTCATTGGATGTTCTTCTTAGAGAGAGGTGCATGAATAAATTGAAAGGTTTTGTTCAACAAAGGGAAAAACTCGAGGGGTCTATGGCAGAGGGGTACATATCGTATGAGTCTTTCTATTATGACAGTGAGTACATCAAGCAAATCGACAACAGACCAGGTGCAGTGATTTGGGACGATGAAAGGGATGAAGACAAAAGAGAAGGGGAGCTGCTCCAAACAAATGGAAAAAGGTGCTTGATAAAGAGTAAGCGACTTATAATTTTTCAAATTTACACAAAGTAGATATTCATATTGAACTTTGATATAATGTATATTTTGATCTCATATGTACTATATGTCGGTTTGATTTCATCAGCGAATGCAGAAATTGAAGCAATCAATAATTTTTTTCTTTACAATTCCGAAGTGACACAACTATGGGTCGCATTATACGAACAAAAGAGGATGAAATGGGATAGTGATAGGAAAGAATTCAGACGATTGAATGGTATAAGTTTGCCTTATCCCGATCATTTAAAAGAAAATATGCCACAACGATTGGGTTGCTAACCAAGTCAAAGAGAAATACGGTGCAGTCGGTTGTTACTGGCGTGCTGAAGAGGATGCGCTAAACGTAGGGATTAGGTGCACCCACTCGGTAATAATCTATTTATGTACATTTTAAACTTAATAATGCACATTTGAAATGTGATTACATCTATATTTCATATTTTAACTATTGGGTTATTATAAGACACATGACACTATGATTTTTTAACTTTTTTATAGGTGCATTTGTTCCCATCTATGAGGGCATATGGACACCATTTTTGCACAAAAAATTCCGATGATGGACACATGACACTAGACTGTGGAGTGGAAGTCGGGTTTGATCAATCTAGTCGATCTAGTCACCGTGATAAAAACCTAGTACAAGGGACGTTATGTTACGTCAGAAAGATATAAGAGATCATTGAAGTGGATTTCTCTTCTTTCCAATGTGTTATTTTTAGGTGCAAGTGGTGGGACACCTTTGATTGGAATAATGTAAAGGAAGATCGTGATAGTAGGCTGATATGTATCAACTCTAGAAAGATGTGGGATGAAGCTAAGGAGCCCTATGTTTTCCGCAAACGCTGCAACCAGGTGTTTTTTTACCCATATGTGTTGTATAGGGATTGGTGGTTCATATTGAGACATGATCCTAGATCAAAACATATTTTTTAGAACAATAGTGTTATCATTCCAAGCGATTTGGAATATAATGAGAGTGATCATGAGAACCGAAAGTGATATGGTACATGTGTTATTTCATCATTTATACTTTTTAAAATAGGTTTTTATAAATAATAGGACTTAATTACCTTATAACTAAGACTCTTTTTTCGAAACATTATAATATGTATTTTGAATTAATTGGCAATTTGCATTGTGTTAATGTTAAAATCATTTCACTTGATAATTTGCAATTACGTTGATCTCAAAAACAATGGTGTATTGTATAAAGTTTTTTTTTTTTTTGTATGTAAGATCATAATAAAATAATGATAATTCTAAAGTACATGAATTTATTTGCATTATTTTCTAAACTTTATTATGTTACACAAATTCATATTATTCTAGATTTATTATTTTACAATTATATATATTCACAAATTTACAATTATGGTAATTTAACAATATTTACGGTATACATTTTACTTACGGTAGTTATGGTTCAAAATTAACTATTAATTTACAATTTTACAAATTTACAAATTTTAATAAAATCATTTCGCATTAAGACAATTAAAATTTTCACATTAATATAATTAAAATTTTACGAATATTTTACATTCAATTACAATTAGAATTAGAATTAGAATTATACAATTTCACATATAATTACAATTAAAATTACGATTACAATATTTACAATTACAATTTTAGAATTTTACATACAATTACAATCATTTCACATTAATACAATTAAAATTTTACAAATATTTTACATAAAATTACAATTTTACAATTTCACATACAATTACAATTTTGCATATATACAATTGCAATTACAATTTACAATTTTACATATATGCAATTACAATTACAATCATTTCATATTAATACAATTAAAATTTTACAAATTTTTTACATACAATTAAAATTAAAATTACAATTACAATTTTAGAATTTTACATACAATTACAATTACAATCATTTCACATTAATACAATTAAAATTTTACAAATATTTTACATACAATTACAATAATTTCACATTAATACAATTAAAATTTTACATATATTTTACATACAATTTCAATTAAAATTAAAATTACAATTACAATTACAGTTACAATTTTACAATTTCACATACAATTACAATTAAAATTATAATTATAATTACAATTACAATTTGAGAATTTTACATACAATTACTATTACAATTTTAGAATTTTACATACAATTACAATTACAATTTTAGAATTTTACATACAATTACAATTTTACATATATACAATTACAATTACAATCATTTCACAATAAATTAAATATTATAATTAAAATTAAAATTTTAGAAATATCTTACATACAACTACAATTAAAATTACAATTACAAATACAATTTTACAATTTTACATACAAATAAAATTCAAATTCAAATTACAATCACGACATAATATTTAATAAATATCATGATTTAATATTAAAAATAAACATCACGATCATGGTAACCATCGTACAAACATCATATTCGACTAAAAAGCACATTCAAATTCGCTAACATCATCTAATCATCGTGATCATGATCATGTAACAAAACACAAACATTGTATAACAGCATCACAACACAAACATCAAATATACATCTCATGTCAAATAACTATTATCACATACATATCTATCTGCAAGTTGCACATTAAATGAACATATCTAACATGACCTAACAATATACAAATCATGATGATCACCAACATGTATATTAAGTACAACTGCAACATGAACATAAAATACAAGGACCTATATATATATAGATATAATGTCAAAAATATAAAACTATAATATAAATGTCAAATATCAGCTGGTGGTACATCAATAGTAGTACTAGTCGAGGCCTGCTCAGTCAACGGTGCAGCCTCGACAAGTTCAGATATATGTTGATCATCATGTGCCTACTGATTTGGAGGTGCCTCATGCTGATCAGGATCAACTACCTGCTCATGATGACTCAACGTGGATGGTCCAGCCTACTCGTGATCATGACTGTTGGATGCTGCAGGCTGCTCATGATGAATCGACCTGGATGGTCCAGCCTGCTCATGGTCATGACTATTGGATGTTGCAGGTTTCTCATGATAACTCGACGTGGATGTTCCAGCCTACTCATGATCATGATTCATGGTCGATGATGCAGGTTTCTCATCTCCAGTGCAAGGTGAACAATGATCACTCCCTCGATCGTGATCATCAGATGATGCGCTGCTGCTCGACTGTCGACGTACCGCATCTCGACCACGCCTACATCAAACGGTCCTCCTCAACCATGCCACTAATATGGTAGCTCCAACGACATGCCGCATCAGAGTCAACATATCACGTGGCATGCCTTTCCATATTGATGTCGGCCTATCATCGGCCTATATCTCTCTGATAGCGACCGGCCTGACTCCCTCCTCCACTAGGAGTCAACAAAGTTGGTCGCCTAACTCCATCCTAAATCTAGTTTCAGGCCCACGACTCGCACTCGTTGGTACCTGTGCATGATCATGAGGAACAAGTCTATCACCAACCTGATCCTCTGCATCTGCCATATCTTGATCGTTATCAGGATCTACACCTGTATCATTTAGTGGCGATGGCATCTCATTGCCAACAAATGACCTAATATCTACAAAATATATATAAGTACACAACAATAATTAGACAATTTCATTATACAATTTAATAAAAACAAGTTAAAGAACATGTTAGAATAAATTTAAAGAAAACACTAATATTACCTCTATCATCCAATGGCTCATCAACTATGAAGAGGATGTTGGCACACCCTCTCCAATCCAAACCAGCATACGTACAGGGGACCAGAACGAATGCATGATCATCAACACTGGATAGCAACTCCAGTGCATCATGAGATATCCTCACGGAAAATTCTGACTCGCCCCTCTTGGGCATCATCTGTCCCCACATCTACATTAGTACATGCAGCGTCGGCCTACGAGGTTTCCGAACAAAAGTAGGCCTCATCTCTAGAAACCTATCAAAAATAAACAAAACATCTCTGAAGAAAAAGGGAAGTTCACCCTCCCTTGTGCCTAAGCACAAAATCTATCTAAAGTTGTACAGAACTACTGCAAAAAAATTGTAGACCACCTCACAAGTCGTGGCACCTGTAATAAAGAATCAACATAAATAAAAGTGAGCAACTAATGTGTTTCCCGTCACTGGTATGGTGTGAAATGGTCAAAATAAATAGCGAGAGGCACCTCACCTCCTCTCCACCAAATGAATCAATACGTAACTGACCACCAGAGACCTGAAAATCTGCAGGAGACAGTATATTGACGCTAATGTATCTCTGGGAGTACAGCAACTGACTCCTTGCTGCATAGCCGACGGGGACCTTTGGGAATGAGGGCAAATCCTTCCCTCTCCTTAATAGGCGATATACTGCCTCCTACATATTTTCAAGTCTCCCGTGGTCGAGTACCACTGATTAGGACCAAAGCGCAAAGCCTGTCAGCGGGCATTCCACCTGAAGATAAGTTGTCGCAATAACCCATTATGGCCCTTCAAGGATGTAGCCTCCTCATAGAACTTGAGGAGGCCTACCTCCCTTAGGAGTGCCTGGGTGGTTACCATAATAGGGTGAGGATACATAAGTCTCTCCCTCTCTTGTGCCTCCCACAGGCGAACCACGTTATACTAGTCCGCCATATCTTCCTATTGTTCCCTCTCTTCTCTCTTTTGATGTTGCTGAATGATTCACAAATTAAATACATTTTTTTATTAAATGAGACATGTCCTTAAATATATATATATATATGAAGAAAAAAAAATCGGTGCGCCTGGAAATTTTTAGCGCACCACGCAACATGAACTATACTTTCTCAAGCGGTGCGTTGAAAAAACTATCCATCCCGATGCAGATAATTTCTTCAACGCACCGCCAAACATTAGTTAATGGTCAATGGTGGATCATTTAACCGATCGCACCATTGACTATGTACAAATTCGAGAGGGCGGTATGCTGACCAAACTACTCGCCCCGGGGAAAATAGTTTCGTCAGCGTACTGCCCTCCTGGAATCATTACATGTTCAATGGTGCAGTGATATAACCGATCACACCGTTGACTATGTACTAGTATCAGGAGGGCGATGCGTTGACCAAACTATGCGCCCCGGGGCATATAGTTTAGTCAGCGCACAAACCTTCTGACATCAGTACATGGTCAACTGTGCGGTCATTTACATGACCGCACCATTGACTATGGACCGGTGTCCAGAGGGCAGTGCGCTGACCAAAATATTCACTCCAGGGCGCATATTTTTTTCAGTGCACCGCCCTCCCGAGCTTGGACATAGTCAACGGTGCGGCCGGTTAACCAACCGCACCGCAATTTATGTATTTTTTAAAAAACACAATGCGTCGTTTCGGTACCACACCGGATCCAGTGCAGTTACCGGTAGCACCGTGAACCGGTGCGAGCCGAACAGCTCGAACGCACCGCATAGCAAAAAAAAAAAAGTGAATTTTAAGTTTTTTTACAAAACTAATCTGCTAAAAAAATTAATTATGGATAAACAACAAAAATACCTATACATTTGGGCGTTGAGGAGGCATATTTGTTTTATAATTTGAAAAACTAAATTTTCCCACCGTTTTCCAAAATTCGAAATCAATATGGTGGGCAATGGACGGCAGCAGTGCATGCAATGGGAGCACATATGGTAGGGCACCTCACAGAAGGGAAATTAGCATCGATGTTGAGAGCTTTGGAGTGCTGAAGAAGTGAAAAATGTGGATTTTTGGCCAGAATTTTTTTTAATTTAACCCTTTTCCAGTGCACGAGTTTTTGAGGTGCACCGGGTAGTTTATTCCAACCACACCTAGCAGTTTCAGTTTTGGCGCGAGTTCTTAGGACGCACTAAGGCTGAATCTGTGTAGAGAACCAGTGCGCTACAGTAACTAGATGCACCGGGAGGGTTTGTACAGAGAGCATGGTGTCCTAGTGTGCCAATTTGTAGTACACACTGGTGCTTTTCTAGTTGAACGCACCGGTGTGGTGTAGGATGAGAAATGCACTGTACAAAAAACATCCGCAAAAACCTCCACCCACCAACCTCATCTAGAAACCTCCGCTACAAACAGATATTTGGGCTATTTTTATAAGGGGTTCCTCAAAAACATCAGCTAGAGGGTATTTTCCATGTAGTGCTAGATATAATTTCAAAGGAGTGGTTTGGATTCTTTTCCATGACCGTTAAATTCATGATATCGAATAACACAATAAATAATGCATTCAATCAAGTCTCAAAAATTTCCAACAACTATGAAAATAGACCTTACAAAAGTATGTGATAACTTTGTGAATTTATTGTACATTACAGCTTTGTTGCTTCAGCTAGGTATGAACTCATCCTTGAAGAACTGAAGTCTATATCCTTGTGTAAACTTGTTTTAACTATTTCAAAAATGTTTGATAAGAAGTAAAAATGTAATTTGTTAGATGTAATTTCAAAGGAGTCGTTTGGATTCTTATTCAATAGTGAAATTCATGATGTTGTGAGAACAACCTAAGAAAGAATGCATTCGTTCAAGACTCGAAAAAATCCAACAATTATGAAATTAGACCTTGAAAAATCACATGATAACTTTGTGAATTAGTTATATATTACAATGGTACTACTTCAACTAGGTATGAACTTGACCTTGAAGAATTCAAGCCTATTTCATTCTATAATATTTCCTTAAACTAAATTCAAAAATGTTTCAAAATAGACTAAAAGGTATTTTCTTAGATGTTTAGAGAAGTGATTTATATTATTATTCAATAATCGAATTCATGATTCTTTGAGAATAACTCAACAAAGAATGCAATACATCAAGACTCAAAAAATTCCAGCTATGAATTTAGACCTTGCAAAAGCATATAATAACTTTGTGAATTAGCTATATATTACAATTATGATGCTTTAGATAAATATGAACACATATATTTCTTATTAGATAATGGAATTTCTATCATTAACATCCTTTATTGTCTTAAAAAATGGTTCTCATTTGAGGTTATTTAATGCTTCAAGGGTCCTTTGACAAGGATGGCCCTTATCCCTTTCCTATGTCTTTTACTTGGTGAAGAGCTAAGTATGTCAATTAAGGATACAAGGAAGAGAGAGGTATTAAAAGGGGTAAAAATATATAATTCAGTGGTTATCTCACATCTACTCATTGTATTTGATGTAATGGTTTTTAGTCAAGGATCCATTAAGGAATTAAAAAGAATTTAGGAGACTACTCTAGTCAACTTAAACAAAAACTCACACTCTAGTCAAAACAAACCTCAGAACTCCAATCTAGGCAGCATATCTCGCCTCCCCCATCTAGGGATTCTTCCCTTCCACAAATATAAGATAGCAGTCCTTCTAGGGCTTCAACCCTTCACAGATCAAGGTAACATATATTTTTAGGGATTTGTCCCTTCCATAGAAGTAAGGTAACATATCTGAGGTTACTTGGCCCCATACAAGTAGAACCTCGGCCTCATATTCCTCTTCAATATAAGATAAAGAAACAACTTCACAACTTCCCCTTTATTCATCCATCAAAGAAGTATAACCAAGGCTCTAACCTGTCCTTTCTATATGATCTGAGGTTTCCTTGCTAATATTCACATGTGAGAGAAAGAAATGAGTTGTTGTGTGTGTACAAATGAGGAGATAGGTTTCCCTTTTTATAGTGGTTGAAGGGGCCCCAAACGGTGTGAATTATTGGCTGGGTCGAATTGATCTTTTGGGGATGACTTGAGAATTTTGGAGGAAAATTAAATTCAAATTTTAAATTTTAAATTTCTTCTTTTTTATTGCCTTTTAG